>OY726527.1:824306-1546302 GCA_963383655.1 Bathymodiolus septemdierum
TCTCTATTTTAGTACTGTACAATAAGTATTAGTATTTCTCTATTTTAGTACATGTACAATAAGTATTAGTATTTCTCTATTTTAGTACATGTACAATAAGTATTAGTATTTCTCTATTTTAGTACATGTACAATAAGTATTAGTATGTCTCTATTTTAGTACATGTACAATAAGTATTAGTATTTCTCTATTTTAGTACATGTACAATAAGTATTAGTATTTCTCTATTTTAGTACATGTACAATAAGTATTAGTATTTCTCTATTTTAGTACATGTACAATAAGTATTAGTATTTCTCTATTTTAGTACATGTACAATAAGTATTAGTATTTCTCTATTTTAGTACATGTACAATAAGTATTAGTATTTCTCTATTTTAGTACATGTACAATAAGTATTAGTATTTCTCTATTTTAGTACATGTACAATAAGTATTAGTATTTCTCTATTTTAGTACATGTACAATAAGTATTAGTATTTCTCTATTTTAGTACATGTACAATAAGTATTAGTATTTCTCTATTTTAGTACATGTACAATAAGTATTAGTATTTCTCTATTTTAGTACATGTACAATAAGTATTAGTATTTCTCTATTTTAGTACATGTACAATAAGTATTAGTATTTCTCTATTTTAGTACATGTACAATAAGTATTAGTATTTCTCTATTTTAGTACATGTACAATAAGTATTAGTATTTCTCTATTTTAGTACATGTACAATAAGTATTAGTATTTCTCTATTTTAGTACATGTACAATAAGTATTAGTATTTCTCTATTTTAGTACATGTACAATAAGTATTAGTATTTCTCTATTTTAGTACTGTACAATAAGTATTAGTATTTCTCTATTTTAGTACATGTACAATAAGTATTAGTATTTCTCTATTTTAGTACATGTACAATAAGTATTAGTATTTCTCTATTTTAGTACTGTACAATAAGTATTAGTATTTCTCTATTTTAGTACATGTACAATAAGTATTAGTATTTCTCTATTTTAGTACATGTACAATAAGTATTAGTATTTCTCTATTTTAGTCCTGTACAATAAGTATTAGTATTTCTCTATTTTAGTACATGTACAATAAGTATTAGTATTTCTCTATTTTAGTACTGTACAATAAGTATTAGTATTTCTCTATTTTAGTACATGTACAATAAGTATTAGTATTTCTCTATTTTAGTACATGTACAATAAGTATTAGTATTTCTCTATTTTAGTACATGTACAATAAGTATTAGTATTTCTCTATTTTAGTACATGTACAATAAGTATTAGTATTTCTCTATTTTAGTACATGTACAATAAGTATTAGTATTAATCTCTATTTTAGTACATGTACAATAAGTATTAGTATTTCTCTATTTTAGTACATGTACAATAAGTATTAGTATTTCTCTATTTTAGTACATGTACAATAAGTATTAGTATTTCTCTATTTTAGTACTGTACAATAAGTATTAGTATTTCTCTATTTTAGTACATGTACAATAAGTATTAGTATTTCTCTATTTTAGTACATGTACAATAAGTATTAGTATTTCTCTATTTTAGTACATGTACAATAAGTATTAGTATTTCTCTATTTTAGTACATGTACAATAAGTATTAGTATTTCTCTATTTTAGTACATGTACAATAAGTATTAGTATTTCTCTATTTTAGTACATGTACAATAAGTATTAGTATTTCTCTATTTTAGTACATGTACAATAAGTATTAGTATTTCTCTATTTTAGTACTGTACAATAAGTATTAGTATTTCTCTATTTTAGTACATGTACAATAAGTATTAGTATTTCTCTATTTTAGTACATGTACAATAAGTATTAGTATTTCTCTATTTTAGTACATGTACAATAAGTATTAGTATTTCTCTATTTTAGTCCTGTACAATAAGTATTAGTATTTCTCTATTTTAGTACATGTACAATAAGTATTAGTATTTCTCTATTTTAGTACATGTACAATAAGTATTAGTATTTCTCTATTTTAGTACATGTACAATAAGTATTAGTATTTCTCTATTTTAGTACATGTACAATAAGTATTAGTATTTCTCTATTTTAGTACATGTACAATAAGTATATAGTATTTCTCTATTTTAGTCCTGTACAATAAGTATTAGTATTTCTCTATTTTAGTACATGTACAATAAGTATTAGTATTTCTCTATTTTAGTACATGTACAATAAGTATTAGTATGTCTCTATTTTAGTACATGTACAATAAGTATTAGTATTTCTCTATTTTAGTACTGTACAATAAGTATTAGTATGTCTCTATTTTAGTACATGTACAATAAGTATTAGTATGTCTCTATTTTAGTACATGTACAATAAGTATTAGTATTTCTCTATTTTAGTACTGTACAATAAGTATTAGTATTTCTCTATTTTAGTACATGTACAATAAGTATTAGTATTTCTCTATTTTAGTACATGTACAATAAGTATTAGTATTTCTCTATTTTAGTCCTGTACAATAAGTATTAGTATTTCTCTATTTTAGTCCTGTACAATAAGTATTAGTATTTCTCTATTTTAGTACATGTACAATAAGTATTAGTATTTCTCTATTTTAGTACATGTACAATAAGTATTAGTATGTCTCTATTTTAGTACATGTACAATAAGTATTAGTATTTCTCTATTTTAGTACATGTACAATAAGTATTAGTATTTCTCTATTTTAGTCCTGTACAATAAGTATTAGTATTTCTCTATTTTAGTACATGTACAATAAGTATTAGTATTTCTCTATTTTAGTACATGTACAATAAGTATTAGTATTTCTCTATTTTAGTACTGTACAATAAGTATTAGTATTTCTTTATTTTAGTACATGTACAATAAGTATTAGTATTTCTCTATTTTAGTACTGTACAATAAGTATTAGTATTTCTCTATTTTAGTACATGTACAATAAGTATTAGTATTTCTCTATTTTAGTACATGTACAATAAGTATTAGTATTTCTCTATTTTAGTCCTGTACAATAAGTATTAGTATTTCTCTATTTTAGTACATGTACAATAAGTATTAGTATTTCTCTATTTTAGTCCTGTACAATAAGTATTAGTATTTCTCTATTTTAGTACATGTACAATAAGTATTAGTATTTCTCTATTTTAGTCCTGTACAATAAGTATTAGTATTTCTCTATTTTAGTACATGTACAATAAGTATTAGTATTTCTCTATTTTAGTACTGTACAATAAGTATTAGTATTTCTCTATTTTAGTACTGTACAATAAGTATTAGTATTTCTCTATTTTAGTACATGTACAATAAGTATTAGTATTTCTCTATTTTAGTTCTGTACAATAAGTATTAGTATTTCTCTATTTTAGTACATGTACAATAAGTATTAGTATTTCTCTATTTTAATACATGTACAATAAGTATTAGTATTTCTCTATTTTAGTCCTGTACAATAAGTATTAGTATTTCTCTATTTTAGTACTGTACAATAAGTATTAGTATTTCTCTATTTTAGTACATGTACAATAAGTATTAGTATTTCTCTATTTTAGTACATGTACAATAAGTATTAGTATTTCTCTATTTTAGTACATGTACAATAAGTATTAGTATTTCTCTATTTTAGTACTGTACAATAAGTATTAGTATTTCTCTATTTTAGTACTGTACAATAAGTATTAGTATTTCTCTATTTTAGTACTGTACAATAAGTATTAGTATTTCTCTATTTTAGTACTGTACAATAAGTATTAGTATTTCTCTATTTTAGTACTGTACAATAAGTATTAGTATTTCTCTATTTTAGTACTGTACAATAAGTATTAGTATTTCTCTATTTTAGTACATGTACAATAAGTATTAGTATTTCTCTATTTTAGTACATGTACAATAAGTATTAGTATTTCTCTATTTTAGTACATGTACAATAAGTATTAGTATTTCTCTATTTTAGTACTGTACAATAAGTATTAGTATTTCTCTATTTTAGTACTGTACAATAAGTATTAGTATTTCCCTATTTTAGTACTGTACAATAAGTATTAGTATTTCTCTATTTTAGTACATGTACAATAAGTATTAGTATTTCCCTATTTTAGTACATGTACAATAAGTATTAGTATTTCTCTATTTTAGTACATGTACAATAAGTATTAGTATTTCTCTATTTTAGTACATGTACAATAAGTATTAGTATTTCTCTATTTTAGTACATGTACAATAAGTATTATTATTTCTCTATTTTAGTACTGTACAATAAGTATTAGTATTTCTCTATTTTAGTACATGTACAATAAGTATTAGTATTTCTCTATTTTAGTACTGTACAATAAGTATTAGTATTTCTCTATTTTAGTACATGTACAATAAGTATTAGTATTTCTCTATTTTAGTACATGTACAATAAGTATTAGTATTTCTCTATTTTAGTGCTGTACAATAAGTATTAGTATTTCTCTATTTTAGTACATGTACAATAAGTATTAGTATTTCCCTATTTTAGTACTGTACAATAAGTATTAGTATTTCTCTATTTTAGTACTGTACAATAAGTATTAGTATTTCTCTATTTTAGTACATGTACAATAAGTATTAGTATTTCTCTATTTTAGTGCTGTACAATAAGTATTAGTATTTCTCTATTTTAGTACATGTACAATAAGTATTAGTATTTCTCTATTTTAGTACATGTACAATAAGTATTAGTATTTCTCTATTTTAGTACATGTACAATAAGTATTAGTATTTCTCTATTTTAGTACATGTACAATAAGTATTAGTATTTCTCTATTTTAGTACTGTACAATAAGTATTAGTATTTCTCTATTTTAGTGCTGTACAATAAGTATTAGTATTTCTCTATTTTAGTACATGTACAATAAGTATTAGTATTTCCCTATTTTAGTACTGTACAATAAGTATTAGTATTTCTCTATTTTAGTACTGTACAATAAGTATTAGTATTTCTCTATTTTAGTACATGTACAATAAGTATTAGTATTTCTCTATTTTAGTACATGTACAATAAGTATTAGTATTTCTCTATTTTAGTGCTGTACAATAAGTATTAGTATTTCTCTATTTTAGTACATGTACAATAAGTATTAGTATTTCCCTATTTTAGTACTGTACAATAAGTATTAGTATTTCTCTATTTTAGTACTGTACAATAAGTATTAGTATTTCTCTATTTTAGTACATGTACAATAAGTATTAGTATTTCTCTATTTTAGTCCTGTACAATAAGTATTAGTATTTCTCTATTTTAGTCCTGTACAATAAGTATTAGTATTTCTCTATTTTAGTACATGTACAATAAGTATTAGTATTTCTCTATTTTAGTACATGTACAATAAGTATTAGTATTTCTCTATTTTAGTGCTGTACAATAAGTATTAGTATTTCTCTATTTTAGTACATGTACAATAAGTATTAGTATTTCTCTATTTTAGTACTGTACAATAAGTATTAGTATTTCTCTATTTTAGTCCTGTACAATAAGTATTAGTATTTCTCTATTTTAGTACATGTACAATAAGTATTAGTATTTCTCTATTTTAGTACATGTACAATAAGTATTAGTATTTCTCTATTTTAGTACATGTACAATAAGTATTAGTATTTCTCTATTTTAGTACATGTACAATAAGTATTAGTATTTCTCTATTTTAGTACATGTACAATAAGTATTAGTATTTCTCTATTTTAGTACTGTACAATAAGTATTAGTATTTCTCTATTTTAGTACATGTATTGGACAATGAAACAACAGTTAACACATCATACTGTGACAGGTTGTAATATAAATCCTGGTGATCTCATGGCTTCTGGTACAATCAGTGGAGAGGTAAGTCACATTAGTACTATGTACATCGAGATACAGTAAAACCTATCAACCAAGCCCTTTTGGTACTGAAGAATTTGTTCAGTTTAGACAGGCGTTTGGTTTACAAAGGTTCAAATTACATAGACATTTAGTAGATGGCACTGTAAAGTCTGTCTGGTTTAGGCAGGTTTTCGGTTTAGTCTGGGTTTGGTTTAGAGAGGTTTTTGGTTTAGTCAGGGTTTGGTTTAGACATGGTTTGGTTTAGTCAGGGTTTGGTTTAGTCAGGGTTTGGTTTAGACAGGGTTTGGTTTAGTCAGGGTTTGGTTTAGACAGGGTTTGGTTTAGACAGGGTTTGGTTTAGTCAGGGTTTGGTTTAGACAGGGTTTGGTTTAGTCAGGGTTTGGTTTAGACAGGGTTTGGTTTAGTCAGGGTTTGGTTTAGACAGAGTTTGGTTTAGTCAGGGTTTGGTTTAGACAGGGTTTGGTTTAGTCAAGGTTTGGTTTAGACAGGGTTTGGTTTAGTCAGGGTTTGGTTTAGTCAAGGTTTGGTTTAGACAGGGTTTGGTTTAGACTGGTTTCACTGTAGTTAGTAAATAAGAATATGACTATTTTATTTTATTTTTGTCTTCTTCTTTTTTATTGTTTACAGTGGAAAATGGTACTAGAACAATTTTTCACATAAAAAAATGCAAAAAACCCAATACCTGTGAATACATCTGTAAAGCAGATATCGTGCAAATTGTAATCATTGAAAAAATAATACTTTTACAGTATTTATCTCTACAGCACTAAAAAGAGACCAATCAAATAATGGAATCAGTGCCTATCACCACTAAAGTTGTGAGTTTGAACCCCGTTCATTGCGACATGTACTCTATACCACATTATGTGATAAAGTTTGTCAGTGACTTGCGACAGGTCGGTGGTTTTCTCCGGGTACACCGGTTTCCTCTACCAATAAAACTGACCGCCACTATTTAACTGAAATATTATTGAAAGTGGCGTTAAACATCATAACCCTAACCCAATCAAATAATATTGGTCTCTTTAACACTAAACCTAGGGTTTAAGACAATTATCTAAGAAATGTAATACTAAAAATGTACTTTTTTTTCTCTATAGAGTGAAGATTCTTTTGGCAGCATGCTAGAGTTATGTTGGAAGGGAACTAAGCAAATAGACCTGGGTAATGGTATAACTAGAAAATTCTTACAAGATGGTGATGAAGTTATAATGACTGGTATGTAGTTTACAATGAAAACATCGATTTTTGCTTTCAAGGGAAGTACTTTGAAAGTATTTTTAGTCTTTCGCATCAATTTTCATGGTTTCTGCAAAATGCATTCATCCGTGGGTTCTTATATAATGATTTCAAACATTACAGGCAACAATCAATGAGAAAATTGTATTTCGTTGGATTGTAATTTTCGTGGTTCAAGTGAACCACGAAATCCACGAATATTATAACCCTACATTTGATAATGATTTCAAAGTTGTTTACTTGAAGTATGTAATATATATAAATGAATGTATTAAATTTAAGAAATAATTCATGGAAGCCATATGTATATATTGTTTTTACCACGGGTAGGCCTTTATGTCACGAAGTTTTACCCCGAGCGTTAGCATAAAAAGCTGACATAAAGGCCTACCCATGATAAAAACAATATATACATATGGCTTCAATGAATTATTTCAATTCTAATATGAAAAAATTGGTAAAATATAGTTATAAATTGTCGATGAAGTCATAAATTTAATCGGTCATAGATTAATATTATTTTTACCACGGGTTTGGACTCAAAGCATTTGAAGGACGTCATCTTAGAATCAATTATCATGAGTGGAGAAATGCATGCATCCTAATCCACTTGTAGCAGAAGGAGAAATCTGTTTCTCTTATGACCAAGACGTCAAAAATATTTTTAAGTTGTTAATTTAAATCATTGATGACCGTCGAAATAAAAATGGAGGCAATTCTCATGCAGAAATTTAACCTCCATGGTAATCAAAATATTACAAAATCAGAGATTTTAACTGGTTAAACACACTAAGAAAAGGATAAAGTTTTATCCAAATTTATAGATGCAACTGATGCATATTTAAAATAATAAAATCTTAATGTTTTGTGACAAAGTCAATTTATATTGACAGCTCATTAGAGAAAACCGAAGGGACAACCAAGAATGAATAATCCAGAGACACAGGCAACATTGGGCATAAGACACAGAATGAAAACAAACAAAGCAAAAAACATAACTTAAGCCAAAAAAATTAATTGTTAGCTTCACCGCCGCATGTGAGTTTTTACTGCTGCATTGATCGTTTTTACATTGGGGAAAAAAATTGTGTCCATTTCCGGTCATTTCCGGAATTTTTTCGGGTCTGATCTGTAAGTTTGCTGATCGCGATCATTGTCAGTAAAGCGTGTCGAAGGCATGCATGGTTGTTTCCGGTATAAGCTGCCACCGCATTTGAACCAACACTGATTATTACAAAAAAAAAAAAAGGAAAAAAATTGGCTCGAGAAGCTAATAATTTTTTTTGTTTGGCCTTAGCAGAAACTAAATACATGAGTAACACAGACCTCTCCAAAAAAACTTAAATGTACATTTGTTGTACTCATACTCTTTTAAACAAGAACCAGTCAGAACGCTGTATATTCTTAATTGACAATTCTTTAGTATAAGAAAAGAATTGTACTCAAATGTTTTATGACAGCATAACGATCATACAACTTTTGAGTACAATTTTGCACTCATATTCCAAAATCGTCCAATCAGAACACTATTTATTAGATAAGACATTTTGATTGGGGTATGAGTAAAAATAATTGTACTCAAAAGTTTTATGACTGTGAGGCCTAGTGTGATTTCACAAAGCATTAAAATATTTTTATATTTGCAGGTTATTGTGAAAAGGAAGGGTACAAAATAGGATTTGGTAAATGTACAGGGAAAATACTGCCAGCATTAGACATGTCATAGGGTTATCAGAACCTACTATGTGTATACAGCATTTTGTAACGATCATTTCATTAGCATCATGGATTCACTGTTATGGTTTTTTTTGGATAGAGAAATCGTTAGATACATCCTGCTATGTTTTTATTACTGTCTGACAGGACAGTCTTGTTCATAATAATCAAAGTGACTGTCAAATCTAGCCCCAATTTCTTTTACTTTAAGTATATAGCATGTCTCATCTTATCTAAAACTAAAGTCCCATTGTTGTTTTGTTTACATAGAATTCATCATAACTAATATTCAGCATGCAGATTATATATATATATATACAGTCAAACCTGTATTAAGAGGTCACCTTCGGGACAATGAAAAGGTGTCCTCATAAGACAGGTGACCTCTTAAAAAAGGTTCAATTCATATGAAATTTTCTATGATAGGACAAGAAAAAGGTGACCTTTTAATACAAGTGACTGCTTAATAGAGGTGACCACATGGGCAGGTTTGCCTGTATATATTTTTCTGGGAAATATGAAAAAAAAATGGACTTTGTATATAACTACACAGGTCACCAACCATGGGTAGGTGTGTAAACATTCTGAGCTTTGAGGTGGATATCATGTAAAGCCATGTCGATAGTGTTTACCTTGTAATCTGAAGTCGTGTAAAACCATGTCAATAGTGTTTACCTTGTAATCTGAAGTCGTGTAAAACCATGTCAATAGTGTTTACCTTGTAATCTGAAGTCGTGTAAAACCATGTCAATAGTGTTTACCTTGTAATCTGAAGTCGTGTAAAACCATGTCAATAGTGTTTAGCTTGTAATCTGAAGTCGCCAACAGTAGTACCTTGGCAACCCAGCCCATATTATCTACACTCACCTCCCCATTATTTGGTGATGCCCATGAAAAAACAATAAAAAGTGATTTTTAGCATATTCAGTGTATAACCAGACCATGCATAATTTTGTTTATGAATCTCATGATCGTTAACACTTTCTTTCTTAGGGATCATCTCAAAATGTGACAGTTTTAATTTTCAAATGAAGTTAGTTTCATTTGGCTCAGACCACCCACCCACCCCCTCCTAATGAAAGTGTGAAAAACAGAATACTGATGTATTATAAACCAAACTCCACCTAAAAATATAGGGTTTAGAACCATGTATTCTCCATATGCATGTCATGATAAAGGGTCTATCTATGAATAGTGTTGTCTGCACAAGACGTTTTTTACAGGGCGCTGCCATGTTTAATACTTAATCAATACAATAACAAAATACCGAAAGCGATCAATACAATCACAAACTACCGAAAGCCTATTTCTGCATCGTGCACAAGAACAAAAACCTGCCATAAGCATCGTGGTATCTGTTGTTTACTCTCTTTGGTCAAAACTTGTTTAATACATTATAGTATTATTTTTAATTTGACGACAGTATAAAACGTTCCAAGAATCGAAAACATTATTTTTTTTAATTTGCAAATGAAGACCGTTGCTTTTCGTTGCGTATGATATTTAGTTGTACCGCAAACAGGAAACCAGAGCTGTGTACATATACACCCATTACTTATTCAGTACTAAAGAAACGGTACAATATACAGACTCGAAAGAAACTAAAACGATGTTCCATTCAATTTTATGCCGTTTTTTAAGTGCATTTTTAAAGATTTATTGACAAATCTCAATGTGCGATTTTTTTTTTTTTTCCAAACGTGACAACTGAAAACCACCCACCTACCAAACAAAACTAACTTCGCTTGAAAAAAACTCACATTTTGAGACGATCCCTTAGTGATATGTGTGAATGTTATGTCAGAAGAATATCAGTAATCTCACTGTATATTTGATAAATAAAAATATAATAAATTGTGTTATGTTGTGTTTTAATTGATAAATCTATCGAATTAAATTTCTGAGAGGCAGTCATAATTAACAACTACCTGTGCAATCAGTGCCTATCACCACTTAAGTTGTGAATTTGAACCCCGATCATGGTGAGGTGTACTCGATAAAACATTGTGATAAAGTTTGTTAGTGACTTGCGACAGGTCGGTGGGTTTCTCAGGGCACGCCGGTTTCCTCCACTAATAAAATTCACCGCCACGCTAGAACTGAAATATTGTTGAAAGTGACATTAAACACCATAACCCTATACCAGATTAAATTTATGTTACAATGTAGGAATTTCTATTTGCCATCACTTAAGCTTACCTGGCTCAAATATCCATGTCAAATCTTGTCATCAGGTAACCATAGGTGATTGTATCCTGTTGAGGTCGTTTGGTTTGCCTGCTCACAAAGACTTTTAGGGAGTGATTGTTGTTATAACTCTAAAATGAGCAATAGTTCAGTGATATCATGGCAAGAACAAGCTACATTTGATCTTAATAGTTGATGCTACATGTCTTGCAAAAGAAGCAGCAAACATGCTAACCATTACTCCAGGGATGCCATGTCTCCAAAGAATTCACAATTGTTTGGTTTTCCAATGTTTCATGAAGGTCATTCCAGAACGTGATGCCGTCTCCAAAGAATTCACAATTGTTTGGTTTTCCAATGTTTCATGAAGGTCATTCCAGAACGTGATGCCGTCGCCAAAGACTTCACAATTGTTTGGTTTTCCAATGTTTCATGAAGGTCATTCCAGAACGTGATGCCGTCGCCAAAGACTTCACAATTGTTTGGTTTTCCAATGTTTCATGAAGGTCATTCCAGAACGTGATGCCGTCGACAAACACTTCACAATTGTTTGGTTTTCCAATGTTTCATGAAGGTCATTCCAGAACGTGATGCCGTCGCCAAAGACTTCACAATTGTTTGGTTTTCCAATGTTTCATGAAGGTCATTCCAGAACGTGATGCCGTCGCCAAAGACTTCACAATTGTTTGGTTTTCCAATGCTTCATGAAGGTCATTCCAGAACGTGATGCCGTCGCCAAAGACTTCACAATTGTTTGGTTTTCCAATGCTTCATGAAGGTCATTCCAGAACGTGATGCCGTCGCCAAAGACTTCACAATTGTTTGGTTTTCCAATGTTTCATGAAGGTCATTCCAGAACGTGATGCCGTCGACAAACACTTCACAATTGTTTGGTTTTCCAATGTTTCATGAAGGTCATTCCAGAACGTGATGCCGTCGCCAAAGACTTCACAATTGTTTGGTTTTCCAATGTTTCATGAAGGTCATTCCAGAACGTGATGCCGTCGACAAACACTTCACAATTGTTTGGTTTTCCAATGTTTCATGAAGGTCATTCCAGAACGTGATGCCGTCGCCAAAGACTTCACAATTGTTTGGTTTTCCAATGTTTCATGAAGGTCATTCCAGAACGTGATGCCGTCGCCAAAGACTTCACAATTGTTTGGTTTTCCAATGTTTCATGAAGGTCATTCCAGAACGTGATGCCGTCGCCAAAGACTTCACAATTGTTTGGTTTTCCAATGTTTCATGAAGGTCATTCCAGAACGTGTTGTCGGCACTACATTAGATATCTATGTGTTTATTATCATCACTTTGCTTCCGTCTTTTCCAAATTGTCTGTTGTCCATTTCCTCACAAACCGCTCGACTAGATCAAACCAAACTTGGCAACAGTGATATATAGGTAGTTTTCAAAGTTTAAATAGGATTTTTTTAGGGACTGGTGTGTGTGCAATCGGTTCCTATTACCTCTAAAGTTTTGAGTTCAAATCCCGCTGATGGTAAGGTGTACTCGATACAACATTATGTGATTCAGTTTGTCAGTGACTTGAGACAGGTCGGTGGTTTCCTCTACCAATAAAACTGACCGCCACAATATAACTGAAATATTGTTGAAAGTTGCCTTAAGCAACCTAACCCTTTATTTGATTTTTCTTCAATTTGGAAATTCAATATGGCTACTAAGGTCAATTATGTTTTCTGATTGGCTAACGTTTCAAATCTCTTTTACTCAGGAACTGTATATCTCGTTCAAATGTTACATGAAATGAAGAATAAAAATACCACGCTGCCAGAACATGCTAAAGATGTTTCTTACATGACTCGCAGCACAGGACAAAAATTTACATAGAACCATATGGCAAAATGAAGAATTTTTTTTTTCTCTTATCAGAAACTACCATACAAACACGATTGACCACAAAATGTCAATGAACATTTACTTGCAAAAATGTTTCATTCTTTGTATGAATCGTAAATTCAAAATGGCTGTGACAGCAGGACAAATTTAAGATAGGACACTGGAAAAATATTTCAAAATTACATTGCATTACTCTTTGAAAATACTGAACCATTTGCATGCAAACTTGATGGGAATGTTCCTTTGATTGTCTATACCTAGCGTCTGTATTTTGTGCTGATAAGAGATCCAAGATGGTCACCACTGCAAGGCAAAGTTTTAGCATTGTTTGCAATGAGAAAATAAATACTAGGAAATAATTTTTATCAGAAACCAGAAACTTAATTCAACCCATACTGTACATGGAGTCATTGGAAAGATTCTTACAAATATTTAATTTTTTTGTGTAGTTGAGAAATCCAAGATGGCCTCCACCATAAGACATTGTTTAACCTTCTGGGAATATGAATAAAGATTTTGTTGTGACAAACTAACTATGAAAAACCAGGAAAGCGATGGCGATACAGGTTCACATGAGCCTCTAGTTTTTCTCAACACCCCCATAACGTACAGTAGGTTTTCGTCTGTATATAAATGCTTTGAACAGGTACCACCCGGTCCGATTCTGACGATTTGAAGAGAGAGAAAGCCAATTACCGATCATAATCGGCCTTAAATAGTAGCTACATTATTAGGCATCAATATCACAAAACTTTACTTGTCAGCAAAACGTAGAATATAATGAAAATAAGAAGAATTTGACCTTACCTGACTTCACGTTAGGTAGTTGGATTACCTAACGATTCTTACAAGTCTATCACCAATACGGCGTGGGTTCGCATCCAGCTTTGTAAATTACAAAAAATGGTGCACTCGACTCGCAGCCGCAAGTGATAAACTTTACCAGTTGCTTGCCCATGGTCGGTGGTTCTCTCCGGATACTCCGGCTTCTTCCACCACTAAAACTGGTCGCCATGATATAGCTGAAATATGGCTGAAAGTGGCGTTAAAACACCAAAAAATCAAATCAATCAAATCAACCATTTATACGACTTTAATTTCTTACCTGTAGGCATGGCCGTAACTACTCTTTTTAAAAGAGGCAAAAACAATTTAACTTAAAAAAATAAACAAAAACGTGTACTTAAATTGTAACAAATAGTACGTTTGTATTGCATGTTTATTATGATATAACAGTTTACTATTGTACATTTTGGCTTACAATATTAGATTTAGAGGGGTCCCTTTAACTGATTTAACTCCGCCACATATTGGTAGAATTGCTGGCCATCACTGTTTACTTCTACTTCTACCAACTACTGACCGCCGTCAACAAGTTTCTTTTTCTAATACAACAGCACCGTACCATTATAAACATATTAATAGTATAACTACTCTTATATTCCAAAAATCGGAAATAAATTACAGTAATCGAACAACGCAGTACTTCACGAACATCGTTGTTCGCTTATTTATATGAATATTTATAGAGACATTCCCATTTTCTCATGATTATTTATAGTGACATTCACATTTCCTCGTGATTATTTATAGTGACATTCCCTTTTTTTTAAATAATTATTTATGGTGACATTCCCATTTTCTCATGGTTATTTATAATGACATTCCCATTTTTTCATGATTATTTATAGAAACATTCCCATTTTCTCATGATTATGTATAGTGACATTCCCATTTTCTCATTATTATTTATAGACATTCTCATTTTCTCATGATTATTTTTAGTGACATTCCCATTTTCTCATTACTACTTATAAAGACATTCCCATTTTCTCATGACTATTTATAATAGTATTCATATTTTCTCATGACTAGTTATAGTGACATTCCTAATTTTTCATTAAAGGATACATCTCATTTGGATTAGAAGAATCGATATCATGTCTATGCCTTCTAATTTGTGGTTCCCATTTATTCAACTTTGATGCTATTTCTTCTTTTATCAACTGTCTATGATTTGAAAAATCAATATATTTTCCTAACCTTAGAAATGTTCCAATATGTCTTTTTACAACATTCTTATTATCCAACATATCATAATTAATAATAATTATTTCCCGGTTCGGATCACTCTTGTAATTATGCCATGCATATTTCCATTCATTCTGTACCCACATTTTTAGTGGTCCTTTGTATTTTTCACTTAAAATGATGATGTAATTCATACTCTGGGACATAGATTCAGCAGTTTCATCATCACGTGATCTTCCTATCGTACAATCACGATACGGAAGGAATACCTTCAAATTTCTGCCTTCCAAGAAAGGGATCATGACTGTGGAGATCCATATTCTCAGATTTGTATCTGATTCGTTACAAGATACATACACATCATATTTAATGCCTGAAGTGTTTTCTTTTCTAACAAGTTTCAAGATAGGTCTCACCACCAGTATAAACAAGTAAAAGCGAAGCAAAAATATACACGATATCATCAATGAAAAGACCAAACATAATGCGGCTAATAGTGTATACATGTTTTTGTCGTTTTCATTATTTACTTGGCAGCCAAGACTTTCTTTTGTCATGTCCATAATTGTCCTAACGTTATCCTCTATTCTACATAGTACAATGGTATTGTCAAAGCACGATGTATTTGGCATTGGTAACCAATCTTGAAGCCAAATATCATCACAGTTACAAGTCATTTCGATTCGCCCCATAGCAACCCGACATGGCTGTATACTTTGTAATGCGCGTGGTATGTTAGTAATTTCATTCGTTCGCAGATCTAGCCACGTGACATTGATCAATTTAGACAACAAATATTCTGGAAGTTCTTTTATGCTGTTATTTTGCAAATTTAGTTTTTTAATACGACTGAAATAATCTACGGGGGAATATTTGAATCGACGGTCGCCTAAATCAATCCGATTGTGTGAAAAATCGACATCAAGATGCATATGATGAGGTAATGCAGACGGTAATTTCGTTTTTCCGGAGTGTGAACAGTTCACGACAGTCCTACCTTGACTTGGTTGGTCAAAACAATGACATTTAGGGGGGCATTTGCCAACCATTGAAATATTACAAACAAAAACATCAAATTTGCCATCATTGATTACATCCAATAGATGAATACCGTTTAATTCCGGTGGTGACGCACAGATTAGATCAAAGTAGTCTCTGTCCACGAAAGAAATTACCAAGCGTGCCATGTGAGCAAATGAATACAGTTTACAATCACAGATCAGTTTGTTGTCCCGAAAATCGAAGCCATATCTCATCAATTTTCCAAGGTATAAGATATTACTAAAACCAAGAGCGGTTATATTGATGAATTGACTAATAAAATTGTTTCTAAAACTAACATATCCACCATGCCCAAATGTAGAATTTCTATGGCACGCCCAATTAAGAGAATTGTTTATAGACGATATCATATTATTTGAAAAGTTAACTTCACAGAAAGCCTTTTGTTTAGTCCATACGATATTTGTAACATCAATTGTTCTAAGTCTGTTATGGGAAAGATCCACGTTAACTAAAAACCCATCCACATTCATTAAAAACATAGGCTCTAACGATTTAATTCGATTATATGACAAATCGATTACTCGAATTCGTTTCATCTGTAAAAACATATCTTTGTTGAAATATTCGATTGCATTACTCTTAAGGATAAGTGTGTCTAATATTAAAAGACAACTGACATCATCGATGTTTGAAATTCTGTTGAATGAGAAGTCGATTGTGATAATATTTGTAAAATTACACGTATTACATGGTATTTCTGTTAGATCTCCATGGTGATAATTAGCGTAGTAATACGTATACAAGTTCAAAGGATTTCGAAACAAAGCACTACAAGTGTCGTTTTTAGTCATTTCGATTTTTAAATTCCCTACATCATTCCACTTTGGTTCTGCGTAACATACACAACATTTAATCATTGCATCCATTTCAGCTGAATAGCGTGAACATTTACTTGGGCATTGTATATCCGATCTGTTAAAAAGCTGTTGAAATTTGTCATCAAGCGGCAGCAGTAGTGCCAGTTTCACAACTGTCAACATGATAAAAAACTGAATTTTGTTGATGACCATTTTTGTTATAACTTAAATCTCAACTAACCAGGAAGTGTTGCACAATGCTACCACTCTATAAATACAAATCACGACGCATGACTTTAGTTATATCATATAACTAAATTAAGGCTGGTCCGCTAGCCCGAGGCTAGTAAAATCAGCGTCGGGCTAGAAGAACTCTCTTAGAAACTAGTCCGATGGGCTAGTTAAAATTTTCAGTTGTCAATTATTGTTTCCACTTCATTAGTCTTGATGACATAATTGAAAATCATAATTAGTCATTCATATTGCTGTGTTTGTTTACGCTGTACACAATTTACCTGTGGGAAATTCCCTCGATAGCAATTAGATCCTAGGGGGTGGTATAAGAATAAGAATTTTTATTGTCCAATAGAGGGTCCACAAGGGGCAAAGCTCATTACAGTGATTCATAAACAATAACATTAAAACATAAAAATATAAATATCATACGTTACAATGAACAAAACTGCCCATAAAATATACTAAAAACTTATACTAATAATAATAATTAATACGAATTGATCAAATTACTCGATAATCCGGGTAACTCAGTAATCTAAGGTTCAAGAAATGTGGCGACACATAACCGACGTAGAGCAACCAGCGAAAAAAATAATTAATTAGATAATAAAGAAAAATTGGAGAGAAAAAGGACGTATGATCAGGTCAAAAGAAAAAGAAAATTTCGAACAAGCTGGCAGAAAAACCGCAACTGGTTAGTTCACAACAGTGAAATAGACCGAATGACAAGATAAGATAAGATAAGATTGTATTGTCCAATCAAGGTCCCAGCAAGGGGCAGAGTCATTACAGTGATTTATATTACAAAAAACATTCTAATACATAAATGTAATAAACAGCATACAAACAAACAATTTGCAGAAATTAGATTGGTACATAAGTACTAAACATATGTATGTCTCTGGTGAGTATAGTATTTGGAAGAGTTCACTGGACAATTACAAAAAAAAACAAAAACAAAAAAAAACTAAATATACATCATTTGTAGATATTTAATACGTTATTAACTTCTTCTGAACACCGAAATAGAAATAAACCCTTTTATATTTACAAGGGGCTAATTCAATGACAGAAGGCAAATCCAGCGTCCTCCCATAACCAATGTACATGCATGAGAGAAATGCCATTCATATACAGAGGTCATCAAGGGCCGGTGCCTAAACGACATTTAGACTGGAAATGATTAAACAAAATGTTCAGTTTGCATACAATATGCATCTTCCGACAGGATGATGGTGACGCTGGTGATGATGATGTTTCAAGTGATGACAATACTGACATTCTTTCTTCATTATAATTTTTTCAAATAAAATAATTATTATATAATTTTTAGTAATTGTCCCCATGATGGTCGGGCTAGTAGAATATCTGGGGGGCTAGTTGATTTTTATATCTGCTAGTCCTGCTGTCTAGTTGCAATTTTTGCTTAAATTCTATCCCTGGTTATATGGTATATACACACTTTAAATTTTGAGTGTCGTTTTTGTAGCAGAACCAGGAAGTCATCACATGTAATGATGTGTTGTTTAACGATTAGACATTTAAACTTTAAATTGAATAGACACACTTTTCTCACTTTTGAGACCGACCAGTTCCTATTTTTAGCGATGTGAGATTTTCTTATCTTGCACTAGTGCAAGACAAAAAAATCACGTGCGTTTTACCGGCAAATGCATGCTGTACAGTTTATGTCAACTGCTCCCCCAATTCTCCATGCCTTTCCTTTTTAAAATAAACAATTGACCACGATTCTTCTACATAAGTATTTTTAAATTCATTTATGTATTATATTCTGCTAGCTAACGTGCACCTTTCACGGTGTTTGATTCGTTTTTCAGGCTCTCTTCCAGTCAATGTTTGTTTACTTTGATTATATAATAGAGTGCTCTCCCTTGTTAGTAACTAACGTAATGAGAAAGAAATTACCTCCCTTTGACCAAATTCAAATATTTTTTACAGGTATTTATCTCTGTTGTAGTAACATTTATAATATATTTATTAAATGCATTGTACTTTATGATGAAATACATTTGAAATACTGCCGAGATACGGTTGCATATGGATAAATCGAATATTTACTTCAGCAATGGAAAAATAAATTGCGGGAAAACGCTCGATGGAATGTAAACAAAAACAATTAGGTGTTTAGTGAGAAATAAAATCAAACACCGGAAAAAGTACAAGATAGGGAAATCTCCGACACCCTTGGGAAAGATTACAATCGTTCTCTAACTCGGCAATCCTCGTAAAGAGAACGATTGAAATCTTACCTTCGGGTGTCGGAGATTTCCCTATCTTGTACTCTACCCGGTATTAGATTCTATATTTCTCACTTTTGAGACCGACCAGTTCCTAGTTTTAGCCATGTGAGATTTTCTTATCTTGCACTAGTGCAAGACAAAAAAAAATCACGTGCGTTTTACCGGCAAATGCATGATGTACAGTTTATGTCAACTGCCCCCCAATTCTCCATACTTTTACTTTCTAAAATAAACAATTAACCACGATTCTACTACATAAGTATTTTTAAATTCATTTATGTATTATATTCTGCTAGCTAACGTGCACCTTTCACGGTGTTTGATTCTTTTTTCAGACTCTCTTCCAGTCAATGTTTGTTTACTTTGAGTAAATAATAGAGTGCTCTCCCTTGTTAGTAACTAACGTAAAGAAAGAAATTACCTCCCTTTGACCAAATTCAAATATTTTTTTAATAGATATTTATCTCTGTTGTAGTAACATTTATAATATATTGATTAAATACATGGTACTTTATGATGAAATACATTTGAAATACTGTCGAGAAACGATTGCATATGGATAAATCGAATATTTACTTCAGCAATGGAAAAATAAATTGCGGGAAAACGCTCGATGGAATGTAAACAAAAACAATTAGGTGTTTAGTGAGAAATAAAATCAAACATCGGAAAAAGTACAAGATAGGGAAATCTCCGACATCCTTGGGTAAGATTACAATCGTTCTCTAACTCGGCAAGCCTCGTAAAGAGAACGATTGAAATCTTACCCTCGGGTGTCGGAGATTTCCCTATCTTGTACTCTCCCCGGTGTTAGATTCTATATTTCTCACTTTTGAGACAGACCAGTTCCTATTTTTAGCCATGTGAGATTTTCTTATCTTGCACTAGTGCAAGACAAAAAAAATCACGTGCGTTTTACCGGCAAATGCATGATGTACAGTTTATGTCAACTGCCCCCCAATTCTCCATGCTTTTACTTTTAAAAATAAACAATTAACCACGATTCTACTACATAAGTATTTTTAAATTCATTTATGTATTATATTCTGCTAGCTAACGTGCACCTTTCACGGTGTTTGATTCTTTTTTCAGGCTCTCTTCCAGTCAATGTTTGTTTACTTTGAGTCAATAATAGAGTGCTCTCCCTTGTTAGTAACTAACGTAAAGAAAGAAATTACCTCCCTTTGACCAAATTCAAATATTTTTTTACAGGTATTTATCTCTGTTGTAGTAACATTTATAATATATTTATTACATACATTGTACTTTATGATGAAATACATTTGAAATACTGCCGAGATACGATTGCATATGGATAAATCGAATATTTACTTCAGCAATGGAAAAATAAATTGCGGGAAAACGCTCGCTCGATGGAATGTAAACAAAAACAATTAGCCTATTAGGTGTTTAGTGAGAAATAAAATCAAACACCGGAAAAAGTACACGATAGGGAAATCTCCGACACCCTTGGGTAAGATTACAATCGTTCTCTAACTCGGCAAGCCTCGTAAAGAGAACGATTGAAATCTAACCCTCGGGTGTCGGAGATTTCCCTATCTTGTATTCTCCCCGGTGTTAGATTCTATATATCTTCATCGGAGTCGGTTATCAGGGGCGCATCCACTGACCTGTCACGTGACCCGTCAGTCGTAGCAAGATTGGAAATAATACAAGTAATATCCACGTCAGTGTAGGTTTGTGCACATAAAACTAGTCAATCCCTCTAAATTTTATTGAAGTGCCGATATTGAAGTCTGGGGTACGACTTTACTTCTTTTCTACGATTTTTTTCTCTTGGTGGTGGTGGTGGTTTATGGTGTTTAACGCCACTTTCAACAATATTTCAGTTATATTGTAGGGGTCAGTTTTATTGGTGGACTGGAGGAAACCACCTGTCGCAAGTCACTGACAATCTTTATCTCATAATGTTGTATCGAGAACACCTCGTCATGAACGAGACTCGAACTCACAACTTTAGTGGTGATAGGCACTCATTGCACAGGTAGATGTAAATTCAACTACCATACGATCACGAGGTGGGGCATTCGAGTATCAACAAGTACTTGTTTTTACTCATTATTGGTGCGTGCTTAGCAGAGAAACAGCAAATACAGTTAAACCTGCCAATGCGGTCACCTCTATTAAGCAGTCACCTGTATTTAATGTTCAAATAAAGAAGGAAATGTAATGGATCAGACTACAGAAAATTAAATGTCGGGTAACACTCTACTTTCAGTTAACCCAAGAAAATATTTTAAATGTGGCAAAAACACTTTAACTTAAAAAAAATTGGACGAGGAGTCTGGGAGTCGCCTAATGACTTGAATATACATTGCATCAGAGCGACATCAGGGCTAAGATTGAAACGTGTGAAAAGGATGCTGTACTGCAGTATGCCTTAAATCATCAGGTGTTCGATAAACCTGCTTAATGTCTGATGTCTTTGAAGTCAGCTATGTCTTTCATCGGAACTATGTCGGTATACTTCAAACGGTAACCGTAGACATTAAGCAAATTCATTCAGTGGATATAGTTTCTTTATATCTTTTAAATAAAATCTTTGTATTATAAAAGACCGACAACACCGTCAATTTCGGTATGAGGTGTCAGAATAGAAAAAAAAAATATGTTGACTGCCTAAAATATAAAAGCATCGTTTGGCCGCTGTCCAGTTACGAAAACCAGTCTAATGCCAATAGTAAAATTAATTTGCCTCAATGTAGTTACGACCATGGTAGGATTGTTTATATAATTATCTAACATTAATTGTGTGTTATTTTAACCAAAATACCTGATAATTTGTTCTAGTATATTTATATGTCTAAGGCTTGAATAAATGAAAAGCTATAATTTATATGTACATAAAGTCAAGTTTTGAAAACTTTCTATTTATGCAAAGTTGGTTTTGGAATAAATTTAAAATGCAATGTTCATAATCTGAACAGTTTGAATAAATATTTTTAATTTCGATTTTACATGCACATCATAATAATCTACTTCTTAGGCTAAAATTTAGAAATAGACCAAACTCATTCAAATTCAGTTGAGCTATGAATAATAATAACTTGTCTGATATGAATAATTTGTGTAATTTTTTTTAGAATAGTCAAATGAAAGATTGGAGTCCCCTGCGAAAAATTTATGTCTTAATTTTCTTATTCACTTAGTAAACGTGTATTACAAAGCTCCTCTGTCTTACTTATGTACATTTTGTTTTTGTATATGTAATTAATTTGTGTATTTCTTTATACTATTGTATTTTAGATTATGAAAATAAAGATAAGATGTCGATAAGATAGTAAAAATTATTTTTGTTTTCATTTTTAAATGAAATATATGTAAACAATATTCACTTGCACATAAATATGTATGCTTGACACTTGTGGGAGAAACGTGAATTAGATTTTTCAAAAGTGGGAGAAACGTGAACAAAACCACATTGTCCTGGTCCAATTTTAATCCTCTTGGTCACCTGTCACACATCCCAATCTTTAATTAAATGTTCTTTGTTCTTTTCTGCCGTTGATCTTATATATCCAACTTTAATTTTTTACCTGTATTATCATTTTTTTAAAGTTGGATAAACGGAAACGAACCAACTTAACTTGGTATACAAGGACGACTGTGTTGCACAAACCCCAATTAAATTTAAATCTTAATTAAACCTAATTAAGTGTAATTTAATTTCATGTACATTTCAAGTCATTTTAATTTTTAATAAACACTTGGTGAAGTTCTGGTTATAATCCATAGTGACAAAATGAAAAACAAACAAATACCACACTGTCGGAACAGTTCTAAAATACCATACTGTCGGAACAGTTCAAAAATACCACACTGTCGGAACAGTTCTAAAATACCACACTGTCAGAACAGTTCTAAAATACCACATTGTCGGAACAGTTCTAAAATACCACACTGTCGGAACAGTTCTAAAATACCACACTGTCGGAACAGTTCTAAAATACCACACTGTCGGAACAGTTATAAAATACCACACTGTCGGAACAGTTATTAAATACCACACTGTCAGAACTAAAATATCACACTGTCGGAACAGTTCTAAAATACCACACTGTCGGAACAGCTCTTAAATACCACACTGTCGGAACTAAAATACCACACTGTCAGAACAGTTCTAAAATACCACACTGTCAGAACAGTTCTAAAATTCCACACTGTCGGAACAGTTCTAAAATACCACACTGTCGGAACAGTTCCAAAATACCACACTGTCGGAACAGTTCTAAAATACCACACTGTCGGAACAGTTCTAAAATACCACACTGTCGGAACAATTCTAAAATACCACACTGTCAGAACTAAAATACCACACTGTCGCAACTAAAATACCACACTGTCGGAACAGTTCTAAAATACCACACTGTCGGAACAGTTCTAAAATACCACACTGTCAAAACAGTTCTAAAATACCACACTGTCGGAACAGTTCTAAAATACCACACTGTCGGAACAGTTCTAAAATACCACACTGTCGGAACAGTTCCAAAATACCACACTGTCGGAACAGTTCTAATATACCACACTGTCGGAACAGTTCTAAAATACCACACTGTCGGAACAGTTCTAAAATACCACACTTTCGGAACAATTCTAAAATACCACACTGTCGGAACAATTCTAAAATACTACACTGTCGGAACGATTCTAAAATACTACACTGTCGGAACAGTTCTAAAATACCACACTGTCGGAACAGTTCTAATATACCACACTGTCGGAACAGTTCTAAAATACCACACTGTCGGAACAGTTCTAATATACCACACTGTCGGAACAGTTCTAAAATACCACACTGTCGGAACAGTTCTAAAATACCACACTGTCGGAACAGTTCCAAAATGCCACACTGTTGGAACAGTTCTAAAATACCACACTCTCGGAACCGTCCCAAAATACCACACTGTCGGAACAGTTCCAAAATACCACACTGTTGGAACAGTTCCAAAATACCACACTGTCGGAACAGTTCTAATATACCACACTGTCGGAACAGTTCTAAAATACCACACTGTCAAACAGCTCTAAAATACCACACTGTCGGAACAGTTCCAAAATACCACACTGTCGGAACAGTTCTAATATACCACACTGTCGGAACCGTTCCAAAATACCACACTGTCGGAACAGTTCTAATATACCACACTGTCGGAACAGTTCTAAAATGCCACACTGTCGGAACAGTTCTAAAATACCACACTGTCGGAACAGTTCTAAAATACCACACTGTCGGAACAGTTCCAAAATACCACACTGTCGGAACAGTTCTAATATACCACACTGTCGGAACCGTTCCAAAATACCACACTGTCGGAACAGTTCTAATATACCACACTGTCGGAACATTTCCAAAATACCACACTGTTGGAACAGTTCTAAAATACCACACTCTCGGAACCGTTCCAAAATACCACATTGTCGGAACAGTTCCAAAATACCACACTGTCGGAACAGTTCCAAAATACCACACTGTCGGAACAGTTCTAATATACCACACTGTCGGAACAGTTCTAAAATACCACACTGTCGGAACAGTTCTAAAATACCACACTGTCGGAACAGTTCTAAAATACCACACTGTCAGAACAGTTCTAAAATACCACACTGTCAGAACAGTTCTAAAATACCACACTCTCGGAACAGTTCTAAAATACCACACTGTCGGAACAGTTCTAAAATACCACACTGTCGGAACAGTTCCAAAATACCACACTGTCAGAACAGTTCTAAAATACCACACTGTCGGAACAGTTCTAAAATACCACACTGTCGGAACAGTTCAAAAATACCACACTTTCGGAACAATTCTAAAATACGACACTGTCGGAACAATTCTAAAATACCACACTGTCGGAACGATTCTAAAATACTACACTGTCGGAACAGTTCTAAAATACCACACTGTCGGAACAGTTCTAATATACCACACTGTCGGAACAGTTCTAAAATACCACACTGTCAGAACTAAAATACCACACTGTCGCAACTAAAATACCACACTGTCGGAACAGTTCTAAAATACCACACTGTCGGAACAGCTCTAAAATACCACACTGTCGGAACAGTTCCAAAATACCACACTGTCGGAACAGTTCTAAAATACCACACTGTCGGAACAGTTCTAAAATACCACATTGTCGGAACAGTTCTAAAATACCACACTGTCGGAACAGTTCTAAAATACCACACTGTCGGAACAGTTCTAAGATACCACACTGTCGGAACAGTTCTAAAATACCACACTGTCGGAACAGTTCTAAAATACCACACTGTCGGAACAGTTCTAAAATACCACACTTTCGGGACAATTCTAAAATACCACACTGTCGGAATAATTCTAAAATACCACACTGTCGGAACAATTCTAAAATACCACACTCTCGGAACAGTTCTAATATACCACACTGTCGGAACAGTTCTAAAATACCACACTGTCGGAACAGTTCTAAAATACCACACTCTCGGAACAGTTCTAAAATACTACACTGTCGGAACAGTTCTAAAATATCACACTGTCGGAACCGTTCCAAAATACCACACTGTCGGAACAGTTCCAAAATACCACACTGTCGGAACAATTCCAAAATACCACACTGTCGGAACAGTTCTAATATACCACACTGTCGGAACAGTTCTAAAATACCACACTGTCGGAACAGCTCTAATATACCACACTCTCGGAACAGTTCCAAAATACCACACTGTCGGAACAGTTCTAAAATACCACACTGTCGGAACAGTTCCAAAATACCACACTGTCGGAACCGTTCCAAAATACCACACTGTCGGAACAATTCTAATATACCACACTGTCGGAACAGTTCTAAAATACCACACTGTCGGAACAGTTCTAAAATACCACACTGTCGGAACAGTTCTAAGATACCACACTGTCGGAACAGTTCTAAAATACCACACTGTCGGAACAGTTCTAAAATACCACACTGTCGGAACAGTTCTAAAATACCACACTTTCGGGACAATTCTAAAATACCACACTGTCGGAATAATTCTAAAATACCACACTGTCGGAACAATTCTAAAATACCACACTCTCGGAACAGTTCTAATATACCACACTGTCGGAACCGTTCTAAAATACCACACTGTCGGAACAGTTCTAAAATACCACACTCTCGGAACAGTTCTAAAATACTACACTGTCGGAACAGTTCTAAAATATCACACTGTCGGAACCGTTCCAAAATACCACACTGTCGGAACAGTTCCAAAATACCACACTGTCGGAACAATTCCAAAATACCACACTGTCGGAACAGTTCTAATATACCACACTGTCGGAACAGTTCTAAAATACCACACTGTCGGAACAGCTCTAAAATACCACACTCTCGGAACAGTTCCAAAATACCACACTGTCGGAACAGTTCTAAAATACCACACTGTCGGAACAGTTCCAAAATACCACACTGTCGGAACAGTTCCAAAATACCACACTGTCGGAACAATTCTAATATACCACACTGTCGGAACAGTTCTAAAATACCACATTGTCGGAACAGTTCTAAAATACCACACTGTCGGAACAGTTCTAAAATACCACACTCTCGGAACAGTTCCAAAATACCACACTGTCGGAACAGTTCTAATATACCACACTGTCGGAACCGTTCCAAAATACCACACTGTCGGAACAGTTCTAATATACCACACTGTCGGAACATTTCCAAAATCTAGAAAAACTAAAACATACCACACTGTCGGAACAGTTCCAAAATCAAATATCAAAATCGCAGAAAAAGGCCCCTAGCATACACATACACGACCACTCACTGACTTTGCTGGCTTTACAGGCACTTTAATAAAAGGTGGCAGGGTTTACTAATGCACCCAAACCTCCCTACATGACCGCTCACTCCTACTGTGACTATGAAATGGAGAACAGCAATAAAAGCGCTGGTCCTTTACTTTAATTTGTGTCCAAGTGTAATAACTTGGATAGTCTATCATTTACATCCATATCATTTCTTACCAAACTTTTCATTCTTCTGGCGATACCATAATCATTGTAAGGCTACACAATGATAAAGTATTCACGATTCTATCATCAGATGGTTTTGTCGCCGAACCATCTGCCATTAAAGATAATGATAATTTTATAACACATGAAGTATACCGTTACATTAGACTATTGAGGACACGACTTACAATGGGTCTTATAACACTAGTATTATTAATGTACATACTGGGCTCAAATTATGCAGCAGGTAGGTGGTGCTTTTTTTACATAAAAATCGTGTTGAAATTTAGGGCTATGGTTTATGGTGTTTAGCGCCACTTTCGCCAATATTTCAGTAATAAATAGTGTGGCAGTCAGTTTTATTGGTGGAGGAAACCGGAGAAAACCACCGACCTGCCTCAAGGGACTGACAAACTTTATCACATAATGTATCGAATACACCTTGCAACGAGCGGAATAATAACTCATACTAATAGAATCAGGGTTAGGGTTATGGTGTTTAACGCTACTATCAACAATATTTCAGTTATATCGTGGCGGTCAGTTTTATCAATTGGTGGAGTACCCGGAGAAAACCACCGACCTGCCCGGGCACAAGTCACTGACAAACTTTATCACCTAATGTTGTATCGAGTACACAATTAAACAAATACCATGACAAAAATATGTGGTAGTCTGCTTGTGTTGTAATATTTTATTTGACGAACACCGGACAGCTACTGTAGTAAGAGTGGTCATAGATCGCCCGTTACAAGGGAAAATTTCCAGCAAATATTTTTATGAGGAAAAACATATACATTTTTACTATTACAATATATATATTTACAAACAAACTATTTCTAATTGATACATTATAAACAGAAAGTTTAAACATTGATGGTCATCAATTCCGCCAATGTCAACAAAACGAACAATCACCGCTTATCCCCATTGAACTCTACTGAACACAAAAAAGACCACGTTATATATGACGTTGGACATTCAGGTCCCCCTGGTCTGGGACGGGCACAAAAATGTGGCGGAGTTAAACCGAATAATGGGGTCATTATATTGAAAAAAGCATATCTATGTTACTGTTTATAAGTGTGTTCAAATACCTAAGTTCACCCCGGTTTTTTTGTGGGGCTGTGTTGCTCAATCCATAACTTTCTGTGTAATGTTTTGTGGACCATGTTTGTCTTTCTGTTCTTTTTCTTGTGGCCATTGTATTGTCTGTCTTTTTCTTGTGGCCATTGTATTGTCTGTCTTTTTCTTGTGGCCATTGTATTGTCTGTCTTTTTCTTGTGGCCATTGTATTGTCTGTCTTTTTCTTGTGGCCATTGTATTGTCTGTCTTTTTCTTGTGGCCATTGTATTGTCTGTCTTTTTCTTGTGGCCATTGTATTGTCTGTCTTTTTCTTGTGGCCATTGTATTGTCTGTCTTTTTCTTGTGGCCATTGTATTGTCTGTCTTTTTCTTGTGGCCATTGTATTGTCTGTCTTTTTCTTGTGGCCATTGTATTGTCTGTCTTTTTCTTGTGGCCATTGTATTGTCTGTCTTTTTCTTGTGGCCATTGTATTGTCTGTCTTTTTCTTGTGGCCATTGTATTGTCTGTCTTTTTCTTG
This sequence comes from Bathymodiolus septemdierum, assembly GCA_963383655.1. NCBI lineage: Eukaryota > Metazoa > Mollusca > Bivalvia > Mytilida > Modiolidae > Bathymodiolus > Bathymodiolus septemdierum. Next base: position 853,145 of record OY726527.1, read on the forward strand.
TGGCCATTGTATTGTCTGTCTTTTTCTTGTGGCCATTGTATTGTCTGTCTTTTTCTTGTGGCCATTGTATTGTCTGTCTTTTTCTTGTGGCCATTGTATTGTCTGTCTTTTTCTTGTGGCCATTGTATTGTCTGTCTTTTTCTTGTGGCCATTGTATTGTCTGTCTTTTTCTTGTGGCCATTGTATTGTCTGTCTTTTTCTTGTGGCCATTGTATTGTCTGTCTTTTTCTTGTGGCCATTGTATTGTCTGTCTTTTTCTTGTGGCCATTGTATTGTCTGTCTTTTTCTTGTGGCCATTGTATTGTCTGTCTTTTTCTTGTGGCCATTGTATTGTCTGTCTTTTTCTTGTGGCCATTGTATTGTCTGTCTTTTTCTTGTGGCCATTGTATTGTCTGTCTTTTTCTTGTGGCCATTGTATTGTCTGTCTTTTTCTTGTGGCCATTGTATTGTCTGTCTTTTTCTTGTGGCCATTGTATTGTCTGTCTTTTTCTTGTGGCCATTGTATTGTCTGTCTTTTTCTTGTGGCCATTGTATTGTCTGTCTTTTTCTTGTGGCCATTGTATTGTCTGTCTTTTTCTTGTGGCCATTGTATTGTCTGTCTTTTTCTTGTGGCCATTGTATTGTCTGTCTTTTTCTTGTGGCCATTGTATTGTCTGTCTTTTTCTTGTGGCCATTGTATTTTCTGTCTTTTTCTTGTGGCCATTGTATTGTCTGTCTTTTTCTTGTGGCCATTGTATTGTCTGTCTTTTTCTTGTGGCCATTGTATTGTCTGTCTTTTTCTTGTGGCCATTGTATTGTCTGTCTTTTTCTTGTGGCCATTGTATTGTCTGTCTTTTTCTTGTGGCCATTGCATTGTCTGTCTTTTTCTTGTGGCCATTGTATTGTCTGTCTTTTTCTTGTGGCCATTGCATTGTCTGTCTTTTCCTTGTGGCCATTGTATTGTCTGTCTTTTTCTTGTGGCCATTGCATTGTCTGTCTTTTTCTTGTGGCCATTGTATTGTCTGTCTTTTTCTTGTGGCCATTGTATTGTCTGTCTTTTTCTTGTGGTCATTGTATTGTCTGTCTTTTTCTTGTGGCCATTGTATTGTCTGTCTTTTTCTTGTGGCCATTGTATTGTCTGTCTTTTTCTTGTGGCCATTGTATTGTCTGTCTTTTTCTTGTGGCCATTGTATTGTCTGTCTTTTTCTTGTGGCCATTGTATTGTCTGTCTTTTTCTTGTGGCCATTGTATTGTCTGTCTTTTTCTTGTGGCCATTGTATTGTCTGTCTTTTTCTTGTGGCCATTGTATTGTCTGTCTTTTTCTTGTGGCCATTGTATTGTCTGTCTTTTTCTTGTGGCCATTGTATTGTCTGTCTTTTTCTTGTGGCCATTGTATTGTCTGTCTTTTTCTTGTGGCCATTGTATTGTCTGTCTTTTTCTTGTGGCCATTGCATTGTCTGTCTTTTTCTTGTGGCCATTGTATTGTCTGTCTTTTTCTTGTGGCCATTGCATTGTCTGTCTTTTCCTTGTGGCCATTGTATTGTCTGTCTTTTTCTTGTGGCCATTGCATTGTCTGTCTTTTTCTTGTGGCCATTGTATTGTCTGTCTTTTTCTTGTGGCCATTGTATTGTCTGTCTTTTTCTTGTGGTCATTGTATTGTCTGTCTTTTTCTTGTGGCCATTGTATTGTCTGTCTTTTTCTTGTGGCCATTGTATTGTCTGTCTTTTTCTTGTGGCCATTGTATTGTCTGTCTTTTTCTTGTGGCCATTGTATTGTCTGTCTTTTTCTTGTGGCCATTGTATTGTCTGTCTTTTTCTTGTGGCCATTGTATTGTCTGTCTTTTTCTTGTGGCCATTGTATTGTCTGTCTTTTTCTTGTGGCCATTGTATTGTCTGTCTTTTTCTTGTGGCCATTGTATTGTCTGTCTTTTTCTTGTGGCCATTGTATTGTCTGTCTTTTTCTTGTGGCCATTGTATTGTCTGTCTTTTTCTTGTGGCCATTGTATTGTCTGTCTTTTTCTTGTGGCCATTGTATTGTCTGTCTTTTTCTTGTGGCCATTGTATTGTCTGTCTTTTTCTTGTGGCCATTGTATTGTCTGTCTTTTTCTTGTGGCCATTGTATTGTCTGTCTTTTTCTTGTGGCCATTGTATTGTCTGTCTTTTTCTTGTGGCCATTGTATTGTCTGTCTTTTTCTTGTGGCCATTGTATTGTCTGTCTTTTTCTTGTGGCCATTGTATTGTCTGTCTTTTTCTTGTGGCCATTGTATTGTCTGTCTTTTTCTTGTGGCCATTGTATTGTCTGTCTTTTTCTTGTGGCCATTGTATTGTCTGTCTTTTTCTTGTGGCCATTGTATTGTCTGTCTTTTTCTTGTGGCCATTGTATTGTCTGTCTTTTTCTTGTGGCCATTGTATTGTCTGTCTTTTTCTTGTGGCCATTGTATTGTCTGTCTTTTTCTTGTGGCCATTGTATTGTCTGTCTTTTTCTTGTGGCCATTGTATTGTCTGTCTTTTTCTTGTGGCCATTGTATTGTCTGTCTTTTTCTTGTGGCCATTGTATTGTCTGTCTTTTTCTTGTGGCCATTGTATTGTCTGTCTTTTTCTTGTGGCCATTGTATTGTCTGTCTTTTTCTTGTGGCCATTGTATTGTCTGTCTTTTTCTTGTGGCCATTGTATTGTCTGTCTTTTTCTTGTGGCCATTGTATTGTCTGTCTTTTTCTTGTGGCCATTGTATTGTCTGTCTTTTTCTTGTGGCCATTGTATTGTCTGTCTTTTTCTTGTGGCCATTGTATTGTCTGTCTTTTTCTTGTGGCCATTGTATTGTCTGTCTTTTTCTTGTGGCCATTGTATTGTCTGTCTTTCGTTCATTGGATACCCTGTACGACCTACTATAGTATAGTAAATTATTACAGCAATCTTAAAGGTTGTATATCGACAATACACATGAAATAATATTGTTACACAATCAGTAGGATAAAATATGATATAATTATATCAAGTTATACAACATATACAACATATAAGTCAGCGATGCAACACATAAGTGCATTGAACTTGTCATCATTCGGAAAGTATGTCTTTATTAATCGATGTGCTGCTAGCCATTAAAAGATGTTATCAGGATCTGTCATTGCGCTATCAAGGCCATATAGAGTCCATTTCTCGGTATGAATAACCTGATTATCAATTAAGTACGTCGTCTTGAGGAGGTACTATACACAAAGAAAAAAGTTAAGCACCCTCTGATATATTAAGACATAATAAGTTACACTAAGTTTAGATTCTAATATTTATATTGATTCTCGCAAGAACAATGCTCCATTAAAAAGATGTGCTCACACAGGTGTGACCATTATGTCTAATATCGACTAGTCATTCACTTGAACCATGCCTCTCACGCATTACTCAAAATTCAGTATGTTCACGCTTCGAATTTGGGTATTTAAGTTCGGTGTTTTAACAAATGTATTCATTCTCAGTAAGCATGGTACGAAGGCGAATATCAGAAGCACAAAGATGGCAAATAATCGGCATGCATACAACAGGGATGTCCTTCAAAGCTATTGGACGTCAGATGGGCTACCACTATACTGTAGTCAGCCGACTGGTGAGAAAACACACACAAACCAACAATGTGAAAGACTTGCCAAGACCCTGCAGACCACGGGTAACATCTGATCGTGACGATAGGGCATTGCAGCGTTTGGTTAGACGGATGCCATTCGCAACCAGTCCCGTACTCAAACAACACTGGCTGCCCAATAGACGTCTGTCAACAAGAACAGTTAGAAACCGTCTGAAATCAGCGGGACTTAAGTCAAGGAGAGTCATTAAACGTCCACTGTTGGCAGACCGACATCGACGATCACGTTTGGCATGGTGTTTAGCGCGTCATGGTTGGAATTTAAGGACATGGCGCAAGATCCATTGGTCAGACGAGAGTCGGTTTTTGCTTCATGTAACCGGTGGCCGGATGAAGGTTTGGAGACACAAAAATACAGCCTATACCCCAAGGAACATCCAGCTAACTGTCCCTTACGGTAGAGGCTCAGTAATGGTTTGGGGTGTATCTCTCATGACTGCAAGCTGGATTTAGTCACCATACAAGGCAACCTAACTGGTGATCAGTACATCAGAGACATCTTGCAACCATTTCGAAAACCACCCACTAGCTACAAGGCCTGTGTATATGGATGACAACGCCAGGCCTCATCGTTCAAGAGTAGTAACCGCCTACCTCCAAAGTGAAGCCGTGACTTCTGTTCCTTGGCCAGCCATGAGCCCGGATTTGAATCCCATAGAGCATATTTGGGACATGTTAGGCCGTCGTATACTGGCTCGGGAACCTCCTGTGCATTCGTCAGTTGGAAGCAGCATTGCATCGGGAATGGCAGCAGCTATCACAACAGAACATCCGACGTCTAAATGGAGGAATGAGACGCAGGGATGAGGCCGTCATCTAAGCACGTGGGGGTTACACCCGTACTGAACTTTGAGCAATAGATGTCGTCAAGTGATTCATAAGTGACGTTTTGAAAGTGAAATGACAATCTTATCGTGCTTTTTGAACTGTGAAGGTCAATACTTAAAATGGACATGTCTTACTGCAAAAACTGGGCTTGTTATATTGTGATTAAATATTCATTAAATTAACATTGTTCTTGATTTTTTGTGTGGTTTCTTACAGCCAATGCAATGTCCTTTACAGGTCACCACTGCGGTCTTGAGATTATCTGGTCAGTAATCTCGTGATACTTGTATCATTTGTCATTTCAAAAAAACATGGGGGTGCTTAACTTTTTTCTTTGTGTATATTTGTGTTCGAGATGTAGGACGACCCGTCATTGGATAATTTATAAAATTGCGCTTAAATATTTAAAAAAATAATTTACGCCGTTCATTTGAAAATTGCGAATTTACGCCGCTATTCTATAGGATTACCTTTTATCCATTATTTTAGGGGTTTTAAATCCACAAAAAAAAAATCTTTCTTTTTTTTTCATATTATTTTGGTTCATCGATGTATACATTCTTTTACCAGAAGTAAATGTAAGCAAATGCGCGAAATTTCCTGGTTATTTCATTGGTTAGATTATCAAATTCTTAATTAATCAGAATCGTTTTTTTCCACGATCTTTCGGAAGTATTCAAGAATTTCCTGTTATTTTAGACAATAAGCTTTGAAACTTCTCGAATGTAAAAGTCATTAACTGTGAATAGTTGACTCTAGTTTGTAAGGTCAGATTTATTCTTCTATATAAGACGTGTAATTTTATTATTTAGTGGGAACTTCACCTAAGTTACCGTAGGTTAAAAATTTAAACGATCACACTATTCCTAAGGTAATAATTTAATAGACATTGTGAATTACTTTTGAAAATAAATGTTGTACCTAGATTTTGTAGTCATAGAAACATCACAAAGATACGAACAGGAACGAGTACGCCACTACACGGCCCATTAAAGATTAACCCTATCTCTTCCACAGAGTTATCGATCTTTGCACCCAAGGGAGCGTAAGGACCGATAACTCTGTCGGAGTGTAAGGAACGATAAATCTGTCGGAGTATAAGGAACGATAATTCTGTCGGAGTGTAAGGACCGATAACTCTGTCGGAGTGTAAGGAAAGATAACTCTGTCGGAGTGTAAGGATCGATAACTCTGTCGGAGTGTAAGGAACGATAACTCTGTGGAAGAGATTGTGATTAACCGTGTATTGGTGACCTGCTTTCTGCTACACAGTAATAGACATAATCTTCTTGTAGACATGTGAATAACATGAAATCTCAAAATACGAAGCACTAATTTCACTAAATGCCGTTATTATTCATATTTTATTATACCATGTTGTGTGTTGTGTTACATATGTAGATGTTTAAATGTTTCCCATATTTTATAACATACACGTTTTTAGGGTTAAGGTTATGGGGTTTTGCGCCACTTTCAACAATATTTCAGTTATGGGGAGTGGGGTGGGGGGTAACAAAATTTGTAACAAATAGTACGTTTTTATTTCATGTTTAATATGATAAAACAGTTTACTATTGTACAGTTTGGCTTACAATATTAGATTTAGAGGGGTCCCTTTAACTGGTCTAACTCCGCCACATATTGGTAGGCTGGCCATCACTGTTTACTTCTACTTCTACCAACTACTGACCGCCGTCAACAACTTTCTTTTTCTAATACAACAGCACCGTACCATTATAAACACTATTAATAGTATAACTACTCTTATATTCCAAAAATCGAAAACAAATTACAATAATCGAAAAACGAAGTACTTCACGAACATCGTTGTTCGCTTATTTATATGATTATTTATAGAGACATTCTCATTTTCTCATGATTATTTATAGTGACATTCCCATTTTCTCATGGTTATTTATAATGACATTCCCATTTTCTCGTGATTATTTATAGTGACATTCCTATTTTCTCATAATTATTTATAGTGACATTCCCATTTTCTCATGGTTATTTATAATGACATTCCCATTTTCTCATGATTATTTATAGAAACATTCCCAATTTCTCATGATTATATACAGTGACATTCCCATTTCCTCATTATTTATAGACATTCTCATTTTCTCATAATTATTTTTAGTGACATTTCCATTTTCTCATTACTACTTATAAAGACATTCCCATTTCTTCACGATTATTTCTAGTGACTTTCCCATTTTCTCATTACTACTTATAAAGACATTCCCACTTTCTCATGACTATTTATAATAACATTCATATTTTCTCATGACTAGTTATAGTGACATTCCTAATTTTTCGTTAAAGGCTATATCGCGTTTGGATTAGAAGAATCGACATCATGTGGTTTCCATTTATTCAACTTTGATGCTATTTCCTCTTTTATCAACTGTTTATGATTTGAAAAATCAATATATTTTCCTAACCTTAGAAATGTTCCAATATGTCTTTTTACAACATTCTTATAATCCAACATATCATAGTTAATAATAATTATTTCCCTGTTCGGATCACTCTTGTAATTATGCCATGCATATTTCCATTCATTCTGTACCCACATTTTTAGTGGTCCTTTGTATTTTTCACTTAAAATGATGATGTAATTCATACTCTGGGACATAGATTCAGCAGTTTCATCATCACGTGATCTTCCTATCGTACAATCACGATACGGAAGGAATACCTTCAAATTTCTGCTTTTCAAGAAAGGGATCATGACTGTGGAGATCCATATTCTCAGATTTGTATCTGATTCGTTACAAGATACATACACATCATATTCAATGCCTGAAGTGGTTTTTTTTCTAACAAGTTTCAAGATAGGTCTTACCACCAGTATAAACAAGTAAAAACGAAGCAAAAATATACACCATATAATCAATGAAAAGACCAAACATAATGCGGCTAGTAGTGTATATATGTTTTTGTCGTTTTCATTATTTACTTGGCAGCCAAGACTTTCTTTTGTCATGTCCATAATTGTCCTAACGTTATCCTCTATTCTACATAGTATAATGGTATTGTCAAAGCACGATGTATTTCGTATTGGTAACCAATTTTGAAGCCAAATATCATCACAGTTGCAAGTCATTTCGATTCGTCCCATAGCAACCCGACATGGCTGTATATATTGTAATGCGCGTGGCATGTTAGTAATTTCATTCGTTCTCAGATCTAGCCACGTGACATTGATCAATTTCGACAACAAATATTCTGGAAGTTCTTTTATGCTGTTATTTTGCAAATTTAGTTTTTTAATACGACTGAAATAATCTACGGAGGAATGTATGAATCGACGGTCGACTAAATCAATCCGATTGTGTGAAAAATCGACATCAAGATGCGTGTGATCAGGTAATGCAGACGGTAATTTCGTTTTTCCGGAGTGTGAACAGTTCACGACAGTCCTACCTTGGCTTGGTTGGTCAAAACAATGACATTTAGGGGGGCATTTGCCAACCATTGAAACATTACAAACAAAAACATCAAATTTGCCATCTTTGATTAAATCCAATAACCGAATACCGTTTAATTCAGGTGGTGACGCACAGACTATATCAAAGTAGTCTCTGTGCTCGACAAAAATCACCAGGCGTGCCATGCGAACAAATGAATACAGTTTACAATCACAGATCAGATTGTTGTCCCGAAAATCGAAGCCATAATTCATCAATTTTCCAAGGTATAAGATACTACTAAAACCAAGAGCGGCTCTATTGATGAATTGACTACCGTTAATATAATTGTTTCTAAAACTAACATATCCACCATACCCAAATGTAGAATTTCTATGGCACGCCCAATTAAGAGAATTGTTTATAGACGATATCATATTATTTGAAAAGTTAACTTCACAGAAAGCCTTTTGCTTTGTCCATACGATATTTGTAACATCGATTGTTCTAAGTCTGTTATGGGAAAGATCCACGTTAACTAAAAACCCATCCACATTCATTAAAAACATAGGCTCTAACGATTTAATTCGATTATATGACAAATCGATTACTCGAATTCGTTTCATCTGTAAAAACATATCTTTGTTGAAATATTCGATTGCATTACTCTTAAGAATAAGCGTGTCTAATATTAAAAGACAACTGACGTCATCGATGTTTGAAATTCTGTTGAATGAGAAGTCGATTGTGATAATATTTGTAAAATTACACGTATTACATGGTATTTCTGTTAGATCTCCATGGCGATAATTAGCGTAGTAATACGTATACAAGTTCAAAGGATTTCGAAACAAAGCACTACAAGTGTCGTTTTTAGTCATTTCGATTTTTAAATTCCCTACATCATTCCACTTTGGTTCTGCGGAACATACACAACATTGAATCATTGCATCCATTTCACCTGAATAGCGTGAACATTTATTTGGACATTGTATATCCGATCTGTTAAAAAGCTGTTGAAATTTGTCATCAAGCGGCAGCAGTAGTGCCAGTTTCACAACTGTCAACATGATAAAAAACTGAATTTTGTTGATGACCATTTTTGCCATAACTTAAATCTCAACTAACCAGGAAGTGCTGCACAATGCTACAACTCTATAAATACAAATCATGACGCATGATTGTATAGCTATATGGTATATACACACCTTAAATTTTGTTATGTCATGATGTGTTGTTTAACAATTAGACATTTAAACTTTAAATTGTATAGACACACTTTTTCCATATTCATTTTTCCACACAAAGAATATTATAATATTATTCTCTGTCAAATTATCGCGTTGTGGGGTATGCTAACAACATGGGAAGAAAATTGTCTTCCTCTTAAAGCCCTTATATGTTGGAGGTACAACAAGTCATAGCTTCTCTTTAATAAGCATTTCGTTATTTACATTTGTGTTTTCTGTATTCTATTTTGTATGTCAGACTCTATCAATTCAGTAGACAGCAACATATTGTCAATCGACACGACAACTCTTCTCAGTTTCCATGGAATTGTTCTGTTTAGATGGTCCTTAGAGTTAAGTTTTTACACATGTATTCTTCTGGTTGTCCCGTCGAGTGACCAAATGTCGCCATCTGCCCGTAACTGTTCGGAATCCGACATACTTATAGCACTTTTTATACCATGTCTTTTTTTATGTTTATAAATATCATAGTGTGACCAAGCTTTACTGCTGCCAGCACACCACTGTGTTTAACTGCCTTTTTTTTTCATAGCTCTTTAAAATTTTCAAAACTCAAATCATTAGGCCTTACACAAAAACAATATGAGATATATTAGTTTCATCGTATACAATGCCACATTATACAACATTTATCTGAAACATGATAAAATATATGACATAATATAATTATCCACAATAATACATTATATATACTAAATGAAGGAGGAAAGGATACTAACTACGATTGCATACTTTTTTTTTTTTTTTTTTTTTTTTTTTTTTTTTTATAAAGATTTGATATAGAATAACATAACATACAACCATAAGCGTAATTACTATTGGTATAATTGTGACATTAAGATAAAGCAACTTTAAACAAAATGGTATTTCAATCTCAAACATCTTAAGATAAAGATAATGTCACAACCCTACGAAAGAACCTTAAAAATTCCATATGTAAACACATAAATGACAAAAGAACTTAATCATATGTACCTATTTAGATATAATAGATGAATACCTTTGTCATACTTGAAATTTATAATTGTACACACTTGGCTTATTGACAAAAGAGTATCGCTATGTACTGTGGCACTGAATGAAACAATCATAATTTAAAGTTACATACAAATACTAGAATTTTAATAAATTATCCCTCATTTTAAAACATGGAACGTAATCTTCTTCCTTGAAAGTATTTTCAGGGTCAAGCCATTTATGTTTGGATCTAAATTCCGTGCACTTGGAGCAATAGCACTCTTTGCTAAAAAATTTACCGTGTACTCATATAAACATTTAGCTTTTCTAAAGGCTTTTTTAAATTTATTATAAGATATTGTTTGGTCATTTAATAACTGTAGAGATAGTCTACCCTGAATTGAATATTTCTTTGCAATGTTTGGATAACGTCGGGTTAAGAGTCTGAATAAATGGAAGGAATTCTTCAACATTTTCTACCGAAATTTGAACATTTTGCAAAATAGCTACCAAATTTGATTCAGAAATATTCAGCAATGAAGCAATTTCAGTGACTTTTATTAAGATATCTTTATTAAGTGGTATTGGAATATTATGAGAAACTTGTTGTCTTAAATGTTGGAAAGCTTCCTGATCAGAAAACGATCAATCAATTGTATTTTCTTTAAATCGACCCAAAGCTTCAAACGTTTCACAAATGTTGATGAACCTTTGGTCATTTGGTAATAGTACAATAATAGTGTTTTGTAATTTACAATGAACTTCCATGTTATTATTTAAAATTAGAACAAACTTTTTTTGTTTTGTGTATAATTTTTTTTAACTGTTGAAAATAATCAATATACAGTAACATTCGTGAGGGTAAGTTATCAAAAGGAATATCTGGATTCTTTGAAACAGTATCTAAGCAAGAAAATAATAAATTTGGAGTGTTTGACACAAAAGGATCAAAGTTACACTCTAATAATCTACTAATGGCTTCTACATAATCAATGTTAACATTAAACAATTATTGCCTTCAATGGATGTAAGCATCCAGAATTGTTAACCTAAAGGGGATTGTTTTCCCGAGGGCTTTAGCCCGAGGTAAACAACCCCTTGAGGGTTAACAATTCTGATGTTTACAATCCACTGAAGGCAATAACTGTTTTATTATACCGAACACCAGACCAAGGATTGGGCATTTACATAAATACATGTATTTAAACAAAATGTGTGTTTAATAACTTATGACAAATTTTTAACAAATGTTAAATGCACGCAATGGGTTGTTTACCGGGAAACAATAGGGTTGTTACTCGGTAAACAACTAGTTGCTTCCCGTTTGGGTTAATTTTCACAAAACATTAAAATTGTTTCAGGTCATGTGATTTAATTTAAGCCAATGAGAAGTTAGTGAGGTGTAATAATATTATTTATTAGTTGTAACCAGATCTCCTCAGGTTCACTTTTGTTAACATCATTCTGTGTATCAAATAAGGACGAATCAACGAAAAAAAAAATATTTGGCTGTTGTCATTCATTTCCGGTTTTTATATATATTTTTTTTCTGAGATTTTTCTGTTTCTTAAGAACATCAACTTTCCCTGTATCTCTTCTCCTGGACACTATCCCTTTTCCTCCACCAGATGTGACAATGGTCTGCAACAATGACTAGTGTGGTGTTATTGTTCTGGTGTAATTGAAGCAGTCCTGTCACTTAGGGAGCACCGGGATCTATAATATTTGAATAAACACAAGTATTCCAGCAGGAATCTGATTTTATTTGTTGACTTAATATATATAATTACAGTATACAAAGGAATCAAAAGAAACATATCAACAGTTTGAAAGTATAATATTGCATGATAATAATATTCTGAAACAAACATGACCATGTTGTCACCTCTATGAAGTCAAACATGACCATGTTGTCACCTCTACGAAGTCAAACATGACCATGTAGTCACCTCTATTAAGTCAAGCATGACCATGTTGTCACCTCTATGAAGTCAAACATGACCATGTTGTCACCTCTATGAAGTCAAACATGACCATGTAGTCACCTCTATTAAGTCAAACATGACCATGTTGTCACCTCTATTAAGTCAAACATGACCATGTTGTCACCTCTATTAAGTCAAACATGACTATGTAGTCACCACTATTAAGTCAAGCATGACCATGTTGTCACCTCTATGAAGTCAAACATGAGCATGCAGTCACCTCTATTAAGTCAAGCATGACCATGTTGTCACCTCTATTAAGTCAAGCATGACCATGCAGTCACCTCTATTAAGTCAAGCATGACCATGTTGTCACCTCTATTAAATCAAGCATGACCATGCAGTCACCTCTATTAAGTCAAGCATGACCATGTTGTCACCTCTATTAATTCAAACCTGCCCATGTTGTCACCTCTATTAAGTCAAGCATGACCATGTTGTCACCTCTATTAAGTCAAGCATGACCATGTTGTCACCTCTATTAAGTCAAGCATGACCATGTTGTCACCTCTATTAAGTCAAGCATGACCATGTTGTCACCTCTATTAAACAGTCACGTATATTAAAAGGTCACCTTTTTCTTGTCCTGTCATAGAAAATTTCATTTACCCCCGATTTTAAGTGGGGTTCGTGTTACTCGATCTTTAGTTTTATGTGTTTTATAGATCGTTGTTTGTCCTCTTGTCCTGTTTCCTTTGGCCATTTACGGATTCTGATTGCCCCTTTGGTATCTTCAAAATCTTCTTATTGAACCTCTTTTAAGAGGACACTTTTCTTATCAGGCCACTTTTTTCTTGGTCTCAAATGTAACTTCATACTACAAGTTTGACTGTATTTATTGTATATTGTTTTGTTTGACCCGTCTTGAGATCGGACGATGCGATAGAACTTTGCTCCCTGTCAGGAAATTGATGAAGTTTCGGCATTTATTCTAATAGTCTAGTAGGAAGTAAATACAAGCATGCTATTAGACAATAAATATATCAGAAAAAGGATTTACTTCCTGCTTGAGAATAACTATAATTAGCATAAAAATGTCGGAGTGTAAGGAACGATAACTCTGTCGGAGTGTAAGGACCGATAACTCTATCGGAGTGTAAGGAACGATAACTCTGTGGAAGAGATTGTGATTAACCGTGTATTGGCGACCTGCTTCCTGCTACACAGTAATAGACATAATCTTCTTGTAGACATGTGAATAACATGAATTCTCAAAATACGAAGCACTAATTTCACTAAATGGCGTTATCATTCATATTTTGTGATACCATGTTGTGTGTTGTGTTACATATGTAGATGTTTAAATGTTTCCCATATTTTATAGCATACACGTTTTTAGGGCTAAGGATATGGGGCTTAACGCCACTTTCAACAATATTTCGGTTATAGGGGGGGGGGGGAGGGGGGGGGGGGGGGGTAACAAAATAAACAAATACAACAAAACAAAAACGTGTACTTAAATTGTAACAAATAGTACGTTTTAATTGCATGTTTATTATGATAAAACAGTTTACTATTGTACAGTTTGGCTTACAATATTAGATTTAGAGGGGTCCCTTTAACTGGTCTAACTCCGCCACATATTGGTAGGCTGGCCATCACTGTTTACTTCTACTTCTACCAACTACTGACCGCCGTCAACGACTTTCTTTTTCTAATACAACAGCACCGTACCATTATAAACATTATTAATAGTATAACTACTCTTATATTCCAAAAATCGAAAACAAATTACAGTAATCGAACAACGCAGTACTTCACGAACATCGTTGTTCGCTTATTTATAGACATTCCCAGTTTCTCATGAATATTTATAGTGACATTCCCATTTTCTCGTGATTATTTATAGTGACATTCCCATTTTCTCATGATTATTCATAGTGATATTCCCATTTTTTTAAAACAATTATTTATGGTTCTATTCCCATTTTCTCATGGTTATTTATAATGACATTCCCATTTTTTCATAATTATTTATAGAAACATTCCCATTTTCTCATGATTATGTATAGTGATATTCCCATTTTCTCATTATTATTCATAGACATTCTCATTTTCTCATGGATATGTTTAGTGACATTCCCATTTTCTCATTACTACTAATAAAGACATTCCCACTTTCTCATGACTATTTATAATAACATTCATATTTTCTCATGACTAGTTATAATAACATTCATATTTTCTCATGACTATTTATAGTGACATTCATATTTTCTCATGACTATTTATAATAACATTCATATTTTCTCATGACTATTTATAATAACATTCATATTTTCTCATGACTATTTATAATAACATTCATATTTTCTCATGACTATTTATAATAACATTCATATTTTCTCATGACTATTTATAATAACATTCATATTTTTTCATGACTATTTATAATAGTATTCATATTTTCTCATGACTATTTATAATAACATTCATATTTTCTCATGACTATTTATAGTGACATTCCTAATTTTTCATTAAAGGATATATCTCATTAGAAGAATCGACATCATGTCTATGCCTTCTAATTTGTGGTTTCCATTTATTCAACTTTGATGCTATTTCTTCTTTTATCAACTGTCTATGATTTGAAAAATCAATATATTTTCCTAACCTTAGAAATGTTCCAATATGTCTTTTTACAACATTCTTATTATCCAACATATCATAGTTAATAATAATTATTTCCCGATTCGGATCACTCTTGTAATTATGCCATGCATATTTCCATTCATTCTGTACCCACATTTTTAGTGGTCCTTTGTATTTTTCACTTAAAATGATGATGTAATTCATACTCTGGGACATAGATTCAGCAGTTTCATCATCACGTGATCTTCCTATCGTACAATCACGATACGGAAGGAATACCTTCAAATTTCTGCCTTCCAAGAAAGGGATCATGACTGTGGAGATCCATATTCTCAGATTTGTATCTGATTCGTTACAAGATACATACACATCATATTCAATGCCTGAAGTGGGTTTTTTTCTAACAAGTTTCAAGATAGGTCTTACCACCAGTATAAACAAGTAAAAGCGAAGCAAAAATATACACGATATAATCAATGAA
The DNA here is from genome assembly GCA_963383655.1 of Bathymodiolus septemdierum. NCBI lineage: Eukaryota > Metazoa > Mollusca > Bivalvia > Mytilida > Modiolidae > Bathymodiolus > Bathymodiolus septemdierum. The sequence goes on from OY726527.1 coordinate 868,269, forward strand.
AAGATCAAACATAATGCGGCTAGTAGTTTATACATGTTTGTGTCGTTTTCATTATTTACTTGGCAGCCAAGACTTTCTTTTGTCATGTCCATAATTGTCCTAACGTTATCCTCTATTCTACATAGTATAATGGTATTGTCAAAGCACGATGTATTTGGCATTGGTAACCAATCTTGAAGCCAAATATCATCACAGTTGCAAGTCATTTCGATTCGTCCCATAGCAACCCGACATGGCTGTATACTTTGTAATGCGCGTGGTATGTTAGTAATTTCATTCATTCGCAGATCTAGCCATGTGACATTGATCAATTTAGACAACAAATATTCTGGAAGTTCTTTTATGCTGTTATTTTGCAAATTTAGTTTTTTAATAAGACTGAAATAATCTACGGAGGAATATATGAATCGACGGTCGCCTAAATCAATCCAATTGTGTGAAAAATCGACATCAAGATGCGTGTGATCAGGTAATGCAGACGGTAATTTCGTTTTTCCGGAGTGTGAACAGTTCACGACAGTCCTACCTTGGCTTGGTTGGTCAAAACAATGACATTTAGGGGGGCATTTGCCAACCATTGAAATATTACAAACAAAAACATCAAATGTGCCATTATTGATTACATCCAATAGATGAATACCGTTTAATTCCGGTGGTGACGCACAGATTATATCAAAGTAGTCTCTGTGCAAGATAGAAATCACCAGGCGTGCCATGCGAACGAATGAATACAGTTTACAATCACAGATCAGTTTGTTGTCTCGAAAATCGAAGGCATATCTCATCAATTTTCCAAGGTAAAAGATTTTACTAAAACCAAGAGCGGCTCTATTGATGAATTGACTACCGGTAATATAATTGTTTCTAAAACTAACATATCCACCATACCCAAATGTAGAATTTCTATGGCACGCCCAATTAAGAGAATTGTTTATAGACGATATCATATTATTTGAAAAGTTAACTTCACAGAAAGCCTTTTGCTTTGTCCATACGATATTTGTAACATCAATTGTTCTAAGTCTGTTATGGGAAAGATCCACGTTAACTAAAAACCCATCCACATTCATTAAAAACATAGGCTCTAACGATTTAATTCGATTATATGACAAATCGATTACTCGAATTCGTTTCATCTGTAAAAACATATCTTTGTTGAAATATTCGATTGCATTACTCTTAAGAATAAGCGTGTCTAATATTAAAAGACAACTGACGTCATCGATGTTTGAAATTCTGTTGAATGAGAAGTCGATTGTGATAATATTTGTAAAATTACACGTATTACATGGTATTTTTGTTAGATCTCCATGGTGATAATTAGCGTAGTAATACGTATACAAGTTCAAAGGATTTCGAAACAAAGCACTACAAGTGTCGTTTTTAGTCATTTCGATTTTTAAATTCCCTACATCATTCCACTTTGGTTTTGCGGAACATACACAACATTTAATCATTGCCACCATTTCACCTGAATAGCGTGAACATCCACTTGGACATTGTATATCCGATCTGTTAAAAAGTTGTTGAAATTTGTCATCAAGCGGCAGCAGTAGTGCCAGTTTCACAACTGTCAACATGATAAAAAACTGAATTTTGTTGATGACCATTTTTGTTATAACTTAAATCTCAACTAACCAGGAAGTGCTGCACAATGCTACAACTACATAAATACAAATCACGACACTTGATTGTATAGTTATATGGTATATAAACACTTTAAATTTGTCATGTCATTGTTTGTTGTTAAGAAATAGACATTTAAACTTTAAATTGTATAGACACACTTATTTTCATCGGAGTCGGTTATCAGGAGCGCTGACCTGTCACGTGACCCGTCAGTCGTAGCAAGATTGGAAATAATACAAGTAATATCCACGTCAGTGTAGGTTTGTGCACATAAAATTAGTCAATCCCTCTACGAGGGTGGAGCATTCGAGTATCAACAAGTACTTGTTCTTACTCATTATTGGTGCGTGCTTAGCAGAGAAACAGCAAATACAGTTAAACCTGCCAATGCGGTCACCTCTATTAAGCAGTCACTTGTATTTAATGTTCAAATAAAGAAGGAAATGTAATGGATCAGACTACAGAAAATTAAATGTCGGGTAACACTCTACTTTCAGTTAATCCAAGAAAATGTTTACCCATGAAAATAAATCTAAAATACAGTCAAATGTGACAATGGTCTGCGACAATGACTAGTGTGGTGTTATTGTTCTGGTGTAATTGAAGCAGTTCTGTCACTTAGGGAACACCGGGATCTATAATATTTCAATAAACACAAGTATTCCAGCAGGAATCTGATTTTATTTGAATATCGAAAGTATAGTAAGTAAATTGAAATCGAAACTAAATTATCTAACTATTTTTATCTCTTTAGCATTATAAAAAAATACAATTCAAGTATTTAAAATTTCACCTTTAAAATACAATTTTAATTAATCAAATGTATGCCTCGAAAGTCCATCTCACATAGTTTCCTACCAATAAAGCACAACATTAATTCAAGATATGCGTATCACTAGAATTAATCATTTGAATATTTTCATTCACTCACTCATTTAAGATGCATAAATTATTTCAATTAATTCTGATTCTTATGCTGGAAAAACAAATTTCTTTATTGTTAACAATCCATACTAATGATATTTAATAACACAAATTTCATATGAAACTAAAGAAATTTGAAATGATCATTAAGATAAAATAATAAAACAAAATAACAGAGACCTACCTATAATATTTAAATAAACACAAGTATTCCAGCAGGAATCTGATTTTATTTGTTGACTGCCGCACACTGGAATTTCTCCTCTTTTTATACTACTTGAGGGATCATCACTCGACCTTTCGACCCTCTTTCGTTTTCTTACTTCTGATTTCTTTTTATTTATTTTCTTTCGATATTAAAAGGTTTTCATATATTTCTTTCCAAGCTTTCTGTTTAGATTTCATCTTTGAGTATATATATTTATTTTATTTTTCATATTTTATTTTCTTGCGCGGGAACTATTTTTTCCCCTTGAATTCTTAAGCCAAATTCGGTTAGGTGATGAACCGATCATCACGGTTTTTCTTAGCTACCTTGACTTTTTCACCCTGTACTTTTTCTCTGAAATAATTTTTTTTCAATTGGCATTAGACTGGTTTTCGTAACTGGACAGAGGCCAAACGATGTTTTTATGTGTTAGGCAGTCAACATATTTTTTTCTTGATTTTTCTATTCTGACATATCCCCGCTGGTCCACTAGCACGTTCCACGAGCTGGGAACTTTATAGGCAAGTCTCAATTCTCCAGCCAGCCTCTATTTTGTTAATAGAATAATATCATGAACAATGTTTTCTAAGATGTACACAAAAATTTAATGAATAATTTCTTCAATTATTTTTTTGAAATTTATCCTCTATTCTATCTTTAAAATATATATATATATATATAAAACTGAAGATTTCCAAAACTGGCTGACTATTGATCATTCTGGAAAATATATAACACATGTATTATTAAACAAGTATATCTATGTACATACACACCTATATATACCTAGGCATTGATAAAATTATTCAACAATTCTTTCACGGAATTACTGATAGATAAAAATTCAGAAAACATCTACTTTATTTGTTATTATTATCAACTCTTTCCATATTCATTTTTTCCACACAAAGAATATTATAATATTATTCTCTGTCAAATTATCGCGTTGTGGGGTATGCTAACAGCATGGGAAGATAAGTGTCTTCCTCTTAAAGCCCTTATATGTTGGAGGTACAACAAGTCATCAACACTATAACGTCTCTATAATAAGCATTTCGTTATTTACAGTTGTGTTTTCTGTATTCTATTTTGTATGTCAGACTCTATCAATTCAGTAGACAGCAACATATTGTCAATCGACACGACAACTCTTCTCAGTTTCCATGGAATTGTGGTGTTTAGATGGTCCTTAGAGTTAAATTTTTACACATGTATTCTTCTGGTTGTCCCGTCGAGTAATCAAATGTCGCCATCTGCCCGTAACTGTTCGGAATCCGACATACTTATAACACTTTTTATACCATGTCTTTTTTTATGTTTATAAATATCATAGTGTGACCAAGCTTTACTGCTGCCAGCACACCCCTGTGTTTAACTGCCTTTTTTTTCATAGCTCTTTAAAATTTTCAAAACTCAAATCATTAAGCCTTACACAAAAAAAATATGAGATATATTAGTTTCATCGTATACAATGCCACATTATACAACATTTATCTGAAACATGATAAAATATATGACATAATATAATTATCCACAATAATACATTATATATAAAATATATGACATAATATAATTATCCACAATAATACATTATATATACTAAATGAAGGAGGAAAGGATACTAACTACGATTGGATACTTTTTTTTTCTTTTTGTTTTTGTTTTGATAATGATTTGGTATAGAATAACATAACATACAACCATAAGCGTAATTACTATTGGTAGAATTGTGACATTAAGATAAAGCAACTTTAAACACAATGGTATTTCAATCTCAGATATCTTAAGATAAAGATAATGTCACAACCCTACGAAAGAACCTTAAAAATTCCATATGTAAACACATAAATGACAAAAGAACTTAATCATGTGTACCTATTTAGATATAATAGATGAATACCTTTGTCATACTTGAAATTTATAATTGTACACACTTGGCTTATTGACAAAAGAGTATCGCTATGTACTGTGGCACTGAATGAAACAATCATAATTTAAAGTTACATACAAATACTAGAATTTTAATAAATTACCCCTCATTTTAAAACATGGAACGTAATTTTCTTCCTTGAAAGTATTTTCAGGGTCAAGCCATTTATTTTTGGATCTAAATTCCGTGCAGTTGGAGCAATAGCACTCTTTGCTAAAACTTTTACCGTGTACTCATATAAACATTTAGCTTTTCTAAAGGCTTTTTTTAATTTATTTTAAGATATTGTTTGGTCATTTAATAACTGTAGAGATAATCTACCCTGAATTGAACATTTCTTTGCAATGTTTGGATAACGTCGGGTTAAGAGTCTGAATAAATGGAAGGAATTCTTCAACATTTTCTACCGAAATTTGAACATTTTGCAAAATAGCTACCAAATTTGATTCAGAAATATTCAGCAATGAAGCAATTTCAGTGACTTTTATTAAGATATCTTTATTAAGTGGTATTGGAATATTATGAGAAACTTGTTGTCTTAAATGTTGGAAAGCTTCCTGATCAGAAAACGATCAATCAATTGTATTTTCTTTAAATCGACCCAAAGCTTCAAACGTTTCACAAATGTTGATGAACCTTTGGTCATTTGGTAATAGTACAATAATAGTGTTTTGAAATTTGCAATGAACTTCCATGTTATTATTTAAATTTAGAACAAACTTTTGTTTTGTTTTGTGTATAATTTTTTTTAACTGTTGAAAATAATCAATATACAGTAACATTCGTGAGGGTAAGTTATCAAAAGGAATATCTGGATTCTTTGAAACAGTATCTAAGCAAGAAAATAATAAATTTGGAGTGTTTGACACAAAAGGATCAAAGTTACACTCTATTAATCTACTAATGGCTTCTACATAATCAATGTTAACATTAAACAATTATTGCCTTCAATGGATGTAAACATCCAGAATTGTTAACCTAAAGGGGATTGTTTTCCCGAGGGCTTTAGCCCGAGGTAAACAATCCCTTGAGGGTTAACAATTCTGATGTTTACAATCCATTGAAGGCAATAACTGTTTTATTATACCGAACAACAAACCAAGGATTGGGCATTTACATAAATACATGTATTTAAACAAAATGTGTGCTTAATAACTTATGACAAATTTTTAACAAATGTTAAATGCACGCAATGGGTTGTTTACCGGGGAACAATAGGGTTGTTACCCGGTAAGCAACTAGTTGTTTCCCGTTTGGGTTAATTTTCACAAAACATTAAAATTGTTTCTGATCATGTGATTTAATTTAAGTTAATGAGAAGTTAGTGAGGTATAATAATATTATTTATTAGTTGTAACCAGATCTCCCCAGGTTCACTTTTGTTAACATCATTCTGTGTATCAAATAAGGACGAATCAACGAAAAAAAAATCTTTTGCTGTTGTCATTCCTTTCTGGTTTATATATATATATTTTTTCTGAGATTTTTCCGTTTCTTAAGAACATCAACTTTCCCTGTATCTCTTCTGCTGGACACTATCCCTTTTCATCCACCAGAGATGACAATGGTCTGCAACAATGACTAGTGTGGTGTTATTGTTCTGGTGTAATTGAAGCAGTCCTGTCACTTAGGGAACACCGGGATCTATAATATTTGAATAAACACAAGTATTCCAGCAGGAATCTGATTATATTTGTTGACTTAATATATATAATTACAGTATACAAAGGAATCAAAAGAAACATATCAACAGTTTGAAAGTATAATATTGCATGATAATAATATTCTGACACAAACATGACCATGTTGTCACCTCTATTAAGTCAAACATGACCATGTTGTCACCTCTATGAAGTCAAACATGACCATGCAGTCACCTCTATTAAGTCAAGCATGACCATGTTGTCACCTCTATTAAGTCAAGCATGACCATGTTGTCACCTCTATGAAGTCAAACATGACCATGTTGTCACCTCTATTAAGTCAAACATGACCATGTTGTCACCTCTATTAAGTCAAGCATGACCATGTTGTCACCTCTATTAAGTCAAACATGACCATGTTGTCACCTCTATTAAGTCAAGCATGACCATGTTGTCACCTCTATTAAGTCAAACATGACCATGTTGTCACCTCTATTAAGTCAAGCATGACCATGTTGTCACCTCTATTAAGTCAAACATGACCATGTTGTCACCTCTATTAAGTCAAACATGACCATGTTGTCACCTCTATTAAGTCAAACATGACCATGTTGTCACCTCTATGAAGTCAAACATGACCATGCAGTCACCTCTATTAAGTCAAGCATGACAATGTTGTCACCTCTATTAAGTCAAGCATGACCATGTTGTCACCTCTATTAAGTCAAACATGACCATGTTGTCACCTCTATTAAGTCAAGCATGACCATGTTGTCACCTCTATTAAGTCAAGCATGACCATGTTGTTACCTCTATTAAGTCAAACATGACCATGTTGTCAACTCTATTAAGTCAAGCATGACCATGTTGTCACCTCTATTAAGTCAAGGATGACCATGTTGTTACCTCTATTAAGTCAAACATGACCATGTTGTCACCTCTATTAAGTCAAGCATGACCATGTTGTCACCTCTATTAAGTCAAACATGACATGTAGTTACCTCTATTAAGTCAAGCATGACCATGTTGTTACCTCTATTAAACAGTCACGTATAATAAAAGGTCATCTTTTTCTTGTCCTGTCATAGAAAATTTCATTTACCCCCGATTTTTAGTGGGGTTCGTGTTACTCGATCTTTAGTTCTATGTGTTTTATAGATCGTTGTTTGTCCTCTTGTCCTGTTTCCTTTGGCCATTTACGGATTCTGATTGCCCCTTTGGTATCTTCAAAAATCTTCTTATTGAACCTCTTTTAAGAGGACACTTTTCTTATCATGCCACTTTTTTCTTGGTCTCAAATGTAACTTCATACTACAAGTTTGACTGTATTTATTGTATATTGTTTTGTTTGACCCGTCTTGAGATCGGACGATGCGATAGAACTTTGCTCCCTGTCAGGAAATTGATGAAGTTTCGGCATTTATTCTAATAGTCTAGTAGGAAGTAAATACAAGCATGCTATTAGACAATAAATATATCAGATAAAAGATTTACTTCCTGCTTGAGAATAACTGAATAGCATAAAGATGTCGGAGTGTAAGGAACGATAACTCTGTCGAAGTGTAAGGACCGATAACTCTATCGGAGTGCAAGGAACGATAAATCTGTGGAAGAGATTGTGATTAACCGTGTATTGGCGACCTGCTTCCTGCTACACAGTAATAGACATAATCTTCTTGTAGACATGTGAATAACATGAATTCTCAAAATACGAAGCACTAATTTCACTAAATGGCGTTATTATTCATATTTTATGATACCATGTTGTGTGCTGTGTTACATATGTAGATGTTTAAATGTTTCCCATATTTTATAACATACACGTTTTTAGGGCTAAGGATATGGGGTTTAACGCCACTTTCAACAATATTTCGGTTATAGGGGGGGGGGGGGGGGGGGGGGGTAACAAAATAAACAAAATCAACAAAGCAAAAACGTGTACTTAAATTGTAGCAAATAGTACGTTTTAATTGCATGTTTATTATGATAAAACAGTTTACTATTGTACAGTTTGGCTTACAATATTAGATTTAGAGGGGTCCCTTTAACTGGTCTAACTCCGCCACATATTGGTAGGCTGGCCATCACTGTTTACTTCTACTTCTACCAACTACTGACCGCCGTCAATAACTTTCTTTTTCTAATACAACAGCACCGTACCATTATAAGCATTATTAATAGTATAACTACTCTTATTTTCCAAAAATCGAAAACAAATTACAGTAATCGAACAACGCAGTACTTCACGAACATCGTTGTTCGCTTATTTATAGACATTCCCAGTTTCTCATGAATATTTATAGTGACATTCCCATTTTCTCGTGATTATTTATAGTGACATTCCCATTTTCTCATGATTATTCATAGTGATATTCCCATTTTTTTTAAATAATTATTTATGGTTACATTCCCATTTTCTCATGGTTATTTATAATGACATTCCCATTTTTTCATAATTATTTATAGAAACATTCCCATTTTCTCATGATTATGTATAGTGACATTCCCATTTTCTCATTATTATTCATAGACATTCTCATTTTCTCATGATTATGTTTAGTGACATTCCCATTTTCTCATTACTACTAATAAAGACATTCCCATTTTCTCATGACTATTTATAATAGCATTCATATTTTCTCATGACTATTTATAATAACATTCATATTTTCTCATGACTATTTATAGTGACATTAATATTTTCTCATGACTATTTATAATAACACTCATATTTTCTCATGACTATTTATAATAACATTCATATTTTCTCATGACTATTTATAATAACATTCATATTTTTTCATGACTATTTATAATAACATTCATATTTTTTCATGACTATTTATAATAGTATTCATATTTTCTCATGACTATTTATAATAACATTCATATTTTCTCATGACTATTTATAGTGACATTCCTAATTTTTCATTAAAGGATATATCTCATTAGAAGAATCGACATCATGTCTATGCCTTCTAATTTGTGGTTTCCATTTATTCAACTTTGATGCTATTTCTTCTTTTATCAACTGTCTATGATTTGAAAAATCAATATATTTTCCTAACCTTAGAAATGTTCCAATATGTCTTTTTACAACATTCTTATTATCCAACATATCATAGTTAATAATAATTATTTCCCGGTTCGGATCACTCTTGTAATTATGCCATGCATATTTCCATTCATTCTGTACCCACATTTTTAGTGGTCCTTTGTATTTTTCACTTAAAATGATGATGTAATTCATACTTTGGGACATAGATTCAGCAGTTTCATCATCACGTGATCTTCCTATCGTACAATCACGATACGGAAGGAATACCTTCAAATTTCTGCCTTCCAAGAAAGGGATCATGACTGTGGAGATCCATATTCTCAGATTTGTATCTGCTTCGTTACAAGATACATACACATCATATTCAATGCCTGAAGTGTTTTTTTTCCTAACAAGTTTCAAGATAGGTCTTACCACCAGTATAAACAAGTAAAAGCGAAGCAAAAATATACACGATATAATCAATGAAAAGACCAAACATAATGCGGCTAGTAGTGTATACATGTTTGTGTCGTTTTCATTATTTACTTGGCAGCCAAGACTTTCTTTTGTCATGTCCATAATTGTCCTAACGTTATCCTCTATTCTACATAGTATAATGGTATTGTCAAAGCACGATGTATTTGGCATTGGTAACCAATCTTGAAGCCAAATATCATCACAGTTGCAAGTCATTTCGATTCGTCCCATAGCAACCCGACATGGCTGTATACTTTGTAATGCGCGTGGTATGTTAGTAATTGCATTCATTCGCAGATCTAGCCATGTGACATTGATCAATTTAGAAAACAAATATTCTGGAAGTTCTTTTATGCTGTTATTTTGCAAATTTAGTTTTTTAATACGACTGAAATAATCTACGGAGGAATATATGAATCGACGGTCGACTAAATCAATCCGATTGTGTGAAAAATCGACATCAAGATGCGTGTGATCAGGTAATGCAGACGGTAATTTCGTTTTTCCGGAGTGTGAACAGTTCACGACAGTCCTACCTTGGCTTGGTTGGTCAAAACAATGACATTTAGGGGGGCATTTGCCAACCATTGAAATATTACAAACAAAAACATCAAATTTGCCATCTTTGATTAAATCCAATAACCGAATACCGTTTAATTCAGGTGGTGACGCACAGGTTATATCAAAGTAGTCTCTGTGCAAGATAGAAATCACCAGGCGTGCCATGCGAACAAATGAATACAGTTTACAATCACAGATCAGTTTGTTGTCTCGAAAATCGAAGGCATAACTCATCAATTTTCCAAGGTAAAAGATTTTACTAAAACCAAGAGCGGCTCTATTGATGAATTGACTACCGTTAATATAGTTGTTTCTAAAACTAACATATCCACCATACCCAAATGTAGAATTTCTATGGCACGCCCAATTAAGAGAATTGGTTATAGACGATATCATATTATTTGAAAAGTTAACTTTACAGAAAGCCTTTTGTTTTGTCCATACGATATTTGTAACATCAATTGTTCTAAGTCTGTTATGGGAAAGATCCACGTTAACTAAAAACCCATCCACATTCATTAAAAACATAGGCTCTAACGATTTAATTCGATTATATGACAAATCGATTACTCGAATTCGTTTCATCTGTAAAAACATATCTTTGTTGAAATATTCGATTGCATTACTCTTAAGAATAAGCGTGTCTAATATTAAAAGACAACTGACGTCATCGATGCTTGAAATTCTGTTGAATGAGAAGTCGATTGTGATAATATTTGTAAAATTACACGTATTACATGGTATTTCTGTTAGATCTTCATGGCGATAATTAGCGTAGTAATACGTATACAAGTTCAAAGGATTTCGAAACAAAGCACTACAAGTGTCGTTTTTAGTCATTTCGATTTTTAAATTCCCTACATCATTCCACTTTGGTTCTGAGTAACATACACAACAACTAAGCATTGTATCCATATCACCTGAATAGCGTGAACATTTACTTGGACATTGTATATCCGATCTGTTAAAAAGCTGTTGAAATTTGTCATCAAGCGGAAGCAGTATTGCCAGTTTCACAACTGTCAACATGATAAAAAACTGAATTTTGTTGATGACCATTTTTGTTATAACTTAAATCTCAACTAACCAGGAAGTGCTGCACAATGCTACAACTCTATAAATACTAATCATGACGCATGATTGTATAGTTATATGGTATATACACACCTTAAATTTTGTTATGTCATGATGTGTTGTTTAACAATTAGACATTTAAACTTTAAATTGCATAGACACACTTTTTCCATATTCATTTTTCCACACAAAGAATATTATAATATTATTCTCTGTCAAATTATCGCGTTGTGGGGTATGCTAACAACATGGGAAGAAAATTGTCTTCCTCTTAAAGCCCTTATATGTTGGAGGTACAACAAGTCATAGCTTCTCTTTAATAAGCATTTCGTTATTTACAGTTGTGTTTTCTGTATTATATTTTGTATGTCAGACTCTATCAATTCAGTAGACAGCAACATATTGTCAATCGACACGACAACTCTTCTCAGTTTCCATGGATTTGTTCTGTTTAGATGGTCCTTAGAGTTAAGTTTTTACACATGTATTCTTCTGGTTGTCCCGTCGAGTGACCAAATGTCGCCATCTGCCCGTAACTGTTCGGAATCCGACATACTTATAACACTTTTTATACCATGTCTTTTTTTATGTTTATAAATATCATAGTGTGACCAAGCTTTACTGCTGCCAGCACACCCCTGTGTTTAACTGCCTTTTTTTTCATAGCTCTTTAAAATTTTCAAAACTCAAATCATTAGGCCTTACACAAAAACAATATGAGATATATTAGTTTCATCGTATACAATGCCACATTATACAACATTTATCTGAAACATGATAAAATATATGACATAATATAATTATCCACAATAATACATTATATATACTAAATGAAGGAGGAAAGGATACTAACTACGATTGGATACTTTTTTTTTCTTTTTGTTTTTGTTTTGATAATGATTTGGTATAGAATAACATAACATACAACCATAAGCGTAATTACTATTGGTAGAATTGTGACATTAAGATAAAGCAACTTTAAACAAAATGGTATTTCAATCTCAGACATCTTAAGATAAAGATAATGTCACAACCCTACGAAAGAACCTTAAAAATTTCATATGTAAACACATAAATGACAAAAGAACTTAATCATATGTACCTATTTAGATATAATAGATGAATACCTTTGTCATACTTGAAATTTATAATTGTACACACTTGACTTATTGACAAAAGAGTATCGCTATGTACTGTGGCACTGAATGAAACAATCATAATTTAAAGTTACATACAAATACTAGAATTTTAATAAATTACCCCTCATTTTAAAACATGGAACGTAATTTTCTTCCTTGAAAGTATTTTCAGGGTCAAGCCATTTATTTTTGGATCTAAATTCCGTGCAGTTGGAGCAATAGCACTCTTTGCTAAAACTTTTACCGTGTACTCATATAAACATTTAGCTTTTCTAAAGGCTTTTTTAAATTTATTATAAGATATCGTTTGGTCATTTAATAACTGTAGAGATAATCTACCCTGAATTGAATATTTCTTTGCAATGTTTGGATAACGTCGGGTTAAGAGTCTGAATAAATGGAAGGAATTCTTCAACATTTTCTACCGAAATTTGAACATTTTGCAAAATAGCTACCAAATTTGATTCAGAAATATTCAGCAATGAAGCAATTTCAGTGACTTTTATTAAGATATCTTTATTAAGTGGTATTGGAATATTATGAGAAACTTGTTGTCTTAAATGTTGGAAAGCTTCCTGATCGAAAAACGATCAATCAATTGTATTTTCTTTAAATCGACCCAAAGCTTCAAACGTTTCACAAATGTTGATGAACCTTTGGTCATTTGGTAATAGTACAATAATAGTGTTTTGATGCAATGAACTTCCATGTTATTATTTAAAATTAGAACAAACTTTTTTTTGTTTTGTGTATAATTTTTTTTAACTGTTGAAAATAATCAATATACAGTAACATTCGTGAGGGTAAGTTATCAAAAGGAATATCTGGATTCTTTGAAACAGTATCTAAACAAGAAAATAATAAATTTGGAGTGTTTGACACAAAAGGATCAAAGTTACACTCTAATAATCTACTAATGGCTTCTACATAATCAATGTTAACATTAAACAATTATTGCCTTCAATGGATGTATACATCCAGAATTGTTAACCTAAAGGGGATTGTTTTCCCGAGGGCTTTAGCCCGAGGTAAACAACCCCTTGAGGGTTAACAATTCTGATGTTTACAATCCATTGAAGGCAATAACTGTTTTATTATACCGAACAACAGACCAAGGATTGGGTATTTACATAAATACATGTATTTAAACAAAATGTGTGCTTAATAACTTCTGACAAATTTTTAACAAATGTTAAATGCACGCAATGGGTTGTTTACCGGGGAACAATAGGGTTGTTACCCGGTAAACAACTAGTTGCTTCCCGTTTGGGTTAATTTTCACAAAACATTAAAATTGTTTCAGGTCATGTGATTTAATTTAAGCCAATGAGAAGTTAGTGAGGTATAATAATATTATTTATTAGTTGTAACCAGATCTCCTCAGGTTCACTTTTGTTAACATCATTCTGTGTATCAAATAAGGACGAATCAACGAAAAAAAAATCTTTTGCTGTTGTCATTCCTTTCTGATTTATATATTTTTTTTTTTTCTGAGATTTTTCCGTTTCTTAAGAACATCAGCTTTCCCTGTATCTCTTCTGCTGAACACTATCCCTTTTCCTCCACCAGATGTGACAATGGTCTGCAACAATGACTAATGTGGTGTTATTGTTCTGGTGTAATTGAAGCAGTCCTGTCACTTAGGGAACACCGAGATCTATAATATTTTAATAAACACAAGTATTCCAGCAGGAATCTGATTTTATTTGTTGACTTAATATATATAATTACAGTATACAAAGGAATCAAAAGAAACATATCAACAGTTTGAAAGTATAATATTGCATGATAATAATATTCTGAAACAAACATGACCATGTTGTCACCTCTATTAAGTCAAACATGACCATGTAGTCACCTCTATTAAGTCAAGCATGACCATGTTGTCACCTCTATTAAGTCAAACATGACCATGTTGTCACCTCTATTAAGTCAAGCATGACCATCTTGTCACCTCTATTATGTCAAGCATGACCATGTTGTCACCTCTATTAAGTCAAGCATGACCATGTTGTCACCTCTATTAAGTCAAGCATGACCATGCAGTCACCTCTATTAAGTCAAGCCTGACCATGTTGTCACCTCTATTAAGTCAAACATGACCATGTTGTCACCTCTACTAAGTCAAACATGACCATGTTGTCACCTCTATTAAGTCAAACATGACCGTGTTGTCACCTCTATTAAGTCAAGCATGACCATGTTGTCACCTCTATTAAGTCAAGCATGACCATGTTGTCACCTCTATTAAGTCAAGCATGACCATGTTGTCACCTCTATTAAACAGTCACGTATAATAAAAGGTCACCTTTTTCTTGTCCTGTCATAGAAAATTTCATTTACCCCCGATTTTTAGTGGGGTTCGTGTTACTCGATCTTTAGTTTTATGTGTTTTATAGATCGTTGGTTGTCCTCTTGTCCTGTTTCCTTTGGCCATTTACGGATTGTGATTGCCCCTTTGGTATCTTCAAAATCTTCTTATTGAACCTCTTTTAAGAGGACACTTGTCTTATCAGGCCACTTTTTTCTTGGTCTCAAATGTAACTTCATACTACAAGTTTGACTGTATTTATTGTATATTGTTTTGTTTGACCCGTCTTGAGATCGGACGATGCGATAGAACTTTGCTCCCTGTCAGGAAATTGATGAAGTTTCGGCATTTATTCTAATAGTCTAGTAGGAAGTAAATACAAGCATACTACTAGACAATAAATATATCAGATAAAGGATTTACTTCCTGCTTGAGAATAACTATGAATAGCATAAATATGTCGGAGTGTAAGGAACGATAACTCTGTCGGAGTGTAAGAACCGATAACTCTATCGGAGTGTAAGGAACGATAACTCTGTGGAAGAGATTGTGATTAACCGTGTATTGGCGACCTGCTTCCTGCTACACAGTAATAGACATAATCTTCTTGTAGACATGTGAATAACATGAATTCTCAAAATACGAAGCACTATTTCCACTAAATGGCGTTATTATTCATATTTTATGATACCATGTTGTGTGTTGTGTTACATATGTAGATGTTTAAATGTTTCCCATATTTTATAACATACACGTTTTTAGGGCTAAGGATATGGGGTTTAACGCCACTTTCAACAATATTTCGGTTAGAGGGGGGGGGGGGGGTAACAAAATAAACAAAATCAACAAAGCAAAAACGTGTACTTAAATTGTAGCAAATAGTACGTTTTAATTGCATGTTTATTATGATAAAACAGTTTACTATTGTACAGTTTGGCTTACAATATTAGATTTAGAGGGGTCCCTTTAACTGGTCTAACTCCGCCACATATTGGTAGGCTGGCCATCACTGTTTACTTCTACTTCTACCAACTACTGACCGCCGTCAATAACTTTCTTTTTCTAATACAACAGCACCGTACCATTATAAGCATTATTAATAGTATAACTACTCTTATTTTCCAAAAATCGAAAACAAATTACAGTAATCGAACAACGCAGTACTTCACGAACATCGTTGTTCGCTTATTTATAGACATTCCCAGTTTCTCATGAATATTTATAGTAACATTCCCATTTTCTCGTGATTATTTATAGTGACATTCCCATTTTCTCATGATTATTCATAGTGATATTCCCATTTTTTAAAAATAATTATTTATGGTTACATTCCCATTTTCTCATGGTTATTTATAATGACATTCCAATTTTTTCATAATTATTTATAGAAACATTCCAATTTTCTCATGATTATGTATAGTGACATTCCCATTTTCTCATTATTATTCATAGACATTCTCATTTTCTCATGATTATGTTTAGTGACATTCCCATTTTCTCATTCCTACTAATAAAGACATTCCCATTTTCTCATGACTATTTATAATAGCATTCATATTTTCTCATGACTATTTATAATAACATTCATATTTTCTCATGACTAGTTATAATAACATTCATATTTTCTCATGACTATTTATAGTGACATTCATATTTTCTCATGACTATTTATAATAACATTCATATTTTCTCATGACTATTTATAATAACATTCATATTTTCTCATGACTATTTATAATAACATTCATATTTTCTCATGACTATTTATAATAACATTCATATTTTTTCATGACTATTTATAATAACATTCATATTTTTTCATGACTATTTATAATAGTATTCATATTTTCTCATGACTATTTATAATAACATTCATATTTTCTCATGACTATTTATAGTGACATTCCTAATTTTTCATTAAAGGATATATCTCATTAGAAGAATCGACATCATGTCTATTCCTTCTAATTTGTGGTTTCCATTTATTCAACTTTGATGCTATTTCTTCTTTTATCAACTGTCTATGATTTGAAAAATCAATATATTTTCCTAACCTTAGAAATGTTCCAATATGTCTTTTTACAACATTCTTATTATCCAACATATCATAGTTAATAATAATTATTTCCCGGTTCGGATCACTCTTGTAATTATGCCATGCATATTTCCATTCATTCTGTACCCACATTTTTAGTGGTCCTTTGTATTTTTCACTTAAAATGATGATGTAATTCATACTTTGGGACATAGATTCAGCAGTTTCATCATCACGTGATCTTCCTATCGTACAATCACGAAACGGAAGGAATACCTTCAAATTTTTGCCTTCCAAGAAAGGGATCATGACTGTGGAGATCCATATTCTCAGATTTGTATCTGCTTCGTTACAAGATACATACACATCATATTCAATGCCTGAAGTTGTTTTTTTTGTAACAAGTTTCAAGATAGGTCTCACCACCAGTATAACCAACAAAAGCGAAGCAAAAATATACACGATATAATCAATGAAAAGACCAAACATAATGCGGCTAGTAGTGTATACATGTTTGTGTCGTTTTCATTATTTACTTGGCAGCCAAGACTTTCTTTTGTCATGTCCATAATTGTCCTAACGTTATCCTCTATTCTACATAGTATAATGGTATTGTCAAAGAACGATGTATTTGGCATTGGTAACCAATCTTGAAGCCAAATATCATCACAGTTGCAAGTCATTTCGATTCGTCCCATAGCAATCCGACATGGCTGTATACTTTGTAATGCGCGTGGTATGTTAGTAATTGCATTCATTCGCAGATCTAACCACGTGACATTGATCAATTTAGAAAACAAATATTCTGGAAGTTCTTTTATGCTGTTATTTTGCAAATTTAGTTTTTTAATACGACTGAAATAATCTACGGAGGAATATATGAATCGACGGTCGACTAAATCAATCCGATTGTGTGAAAAATCGACATCAAGATGCGTGTGATCAGGTAATGCAGACGGTAATTTCGTTTTTCCGGAGTGTGAACAGTTCACGACAGTCCTACCTGGGCTTGGTTGGTCAAAACAATGACATTTATGGGGGCATTTGCCAACCATTGAAATATTACAAACAAAAACATCAAATTTGCCATCATTGATTACATCCAATAGATGAATACCGTTTAATTCAGGTGGTGACGCACAGGTTATATCAAAGTAGTCTCTGTGCAAGATAGAAATCACCAGGCGTGCCATGCGAACAAATGAATACAGTTTACAATCACAGATCAGTTTGTTGTCTCGAAAATCGAAGGCATAACTCATCAATTTTCCAAGGTAAACGATTTTACTAAAACCAAGAGCGGCTCTATTGATGAATTGACTACCGTTAATATAATTGTTTCTAAAACTAACATATCCACCATACCCAAATGTAGAATTTCTATGGCACGCCCAATTAAGAGAATTGGTTATAGACGATATCATATTATTTGAAAAGTTAACTTTACAGAAAGCCTTTTGTTTTGTCCATACGATATTTGTAACATCAATTGTTCTAAGTCTGTTATGAGAAAGATCCACGTTAACTAAAAACCCATCCACATTCATTAAAAACATAGGCTCTAACGATTTAATTCGATTATATGACAAATCGATTACTCGAATTCGTTTCATCTGTAAAAACATATCTTTGTTGAAATATTCGATTGCATTACTCTTAAGAATAAGCGTGTCTAATATTAAAAGACAACTGACGTCATCGATGCTTGAAATTCTGTTGAATGAGAAGTCGATTGTGATAATATTTGTAAAATTACACGTATTACATGGTATTTCTGTTAGATCTCCATGGCGATAATTAGCGTAGTAATACGTATACAAGTTCAAAGGATTTCGAAACAAAGCACGACAAGTGTCGTTTTTAGCCATTTCGATTTTTAAATTCCCTACATCATTCCACTTTGGTTCTGAGTAACATACACAACAACTAAGCATTGTATCCATATCACCTGAATAGCGTGAACATTTACTTGGACATTGTATATCCGATCTGTTAAAAAGCTGTTGAAATTTGTCATCAAGCGGCAGCAGTAGTGCCAGTTTCACAACTGTCAACATAATTAAGAACTGAATTTTGTTGATGACCATTTTTGTTATAACTTAAATCTCAACTAACCAGGAGGTGCTGCACAATGCTACAACTCTATAAATACAAATCATGACGCATGATTGTATATCTATATGGTATATACACACCTTAAATTTTGTTATGTCATGATGTGTTGTTTAACAATTAGACATTTAAACTTTAAATTGCATAGACACACTTTTTCCATATTCATTTTTCCACACAAAGAAAATTATAATATTATTCTCTGTCAAATTATCGCGTTGTGGGGTATGCTAACAGCATGGGAAGATAATTGTCTTCCTCTTAAAGCCCTTATATGTTGGAGGTACAACAAGTCATAGCTTCTCTTTAATAAGCATTTCGTTATTTACAGTTGTGTTTTCTGTATTCTATTTTGTATGTCAGACTCTATCAATTCAGTAGACAGCAACATATTGTCAATCGACACGACAACTCTTCTCAGTTTCCATGGAATTGTTCTGTTTAGATGGTCTTTAGAGTTAAGTTTTTACACATGTATTCTATTGGTTGTCCCGCCGAGAGACCCAATGTCGCCATCTGCTCGTAACTGTTCGGAATCCGACATACTTATAACACTTTTCATACCATGTATTTCTTATGTTTATTAATATCCTAGTGTGACCAAGCTTTACTGCTGCCAGCTCACCCCTGTGTTTAACTGCCTTTTTTTTCATAGCTCTTTAAAATTTTCAAAACTCAAATCATTAAGCTTTACACAAAAACAATATGAGATATATTAGTTTCATCGTATACAATGCCACATTATACAACATTCATCTGAAACATGATAAAATATATGACATAATATAATAATGAATTTTAGATATAATAGATGAATACCTTTGTCATACTTGAAATTTATAATTGTACACGCTTGGCTTATTGACAAAAGAGTATCGCTGAATGAAACAATCATAATTTAAAGTTATATACAAATACTAGAATTTTAATAAATTACCCCTCATTTTAAAACATGGAACACAATTTTCTTCCTTGAAAGTCTTTCAGGGTCAAACCATTTATTTTTGGATCTAAATTCCGTGCAGTTGGAGCAATAGCACTCTTTGCTAAAACTTTTACCGTGTACTCATATAAACATTTAGCTTTTCTAAAGGCTTTTTTAAATTTATTATAAGATATTGTTTGGTCATTTAATAACTGTAGAGATAATCTACCCTGAATTGAACATTTCTTTGCAATGTTTGGATAACATCGAGTTAAGAGTCTGAATAAATGGAAGGAATTCTTCAACATTTTCTACCGAAATTTGAACATTTTGCAAAATAGCTACCATATTTGATTCAGAAATATTCAGCAATGAAGCAATTTCAGTGACTTTTATTAAAATATCTTTATTAAGTGGTATTGGAATATTATGAGAAACTTGTTGTCTTAAATGTTGGAAAGCTTCCTGATCGAAAAACGATCAATCAATTGTATTTTCTTTAAATCGACCGAAAGCTTCAAACGTTTCACAAATGTTGATGAACCTTTGGTCATTTGGTAATAGTGCAATAATAGTGTTTTGAAATTTGCAATGAACTTCCATGTTATTATTTAAAATTAGAACAATTTTTTTTGTTTTGTGTATAATTTTTTTTAACTGTTGAAAATAATCAATATACAGTAACATTCGTGAGGTTAAGTTATCAAAAGGAATATCTGGATTCTTTGAAACAGTATCTAAACAAGAAAATAAAAAATTTGGAGTGTTTGACACAAAAGGATCAAAGTTACACTCTAATAATCTACTAATGGCTTCTACATAATCAATGTTAACATTAAACAATTATTGCCTTCAATGGATGTAAACATCCAGAATTGTTAACCTAAAGGGGATTGTTTTCCCGAGGGCTTTAGCCCGAGGTAAACAATCCGTTGAGGGTTAACAATTCTGATGTTTACAATCCATTGAAGGCAATAACTGTTTTATTATACCGAACAACAGACCAAGGATTGGGCATTTACATAAATACATGTATTTAAACAAAATGTGTGCTTAATAACTTCTGACAAATTTTTAACAAATGTTAAATGCACGCAATGGGTTGTTTACTGGGGAACAATAGGGTTGTTACCCGGTAAACAACTAGTTGCTTCCCGTTTGGGTTAATTTTCACAAAACATTAAAATTGTTTCAGGTCATGTGATTTAATTTAAGCCAATGAGAAGTTAGTGAGGTATAATAATATTATTTATTAGTTGTAACCAGATCTCCTCAGGTTCACTTTTGTTAACATCATTCTGTGTATCAAATAAGGACGAATCAACGAAAAAAAAAATCTTTTGCTGTTGTCATTCCTTTCTGGTTTATATACATATTTTTTTTCTGAGATTTTTTCGTTTCTTAAGAACATCAGCTTTCCCTGTATCTCTTCTGCTGAACACTATCCCTTTTCCTCCACCAGATGTGACAATGGTCTGCAACAATGACTAATGTGGTGTTATTGTTCTGGTGTAATTGAAGCAGTCCTGTCACTTAGGGAACACAGGGATCTATAATATTGGAATAAACACAAGCATTCCAGCAGGAATCTGATTTTATTTGTTGACTTAATATATATAATTACAGTATACAAAGGAATCAAAAGAAACATATCAACAGTTTGAAAGTATAATATTGCATGATAATAATATTCTGACGCAAACATGACCATGTTGTCACCTCTATTAAGTCAAGCATGACCATGTTGTCACCTCTATTAAGTCAAGCATGACCATGTTGTCACCTCTATTAAGTCAAACATGACCATGTTGTCACCTCTATTAAGTCAAACATGACCATGTTGTCACCTCTATTAAGTCAAACATGACCTTGTTGTCACCTCTATTAAGTCAAGCATGACCATGTTGTCATCTCTATTAAGTCAAGCATGACCATGTTGTCACCTCTATTAAGTCAAGCATGACCATGCAGTCACCTCTATTAAGTCAAACATGACCATGTTGTCACCTCTATTAAGTCAAACATGACCATGTTGTCACCTCTATTAAGTCAAACATGACCATGTTGTCACCTCTATTAAGTCAAACATGACCATGTTGTCACCTCTATTAAGTCAAACATGACCATGCAGTCACCTCTATTAAGTCAAGCATGACCATGCTGTCACCCCTATTAAGTCAAACATGACCATGTTGTCACCTCTATTAAGTCAAGCATGACTATGTTTTCACCTCTATTAAGTCAAGCATGACCATGTTGTCACCTCTATTAAGTCAAACATGACCATGTTGTCACCTCTATTAAGTCAAGCATGACCATGTTGTCACCTCTATTAAGTCAAACATGACCATGTTGTCACCTCTATTAAGTCAAACATGACCATGTTGTCACCTCTATTAAGTCAAGCATTACCATGTTGTCACCTCTATTAAGTCAAACATGACCATGTTGTCACCTCTATTAAGTCAAGCATGACCATGTTGTCAACTCTTTTAAGTCAAACATGACCGTGTTGTCACCTCTATTAAGTCAAACATGACCATGTTGTCACCTCTATTAAGTCAAGCATGACCATGTTGTCACCTCTATTAAGTCAAACATGACCATGTTGTCACCTCTATTAAGTCAAACATGACCATGTTGTCACCTCTATTAAGTCAAACATGACCATGTTGTCACCTCTATTAAGTCAAACATGACCATGTTGTCACCTCTATTAAGTCAAACATGACCATGCAGTCACCTCTATTAAGTCAAACATGACCATGCTGTCACCTCTATTAAGTCAAACATGACCATGTTGTCACCTCTATTAAGTCAAGCATGACTATGTTGTCACCTCTATTAAGTCAAGCATGACCATGTTGTCACCTCTATTAAGTCAAACATGACCATGTTGTCACCTCTATTAAGTCAAGCATGACCATGCTGTCACCTCTATTAAGTCAAACATGACCATGTTGTCACCTCTATTAAGTCAAGCATGACCATGTTGTCACCTCTATTAAGTCAAGCATGACCATGTTGTCACCTCTATTAAGTCAAGCATGACCTTGTTGTCACCTCTATTAAGTCAAGCATGACCATGTTGTCACCTCTATTAAGTCAAACATGACCATGTTGTCACCTCTATTAAGTCAAGCATGACCATGTTGTCACCTCTATTAAGTCAAACATGACGTGTTGTCACCTCTATTAAGTCAAACATGACCATGTTGTCACCTCTATTAAGTCAAGCATGACCATGTTGTCACCTCTATTAAGTCAAACATGACCATGTTGTCACCTCTATTAAACAGTCACGTATATTAAAAGGTCACCTTTTTCTTGTCCTGTCATAGAAAATTTCATTCACCCCCGATTTTTAGTGGGGTTCGTGTTACTCGATCTTTAGTTTTATGTGTTTCATAGATCATTGTTTGTCCTCTTGTACTGTTTCCTTTGGCCATTTACGGATTCTGATTGCCCCTTTGGTATCTTCAAAATCTTCTTATTGAACCTCTTTTAAGAGGACACTTGTCTTATCAGGCCACTTTTTTCTTGGTCTCAAATGTAACTTCATACTACAAGTTTGACTGTATTTATTGTATATTGTTTTGTTTGACCCGTCTTGAGATCGGACGATGCGATAGAACTTTGCTCCCTGTCAGGAAATTGATGAAGTTTCGGCATTTATTCTAATAGTCTAGTAGGAAGTAAATACAAGCATGCTATTAGACAATAAATATATCAGAAAAAGGTTTTACTTCCTGCTTGAGAATAACTATAAATAGCATAAAGATGTCGGAGTGTAAGGAACGATAACTCTGTCGGAGTGTAAGAACCGATAACTCTATCGGAGTGTAAGGAACGATAGCTCTGTGGAAGAGATTGTGATTAACCGTGTATTGGCGACCTGCTTCCTGCTACACAGTAATAGACATAATCTTCTTGTAGACATGTGAATAACATGAATTCTCAAAATACGAAGCACTAATTCCACTAAATGGCGTTATTATTCATATTTTATGATACCATGTTGTGTGTTGTGTTACATATGTAGATGTTTAAATGTTTCCCATATTTTATAACATACACGTTTTTAGGGCTAAGGATATGGG
Organism: Bathymodiolus septemdierum; assembly: GCA_963383655.1. NCBI lineage: Eukaryota > Metazoa > Mollusca > Bivalvia > Mytilida > Modiolidae > Bathymodiolus > Bathymodiolus septemdierum. The sequence goes on from OY726527.1 coordinate 892,377, forward strand.
GTTTAACGCCACTTTCAACAATATTTCGGTTATAGGGGGTCAATAACTTTCTTTTTCTAAACAAAATAAACAAAAACAACAAAACAAAAACGTGTACTTAAATTGTAACAAATAGTACGTTTTTATTGCATGTTTATTATGATAAAACAGTTTACTATTGTACAGTTTGGCTTACAATATTAGATTTAGATGGGTCCCTTTAACTGGTCTAACTCCGCCACATATTGGTAGGCTGGTCATCGCTGTTTACTTCTACTTCTACCAACTACTGACCGCCGTCAACAAGTTTCTTTTTCTAATACAACAGCACCGTACAATTATAAACATTATTAATAGTATAACTACTTATATTCCAAAAATCGAAAACAAATTACAGTAATCGAACAACGCAGTACTTCACGAACATCGTTGTTCGCTTATTTATATGATTATTTATAGAGACATTCTCATTTTCTCATGATTATTTATAGTGACATTCCCATTTTCTCATTACTACTTATAAAGACATTCCCACTTTCTCATGACTATTTATAATAACATTCATATTTTCTCATGACTATTTATAAAATTATTCATATTTTCTCATGACTATTTATAATAACATTCATATTTTCTCATGACTAGTTATAACATTCATATTTTCTCATGATTATTTATAGTGACATTCATATTTTCTCATGACTATTAATAATAACATTCATATTTTCTCATGACTATTTATAATAACATTCATATTTTCTCATGACTATTTATAATAACATTCATATTTTCTCATGACTATTTATAATAACATTCATATTTTCTCATGACTATTTATAATAACATTCATATTTTCTCATGACTAATTATAATAGCATTCATATTTTCTCATGACTAGTTATAGTGACATTCATATTTTCTCATGACTATTTATAATAGCATTCATATTTTCTCATGACTATTTATAATAACATTCATATTTTCTCATGACTAGTTATAATAACATTCATATTTTCTCATGACTAGTTATAGTGACATTCCTAATTTTTCGTTAAAGGATATATCTCATTTGGATTAGAAGAATCGATATCATGTCTATGCCTTCTAATTTGTGGTTCCCATTTATTCAACTTTGATGCTATTTCTTCTTTTATCAACTGTCTATGATTTGAAAAATCAATATATTTTCCTAACCTTAGAAATGTTCCAATATGTCTTTTTACAACATTCTTATTATCCAACATATCATAATTAATAATAATTATTTCCCGATTCGGATCACTCTTGTAATTATGCCATGCATATTTCCATTCATTCTGTACCCACATTTTTAGTGGTCCTTTGTATTTTTCACTTAAAATGATGATGTAATTCATACTTTGGGACATAGATTCAGCAGTTTCATCATCACGTGATCTTCCTATCGTACAATCACGATACGGAAGGAATACCTTCAAATTTCTGCCTTCCAAGAAAGGGATCATGACTGTGGAGATCCATATTCTCAGATTTGTATCTGCTTCGTTACAAGATACATACACATCATATTCAATGCCTGAAGTGTTTTTTTTTCTAACAAGTTTCAAGATAGGTCTTACCACCAGTATAAACAAGTAAATGCGAAGCAAAAATATACACGATATTATCAATGAAAAGACCAAACATAATGCGGCTAGTAGTGTATACATGTTTGTGTCGTTTTCATTATTTATTTGGCAGCCAAGACTTTCTTTTGTCATGTCCATAATTGTCCTAACGTTATCCTCTATTCTACATAGTATAATGGTATTGTCAAAGCACGATGTATTTGGCATTGGTAACCAATCTTGAAGCCAAATATCATCACAGTTGCAAGTCATTTCGATTCGTCCCATAGCAATCCGACATGGCTGTATACTTTGTAATGCGCGTGGTATGTTAGTAATTGCATTCATTCGCAGATCTAGCCACGTGACATTGATCAATTTAGAAAACAAATATTCTGGAAGTTCTTTTATGCTGTTATTTTGCAAATTTAGTTTTTTAATACGACTGAAATAATCTACGGAGGAATATATGAATCGACGGTCGACTAAATCAATCCGATTGTGTGAAAAATCGACATCAAGATGCGTATGATCAGGTAATGCAGACGGTAATTTCGTTTTTCCGGAGTGTGAACAGTTCACGACAGTCCTACCTTGGCTTGGTTGGTCAAAACAATGACATTTATGGGGGCATTTGCCAACCATTGAAATATTACAAACAAAAACATCAAATTTGTCATCTTTGATTATATCCAATAGCCGAATACCGTTTAATTCCGGTGGTGACGCACAGGTTAGTTCAAAGTAGTCTCTGTACACGAAAGAAATTAGCGATCGTGCTATGCGAACAAATGAATAGAGTTTACAATCACAGATCAGTTTGTTGTCCCGAAAATCGAAGCCATATCTCATCAATTTTCCAAGGTAAAAGATATTACTAAAGCCAAGAGCGGTTATATTGATGAATTGACTAATAGAATTGTTTCTAAAACTAACATATCCACCATACCCAAATGTAGAATTTCTATGGCACGTCCAATTAAGAGAATTGGTTATAGACGATATCATATTATTTGAAAAGTTAACTTCACAGAAAGCCTTTTGTTTTGTCCATACGATATTTGTAACATCGATTGTTCTAAGTCTGTTATGGGAAAGATCCACGTTAACTAAAAACCCATTCACATTCATTAAAAACATAGGCTCTAACGATTTAATTCGATTATATGACAAATCGATTACTCGAATTCGTTTCATCTGTAAAAACATATCTTTGTTGAAATATTCGATTGCATTACTCTTAAGAATAAGCGTGTCTAATATTAAAAGACAACTGACGTCATCGATGTTTGAAATTCTGTTGAATGAGAAGTCGATTGTGATAATATTTGTAAAATTACACGTATTACATGGTATTTCTGTTAGATCTCCATGGCGATAATTAGCGTAGTAATACGTATACAAGTTCAAAGGATTTCGAAACAAAGCACGACAAGTGTCGTTTTTAGTCATTTCGATTTTTAAATTCCCTACATCATTCCACTTTGGTTCTGAGTAACATACACAACAACTAAGCATTGCATCCATATCACCTGAATAGCGTGAACATCCACTTGGACATTGTATATCCGATCTGTTAAAAAGCTGTTGAAATTTGTCATCAAACGGCAGCAGTAGTGCCAGTTTCACAACTGTCAACATGATAAAAAACTGATTTTTGTTGATGACCATTTTTGCTATAACTTAAATCTCAACTAACTAGGAAGTGCTGCACGATGCTACAACTCTATAAATACAAATCACGACACATGATTGTATAGTTATATGGTATATAAACACTTTAGATTTTGAGTGTCGTTTTCATAGCCGAACCAGGAAGTCATCACATGTGTTTTTTAACGATTAGAAATTTAAACTTTATAAATTGTATAGACGCACTTATCTTCATTGGAGTCGGTTATCAGGGGCGCTGACCTGTCACTTGACCCGTCAGTCGTAGTAAGATTGGAAATAATATAATACAAGTAATATCCACGTTAGTGTAGGTTTGTGCACATAAAACTAGTCAATCCCTCTATATTTTATTGAAGTGCCGATATTGAAGTCTGGGGTACGATTTTACTTCTTTTATACGATTTTTTTCTATTGGTGGTGGTTTATGGTGTTTAACGCCACTTTCAACAATATTTCAGTTATATCGTAGCGGTCAGTTTTATTGGTGGACTGGAGGAAACCACCTGTCGCAAGTCACTGACAATCTTTATCTCATAATGTTGTATCGAGAACACCTCGTCATGAACGAGACTCGAACTCACAACTTTAGTGGTGATAGGCACTCATTGCACAGGTAGATGTAAATTCAACTACCATACGAACACGAGGTGGGGCATTCGAGCATCAACAAGTACTTGTTTTTACTCATTATTGATGCGTGCTTAGCAGAGAAACAGCAAATATAGTTAAACCTGTCAATGCGGTTACCTCTATTAAGCAGTCACCTGTATTTAATGTTCAAATAAAGAAGGAAATGTAATGGATCAGACTACAGAAAATTAAATGTCGGGTAACACTCTACTTTCAGTTAACCCAAGAAAATATTTACCCATGAAAATAAATCTAAAATACAGTCAACCTCTATTAAGCAGTCACGTATATTAAAATGTCACCTTGTTCTTGTCCTGTCATAGAAAATTTCATTCACCCCCGATTTTTAGTGAGGTTCGTGTTACTCGATCATTAGTTTTATGTGTATGTTTTATAGATCGTTGTTTGTCCTCTTGTCCTGTTTCCTTTGGCCATTTACGTATTCTGATTGCCCCTTTGATATCTTCAAAATCTTCTTATTGAACCTCTTTTAAGAGGACACTTGTCTTATCAGGCCACTTTTTTCTTGGTCTCAAATGTAACTTCATACTACAAGTTTGACTGTACTTATTGTATATTGTTTTGTTTGACCCGTCTTGAGATCGGACGATGCGATAGAACTTTGCTGCCTGTCAGGAAATTGATGAAGTTTCGGCATTTATTCTAATAGTCTAGTAGGAAGTAAATGCAAGCATGCTATTAGACAATAAATATATCAGATAAAGGATTTACTTCCTGCTTGAGAATAACTATAAATAGCATAAAGATGTATTAAGAAGTGAATGCATTTTTTTGGAGTTTTATTGGCGTGTAAAAGCGTGGACCGAAACACAATTTGCATGAAGCGCGCTAGTGTAATTCATAATATTGTCCTGTGAAAATGTGTCCGATTGTATCTTTTTCAAATGAAAAATCCACAACAGACCAAAAGAAGTCACCTCTGCGTTTTATTCCGTCCTCGGACTTTATAGCGCTTCATACAAAAAATGTGCCGCGGTCCACGTTTTTTCACACTTATAAAACTACAAAAAATGCATTCAATTCTTATAATTACATTTAAATCATACCAAAATTTAATATAGTTGAATTTTTCGTTGTGAATTTTATTTGTGTTAGATTATTTGCTGTTGGAAATTACTACGCCATTGATTGTTTACATCAGTTCTGACGTCGTCATGGAGGCACGTGCAAGTTCGGGTTTGAGTTTTATTGGGATGTAAAACATCTCTTTTATAATCATGTGACCACTTCATAACCACCCATATTGTAATGTAATTATTATCATATAATATCGTATATAACATGTCAAGTAGTTTTTTAATCAGATTTGTTTTGTCATCACTCAAGGTCGGTAATATTTCTGTAAATTGAGACCGCGCTAAATCACTACGCAGAAAACTACAAAATTAGCAACACAAACCCCATTGATAACCGGCATTGAACTCATATTCTCCGATTATTTGTCCTTTTGATTTTGGCCATTGTCTGATTGACTGATGTCTTCTGAGAACTCTTTCTTAGAACAGCAATGGATTTGTATGATTTTGTATGAAATATAATATCTCTTGTGTTCATGACGGAATGCTACATATTGAAATGAAAACGTATTAATCTCCATATACTGTGGAAATTCCTAGACCTTTATTGGTTGTATACGGTATTTATATTGGTGATTTGCTATATGCGGACTGTTGCTCTTTATGGCAAACCTTTTAATACAAGTTTGAACATAACAAAGGGGTATATTTTATCGATATTTATTCTGGATTACTCGAATATTCGAATATTTATTCTGGAATACTCGATTATTCAGATATTTATTCTGGATTACCCAAAAATTCTGATATTTATTCGGGATTACTCGATTATTCTGATATTTCTTCCCGATTACTCGAAAATTCGTATATTTATTCCGGATTACTCAGATGTATATTCCGGACTACCCGAATATTCAGATATTTATTTCCGATTACTCGAATATTCGGATATTTATCCCGATTACTAGAATATTCAGATATATATCCCGATTACTAGAATATTCGGATATTTATCCCGATTACTAGAATATTCGGATATTTATCCCGATTACTAGAATATTCGGATATTTATCCCGATTAAAACATGGACGACAAAACATTAGGCTTCACTGAATCAATGGTATAATACGGGATAATAAATGTATTTTTACCAAATTAAATGCTGTTTTTATACTCAAAACGGCTGCATGAACAAAAAAATATTACAACGGTTAATTCCGTCACAAATACCTGATCGATTCAGCAAATTCCTATGTTCCACGGCTGTACCATAACAATTAAAAAAAACGTTGAGCCTTGAAAACTTTCGACGTCATGGGGCCACACCAAGGTTTTATTTACATGTAGTTAACATTTAAATTATTGAAACTGTTTCGCAAACCCGTTGTTTTGATATGTGATATATTAATGTTATATTTATAAAGTTTATAAAATTTACTAGATATGAAACTGTATTGATTTAGAAATTTAGTACAGTATTTTCCTTCACGAGACACCCTATACATGAAATATGACGTGACACATATTTTGACGTCATTGAAGAATGACGTCAAAGGTACGGACATCTAGAGATACAAAAAATGAAAATAAAAGAGGCAAATTTATTTAATACAGTTGGATGTTGTATTTAGAAAAAAAGGTTAAATCCGTAATATATCTGTTATTCAGCTATCAGACAGGGTATAGAATGTGACATTCCCGGCTTATGATATATATTCCCTTCGGCTGCGCCTCAGGGAATATAGATCCTAAGCCGGGAATGTCACATTATATACCCTGTCTGATAGCTGAATAACATATAATATTACGAATTTAGTTTGTTACACATATTTTCATTGGTTCTTCAGCCCTGAGTGTCAGCATATATTCGGAAAACAGACGGGGTATATATTGAAACTGTATTGATTTAGAAATTTAGTACAGTATTTTCCTTCACGAGACACCCTATACATGAAATATGACGTGACACATATTTTGACGTCATTGAAGAATGACGTCAAAGGTACGGACATCTAGAGATACGAAAAATGAAAATAAAAGAGGCAAATTTATTTAATACAGTTGGATGTTGTATTTAAAAAAAAAGGTTAAATCCGTAATATATCTGTTATTCAGCTATCAGACAGGGTATATAATGTGACATTCCCGGCTTATGATATATATTCCCTTCGGCTGCGCCTCATGGAATATAGATCCTAAGCGGGGAATGTCACATTATATACCCTGTCTGATAGCTGAATAACATATACTATATCCCGATTACTCGAATATTCGGATATTTATCCCGATTACTAGAATATTAAGATATATATCCGATTACTAGAATATTCGGATATTTATCCCGATTAATAGAATATTCAGATATATATCCCGATTACTCGAATATTCGGATATTTATTCCGATTACTAGAATATTCAGATATATATCCCGATTACTCGAATATTCGGATATTTATCCCGATTACTAGAATATTCGGATATTTATCACGATTGCTAGAATATTCGGATATTTATCCCGATTACTAGAATATTCAGATATATATCCCGATTACTCGAATATTCGGATGTTTATCCCGATTACTAGAATATTCAGATATATATCCCGATTACTCGAATATTCGGATATTTATCCCGATTACTAGAATATTCAGATATTTATCCCGATTACTAGAATATTCAGATATATATCCTGGATTACCCGAATATCGGATATTTATTCCGGGATGCTCGAATATTCGGATAATTATTTCGGATTACTCTAGTATTTGAATATTTGGAAGTAAAATCATTGGGCCGTCCGACTTTGATACCCAGGGCATCGACTGTATGACATATACTTTGTACATGTATATTCAATTTCAATATTACCATCACGTGACTGAATATGATTTAAATATGAATTGTTTTTCACAGAAGATCCTCTGAGTGAATATATTCATGTACCAGCCCGATACATTGCACCGATACCTGCCAACTCCATTCTAAAAGACAACACAAACCCGGACAGGATGAGTGTTAATCTGTGCGCTGCAAAGTGTACCTTATTGTTCCGAAGTGGCAACTTTCCATGCTATGCATTTGAGTATACACCCGGAAGTAATATGTGTATTTATACTAATATTACAACTTTAGTGTTGAATGCTGGGTATTTGAGTTTGAAGCAAAATAATGCGGTGCACTACTACGAAAGACCGAAAGGTAAATTACAATCTAATTAAGATTACATGTGTGTTATATCTTTTTATTTCCTTTTTGTTTCTTTGGTTTGGTTTGGTTTGGTTTATAGTTTTAAACGCCACTTCCAACAATATTTCAGATATATCGTGGCGGTTATATTGGTGGAGGAAGCCGGAGTACTCGGAGAAAACCACTGACAAACTTTATCACATAATGTTGTATCTAGTGCACCTCGACATGAATGGGGTTCGAACTAATAGAATTAGGTGTTTGAAATTGCATTGAATAAAATTACTAACAAATTTCATATCATATTTGTTATTCTTAAACCTACACGTAAAGCTTACTTCGAGACGAAGAATTTCCTGTTGTGATATCTTAAGTTATGAAATACATTAACCCCACCATGAAACTGGTTGTAAAAACAGAATATATTCGAGGACGATTATGTATTCTTATTCAAAACAATAAACCAACTACAGTGAAACCTGTGCAATCCGACACCTGAGTTTTCCGACATCCTGTGACATCCGACCAAAATTTATGGTCCCAAAGTATTTCTGTTAACATAAATAAAACTTGAGTATTCCGACATCCTGTACAATCCGACACATTTCCCTGGTCCCTTGGTGTGTCGGATTAGACAGGTTCCACTGTATATCCTTATATACAATATATAAATACACATAACGTTGAATGGCATGTAAGAAAGGTCATAGATAGATGTAATTGAACATGAGAGACTATTCAACATTACACTTAGACACTAACTAAATATAGATTATTACATGGCATTGTTCATATCATACCCTTTATCAGCACTAGATCGTGATATCAGCCCGAGAGCCGATAGGCTCAAGGGGTGATATATGAACGAGGGCAGATAAAGGGTATTATATGATAAATGACATGTTATGAAATATTTATCATATACTTCAACAGAAGAAATAACTGATTTGTACCAAGATGTTTTGTCATTTTTGGCTAGAATTAAATACATAGTTATAGAACAAGAAATTTAATGTTTTAATATGCAAATCCAATAAATGCACTTATTTTTAACACTTTAAATATCATAAGAGAGGAAATTTGCAGTTACTAATTTTCTGTGCTAATATTCACTAAAACAGTTTATAGCCCGAATTAATAGTTAACACAATTTCCCAGAAATTCACGAAGTGAACTTACGAACATTTACGGAAAGGCATGTAATAACATTCCGGAAGCAGTTAATAAACTTGCTTTATCAGCCCGCTTGGGCCATTCTTGTGAAATTTTGTGAAATAAACATAATTCCTTTTATTACTCTAAACAAAACTCAAAGTTTTATTACAGGGTGAAATGTTAGCTATATTATCTACAAGTATATGATAGTGTTTTTATTGCTGCTCTACATAATCACAGTAGGGTTTTCAATAATGATAATACCTAAAATGATTGTGAAACGGCTCCTAGCCTACAGTTGAGCTGTTTCCTTTACTTCCGTCGACAAATGCTACATCCGGGAAGCATGTTTGTCGTTCTGATGTTAGTTAGTGTATAAAATGTTATTCCAAGATGCGGGATTATCAAAAAGAAAACAATATACGGGTGCAGTAATCTTACAAATACCGATAGTGTTCTTATTATTTTTCAGGAAGTTTCAAAAATCTGTTTCACGAACAAGATAACACAGCTTTAACTGACCAGAAGAACTACTACGACATCAAAGCCAACATTACACTTGAACAATGTGCACATCTATGTCTCCTCAGCTCTCGTACAGCTTGTATGTCGTTCTCCTACAGCAAGAAGATGAAGGCATGTGGCCTTAGCAACAAGTATCATAGCAACACTGGAAGACCCACAGCTGCAGTCATGAAAACACCGCTGTACGATCATTATCAGTATTTCACATGTAAGTTAATTGTTATTTTTATTTGTAAGGGTAGGCGACACAATTTAGAAATTTTAAAAGAAATTAATTTACATACAAAAATATAGTGCTTTCCAGTTTTTTTTACACTGAGCGTACCGATGAAGGTTATTCCAGAAATAAGTAGTATGCGCTACATTTGATATTTACGCCGGTTTTTGTTACTATTATTCCTTGATCAACTGTAGCCGCCATTAATTTGTAGTCTATTTATATCCACCTATGTAATCAGTGGATTTCACAATAATGCACGACTTCCACGCCTGTCGACGTGTACTCTATATACAACTGCGTGAGATCAGGTTTGTCAGTGATGTATCGTGAGATCAGGTTTGTCAGTGATGTATCGTGAGATCAGGTTTGTCAGTGATGTATCGAGATTATGTTTTTATCTAGCTACACTGATTTCGGCCAACAGTACAAGTCACCACCATAATATCACGGCAAAATGTTTGAAAATGGCATCAAGCACACACAACTCTTAATGCAAAATGGATGACAAAACACATTCCTTCCAATTGACATGTTGCAAATGAACGAATCACTATACAAAAATGTATTTGTTGGTTGTTTTATTTTTCATAAAAAGAGTGTGAAGATTCCATGGGCCAATCAGAAGCCGTAAATTGAAGGGTATAGCAATTTGATATTTAATGAAAAATATGAACCTGATTTTATATAAGGAAGGGACATATAGTCTCATAGAATGTCATCTCTTAGATTCTTTAAAGAACAAGCATTCTTTTACAGTATATTCCAGTATATTGTGCATAAATCAGACACAAAAATGTTCGGAAAGTTTGAAGCCGGAAATCGAATAAGAAGAACAATGCAATTGCCAAAAGTAAAAGGGACAAATGAACAAACAATGATCTACAAAATACTACACAGAAAACAAAACATCGAACAACACGAACAATTGGAGAAATTGAAAAGTGTTGATGAATCGTCATGTTATACATGTGTTTAAACGTGGAAATATATCTAATATGTTTCTGATTAAACAACACCTTTATTATCTGATATCATATCTTAGTTTTATTGTTCACCTGCTTATACAATCAATTTTTATCACCACAAGATTAGGTTCATGAGTTCACCTTCGGCTTGTTGTTGTGACAAGGTGTATTCGACGGAAGGCAACCGCATCGGTGGTGTAATGGTAAACGTGCTCGCCTCTAGTGTGGTAGATAGTGGTTGCGAGCCCCGATCGGATCAAACCAAAAACTATAATATTGGTATTTGTCGCTTCTCCGCTAAGCACGCAGCACCAAGGAGAAAGAGCAAAGATTGGTTGTTGAGCACACTTAATAGTCATAATCCATATTTGTTGAAGTAGGCTATTTTACGATTTCCGCATAAAACGTTGTTCTGTCCTTTTTTACCTCTAGTTGTTTACATGAGGGCTCATGTCTTTATTACATTATTTGTGATTGTTTGTACATAGTGGTGTCCAGCACATGTTGTGTTGTGTTTTTGCTTTGTTTTTCTGCGCCTTCGTGCACTTAAGTTGTCAGTTTCTCTTGATTTTCTATTTTTGATTGCCCCTTCGGTATTCTCTAGTGTTTATTTATTCATATCATGCACTTGTTCTATTTTTGTTGTATACTGTCACTGCCCGTTATAATAGTATTTGTTGGTGCCCTTGTCACGTGTTACCTCTTGACCTTTGGGAACCTAGTTGTAAATCCAGTTCACTTCCTGTTGACAGAAAATATCAAAAGGGGCAATCAAGGGATAACTATATAATTTTATTACTTAATTCTGAATATAAATCGTCAACAGATTAATTTTTTTCTGCAGGATAAACACAATATTATTGCAGTGTCTTAAGATATAAAGGTTTTGTGTATTCGCCGCAAAACTGATTAAAGACTCGGTGAACTTCGCCTTTATCCCAGTTTTTAATCCCCATCCACAAAAAAAATTATATTTTAAGATATTGCACTATTTTGTTTATTAATCCACTTCATTTGAGTACTGCACAAGTCAACTAGACTTCTTCACCACAACGAGATTTAACTGCACCTCAAATTCAAAAAAAAAGTCAAGTTTAAAAACGCTATAATTATTTGGCATGTATTGTATAATTCAATGTTATGAAAAACATAATTCTCAGATTGATTTTGGTGCAGTAGCATCCGATTTTCTAGATAAGAGGATTTTCATATTTGCTTAATCGCATCGGTGGTGTATTAGTTAGCGCGCTTGCCTTGAGCGAGGTCGAACGTGGGTTCAAGCCCCGGTCGAGTCAAACCAAAGACTATACAATTGAACGCAGCTTTAAGGAGAAACAACAAAAATTAACTGGTTCGGAATCGGGATAATGTGTCCGAGTGGAGCAACACATCTACCAGCGGACTGTTGTTTCAGAGAAGTAGCACTTATAAAAAAATCCAATTTAGTGTGTTGGTCTAGTGCAATGCGAACATTATTATCATCTCATCGAATGTAACTTGTTCTCGCCATGTTATAACTGACAAATTGTTCATTCACTCACTCACTTAAATTTTTTTTTCTAGAGAAAACTTGGCACAAATATACATTTCTGTGTAATACGACAGTTTTGTAATAATGAAATATTTTATTTTATTTTATTTTATAGCTTGGCCATGCAACGCGATCATTCCTAAAAATTACACACCAAAGGCGATAGCGACGATACGATACCCTTATCAAGCAGTTCGAAATATACAATGTTATATAAAATTGGAAGCGCCACCTGGGCACAAGATCGAAATATCATTTTCAACTATCTATTTTGGCGGGAGCGTCTGTAATAATAACGGAGAAGGAATAATTATGCATGATGGTGACTCTGCAATGTCCCCTGTGATTGGTCAATTCTGCCAACGTACTAGCATTTTAAGGAACACAAGAAAGTCCACTTCAAACTCACTTTTTGTAACATATAAAACAGGGTCGACTCCAATGGCTTTCAAAGCGGTTTATCAATTTGGTAAGTAATTCAAAGACTTGATACATAGCTGTTTTAAGACAGATTTCTGGAAGATAGAAAATGTATCAAAGTAGTCTATGAAGAAAAGCCCGAAGATGCCAAAGGGGTAATCAGAATCTGCAAATCGAGGAAGGGCAGACAACTCAATGGCCAAATGGACTAAAGGAGAAACAACGATCTACAAAACACTACACAGAAACCTAAGGATGGAGCAACATGAACCCAACTAAAAACTCAGGAGGTGAACTCAGGGTAAGCAGTTCCTGTCTCACGTTTTATTTTTTTGCAACATGGGAGGTAGATTTCAATCGTTGTCGTCATTTCTGTCTTGGAAGTTTGAGGTTTGTCAGAAGAGTGATACGTGAGGTAGTAGTTGGTTAAATTGTTGAAAGAAAACTAATAAGTGAGCAAGTGTTTAATCCTCGCCTCTTGAGAACTAAATATCCAGCAGCCAAGATGACCGCGTCTAACTTTCTTGATTATTCTAATATATTTGGTATTTTCCAATTTTCGAGTATCCTGTTTAGGTCCTTTGGTCTTATTGCTCCCAAAACTTTAATTTATTTGGCTTTCGATTTTGTGCGTACCTGATGAAACTTATTCCAGAAACGATCCGTGCGCACTAACTTTGGTATTTATTATTATTCATTCTGTTTTGTAGAAAACCCATGCGAATCGAATCGATGTCAGAATGGAGCTTTATGTCAGCTTACTAACTCATCTTATATCTGCCATTGTCCACGTGGTTGGTCGGGGAGATTTTGCGAGGCGAACATCGACGACTGCATTAGTGATCCGTGTCTTTTTAATGGAAAATGTATTGATCAGTTAAATGGATACACATGTCAGTGTCAAAAGGAATTTTCCGGGAAAAGATGCGAAGTATTTTTAGGAAAATGTGCCGATAAACCTTGTGTTCATGGCACGTGTCATGTAACATCACGTTACAATTACACGTGCCAGTGTGATAAAGACTATATAGGTCAACATTGCGACCACAAGCAACAATTTTGTAATCCAAACCCTTGTGTCCATGGAGTCTGCATTGAAACGTTTGGGTATTATCTCTGTCAATGCCAGCACGGATATATGGGTAAAAATTGTGACACACCTTTAGATTTGTGCGTCAATCGACCATGTCAGCATGGCGTGTGTACAACAGTAAACGGAACATATCACTGCACATGTCGTCATGGTTACACAGGAAGGGATTGTGGGACGGTTATCAACTACTGTGATGGTGTAAATTGTAACCATGGTAAATGCGCGAACGTAAATGACACCTACATCTGCGCATGTAAACAGGGTTGGACAGGTACACATTGTCATAATGTGCTGCAATTAGTGCATCAATCAATACAATGCCTATTGAGGCTACCAAAATGGTTAACACACAACTGTGTGTATTTATCTACATCATAGTACACAAAAACAGTATAGAAATATCACATTGCCTCTCCTTGTCCATCTTCGCTAGACAAGGGTTACGATCCGCTCTACTCATCTTCACCCTTGGCATCGTTAGACGGATTTTCGAGGTCACACGGTGACGGTTTATATGTAATGCAGCTAGTGGTAGCTGCAACCAACCAGAACGGGCTTTACAAAAACCACATGTTCTGTAGGAAAAATGTCAACAAAATAAAAATGCGAAAAATCGTAAGTCCGGCACGATTTTGATAGTATAAAAAAGTTTGTACGATTAGCCGCTACACTATTCGTACATAAAGTGTGTACGAGGAGACACTGCCTATTATAATCTCGAGTCAATTTTCAGGGCATTCAAACGAAAGGAAATGAAAGCCTCGCGTCGATTGGCTGAAAATGACATCAATACAAGGTGCGTAACTGTCAAAATCCAGCAGGTGGCAGTGTGCGGGAATTACGAAAATCCGTCTAGCGATGCCAAGGGTGAAGATAAGTAGAGCGGATCGTAACCCTTGGCTGGCGAAGATGCTCCTTGTCAGTCTCATGCAAATACTTGTTGTTTTTTGTTTTTTGTTTTTTTTTATAAATAATGTTTTTTTAAATCGGTTGCATGTTATCAAAATTAAACTGTCTCTCAATGTTTAAATGTTTAATTCTTCTTCGTGATAATTTTAAATAACACAAATGTATAAAGGTAAATAAGATTATGTTAAAATGTTAATTTTATTTATGATTTACTCCCAGTAGAAGCCTTGTCTCATGGAAATGCATGCCCTTCAGAATAAGACATACCGTACAATAAATAAAACGAAAAAAACAAATACTTTGCAATGTACTTTTACATAATCACTAGTTACGGCCATTTGTCATATTAAACTTTTAAGGTGATGCATGCGACATCAACAAAGAATTGGATCCATGTACGAATGCACACTGCGGTAAAGGTCTGTGTGAGGCTCTACATCAGAGTAGAATGTCTTATAGATGTGTATGTCCAGATGGTTTCCAGGGGCAACATTGCGAGTCACGTGTTATTACAAACAGCGTGAAACGTAAGCGTAATTATTTATTCATACTTGAGGTATTTTAACAATCGACAAAATATAACATCGTATAATAATTTGATTGATAATTTGTGGTCGTTATTTGTGAAATAGGGTGCTTCGGAAGGGTCAAAAATCTTCCGTATGCAGTGTCCTAATTGTCAAATCCATTTTGAGAATAAAATGAAGAAAAATTCTTTTAAAACAACAGTTCATACTTTCTGAAATAATTTGAAACACTATTATTCCGAATGGATGAAGCAGTTCATAATGGCGACCACAGAACTTCTAAAGCGATGACTGAAGTTTAAGTTTCCGGCCCCACGGCTTAGTAATTTTACAGACAAAAATAGCTCCACTTTAAGGATATTGTCTATAATACTGGAGAAAAAATTATATAAAGAAAGGTTTAATACAATGGCCAAAGAAAAAGGACAAATTGACAAACAACGAACTACAAAACATTACATAGGGTATTTTAGTAATCATGGTCAAACAGTATAACTCCAGACTTATGTTCAACAGTTAATATAATTACTGTTTATATTTTTAGATATTCTAATGTAATCAGAAACCTAAAATTTCAATTTCAGCAAATCTAAGCAGCAAAGAACCCTGTCGTAATATTTCGTGCAAAAATAATGGATTATGCAGGGAAATTAACGGACGAGCAGTTTGCACGTGCAAAGCCCCGTATGTTGGCGAACAATGTGATACCAGGCTGAAAGACTGCGCTTTCTATCCATGTCAAGAACATGCAACATGCATTGATACAATGTCCAGTCACGTGTGCGTTTGTACCAATGGAATGACAGGTAAAGCATGTGACCGGAAAATATCTCCCTGTCTCAGCAGTCCTTGCCATCTTGGCACCTGTAAAGAATCTAACAACACCGATGGTTATAGGTAAATATGCATTACAGAATACCAAAGGGGGGATGGGCAATCAAAAGTGGGCATCCATAGAAACTGGCAACATATGGTACACAAGACGAAGAAAAACGAAGCAAAAACACAACACAATATGTGTGTTGGACACCATTATACGCAAACAAACGCAAATAATATAAATAAAAAATGAGCCCTCCTACAAACAACTGGAGGTAAAGACGAGCCGAACATCGTTTTTATGCGGAAATCGTAACGGACATCACAACACGGAACTCAAAACGAAAAGACACACAATAGGACAACACAAAATACTAAAACGATGAGCAAACCAACCCCCATCAAAAAACCGAGATGAACTCAAAACGTAAAGACACATAATAGGACAAGATTATCAACATTATACACACGGTTGCAAATTGATTGACAATATATTTCTTTTGAGTGAGAGACCACAAGATCTCCTTATTGGTTTTTTTTTATTTTGAGTGCGGGCTTTTTATCTTCTGTTTTTTGTTACATTGAGCTTTTTTTGTATCGGGATCGATGATTTGCTGAAAAATATCTTCTAAGAATAGTTTGAAAATACCAAATGCATAATTTGTATATCAAAGAAGGGCAGCCAATGCAATGGCAAAATGAAAAAGGGACAAAAATACACACAGTGGTCGCCAAAATACTACACAGAAAACATAAGATTGAGCAAGACGAACCTCACTAAAATCCGGGTGAGCTCGTAAACGACAATAAACCTGCAAGTACGTCAAAAGATGACGTATTAGAGGATAGTACTGTAAACCGCTGTTAGTGCAGGAAAAGAGGATGAAAGTCGATAGGATATGAAAAGTTTGACTTGTTACAGGCCATCCTTCGACACCAACTTTTACTCCTCCAAATATTTAGGTATTTGGTCGTTATTTCCACTTACTTCCTTGTTAGTATGAACAGGTAAAGGGAGATTATCCCACATATTATAAGAACATACAAGAACATTATTATCTAATTATTGCTTCTTCTTTTTACAGATGTATCCTGTACACATTGAAAGGTCATAGTAATGTCACAGTTAATGACACAGAATTATATCTTTTAAACCGTAAGTGAAAGCTCTGTATGTAATACAAACGTAAATGACAGATACTTGTTATACAATCAGTGACATCTGTCTAACTCGGACTTCCTTGAGACCAGCTTTTGTGTTGGGTATAGCATGTATTCGGATTATACATGCTAAACCTACATTGGGCTTTTATTTAAAGGGGCATTATCTGACAAAATCGTAAATTTATATTATAGTCTCAAGTCATTTTAACGCATTTTGTTTGAATTTGACATGTTCCCATCTTAATATTCTTTGATTGACAGATAATGTAGAATTATTTTAAATTGAATTCGTGGTTTTTTTTTTTTTTTTTTTTTTTTTATATATTACTTTCAATTATAAATAAACTATTCGTGTGATACCGAATTTCATGGTTTTGTGATGTCCATGAAAATTGGAATCAAACGAATAATAATGTCTTATGCTGTAATAGTTCTATTGTAATGTTAAGCATTCTCATTTTCATTATCATTTACCATCAAAACATCATTAGCATCTACCATTTTCATGTGTCATCACCTCATTCGCCAAGATATGTGAAACAATTTCGCGCGAATATTTTTTAAGGTAAGTACACATTATTGTCACAATATTGCAAACAATTTCGTGCGCAAATTTTTATCAAGGTTAGTTCATATTATTCGCCAACATTTGTGAAACAATTTCGCGCGCGATTTTTTGCTAAGGTAAGTACACATTTATTGTATTATTTTTTTTCACATTTCGAAATTTGCATTCCAAGTTATTCATATTATTAAACATTAAATGATTTTCTTATAATTTTCAACTTGTGTTAATTTGTGTAGCCTTCTTTACGACTTATGGTTACGTCGCAGACATACAAATAAAGCGAAAATCAAAAAAACAAACAAACAAACAAACAAACAAACAAACAAACAACTATCAAACAAACAAACAAACGAAAAAAGCAAACAAACAAACAAACTTACACTGTCGGAACAGTTCCAAAATCCAAGTCATGAATGGGAGGAAGATAGAACGTGATTGTGGTTAGGACCAAATTCGTTATTAATTTACAGCAGATCTTTTCTCTGGATATTCTGGTATCCTTCATATCAATACAAGCGAATCGACCTCCAAAATATCAAGAAAATGTTGTAGATTGTGTTGTTACGCAACCATAGTAAATTAACATAAAATTTCAATTCTATTTAATATTTGATTTTGGTTCTTTATGTACACCCTGATGAAGGATTTGATTAAGATATAAGTGACAGAGAAAACCGGAGGCGCAATCAAGAATGGACAATCAAGAATGGACAATCAAGAGAAATTGACAAGATTGGGTACGTACATAAGTTCACCGCTGGCTGTTGACGTGCTGACGAAAAGTTTAAATATATGGTAATTATGTTGAAATTCACAAATTTGTGTATGTATTACTTTTTGAAGTTGCTTTAATATATATTGAAAATTAATATGTGCTACGAACATTACTTTTTTTTTCATGTCTATTGTGTACCCGATACCCACTTTGCTCGAAAATGCTTTCCAACCTAGTTACTCTACTTTTGAGTGAGGATTGACACTTTACTCACATGTGGGCAGTGCTTGCATGACCGCATAACTTCACTAAGTTGGAGGTTTGAGCCCATAAAGCTTGTTTAACCCTGCCACTTTTTATTGGAGTGTCTGTGCCGTGACAGGAAATTGAGCGGTCATATATATGTGTGTTAGGGGTATCAATTTTGCCCCTTTCTACGATTTTGATATTTGAATTTGGAATTGCTCAAACAGTGTTTTTTTTTCGTTTTTTATTTTATTTACAGCTATATAAGCTATAAGAATTGAATAAGAATAAGAATTTTTCATTGCCAATTAAGGTCCCACAAGGGGCAAACAATTTAATACAATGATTGAAATGATTGGAGACATACAAAGATACATGTAAGCACAAAAAAACTAAAAAAACACAAAAAAAAACAGGAAAACATATTTATGTTCAGTGACTGCACGGCCAGATCAGAGCCTATCAAATACCACCATAATTGGCATAAATCAATGACGGTAACTCTCAACATTTACTGATCCTGGTTTGGTTGTAACTCTCAACATTTACTGATCCTGGTTTGGTTGTAACTCTCAACATTTACTGATCCTGGTTTGGTTGTAACTCTCAACATTTACTGATCCTGGTTTGGTTGTAACTCTCAACATTTACTGATCCTGGTTTGGTTGTAACTCTCAACATTTACTGATCCTGGTTTGGTTGTAACTCTCATCATTTACTGATCCTGGTTTGGTTGTAACTCTCAACGTTTACTGATCCTGGTTTGGTTGTAACTCTCAACATTTACTGATCCTGGTTTGGTTGTAACTCTCAACATTTACTGATCCTGGTTTGGTTGGTTTCAGACAGTGTTCTATTTTTTTTCCATTTTATTATTCATAATGAATTCCCTTCATTTGTTTATTTTGTAATTTATCCTTTATTTGCAGGTTAGTTATGTGTCTCATCTTGTGGAATGCAAGCAATAAATACAGAGGAGAATATATTACTTCAATGTTAATTGTTTTGATACTGGGACTGTCGTGGTGGTGATTGTATGTTAGTTGTTATGCAATCAGTGCCTATCACCACTTAAGTTGCGAGTTCGAATTCCGCTAATGGTGAGGTGTAGTCGATATAACATTATGTGATAAAAAAAAATTTTGACTTGCATCAAGTAAGTGGTTTTCTCCGGAGTCCTGCACCAATAAAATTTACTTCCACGATATAGCTGAAATATTGTTGAAAGTGGCGCTAAACATCATAACCCAACCTTCTTGTTTTACTCTAAGCATGTTTCATGATACCAGGATTACAATTGACCATCTTGAAAATGCATTACACTGCCTTGAAATAGCTCAACTAGACTGAATCGTCCAAGTGATGTATTTTCATTCATGTCAATCCGAAGTCGTCGTCTCACTTCGAAAATTATTATCGTTTCAATCCTTTTCAAGCAATTCCTTTTTCACAATAGCAAATGTATAACTAAGCTTGGCCAAATTATTACCTGGGTTGATATCTGCCATAATTATGATTTCCGCACAAATCAGAAACTAATATGGCTGATAGACCACCACAGAACAAGAGTTTAATATATGACACTATGACAAACATTATTATTCTCTGGAAACACAAGGCAAGATTTGATTTTGGCTATCCTGTATAGGCCCTTTGGTTTTATTGCTATCCTGTATAGGCCCTTTGGTTTTATTGCTATCTTGTATAAGCCCTTTGGTTTTATTGCTATCTTGTATAAGCCCTTTGGTTTTATTGCTATCCTGTATAGGCCCTTTGGTTTTATTGCTATCTTGTATAGGCCCTTTGGTTTTATTGCTATCCTGTATAGGCCCTTTGGTTTTATTGCTCTCTTGTATAAGCCCTTTGGTTTTATTGCTATCTTGTATAGGCCCTTTGGTTTTATTGCTATCTTGTATAGACCCTTTGGTTTTATTGCTATCCTGTATAGACCCTTTGGTTTTATTGCTATCCTGTATAAGCCCTTTGGTTTTATTGCTATCTTGTATAAGCCCTTTGGTTTTATTGCTATCCTGTATAGGCCCTTTGGTTTTATTGCTATCTTGTATAGGCCCTTTGGTTTTATTGCTATCCTGTATAGGCCCTTTGGTTTTATTGCTCTCTTGTATAAGCCCTTTGGTTTTATTGCTATCTTGTATAGGCCCTTTGGTTTTATTGCTATCTTGTATAGACCCTTTGGTTTTATTGCTATCCTGTATAGACCCTTTGGTTTTATTGCTATCCTGTATAAGCCCTTTGGTTTTATTGCTATCTTGTATAAGCCCTTTGGTTTTATTGCTATCCTGTATAGGCCCTTTAGTTTTATTGCTATCTTGTATAGGCCCTTTGGTTTTATTGCTATCTTGTATAGACCCTTTGGTTTTATTGCTATCCTGTATAGACCCTTTGGTTTTATTGCTATCTTGTATAGGCCCTTTGGTTTTATTGCTATCCTGTATAAGCCCTTTGGTTTTATTGCTATCCTGTATAGGCCCTTTGGTTTTATTGCTATCTTGTATAGGCCCTTTGGTTTTATTGCTATCTTGTATAGGCCCTTTGGTTTTATTGCTATCCTGTATAAGCCCTTTGGTTTTATTGCTATCCTGTATAGGCCCTTTGGTTTTATTGCTATCCTGTATATGCCCTTTGGTTTTATTGCTATCCTGTATAGGCCCTTTGGTTTTATTGCTATCCTGTATATGCCCTTTGGTTTTATTGCTCTCCTGTATAAGCCCTTTGGTTTTATTGCTATCTTGTATAGGCCCTTTGGTTTTATTGCTATCTTGTATAGGCCCTTTGGTTTTATTGCTATCCTGTATAAGCCCTTTGGTTTTATTGCTATCCTGTATATGCCCTTTGGTTGTATTGCTATCCTGTATATGCCCTTTGGTTTTATTGCTATCCTGTATAGGCCCTTTGGTTTTATTGCTATCCTGTATATGCCCTTTGGTTTTATTGCTATCCTGTATATGCCCTTTGGTTTTATTGCTATCCTGTATAAGCCCTTTGGTTTTATTGCTATCCTGTATAGGCCCTTTGGTTTTATTGCTATCCTGTATAGGCCCTTTGGTTTTATTGCTATCCTGTATAGGCCCTTTGGTTTTATTGCTATCTTGTATAGGCCCTTTGGTTTTATTGCTATCCTGTTTAGACCCTTTGGTTTTATTGCTATCCTGTATAGGCCCTTTGGTTTTATTGCTATCCTGTATAGGCCCTTTGGTTTTATTGCTATCCTGTATAGGCCCTTTGGTTTTATTGCTATCTTGTATAAGCCCTTTGGTTTTATTGCTCTCTTGTATAAGCCCTTTGGTTTTATTGCTATCCTGTGTAGGCCCTTTGGTTTTATTGCTATCCTGTATAAGCCCTTTGGTTTTATTGCTCTCTTGTATAAGCCCTTTGGTTTTATTGCTATCCTGTATAGGCCCTTTGGTTTTATTGCTATCTTGTATAGGCCCTTTGGTTTTATTGCTATCTTGTATAAGCCCTTTGGTTTTATTGCTATCCTGTATAGGCCCTTTGGTTTTATTGCTATCTTGTATAAGCCCTTTGGTTTTATTGCTATCCTGTATAGGCCCTTTGGTTTTATTGCTATCTTGTATAAGCCCTTTGGTTTTATTGCTATCTTGTATAAGCCCTTTGGTTTTATTGCTATCTTGTATAGGCCCTTTGGTTTTATTGCTATCCTGTATAGGCCCTTTGGTTTTATTGCTATCTTGTATAGACCCTTTGGTTTTATTGCTATCTTGTATAGACCCTTTGGTTTTATTGCTATCCTGTTTAGACCCTTTGGTTTTATTGCTATCCTGTTTAGACCCTTTGGTTTTATTGCTATCCTGTTTAGACCCTTTGGTTTTATTGCTATCCTGTTTAGACCCTTTGGTTTTATTGCTATCCTGTTTAGACCCTTTGGTTTTATTGCTATCCTGTTTAGACCCTTTGGTTTTATTGCTATCCTGTTTAGACCCTTTAGTTTTATTGCTATCCTGTATAGGCCCTTTGGTTTTATTGCTATCCTGTTTAGACCCTTTGGTTTTATTGCTATCCTGTTTAGACCCTTTGGTTTTATTGCTATCCTGTATAGGCCCTTTGGTTTTATTGCTATCCTGTATAGACCTTTTGATTTTATTGCTATCTTGTATAGACCCTTTGGTTTTATTGCTATCTTGTATAGACCCTTTGGTTTTATTGCTATCTTGTTCATGCCCTTTGGTTTTATTGCTATCTTGTATAGACCCTTTGGTTTTATTGCTATCCTGTTTAGACCCTTTGGTTTTATTGCTATTCTGTATAGGCCCTTTGGTTTTATTGCTATCCTGTATAGACCCTTTGGTTTTATTGCTATCCTGTATAGGCCCTTTGGTTTTATTGCTATCCTGTTTAGACCCTTTGGTTTTATTGCTATCCTGTTTAGACCCTTTGGTTTTATTGCTATCCTGTATAGGCCCTTTGGTTTTATTGCTATCATGTTTAGACCCTTTGGTTTTATTGCTATCTTGTATAGGCCCTTTGGTTTTATTGCTATCCTGTATAGACCCTTTGGTTTTATTGCTATCTTGTATAGACCCTTTGGTTTTATTGCTATCTTGTATAGACCCTTTGGTTTTATTGCTATCTTGTTTAGACCCTTTGGTTTTATTGCTATCTTGTTCATGCCCTTTGGTTTTATTGCTATCTTGTATAGACCCTTTGGTTTTATTGCTATCCTGTTTAGACCCTTTGGTTTTATTGCTATCCTGTATAGGCCCTTTGGTTTTATTGCTATCCTGTATAGACCCTTTGGTTTTATTGCTATCCTGTATAGGCCCTTTGGTTTTATTGCTATCCTGTTTAGACCCTTTGGTTTTATTGCTATCCTGTTTAGACCCTTTGGTTTTATTGCTATCCTGTATAGGCCCTTTGGTTTTATTGCTATCATGTTTAGACCCTTTGGTTTTATTGCTATCTTGTATAGGCCCTTTGGTTTTATTGCTATCCTGTATAGACCCTTTGGTTTTATTGCTATCTTGTATAGACCCTTTGGTTTTATTGCTATCTTGTTCATGCCCTTTGGTTGTTATTGCCATCCTGTTTAGACCCTTTGGTTTTATTGCTATCCTGTTTAGGCCCTTTGGTTTTTATTGCCATCCTGTTTAGACCCTTTGGTTTTATTGCTATCCTGTATAGGCCCTTTCGTTTTATTGCTATCTTGTTCATGCCCTTTGGTTTTTATTGCCATCCTGTTTAGACCATTTGGTTTTATTGCTATCCTGTTTAGGCCCTTTGGTTTTTATTGCCATCCTGTTTAGACCCTTTGGTTTTATTGCTATCCTGTATAGGCCCTTTCGTTTTATTGCTATCTTGTTCATGCCCTTTGGTTTTTATTGCCATCCTGTATAGGCCCTTTGGTTTTATTGCTATCTTGTATAGACCCTTTGGTTTTATTGCTATCCTGTATAGGCCCTTTGGTTTTATTGCTATCTTGTTCATGCCCTTTGGTTTTTATTGCCATCCTGTATAGGCCCTTTGGTTTTATTGCTATCTTGTATAGGCCCTTTGGTTTTATTGCTATCCTGTATAGGCTCTTTGGTTTTTATTGCCATCCTGTTTAGACCCTTTGGTTTTATTGCTATCTTGTATAGACCCTTTGGTTTTATTGCTATCCTGTATAGGCCTTTTGGTTTTTATTGCCATCCTGTTTAGACCCTTTTGTTTTATTGCTATCTTGTATAGACCCTTTGGTTTTATTGCTATCCTGTATAGGCCCTTTCGTTTTATTGCTATCTTGTTTAGACCCTTTGGTTTTATTGCTATCTTGTATAGGCCCTTTGGTTTTATTGCTATCCTGTTTAGACCCTTTGGTTTTATTGCTATCTTGTATAGACCCTTTGGTTTTATTGCTATCTTGTATAGACCCTTTGGTTTTATTGCTATCTTTTATAGACCCTTTGGTTTTATTGCTATCCTGTATAGGCCCTTTGGTTTTATTGCTATCCAGTATTGACCCTTTGGTTTTATTGCTAACTTGTATAGGCCCTTTGGTTTTATTGCTATCCTGTATAGACCCTTTGGTCTTATTGCTATCTTGTATAGACCCTTTGGTTTTATTGCTATCTTGTATAGACCCTTTGGTTTTATTGCTACCCTGTATAGGCCCTTTGGGTTTATTGCTATCCTGTTTAGACCCTTTGGTTTTATTGCTATCTTGTATAGACCCTTTGGTTTTATTGCTATCTTGTATAGGCCCTTTGGTTTTATTGCTATCTTGTATAGACCCTTTGGTTTTATTGCTATCTTGTATAGGCCCTTTGGTTTTATTGCTATCCTGTATAGACCCTTTGGTTTTATTGCTATCCTGTTTAGACCCTTTGGTTTTATTGCTATCTTGTATAGGCCCTTTGGTTTTATTGCTATCTTGTATAGACCCTTTGGTTTTATTGCTATCCTGTTTAGACCCTTTGGGTTTATTGCTATCCTGTATAGACCCTTTGGTTTTATTGCTATCCTGTATAGACCCTTTGGTTTTATTGCTATCCTGTATAGACCCTTTGGTTTTATTGCTATCCTGTTTAGACCCTTTGGTTTTATTGCTATCTTGTATAGACCCTTTGGTTTTATTGCTATCTTGTATAGGCCCTTTGGTTTTATTGCTATGCTGTATAGGCCCTTTGGTTTTATTGCTATCCTGTATAGGCCCTTTGGTTTTATTGCTATCTTGTATAGACCCTTTGGTTTTATTGCTAACTTGTATAGACCCTTTGGTTTTATTGCTATCCTGTATAGACCCTTTGGTTTTATTGCTATCCTGTTTAGACCCTTTGGTTTTATTGCTATCTTGTATAGGCCCTTTGGTTTTATTGCTATCTTGTATAGACCCTTTGGTTTTATTGCTATCCTGAATAGGCCCTTTGGTTTTATTGCTATCTTGTATAGGCCCTTTGGTTTTATTGCTATCTTGTATAGGCCCTTTGGTTTTATTGCTATCTTGTATAGACCCTTTGGTTTTATTGCTATCCTGTATAGACCCTTTGGTTTTATTGCTATCCTGTTTAGACCCTTTGGTTTTATTGCTATCCTGTTTAGACCCTTTGGTTTTATTGCTATCCTGTTTAGGCCCGTTGGTTTTATTGCTATCATGTTTAGACCCTTTGGTTTTATTGCTATCTTGTATAGGCCCTTTGGTTTTATTGCTATCTTGTATAGACCCTTTGGTTTTATTGCTATCCTGTATAGACCCTTTGGTTTTATTGCTATCTTGTATAGGCCCTTTGGTTTTATTGCTATCTTGTATAGACCCTTTGGTTTTATTGCTATCCTGTATAGGCCCTTTGGCTTTATTGCTATCTTGTATAGGCCCTTTGGTTTTATTGCTATCTTGTATAGGCCCTTTGGTTTTATTGCTATCTTGTATAGACCCTTTGGTTTTATTGCTATCCTGTATAGACCCTTTGGTTTTATTGCTATCTTGTATAGACCCTTTGGTTTTATTGCTATCCTGTTTAGACCCTTTGGTTTTATTGCTATCCTGTTTAGGCCCGTTGGTTTTATTGCTATCCTGTATAGGCCCTTTGGTTTTATTGCTATCCTGTATAGACCCTTTGGTCTTATTGCTATCTTGTATAGACCCTTTGGTTTTATTGCTATCTTGTATAGGCCCTTTGGTTTTATTGCTATCTTGTATAAGCCCTTTGGTCTTATTGCTATCTTGTATAGACCCTTTGGTTTTATTGCTATCTTGTATAGGCCCTTTGGTTTTATTGCTATCCTGTATAGACCCTTTGGTCTTATTGCTATCTTGTATAGACCCTTTGGTCTTATTGCTATCTTGTATAGACCCTTTGGTTTTATTGCTATCTTGTATAGACCCTTTGGTTTTATTGCTATCCTGTATAGGCCCTTTGGGTTTATTGCTATCCTGTTTAGACCCTTTGGTTTTATTGCTATCTTGTATAGACCCTTTGGTTTTATTGCTATCTTGTATAGGCCCTTTGGTTTTATTGCTATCTTGTATAGACCCTTTGGTTTTATTGCTATCTTGTATAGGCCCTTTGGTTTTATTGCTATCCTGTATAGACCCTTTGGTTTTATTGCTATCCTGTTTAGACCCTTTGGTTTTATTGCTATCTTGTATAGGCCCTTTGGTTTTATTGCTATCTTGTATAGACCCTTTGGTTTTATTGCTATCCTGTTTAGACCCTTTGGGTTTATTGCTATCCTGTATAGACCCTTTGGTTTTATTGCTATCCTGTATAGACCCTTTGGTTTTATTGCTATCCTGTATAGACCCTTTGGTTTTATTGCTATCCTGTTTAGACCCTTTGGTTTTATTGCTATCTTGTATAGGCCCTTTGGTTTTATTGCTATCCTGTATAGACCCTTTGGTTTTATTGCTATCTTGTTTAGACCCTTTGGTTTTATTGCTATCCTGTATAGACCCTTTGGTTTTATTGCTATCCTGTATAGGCCCTTTGGTTTTATTGCTATCCTGTATAGGCCCTTTGTTTTTATTGCTGTCCTGTTTAGACCCTTTGGTTTTATTGCTATCCTGTATAGGCCCTTTGGTTTTATTGCTATCCTGTTTAGTCCCTTTGGTTTTATTGCTATCCTGTTTAGGCCCTTTGGGTTTATTGCTATCCTGTTTAGACCCTTTGGTTTTATTGCTATCCTGTTTAGGTCCTTTGGTTTTATTGCTATCCTGTTTAGACCCTTTGGTTTTATTGCTATCCAGTATAGGCCCTTTGGTTTTATTGCTATCCTGTTTAGTCCCTTTGGTTTTATTGCTATCCTGTTTAGACCCTTTGGGTTTATTGCTATCCTGTTTAGACCCTTTGGGTTTTATTGCTATCCTGTTTAGACCCTTTGGTTTTATTGCTATCCTGTATAGGCCCTTTGGGTTTATTGCTATCCTGTATAGGCCCTTTGGGTTTATTGCTATCCTGTTTAGGCCCTTTGGGTTTATTGCTATCCTGTTTAGGCCCTTTGGGTTTATTGCTATCCTGTATAGGCCCTTTGGTTTTATTGCTATCCTGTTTAGGCCCTTTGGGTTTATTGCTATCCTGTATAGGCCCTTTGGGTTTATTGCTATCCTGTTTAGACCCTTTGGTTTTATTGCTATCCTGTATAGGCCCTTTGGTTTTATTGTTATCCTGTTTAGACCCTTTGGTTTTATTGCTATCCTGTATAGACCCTTTGGTTTTATTGCTATCCTGTTTAGACCCTTTGGTTTTATTGCTATCCTGTATAGGCCCTTCCGTTTTATTGCTATCCTGTATAGGCCCTTTGGTTTTATTGCTATCCTGTTTAGACCCTTTGGTTTTATTGCTATCCTGTATAGGCCCTTTGGTTTTATTGCTATCCTGTTTAGACCCTTTGGTTTTATTGCTATCTTGTATAGACCCTTTGGTTTTATTGCTATCTTGTATAGGCCCTTTGGTTTTATTGCTATCCTGTATAGACCCTTTGGTTTTATTGCTATCTTGTATAGGCCCTTTGGTTTTATTGCTATCCTGTATAGACCCTTTGGTTTTATTGCTATCCTGTTTAGACCCTTTGGTTTTATTGCTATCTTGTATAGGCCCTTTGGTTTTATTTCTATCTTGTATAGACCCTTTGGTTTTATTGCTATCCTGTTTAGACCCTTTGGGTTTATTGCTGTCCTGTATAGGCCCTTTGGTTTTATTGCTATCTTGTATAGGCCCTTTGGTTTTATTGCTATCCTGTTTAGACCCTTTGGTTTTATTGCTATCTTGTATAGGCCCTTTGGTTTTATTGCTATCCTGTATAGGCCCTTTGGTTTTATTGCTATCTTGTATAGGCCCTTTGGTTTTATTGCTATCCTGTTTAGACCCTTTGGTTTTATTGCTATCCTGTATAGGCCCTTTGGTTTTATTGCTATCCTGTTTAGACCCTTTGGTTTTATTGCTATCTTGTATAGACCCTTTGGTTTTATTGCTATCTTGTATAGGCCCTTTGGTTTTATTGCTATCCTGTATAGACCCTTTGGTTTTATTGCTATCTTGTATAGGCCCTTTGGTTTTATTGCTATCCTGTATAGACCCTTTGGTTTTATTGCTATCCTGTTTAGACCCTTTGGTTTTATTGCTATCTTGTATAGGCCCTTTGGTTTTATTTCTATCTTGTATAGACCCTTTGGTTTTATTGCTATCCTGTTTAGACCATTTGGGTTTATTGCTGTCCTGTATAGGCCCTTTGGTTTTATTGCTATCTTGTATAGGCCCTTTGGTTTTATTGCTATCCTGTTTAGACCCTTTGGTTTTATTGCTATCTTGTATAGGCCCTTTGGTTTTATTGCTATCCTGTATAGGCCCTTTGGTTTTATTGCTATCTTGTATAGGCCCTTTGGTTTTATTGCTATCCTGTTTAGACCCTTTGGTTTTATTGCTATCTTGTATAGGCCCTTTGGTTTTATTGCTATCCTGTATAGACCCTTTGGTTTTATTGCTATCTTGTATAGACCCTTTGGTTTTATTGCTATCCTGTTTAGACCCTTTGGTTTTATTGCTATCTTGTATAGACCCTTTGGTTTTATTGCTATCTTGTATAGGCCCTTTGGTTTTATTGCTATCCTGTTTAGACCCTTTGGTTTTATTGCTATCTTGTATAGGCCCTTTGGTTTTATTGCTATCCTGTATAGACCCTTTGGTTTTATTGCTATCCTGTTTAGACCCTTTGGTTTTATTGCTATCTTGTATAGGCCCTTTGGTTTTATTGCTATCCTGTATAGACCCTTTGGTTTTATTGCTATCTTGTATAGGCCCTTAGGTTTTATTGCTATCTTGTAGAGACCCTTTGGTTTTATTGCTATCCTGTATAGACCCTTTGGTTTTATTGCTATCCTGTTTAGACCCTTTGGTTTTATTGCTATCCTGTTTAGACCCTTTGGTTTTATTGCTATCATGTTTAGACCCTTTGGTTTTATTGCTATCTTGTATAGGCCCTTTGGTTTTATTGCTATCTTGTATAGACCCTTTGGTTTTATTGCTATCCTGTATATGCCCTTTGGTTTTATTGCTATCTTGTATAGGCCCTTTGGTTTTATTGCTATCTTGTATAGGCCCTTTGGTTTTATTGCTATCTTGTATAGACCCTTTGGTTTTATTGCTATCCTGTTTAGACCCTTTGGTTTTATTGCTATCCTGTTTAGACCCTTTGGTTTTATTGCTATCTTGTATAGACCCTTTGGTTTTATTGCTATCTTGTATAGACACTTTGGTTTTATTGCTATCCTGTTTAGACCCTTTGGTTTTATTGCTATCTTGTATAGGCCCTTTGGTTTTATTGCTATCTTGTATAGACCCTTTGGTTTTATTGCTATCCTGTATAGGCCCTTTCGTTTTATTGCTATCTTGTATAGGCCCTTTGGTTTTATTGCTATCCTGTTTAGACCCTTTGGTTTTATTGCTATCTTGTATAAACCCTTTGGTTTTATTGCTATCCTGTATAGGCCCTTTCGTTTTATTGCTATCTTGTATAGACCCTTTGGTTTTATTGCTATCCTGTATAGGCCCTTTCGTTTTATTGCTATCCTGTTTAGACCCTTTGGTTTTATTGCTATCCTGTATAGACCCTTTGGTTTTATTGCTATCCTGTTTAGACCCTTTGGTTTTATTGCTATCCTGTATAGGCCCTTTGGTTTTATTGCTATCCTGTATAGGCCCTTTGGTTTTATTGCTATCCTGTATAGACCCTTTGGTTTTATTGCTATCCTGTATAGGCCCTTTGGTTTTATTGCTATCCTGTATAGACCCTTTGGTTTTATTGCTATCCTGTTTAGGCCCTTTGGTTTTATTGCTATCCTGTATAGGCCCTTTGGTTTTATTGCTATCCTGTATAGGCCCTTTGTTTTTATTGCTATCCTGTTTAGACCCTTTGGTTTTATTGCTATCCTGTATAGGCCCTTTGGTTTTATTGCTATCCTGTTTAGTCCCTTTGGTTTTATTGCTATCCTGTTTAAGCCCTTTGGGTTTATTGCTATCCTGTTTAGACCCTTTGGTTTTATTGCTATCCTGTTTAGGTCCTTTGGTTTTATTGCTATCCTGTATAGACCCTTTGGTTTTATTGCTATCCTGTATAGGCCCTTTGGTTTTATTGCTATCCTGTTTAGTCCCTTTGGTTTTATTGCTATCCTGTTTAGGCCCTTTGGTTTTATTGCTATCCTGTATAGGCCCTTTGGGTTTATTGCTATCCTGTATAGGCCCTTTGGGTTTATTGCTATCCTGTTTAGGCCCTTTGGGTTTATTGCTATCCTGTTTAGGCCCTTTGGGTTTATTGCTATCCTGTATAGGCCCTTTGGTTTTATTGCTATCCTGTTTAGGCCCTTTGGGTTTATTGCTATCCTGTATAGGCCCTTTGGGTTTATTGCTATCCTGTTTAGACCCTTTGGTTTTATTGCTATCCTGTATAGGCCCTTTGGTTTTATTGTTATCCTGTTTAGACCCTTTGGTTTTATTGCTATCCTGTATAGACCCTTTGGTTTTATTGCTATCCTGTTTAGACCCTTTGGTTTTATTGCTATCCTGTATAGGCCCTTCCGTTTTATTGCTATCCTGTATAGGCCCTTTGGTTTTATTGCTATCCTGTTTAGACCCTTTGGTTTTATTGCTATCCTGTATAGGCCCTTTGGTTTTATTGTTATCCTGTTTAGACCCTTTGGTTTTATTGCTATCCTGTATAGACCCTTTGGTTTTATTGCTATCCTGTATAGACCCTTTGGTTTTATTGCTATCCTGTTTAGACCCTTTGGTTTTATTGCTATCCTGTATAGGCCCTTTCGTTTTATTGCTATCCTGTATAGGCCCTTTGGTTTTATTGCTATCCTGTTTAGACCCTTTGGTTTTATTGCTATCCTGTATAGGCCCTTTCGTTTTATTGCTATCCTGGTTAGACCCTTTGGTTTTATTGCTATCCTCTATAAACCCTTTGGTTTTATTGCTGCCAAAACTTAAAAATTATTTGGTTTTCCAATCTTTGGATTTTGAGCATCACCTGATAAAGGTTATTCCAGAAACACGTTGTGCGCACTAAATTTGATATCTACGTTTTTATTTGACATATAGTTTGTCTCAGAGACTATAAACTTGATTAAACTCAAACATTACAAGGTACCTAACAACATTTTCATTTGTATGGTGTGGCTCGAACATCCTAGATGGCCGACCCCCACACGAAATTGCTCAACATGTGAGCCCTAGGGTAATGTGAATATTTTTTTATATTTATGATAAATGACTAACTATCTTGATTCCAAACAGTGTATTAATAAGCAATTGAACAGTTAACGGTCATGTGAGGCTCTGGTAGACCTTGTGTCTTTCGTTGAACCATGGTGGATAATAATAGAACATAGTTTATGCCCTTGACGTAGAGGGTTGTATGGTGTTTAACGTCACTTTCAACAATATTTCAGTTATATCGTGGCGGTCTGTTTTATTGGTGGAGGAAACCGGAGTACCAGGAGAAAACCACCGTTATGCCTAAAGTCACTGACAAATTTATTCACATAATGTTGCATCCAGTACACCTCGCCATGTGCAGGATTCGGACTCACAACTTTAGTGGTAATACGAGTAGGCACTGATTGCATAGGTAGTTGTAAATCCAACTGCCATACGATCACGACCACGACGGCTCTTTGATGTATAACCAATCTGAAAGAGGCGTTGGTTAGTTGTGTGTCAGGAATCAAATGCACAGCAGTCGTGATGAGGAGCACTTGATACAACATTATGGGATTTCAGTTATCCAGTACTTCGGTTTTTTCCACGAATTAAAAACGTGACCACCACGTGACCTTTTAAGAAGAGTTAGAAAATGCCAAAGGGGTAATCAGAATCCGTAACTCGAAGGACAGACAACACAATGGCCAAATGAAAAAGGACGAAAGGACAAGCAACGATCTACAAAACATAACACAGAACACACTAAGAATCATATTGACCAACAAGTAAATTATATAATTATGTTACGTAGCAACACATTTAATATTATTTACACATGTGCATATCTGACTAAGATCTACACTATTAAAATGTTAACAATAAAAAGTTTTTCATTCTTCTATCATACAGCTCAATTTGGGACTTTCCACGCTTCCATTTATACAATAATATTTACACACATACAAACCATTTCCATAGTAACACCATATATATATATAAATCACTCATAAAAAGCACAAATTACTATACTATATAACGTATTAGCTATTTACAAAAATAAAAATGCATATAAAATTAGTTAAATACTCTCGTCCGTTTAATAAGTCTTTCTTGTATTTAGTATACAGTTTTTATGTTTTTTCAGTATAATATAATCAAGCCATTCAAATAGGTCTTTGCCACAATCCGTTCCAAAGTCAAGCTTGTAATGTACTAGTATTATAACTGAATATGGCACACGTCCGAACATCACATTCTCAGCACTGAAGCAATTATTCAAAATCATATGCGTCAGCGCCGATAGATATAGTAATCGCTCATGTGTATGTTCTCTGAGATCTACGATTTAATATATTTCTCTTCTCATCATGCAGAGAAAAAAAAACATCTAACAGATCTTGACTGATCCCGACATCAACTATTCGTTCAATCAAATATCGGGACAGATACCAAGCGTTCAAACACATAGTTGTAGACTTGAATATGTTCATTTCTGAAATGAATTCAAATACGTCATCCATCCTCTGAAAAACACTTTTTACTGAAATCAGCATTATTTAACTCTGGTCTGGTACCAGAAAACGGGTATTACTGTTCTCGTTATAGGGTTCCTTTCAATACTCTCTTATCAATTTCTTCATACGTACCGTCCTCCGAAAAGTTGGAGAACCCATTATTGATAAAATTATAGTACGTTGAACTATCACTGCTAGAATTATCGACGACGTTTGAATATTCAGGAGGATAAACAGTAGGACGTGGAATAGTAAAGCGTTTCTTCCTGTTCTGTTCTTCCATTATTTTCTTCTTCTTTGCTTCAA
The DNA here is from genome assembly GCA_963383655.1 of Bathymodiolus septemdierum. NCBI lineage: Eukaryota > Metazoa > Mollusca > Bivalvia > Mytilida > Modiolidae > Bathymodiolus > Bathymodiolus septemdierum. The sequence continues at coordinate 926,297 of OY726527.1, forward strand.
GCAGGTTTTGGGCTCGACCTGAACTGTAGAAATAAAACTAATTAGGTCAATATTGACGTTATACTATATGTGAAAATCATTTTACGGGTGCCACATGTGGAGCAGGAACTGCTTACCCTTCTGGAGCACATGAGTTTACCCCCGGTTTTAGTTGGGTTCGTGATGCTCGATTTCTGGTTTTCTGTGTGGTGTTTTGTATATCATGGCTTGTTCCTTTGTCCTTTCTGTGATGTCTGCTCTTTTTCGATTGAACGCTTCTGATTACCCCGTTGGTTTCCTTTTTTTATACTAGTAATACATTCTTCCGTAGTTTTTTTGTTGGGTCCATGTTGTTCATCTTTTTAGTTCTCTGTGTTGTGTTGTGTTTGTTTTGTTTTGTTTATCTTCGTACCATGGTTGTGCACCCACTGTTGTCAGTGTCTAGATTGTCCATTTTTGATTACCCCTTCGGTATTTTCTAACATTTATTGACTGTGAGTGTCTCGGCATTGTCCATTCTTGATTGCCCCTGCGGTTTTCTCTGACGTTTATTGACTGCCAGTGGTTCTGGATTGTTCATTCTTGATTGTCCCTTCTGTTTTCCCTAATGTTTGTATAACAATTATTTAAAATGTAGCAAATCTTACCGTCTTCTTCGTCTTCTGCAAACAAGCACAATGATAGCGGCGATGACGTTTATCAGGAAAACACCAACAATAGCCAACGGTAAAATCAATTGATCTACAAATAGGTAACAACATGGCGGTGTTAAGTACTATTGATAGCCAACGGTAAAATCAATTGATCTAAAAATAGGTAACAAAATGGCGGTGTTAAGTACTATTGATAGCCAACGGTAAAATCAATTGATCTAAAAATAGGTAACAAAAGGTGGCGCAGGTAGTTGCAAAAACTACCATACTATCATGAACACGAAGGCCCCTCATAACACCCAGGCTGCAAATGAATGTCAAATCAATGGCATCTATCTATAATGTTCTATTGGATTTTGTAACTGTTCGGCCTGTGGCTGTGTGGTATATTTGTTTTTCATTTTATTAATACGAAATCTATAATTTTTATCTCCCAGATATGTGGGGTATCAAAAGGATTATTAGATATTGATAATATGAGGCAGGTGCAACCTGAAACGCTCCTGAAGAACAGTAATTTTTCTTCCTGTTTACAAAATATCAAGCTTAAAAATAACACCACCTAAAACTCCAAACTCCGGACAGTTTTCGTATCCGCTACCGAACATTGTTTCATTTTTATTTGAAAAAAAATCGACTAGAGTTTCGGTCACGTGATTTTTCTTTTAATTTATTTCCGGTTTGGCAGCCATATTGTTGAAGATTTTGAAGTGCCATAGTACCTATTCATACTTCTACCATTAACGCTCCTTTCGGGAGCGTATAAAGTAATCTTACAACCACACACAGTCATCAGAAAGAATGGCCGACATCAAAACAAAAATAACAAATACAAACAAAACCAATCGCACGTATGACTCTAATTAAGATTAATTGCACGTTTAAAGCTTTCAAATTACAATAAAATGTGTTGCTGTCGGCAAGTATTATTTCCCAATAACGTATTACATGATCACACAAACATTACTTTATTCACTTTGTATATAATATAAACTAAAAGTAAAATGATAATACTTGTGGGTGAACTATCAGTCCCCGAGGATATCATCCGCCTATAGCTAGTAGTCAGTGTTTCGGCACTGACGTGTTTTATTACACATATCTATTATTGAATTTCACAGCCCAAAATACATGTAATGAAATTATCAATGACACTAAGGTTCACCTCCCTCGGGCATAGGTGACCTTAGACGATTTTGACTCCTGTTTTTGCCTTGCTTGCTCCCAAAGACATTTAAATGATTGATTTTCAAATCTTTTGATTTTGAGCGTATCTGATGAAGGTTATTCCAGAAACGTCCCGTGCGCACTAAATTCTAAGTCTACGTTTTTAAATAAACTTTGTATGTGCATAGATTGATTGGTTTCGTGTTGATATTTGTCGTTCATGGTATGGTATAGTACCTTTACCTGTTGCTTGTTGTATAATTATTCGTACTCGTAAAACGGTCAACCTGAATACCTAATCCAGCATAAACAGTATTTTAACTGGGCCATTTAGAGTACACAATTGGAGTTCATTTTTTTATGATCGTAAGTTTTAAATATTTTACATATTTTACAATATAGTTTTTTTGTAGACGTAGATCTATGAGGTTTTATGGACCTAAGAAATCAATATTCATCGAGACTGTAGTTCGAGGACAATATTGGTTCTTTATGTCTACAAAAATAATCAAAACGAACGATGCAATAGCTTTATTACGCAATTGGTAAGTAAGGAGAATAGGAGTCAATATGAGTTTTAATCAACTGCCAGAAATATAGGGTTTATGTTATGGTGTTTAACGTCACTTTCAACAGTAATTCAGTTGTATCGTGGTGGCCAGATTTATTGGTGCAGGAAACCAAGCAAAACAACCGATATGTCGAAAGTCATTCACTGACAAACTTTATCACATCGCCATTAACGGGATTCGAACTCATAACTTTAGTGGTAATAGACACCGAATCAATATGATTTTTAATCAAGGACATCACAATTACCATACTTTTGTATTTAAGATCATTACGTAATAACAAAGTTGATAAGTTTTCTTACTTAAGCCACTGCCTTTATCCTCTGTCTCTTGTGGTTTTTCTCCCGGAAAGTCACCCTCTGGTAATATTGGTGGTAAATAATGATTGGATATAGTAGTGGATTTGGTACCTATCAAATAAAATAATTATTAAATAATGAAATGTAATAAGGGTTAGGAACAGGGTTATGTTGCTTACCGTTGTGGTCAGCTTTATTGATGGAGGAAACCCAGAGTAGATACCGTACATCTCAAACAAAAGAACTGATCATTATAGAATATGGAAAGCTTCTTTTTCTGCACTCGTACACAGGTAAAGGCCTCGACGACTTCGGCGTCTCGGCCTTTACCTGTGTACTCGTGCGGAAAAAGAAGCCTCCCAGATCCAATAAAGGACAGTTCTTTTGTTTGGAATGTACGTATCCTATACATAATGAAATATAATAGGGGTTATGAACAGGGTTATGTTGCTTACCGTTGCGGTCAACTTTATTGATGGAGGAAACCCAGAGTACCCGAAGAAAACCAGCGATCTGGCGAAATTCACTGACAAGTTTATCACATAATGTTGTATCAAGTACATCTCACCATGAGTGAAATATAATATGTATTGTTGAAATTAAAATTCGTGAATACTGTTATTATTATTAAAACTAAAACTCATCTCCCTCAAACTAAGAAACCATAGCTGACACTGGATATCCTACTTAAACCATTTGGTATTCTTACTCCCAAAAGACTTTTCTGTTATTTGACAGTCTTATATTTTGATGTTGAGAAGATATATGAAATTATATATATGTATCAACATTTCTATTTATAAACACTATTTTCTATATTTTGTAGCTTAAAGATATGTTATTGGGTTAGGGTTAAGGGTTAGGATTATGGTATTTAACGCCACTTTCAAAAATATTTCAGTGATATCGTGGAGGTCAGTTTTGTTGATGGAGGAAACAGGAGTACCCGGAGAAAACCACCGACCTGTCGCAAGTCACTGACAAACTTTATCCAATAATGTTGTATCGAGTACACCTCTCCATGAACGGGGTTCGAACTCACAACTTTAGTAGTGATAGGCACTAATTGCACAGGTAGTTGTAAATCCAAATACCATATGATCACGACCTCGACGGCTCCTCATAAGACTAATGACATTTTCTAAATGTAAACTATGGTTGTTGCGGCTAATTGATACATTATCGACCGCTAATGTTTACCTTCAGAATCGTGCTTAAATATCTACGCGAGAATGTGATTTCTGCATTGTGTAAGATACTCACGAGTAACGATAAAAGACTATTTTATGCTTTGTATCTTTAGGTATGTCACAAAATGATTATAACAATACACGTTACAGAAAAACGAAAAAGGCAATCAAGCATGGACAATCCAGAGACACTTGCAACATTATAATAAAGCATACACAATTCCCAAAGCAAAGCATGTAAGCAAACACAATACTATCCCGATAGTTTGATCTTAAGCCAAACATCTTGATTTGGGTTTGTTTGATCCTAAGCTAGTCATCTTGAGTTAGGCTAAGTTCATCAAAAGTTAGGCATCTTTATTTAGGCTAGGTTGATATTAAGCCAATCATTTTAACTTGGGCTAGGTTGATCTTAAGCCAAGCATCTTGAGCTAGGCTATGTTGATCTTAAGCCAAGCATATTGAGTTAGGCTAGATTGATCTTAAGCCAAGCATCTTGATCTAGAATAAGTTTGTCTTAAGCCAGGCATCTTGTTTTAGGCTAGGTTTGTCTTAAGCGAAGCATCCTGATTTAGACTAGGTTTGACTTAAGCGAAGCATCCTGATTTAGACTAGGTTTGACTTGAGCCAAACATCCTGAATTAGGTTAGATCGATCATAAGCCAATCATCTTGATTTCGGCTAGGCTTGTCTTAAGCGAAGCAACTTGAATTAGGTTTTGCTGATCTTAAGCCAAGCAACTTGACTTAGGCTAGGTTTGTCTTAAGCCAAGCATCTGGATTTTAAGCTAGGTTTGTATTTAGCCAAGCATCTGGATCTTAAGCTAAGCAACAATGAAAGCCTGCAAAGATAAAAAAAATTACAATTACTTAAAAGCAGAAAAGAAAGATATTTTTGTATTGATGCAATTTTCAAATATATGTATCTTAATATTACCGTGAAAAAAAACCCTACATATTAAATAATTCCGTGAATTTGTTTTTGCATATATTCAATAATTTATCAAAATACCAATAGCCGTAAGTGGTAGTGGCGAATAATTTCAAAAGTAGATAAAATACATACCCAAACTATACGGTTCAGTAATCCCAGTCTTGAAATAGATATCCCCTCTGGGATGCTGCCATACAGATGAAGGTTGAAGTATTAGAGTCTGTAGCTCAGTAATAAACATGGAGTCCCTATATACTAATGAAGCGGCCACAATCTTATCACTAAATGTAGATACATCAAAAGATTCAGCATCATATCGATTTCTATCCAATTCTCTAACGAATTCACCAGACACGTGGAAATCCTGTAAGTTCGTTGTGACATGCCCTGTATTCAATAAGGTCACGAGGTTAACGTTTGATGGCACTGTCCTTATGTTGTTACCAAGGAGTTTATCATTATCTATAGACGGTACAGCTACAAAGGTTGTTTCAGAGATATCCTCTACTATAACACTGGTAGAAATTATATGTGTAGCTTCTGGTGACAACGATAACACATTGCCACTGTCCTGTACTGTATTAGATACCAGCGCCATATTTACGTCCGTGACGGTAACTGTGATTACTGATTCTGAGGTATCTCCTCCTACAACACCAGTAGAAGTGATATTTGTATCTTCTGATAGCAACGATAAAACAGTGTCACTGTCCTGTACTGTATTTGATGCCAGCGCCATATTTTCATCGATAACGGTGAAGTTGACTACAGATTCTGAGATATTCACTCCTACAGCACCAGTAGAAGTGATATTTATAGCTTCTGATGACAACGGTAAACCTTTATCACTGATCTGCATTGTAGTAGATACCAGCACCATATGTTCATCGATAGCGGTAAAGTTGACTACAGATTCTGAGATATTTACTCCTACAGCACCAGTAGAAGTGATAGTTGTGGCCTCTAATGACAACGGTAAAACATTACCAATGATATCTGTTCTGCTACTAGATGCTAACGTCATATTTTCATCAATGGCTGTAAAGCTGATTCTCGATTCTGAGGTATTCCCTTCTACATGCATATTTCATTATATTTACAAGTTCAATTATTGTGCAAGTTAGATACCGTACATCTCAAACAAAAGAACTGATCATTATAGAATATGGAAAGCTTCTTTTTCTGCACTCGTACACAGGTAAAGGCCTCGACGACTTCGGCGTCTCGGCCTTTACCTGTGTACTCGTGCGGAAAAAGAAGCCTCCCAGATCCAATAAAGGACAGTTCTTTTGTTTGGAATGTACGGTATCCTATACATAATGAAATATAATAGGGGTTAGGAACAGGGTTATGTTGCTTACCGTTGCGGTCAACTTTATTGATGGAGGAAACCCAGAGTACCCGAAGAAAACCAGCGATCTGGCGAAATTCACTGACAACTTTATCACATAATGTTGTATCAAGTACATCTCACCATGAGTGAAATATAATATGTATTGTTGAAATTAAAGTTCGTGAATACTGTTATTATTATTAAAACTAAAACTCATCTCCCTCAAACTAAGAAACCATCGCTGACACTGGATATCCTACTTAAACCCTTTGGTATTCTTACTCCCAAAAGACTTTTCTGTTATTTGACAGTCTTATATTTTGATGTTGAGAAGATATATGAAATTATATATATGTATCAACATTTCTATTTATAAACACTACTATCTATATTTTGTAATTTAAAGATATGTTATTGGGTTAGGGTTAAGGGTTAGGATTATGGTATTTAACGCCACTTTCAAAAATATTTCAGTGATATCGTGGAGGTCGGTTTTGTTGGTGGAGGAAACAGGAGTACCCGGAGAAAACCACCGACCTGTCGCAAGTCACTGACAAACTTTATCCAATAATGTTGTATCGAGTACACCTCTCCATGAACGGGGTTCGAACTCACAACTTTAGTAGTGATAGGCACTAATTGCACAGGTAGTTGTAAATCCAACTGCCATATGATCACGACCTCCACGGTCCCTCATAAGACTAATGACATTTTCTAAATGTCGATTATGGTTGTTGCTGCTAATTAATAAATTATCGACCGCTAATGTTTACCTTCAGAATCGTGCTTAAATATCTACACGAGAATGTGATGTCTGCATTGTGTAAGATATTCAAGAGTAACGATAAAAGACCATGTTATGTTTTGTATCTTTAGGTGAAAACAATTATTATAGCAATAAACCTTATAGAAAAACGAAAGAGGCAATCAAGAATGGACAATCCAGAGACACTTGCAACATTATAACAAAGCATACACAATTCCCAAAGCAAAGCATGTAAGCAAACACAATACTATTCCGATGGTTTGATCTTAAGCCAAGCATGTTGATTCGTGCTAGGTTGATCTTAAACTAGTCATCTTGAGTTAGGCCAGGTTGATCAAAAGTTATCCATCTTTATTTACGCTATGTTGATATTAAGCATCTTGACTTAGACTTAAGCCAAGCATCTTGAGTTAGGCCAGGTTGATCTTAAGCCAAACATCTTGATTAGGCTAAGTTGGTCTTAAGCAAAACATTTTCAGCTATGCTATTTTGGTCTTAAGCCAATCATCTTGATTAGGCTAAGTTGGTCTTAAGCCAGGCATCTTGATTTAGGCTAGGTTTGACTTAAGCGAGGCATCCTGATATAGGCTAGGTTTGACTTAAGCCAAACATCTTGAATTAGGCTAGGTTGATCTTAAGCCAAGCACCTTCATTAAGGCTAAATTGATCTTAAGCCATTCATCTTGATTTCGGTTAGGTTTGTCTTAAGCGAAGCATCTTGAATTAGGCTTTGTTGATCTTAAGCCAAGTTACTTAATTTAGGCTAGATTTGCCTTAAGCCAAGCATCTTGATTTAAGCTAGGTTTGTCTTCAGCCAAGCATCTTGATCTTAAGCTAAGCCACAATGAAAGCCTGCAAAGATAAAATAAAATTACAATTACTTAAAAGCAGAAAAGAAAGATATTTTTGTATTGATGCAATTTTCAAATATATGTAACTTTAAATATTACCGTGAAAAACAAAACTGCATATATTCAGTAATTTATCAAAATATCAATAGCCGTAAGTGGTAGTGGCGAATAATTTCAAAAGTAGATAAAATACATACCCAAACTATACGGTTCAGTAATCCCAGTCTTGAAATAGATATCCCCTCTCGGATGCTGCCATACAGATGAAGGTTGAAGTATTAGAGTCTGTAGCTCAGTAATAAACATGGAGTCCCTATATACTAATGAAGCGGCCACAATCTTATCACTAAATGTAGATACATCAAAAGATTCAGCATCATATCGTTTTCTATCCAAGTCTCTAACTGATTCACCAGACACATAGAAATCCTGTATGTTACCTGTGACATACCTTGTATTCGATAAGGTCATGAAATTAACATCTGATGGTATTGCCCTTATGTCTTTACCAACGAGTTTATTATTATCTATAGAGGGTACAGCTACGATTGTTGATTCTGAGATAGCCTCTCCTATAACACTGGTAGAAATGATATCTTCAGCTTCTAGCGATAACGATATACCATCAACATTGTATTCTGCCCGAATACTAGATGCATATGCAATATATTCATCGGTGGTAACGCTGATTACCGATTCTGATATATCTCCTCCTGCAACACCAGTAGGAGTGATATTTGTAGTTTCTGATGACAACGATAAAACATTTCCACTGATTTCTGCTCTATTACTAGATAACATTGCAATATTTTCATCGATGGTGGTAACAGTGATTACCGATTCTGAGATATCACTTCCCAAAACACCAGTAGAAGTGATATTTGTAACATCTGATGGCAACGATACAACATTGCCACTGTCCTGTACTGTATTAGATACCAGCGCCATATTTACGTCGGTGACGCTAACTGTGATTACTGATTCTGAGGTATCTCCTCCTACAACACCAGTTTGGATGATATTTGTAGCTTCTGATGACAACGATAAAGCATTGTCACTGCCCTGTACTGTATTAGATGCCAGAGCCATTTTTTCATCGATAGCGGTAAAGTTGACTACAGATTCTGAGATAGTCATCCCTACAGCACCAGTAGAAGTGATATTTATAGCTTCTGATAAACCTTTTTCACTTATCTGTATTATATTAGATATCAGCGCCATATTTTCATCGACGGCGGTAACGCTGATTACAGATTCTGGGATATCCCCTCTTACATCATCAGTAGAAGTGATATTTACAGCCACTAATGACAACGGCAATACAATACCATTGATTTCTGCTCTGTTACTAGATGCCAACGTCATATTTTCAATATCGATGGCTGTAAAGCTGATTCTCGATTCTGAGGTATTCCCTCCTACAACACCAGTAGGGGTGATATTTGTAGTTGCTGATGGCACCGCTATAACGTAGTCACCGACCAGAACTGTATTAGATCTCAATGCCAAATTTTCATCGATAGGGGTAACGGTGATTACCGATTCTGAGATATTCCCTCCCAAAACACCAGTAGCAGTTAGGTTTGTAGTTTCTAATGACAATGGTAAAACATTACCAATGATTTCTGCTCTGTTACTAGATGCCAACGTCATATTTTCATCATCGATGGCTGTAAAGCTGATTCTCGATTCTGAGGTATTCCCGCCTACAACACCAGTAGGAGTAATATTTGTAGTTTCTGATGGCACCGCTAAAACGTAGCCACCAACCTGAACTGTATTAGATGTCAATGCCAAATTTTCATCGATGGGGGTAACGGTGATTACCGATTCTGAGATATTCCCTCCTACAACACCAGTAGAACTGATATTTGTAGCTTCTGATGACGACGATACAACATTACCACTGACCTGTACTGTCTTAGATACCAGCGTCATATGTTCATCAATGGCGGTAGCACTGATTACCGATTTTGAGATATTCACTCCCAAAACACCAGTAGCAGTTAGGTTTGTAGTTTCTAATGACAATGGTAAAACATTATCAATGAGTTCTGCTCTGTTACTAGATGCCAACGTCATATTTTCATCGATGGCTGTAAAGCTGATTATCGATTCTGAGGTATTCCCTCCTACAACACCAGTAGGAGTGATATTTGTAGTTTCTAATGGCACCGCTAATATGTAGCCACCGACCTGAACTGTATTAGATCTCAATGCCAAATTTTCATCGATGGGGGTAACGGAGATTACCGATTCTGAGATATTCCTTCTCAAAACACTGGTAGAACTGATATTTGTAGCTTCTGATGACGACGATACAACATTACCACTGACCTGTACTGTCTTAGATACCAACGTCATATTTTCATCAATGGTGGTAGCACTGATTACCGTTTTTGAAATATTCACTCCCAAAACACCAGTAGTTTCTAATGACAATGGTAAAACATTACCAATGAGTTCTGCTCTGTTACTAGATGCCAACGTCATATTTTCTTCGATGGCTGTAAAACTTATTCTCGATTCTGAGGTATTCCCTCCTACAACACCAGTAGGAGTGATATTTGTAGTTTCTGATGGCACCGCTAATATGTAGCCACCGACCTGAACTGTATTAGATCTCAATGCCAAATTTTCATCGATGGGGGTAACGGAGATTACCGATTCTGAGATATTCCTTCTCAAAACACTGGTAGAACTGATATGTGTAGCTTCTGATGACGACGATACAGCACTACCACTGACCTGTACTGTCTTAGATACCAGCGTCATATTTTCATCAATGGTGGTAGCACTGATTACCGTTTTTGAAATATTCACTCCCAAAACACCAGTAGTTTCTAATGACAATGGTAAAACATTACCAATGAGTTCTGCTCTGTTACTAGATGCCAACGTCATATTTTCATCGATGGCTGTAAAGCTGATTCTCGATTCTGAGGTATTCCCTTCTATAACACCAGTAGGAGTGATATTTACAGACTCTAATGACAATGGTAATACATTACCACTGACGTGTAGTATATTATATGCCAATGCCTTATTTTCATCGATGGTGGCAATGCTGACTGCCGATTCTGAGATATTCCCTCCCAACACATCAGTAGAAGTGATATTTGCAGCTTCTGATGGCAATGGCAAAACATTACCACTGACCTGTACTGTGTTAGATACCAGCGCCAGGTTATCATCCATGGTCAAACTGATATTTGTACTAGGTAAATCACTAATATTGTAATTGTTACTCCTCCCCAATTGTGAAGAAAATATAGACATTACACTACTAGACAACAATTCCATTCCAGGATTTTCAACATTTATCTGATTGTTCTCAGTTCTTGCGAAAGTAAAACTGTTTGTATTTACGGATAGTGTATCGACCACGGAACTGAACACATGAAACGAGGATACGTTCACGTCAGTAACGGTGTGATTACTGTCGTCATGGTTTCTTGTCGGTGCTATATCGAAATCGGTAACAGGATAACGTTGTTGACTGTCTGATATAACTTCCGCTGATACAAGCAAAGCATGTCGGGTATTTTCAGTTTTAGATAAACTATGTGGTATAACTGTTGAATGATAAAAACGTGTTTCATCTGGATGTGATTTGCGTAGATCTTCGACAGAATTATTACCGAATTTATAGCCAATCAGATTGCTCATATTATTATCTTCATGTGTATCCGAAGTTGTCTCCCCTTCTGACACATCTTCTACGTGTTTTAGGTGTACACCTTTAACCATGTACGATAAAGACGAGTGTAACCCTATGAGATCGTACCCTATCGTCATGTCCTCTACATTGATACTTGATTCACCTATTGCATCACCATCTATTATAGATTGACTAATAATATCTGATTTCACTTTGTATGGAGAAATTACATCCGGTTCGATCTCAGATAAACCAACACCATTTTTGCTCTTGTATCTTGTCCTCTCGGCTATTTCTGATATTTTAATGGGTTTTCCTTCTTTGGATGATACAACAATGAAATCTGTTTCTATTTTAGATATTGCTTCAGTAAAGACAATGCTTTCGAGATTGGACGTAGCAATCCAATCTACATCAATATTGGATGCCGCGATTGAAAATTTTTCAACTTTTGACCCAACAATTGAATCGGTATACAGTTTTGATGAAGAGACGATGTCTAATTCGGTTTTATATTCATCTATGAAAGCCATCTTGGAATTCGATTGTCCAATAAACTTCTTTACGTGTTTATATGAAGAAATTGACTCTTCTTCTAACTGTGATAGCGTGGTTATAAATTCCCCACTGAATGTGGATGCACCATCAAAAGACGTATCGAATGTGGAAACAGGAATCAAATGGCCTTCAACTTTAAATGTTGAAATAAAATCTTCTACATATTGTCCATCGAGTTTAGATGTAGGGGAGGGATTTGTATTATACTTTGATTTAACCGTAGCATTTTGATCGCTTTTGGTTGCTGCAATAATGGAACGCATTTCATCCGTGGGTGATGTCGCAAAAATTATATCAGTGCTTTGTTCAGCAGAAAAATCACTTACCAGATTCAATGCATCAATGGGACGTTCGTCAATACTGGATTGAGGAATGGAAGCTTTATTAATCGTATGGTCAAAGCTGGATTGAGGAATGGAAGCTTTATTAATCGTATGGTCAATGCTGGATTGTGGAATGGAAGCTTTATTAATCGTATGGTCAATGCTGGATTGAGGAATGGAAGCTTTATTAATCGTATGGTCAATGCTGGATTGTGGAATGGAAGCTTTATTAATCGTATGGTCAATGTTGGATTGAGGAATGGAAGCTTTATTAATTCTATGGTCAATGCTGGATTGAGGAATGGAAGCTTTATTAATCGTATGGTCAATGCTGGATTGAGGAATGGAAGCTTTATTAATCGTATGGTCAATGCTGGATTGAAGAATGGAAGCTTTATTAATCGTATGGTCAATGCTGAATTGAGGAATGGAAGCTTTATTAAACGTATGGTCAATGCTGGATTGAAGAATGGAAGCTTTATTAATCGTATGGTCAATGCTGGATTGAAGAATGGAAGCTTTATTAATCGTATGGTCAATGCTGGATTGAGGAATGGAAGCTTTATCAATCGTATGGTCAATGCTGAATTGAGGAATGGAAGCTTTATCAATCGTATGGTCAATGCTGGATTGAGGAATGGAAGCTTTATCAATCGTATGGTCAATGCTGGATTGAGGAATGGAAGCTTTATTAATCGTATGGTCAATGCTGGATTGAGGAATGGAAGCTTTATTAATCGTATGGTCAATGCTGGATTGAGGAATGGAGACTTTATTAATAGTATGGTCAATGCTGGATTGAGGAATGGAAGCTTTACTAATTGTATGGTCAATGCTGGATTGAGGAATGGAAGCTTTATTAATCGTATGGTCAATGCTGGATTGAGGAATGGAAGCTTTACTAATCGTATGGTCAATGCTGGATTGAGGAATGGAAGCTTTATTAATCGTATGGCCAATGCTGGATTGAGGAATGGAAGCTTTATTAATCGAATGGTCAATGCTGGATTGAGGAATGGAAGCTTTATTAATCGTATGGTCAATGCTGGATTGAGGAATGGAAGCTTTATTAATCGTATGGTCAATGCTGGATTGAGGAATGGAAGCTTTACTAATCGTATGGTCAATGTTGGATTGAGGAATGGAAGCTTTACTAATCGTATGGTCAATGCTGGATTGAGGAATGGAAGCTTTATTAATCGTATGGTCAATGCTGGATTGAGGAATGGAAGCTCTATTAATCGTATGGTCAATGCTGGATTGAGGAATGGAAGCTTTATTAATCGTATGGTCAATGCTGGATTGAGGAATGGAAGCTTTACTAATCGTATGGTCAATGCTGGATTGAGGAATGGAAGCTTTATTAATCGTATGGTCAATGCTGGATTGAGGAATGGAAGCTTTACTAATGGTATGGTCAATGTTGGATTGAGGAATGGAAGCTTTACTAATCGTATGGTCAATGCTAGATTGAGGAATGGAAGCTTTATTAATCGTATGGTCAATGCTGGATTGAAGAATGGAAGCTTTATTAATCGTATGGTCAATGCTGGATTGAAGAATGGAAGCTTTATTAATCGTATGGTCAATGCTGGATTGAGGAATGGAAGCTTTATTAATCGTATAGTCAATGCTGGATTGAGGAATGGAAGCTTTATTAATCGTATGGTCAATGCTGGATTGAAGAATGGAAGCTTTATTAATGGTATGGTCAATGCTGGATTGAAGAATGGAAGCTTTATTAATCGTATGGTCAATGCTGGATTGAGGAATGGAAGCTTTATTAATCGTATAGTCAATGCTGGATTGAGGAATGGAAGCTTTATTAATCGTATGGTCAATGCTGGATTGAGGAATGGAAGCTTTATTAATCGTATGGTCAATGCTGGATTGAGGAATGGAAGCTTTATTAATCGTATAGTCAATGCTGGATTGAGGAATGGAAGCTTTATTAATCGTATGGTCAATGCTGGATTGAGGAATGGAAGCTTTATTAATCGTATGGTCAATGCTGGATTGAGGAATGGAAGCTTTATTAATCGTATGGTCAATGCTGGATTGAGGAATGGAAGCTTTATTAATCGTATGGTCAATGCTGGATTGAGGAATGGAAGCTTTACTAATCGTATGGTCAATGCTGGATTGAGGAATGGAAGCTTTATTAATCGTATGGTCAATGCTGGATTGAAGAATGGAAGCTTTATTAATCGTATGATCAATGCTGGATTGAGGAATGGAAGCTTTATTAATCGTATGGTCAATGCCAGATTGAGGAATGGAAGCTTTACTAATTGTATGGTCAATGCTGGACTGAGGAATGGAAGCTTTATTAATCGTATGGTCAATGCTGGATTGAGGAATGGAAGCTTTATTAATCGTATGGTCAATGCTGGATTGAGGAATGGAAGCTTTATTAATCGTATGGTCAATGCTGGATTGAGGAATGGAAACCTTATCAAACGTATTGTCATGGGTTCTGTTTTTAAAATCTGGTATAGCGGAGTTAGATAATGGTACGTCTAAACTAGAGGAGTAAACTATAAATTCATCTTCACCGGTCGTTGGATATATCTTCTCTGTGGTTTTTGTCAAGTCTTTTTTATTCGAAAATGTGTGAAATAAAAGAGAAGTACTTTTAATATCGTAATTAGAGGAATATGTTGTTTGTAGCGTATCAAGTTTGGCTATGTATTGAGACTTAGTTGTACCATGACGGTTAGGGTGTTTTTCACTCGGAATCGTAGAGGAATACGCTGTCAGTAGTGTATCAAGTCTAGCTTTATATTTTGAGGTATTTGCAACATTATGTGTAGGCTTTATTTCACCTGGAAGCGTTTCTATGGAGACAGAATTATTCGTGTGTTCATGAGTAGAAATGGTAACATTTTCAGATAAATTTGAATATATTTTTGAATGATTGCCTAATAACTGGGAATCTACAAGCGCCTTATATGGCGAAGAATAATCATGTGTTTGAGATATCAGAGTGAACGACATGAGTGTTGAATCAACATCCACAAATGGCATATCAGGTCTCTCGCTACGACCATCTGAGTCAAGAGCAATGATGTTTAGACCATTACTCACTGCATTGTTCCTTATACTCTTAGGTAAGGACATAATAGTGTTGACGTAAGTACGATTTAGAGGCATTACTGGATCAGGTAAATGGTTTGTGAGTGAGTGAGTTAGATGTGGAAGAGGTTCATAAAGAGGTAATGTGGATATACTGTTCAAATATGATTGTTTTATGCTGAACTTGGACAATGGTGATAAGTTGTTCTTGTTTACAGTAGTTAGGGTATTAACTATTTGGATCTGGCTTGAATTCAATGGCCTTGTTATTTGAAAATTCGGAATTTGCCAATTTGATCGAAATGGGTTCTCAGCTGTTCCATATTTTGAACTAATCAATGACGACACAATGTTCTTGCTTAAGTTCGATGTAATACCTTTTGGATTATCTGTTGTCATGTCTCTTAGGGATGGATCTGAACGTAAATCTTCGGGGATATTCAAAAGAGAGCCATTGCATTTATCTAAGATAAAGTAAAAAAAAAATAATATAAATATTAGAATATTTCCATATTAACACTGGAAATGCATTATGCATTTATCAACAGAAACAAATCTGAATGAATATCTATTTTACAATATCAAAATTTGAAAAAGAACACGTCAGACTAAAGCGATAAATAAAATAGCAATACATGTAGTTAAAACAGAGTTATTATTTTCAGATTGCATTAGACAGCAATAACACTGTCCTCCAAAATACTAATTATTATTTTGTATGCCTACTCAGCGATTATGTATTATTGCTACTCATTATAGGTGTTATGGTGTTTAACGCCACTTTCAACAATATTTCAGTTATATCGTGGCGTTCAGTTTTATTGGTGGAGGAAACTGAAGTATCCGGAAGAAAACACCGACCTGCCGCAAGTCATTGATAAATCTGATCACATAACGTTGTATCGAGCACACCTCGCCATGAGCGAATTTATAGTAGTATACTTACAAAGAGAGTAATCATGATCTCTACATTGCAATGTCGATTGTGGAGATACCCAGAATTCATCAACTGATAATTCTCTGAGCGGATGTTGACAGCCACATATACCATTGACACATGTTGACGGATATTGACAACCACGTGTTGTACAGCCATCACCGATGTATCCGGCGTTTGGCAGTTTACAGCGGCCATCTTTAGTGTGTTCAAAGAAGTCCAAACATTTGCAAACACCAGCACACATGGTAAATTTTGACAAACATTTATCAGATCGTGGATCACACCTTTCCCCATTTCGAATTGCTGAAATGAATATCAATATAATATAAAAGAAAAGACAAGTGGATAGTCCGCGAATAAACATGTCGCCCCACTCGGACACATTACCGGTATCTTGATTCCGAGCCAAACAGTCTTTGTTCTTTTTCCTTGATGATGTGGGCATATCGGAGAAGCAACAAATACCAATATCATAGTCTTTAGTTTGATCCGATCGGTGCTGGAACCCACGATCTACCGCACTCCAGACGAGCATGCTAACCATTACACCACTAATGCGGTTCTACAACCAATAAAATGGACATCCACGATACAACTGAAAAACACTCGATCATAGGTGTTTCGAATTCGCTTCATGAGCTAGTTCGAAGTAAAAGCTGCAGCTTGTAGTAGCTTTAGCTTAATTTATCCCGAATACCTCAAAACCTCGGTTACTTCGACATTGTACGTACGAAAGTTAAGTTAAACACTCATCGCAGTAAAAACAGGCTTATTGGGCACGATCGAATAATCAAAAGGTTGTATTATCATATAAACTACTCTAAATAAGGGTAATAACAAAATTACCGAACTCCGAACAATCTTACAAAGGGAAAGTCAAAACTCATAAGTATATAAACAAACAAACAAAATCAGTCAACAACCGGAAAACTGTGAAAACCGTAATGACCCTGACTTGGTACAGGCATTTCTAAAGAAATGGTGGGTTGAATCAGATTTTAAAGTGCTAAACCTCCCGCTTTCACTACGGCTCAAAGGTTCCGGCTGTCACTATAACAGTATTTATAACAATATTGGAACAAAATAGGTAAAATAGTTGTCAAAGCAGTACCAAATTCAGTGAATAATAAAAAAAAAAAAAACATCAAAATTACAAGCCGGATTCTGTTTTCTCTGGTAATAAGAACATGTTAATTGGCATATCATGTCTTTCAATCATTTATCGAAAATACTTTGTTTTTAATTCCGTGTTCATGATAGGTACTAGATAGTTAAGCAAACATTTTTGACCAACAGTTTATTTGTTCATGTCGAGAATTTGTATGAAATTTTAGTAATAAACCAAGAGAAGCAATCATGTATACAAGACAAAGGGGTAATCTAGTCTCGTTTATTATGTATTGTATGTTCGTGTTGTAGTGTCCACATCTTTGTCATGTTGTTGTTTCTGTATCCGGATCATTTCGTTGTCGTGACCGTATGGTAGTTGGATTTACTACTACCTATGCAATCAGTGCCTATCACCAATAAAGTTGTGAGTTCTAATCCCGTTCATGGCGAGGTGTACTCGATACATTATGTGATAAAGATTGTCAGTGACTCGCGGCACATCGGTGGTTTTCTTGGGATACTCCGGTTTCATCAACCACGATATAACTGAAATATTATTGAAAGTGGCGTTAAACACCAAACCCTAACACTCTACAATATATGTGTTATATCTATTGTACATACTAACCTTTCAAACAAAACTTTCTATCATCGCTGGCAATGTATCCCTCGTTACACAGACAGATAAAACCTTCACATGCATTCGGTCTACATTTAGAGTTTTCAGGGCATTGCGAATGTTTGACACAGGTGGAATATAGGTCACGACCTATATTGAATAACGTTATAGCTATTGGAACAATCGGTCGCCTGGAAATCAATGTCGGATTATTTTCGTTTCCGACCGATTCCGGGGTGGTATTAGGTACGGTATTGTCCTGTATTGAGGTCGACACATCTACAAATGGATTATCGGAGCTTCCTGTAGTCCTATCAGCCGATGAGTGTTCTGTCGGTATATCATGATTTAATATGAGGAGGTTTTTACTCTCAAGAGGTACTTTTGTACGTTCACGTTGTGGTGATATATGTATAATAGGAATATTGTCTCTAATAAAGTGATGATTTCTATTTGTTGACGAATTTGATGTAATATTTGAATTCAAAACCCAATTAACATCAGTGTCACTCGTCGTCGTTCGTTCATAAAACATCTCGTTAGTTGTACTGGTTTCATACGCTTCTGTAGTGCCAATTGAAGCTTGGTCAATATATGAAGCCGTGGGCTGTATACTGATAAGTTCTATGTTATCCTTTAACATGCTAGATGTAAAAGTTATTGTAGCAGATGGCTCAAAATATGATGTATGTTCTTCAAAAACAGATTCCAGATGGATAGGTACGTGTTCGAGGACATTTGTCTGTTGGTTACTGTGGTCTAAACCGAATAACCCATTTACACTATCCTCAATAAAGTTATAGTTTTTCTGCTGTAGCATGGAAGAGGCTAACTGCATGTCGCTCCCTCTCAAATATTTTCCATCTTTCTGATACATTATATCAGATGCTGATGGTTGAACATGCATATCTGATTGTGTCACATAGCTGGTTATTAATTGTCCGGCAGACGAATAAATCTTATCATATGCAGGAGTTGCTGTTTGATACTCTTCATAATATAACTGTCCTTCAACCGTTGGGCGAACATCAATCTGATGAACACTAGATGATTGCGATATTACTATATTTTCAAGTGTAGCGTTTACTTTTATTTCTTTATCCACAGATGTAAATATTGCAACATCTGACGAGTTATATGATCTAGGATTTCCTGATATATTTGTGGAATTACTAAAACGACCTTTCTCATCAACAACTGAATTGTTTCTTTGTTTAGCATGATCAAATTTAGATGGAATTCGCTTGGTTGAATTGTCTTTAGATAATAATATTTTGGTAAGATCTGACCAATCATTTATCGAATTTGTTGTTACTATGGTTTCCGCGGTAGTTATCTGATCTGTAGTAATGATTTGCTCCGTTGCTATTATGGGTGTCGTTTCTGTAATAAGGTCCGTTGTAGTCCGTGTTGTTATCGTAGTTGCGTGGGTTGTTGTTGTTACCTCAGGTGTTGTTGTTTGTGTTGTTGTTTCAGTAGTTGTTGAGGGTGGCTCTGTTGTCGTTGTGGCTGTAGTAGCAGCTGTGGTAGTGGTCGTTAACGGCCGAAGTGATGTAGGTACAAATATATCTGTCCCATTGCATCTATCTGCATATAGAAGACAAAATATTAATATTAGTTTATTTTGACTTTGCTTTGTGAAAAAAAGTCATACAAATTCATTAGCCAATGAAATTGTAATTCTCGAATTATTATTTTGTAACAAGAAATGTTGTTGGTAAAAACGGAAAAAGTCTGGATTCTTCAAATACTTGATCTGCATGTTTTAAAAATCCGTGTTTTACACTTTTGGTATTCTCATTAAGATTCCAACTGAAGGAAGCATAGTCGCTCTACCAGGTATGTCAAAATGTGTATATTCATATTATTTTGCGAAATATTCCGCAGATAAATTGGCAACACTTGGTATAGATGACAAAGGACGAAGACAAACAAAACAAGATACACAGCACAGAAAACTAAAAAGATGAACAACAAGGATATCACCAAAAACTTGGGATGAACCCAGGCGCCCGCGAAGGTCAAGCAGCCCCTGCCTCCAACAATACACCCGCCTTGTTACTCATATAGTCAATATATGTTGAACACTACAATATACACAAACACAAATAACTTAAATAAGACATGAGCTACAAAATTAGATATCAGTACGTGCTTTTATTGCTTGGCCGATGCAAAAAAAGCAATGAGGAAGCGCGGAGATCTAATTTTAATTAGATTGTTTATTTTGCAAAGTATTGTCATATCTTACTGTTCAATATTACACTCAGCAAAGGATGAACATAATAATATTTCTGAATATCTAATTAATTTATTAAGCAGTATCTCCGTTTTATGTGAACATAAATATAATATACAAATAATAAATCAAACACACCTCTCATAATTCATTGTTTTTCACTTCCTCATAAATGTTAATTATTGATCTATTGAGTGGTTTATTGTATATCGTAAAATGATCAGTTTTTCACCTAAATTCATTACGAGGACATTTTTTACATCGGTATGCGACAAAGTATAACTCATCTTTAATACCATATTATAATATACAAAGTGAACAAAAAGTTAAAGCATACCAGTATTGTATATATGATATGATCCTTTTGTCATTATTTAGACAATAAAATATGTGGGGGAAAAGCCAACACATTTGAAAACCAAATGATTTTATATAGAAATAAAACTAAAGGACCTAGAAACATGATAACCAAAATCGGCTACGGTCACCTATGACAACAGAACCTTAGTTTTAATAGTTATTACAGGAATTGTGAACTTTAAATTTCGATAAATATATATATTTAATAAATTGTGTCAGTGCCAAATAAGGGTAACAACAAAATTACCGAACTCCGAACAATCTTACAAAGGGAAAGTCAAAACTCATAAGTATATAAACAGACAAAAACAGTCAACAACCGGAAAACTGTGAAAACCGTAATGACCCTGACTTGGTACAGGCATTTCTAAAGAAATGGTGGGTTGAATCAGATTTTAAAGTGCCAAACCTCCCGATTTCATTACGGCTAACTTGGCGGACGATACCCAGTGATAGCAATAATACGTAAAACTTCCGGTTATGTTCCGTCAATACTACTATAAACATTTTGACACAGGGATCGATCTAAATGCTTACAATTACACAAAGTAAATTGCAACAGCTACAAATGTTTACTTATTTCGTCCCAATCTAACTCTCCCAACTTTCCAGTGGCAATCAAAAGTCGTCGCTTTGGTGGTCTCAGTCCTCTCCCATTTCCGTGCAATTCTTGTCCTCGTTCTGTATACTAGTATGCATGAAATATTGCCAATGGTCGTTAATAAGGGTAATAACAAAATTACCGAACTCCGAACAATCTTACAAAGGGAAAGTCAAAACTCATAAGTATATAAACAGACAAAATCAGTCAACAACCGGAAAACTGTGAAAACTGTAATGACCCTGACTTGGTACAGGCATTTCTAAAGAAATGGTGGGTTGAATCAGATTTTAAAGCGCCAAACCTCCCCCTTTCATTACGGCTCAAAGTCTCCGGCTGTCACTATAACAGTATTTATAACAATACTTGAACAAAACAGGTAAAACAGTTTTCAAAGCAGCACCAAACTCAGTGAAGTAAATGTCAAAAACACTTTTACGTCACACATTGATAAAAAAAATATTTTTGACATTTTTGTTGACATTTTATCTTTATACATTTTCACTATATCAAAATCCATCGTTTATAATCTTTTCTGCAGAGACGGAATATATTTCGACAAGATCTTGGTATCGGAATATAAACCTTTTAAGAGATCGAATAAGGCGAATCTTATTTATAACAATACTTGAACAAAACAGGTAAAACAGTTTTCAAAGCAGCACCAAACTCAGTGAAGTAAATGTCAAAAACACTTTTACGTCACACATTGATAAAAAAAATATTTTTGACATTTTTGTTGACATTTTATCTTTATACATTTTCACTATATCAAAATCCATCGTTTATAATCTTTTCTGCAGAGACGGAATATATTTCGACAAGATCTTGGTATCGGAATATAAACCTTTTAAGAGATCGAATAAGGCGAATCTTTTTATAGCCCTGGTCCAGTAGCCTGTTTCTCAGATGAAGATGACGTTACGGGAAATCAGAATAATTGCTATTGGTCCTTGCATAACGAATCAATTGCGAGATGTAAACACCATATGCAGGAGAAGCTGGTATATTGCTGCACATATTTGGAAAATTTATGATTTTAAAATTGAAGTCGTCCCGTTTATCATAAATTTTAGTATTGATTTGACCACTGTCGTCAAATTCGAGGTTTAAGTCCAAAAATGATGCGGACGAAGCGGTATCTGTGGTCTCTTTAACTTCCATCTCTGGAGGATATATCAATGGAGGAAATTCTGCAAATCTAGAATTATTGATAGATAAAACGTCATCAATATACCTGTATGTGAAATTAAAGGCTCTAGCCTCATGAATCTTCTTATCTTTTACAAGTTTTTGAAGAAACTCCGACTCATATGAGTATAAAAATAAATTGGCTAGAAGAGGGGCACAATTCGTACCCATTGGTATGCCGACGACCTGCTGAAACAGTATCCCTCCAAAGGAGACAAATATGTTATCGATGAGGAACTCCAGCATACCGATCACTTGTTCCTCGGAGTAGCATGTTTTACCTTTTTGAATTTTGTTTGAAAAATATGTGGAATTGTAGCCTAACACAACAAATTTTGAGCCATAGTTTCTATGACTGAAAGCTTTGTGAATTGTTTCTTTTAAGCGGGTTTTTAATTTGTCATGCGGTAGGGTGGTAAATAGAGTTGAAAAATCAAAAGTTTTGATGGAGGATACCTGAGAGAAAGATCTTGATTTAAGGTTATCCAAAAGATCTTTAGAGTTTTTCAAAATCCACATATGATTTATGCCACTACGCGAGTAAACAGTTTCACAATATTTCTGTTGTCCCTCTTTTACTGCAGACAGAATCTTTCGTCGAACAAGTTGATGATCCCGCTATGTACCTTTCTTTGTATGGTGTCTTATGGAGTTTAGGTATCCAATATAAATAGGGTAAATCCTCAGACTCTTTACCAGAGGGAATGTTTAAAAAGGTCATGAATGATCTGTGGTTAGCTAGGATTTCATCTTTGATCAATCAGAAAGTAAGCATTTAAATAACATTACCAAGAGAATATTCTTCTGTGACACATTGTCGGGGATGCATTGGATCTACCCAGAATTCCTCCATCGTAAGTGGGCGATATGGGTATTCACAAACACATTTGTTGTCACGGCATGCAGCCGGTGGATGACACGGTGACAGTTCGTTACATACATCACCGGTAAATCCCATACCCGGAAGTTTACATCGGCCATCTTCTGTGGGTTGGAACACGCCCATACACTCACAATGGCCGAGACAAAAAGCAAAAGGAGACATACATCTAGATTCGGTAAAGTCACATGTATCTCCTATCAATTTTGCTGAAAAAGAAATAACAATGGATTATGGTTAAATTGCTTGTTATTTTACTGATTTAATGCGAGTTTTATTAGTAGAGGAGACCACTAATTATATAATAATGTTGTGTTAGCAATGACTATGCCAATATAGTGGTCGGGGTTGAAGACATAGTGCACGACCCGAAGGGGAGTGCACTATGTCTTCAACACTGACCAATATATGGCATAGTCATTGCTAACACAACATTATTATTATTATCATGTTGACTGTTATATGTAGACAAAATATATTGAGAACTATTACAATAAAGGAGGTCCTGATATAATTATTGGTGACTAATATATTGGATCAGATAGTCTTGAAAGTGTGAGAATATTCTTTGTTTCATTTAAGGCTTTAAAAATATAAAGATTTTTGAAGTTTGAAATTTAATTAACAACAATAACAAGTATTAAAAAACAGTAACATGAATAATAGACGACTATGATAAATTGACAGATTGGATCCGTCCCCTTGCACGTGGACTAGCTATATATAGCTTGACTGACAGTTGAAAACCCAACCTTCCCCGCGTGAAACTGGCATAGTAGATGTACTATTTTCGCATAGTATATCAACGCTATATAAGTCTTTGTGATATATGCCAAAATATCGTATGAACTTATATTACAGAAAGCATAATAATCTTCAATATATATCGGGGTTCTATGATACTATTGTAAAATGGCGGCGAAAATATGTTGAAATAGCACGTGAATACACGGTTTTATAGAACCCGCGTTACATACAATATGATTGGACTATATATATCGTAATGGTCACATTTATTAGTGAGGGAAATGGAGTATCCGCATAAAACAAAAGACCTTCCGAAAGTCACTGACTACTTCATCACATCATATGTTATCATTCTAGATAGTTCGGATACGACGTTTTGACAGACACCAGGACTAGGTTGCACAAATCTCAATTAAATTTAAGTCTCAATTAAACCTTAGGTGTAAAGTAATTTTAATAGTCAATTAAGTTTTAATTGACACATAAATTTGATTAAGGTTTGTGCAACCCAGTCCTGGACGTGTTAAATGGTGAGGCGCAAGTAGAACTGTTTTATATGTCCAGTTGTAAGTCAAGAGCACCATATTATATATGTCTTTCTTGACTGACAACATTTGTATCTTAACGTTGTTATATTAATTCATATGTAATAATTAAAATAAAAGCAGAAATATGTAAAATACAGGTATAATGATTTTTTTCTTGGTATATGTTGCTTACATAAGTACAGAACAAGCTTTCAAGCGATTATGTTTTTGTGTAATATTCTGCTTTCTTTCTTGGCTTCTGTAACTATGTGATAAAGGGAAACATCGCTTGCTGTCTTTGTTGAGAAAGGCGATCATTATGAATTTTGAGATTGATTGGCTGATTTATTTATTTATTTATTAATGTCAGGTGATCAATACCCAAGGAAGTCCCAAAGTATAAAAATAAGATTTGATTTTATCCGTTGAACTACGGAATATCAATCAATAATAGTGAAATAGGTCTAATAATATCATATTAGTACAGAGACCAAACGATATCAAGCTCTTTCAGGGCCGGATTTAGGTGAAGAAACGCCCTATGCTATTTCGCTAGGCCCCTCTTAATCCACTACCCTCACGACTTGAGGAAGATGGAAGAGTGTTTAATCAATTTGAATAAAGGCAAGGATGATGAGGGGTGTTTAAAATACTGCAATATTCTGAAGTGGAGTGCAAATGTGCAAGAATAATTACTGAAGGGTTGTTTAGAGAGTACGGTACACTATATATAACAGCATAAATAGGACAATCCAATGTCAGTGTCAATAATACGATATATACACCGTGGCTGGAGGTTCCTTACAAAAGCCTATAGGTAAATCCGCCACTGGGTTCTTTGAAGAATAATCACCGCCGAGAACACACACTTCATTTTTGAAAGAAACATAGATTTCAGACGTTTGCCCGTAATAAAATGTGAACATATATAAATGATTTATGGTAAATTTTGTGATGGACAGTTCTCTCCCTTTCTTGATAAGTCTGTCATTCTGTCATGTGATTAATTCAAAATTTATTCTTTAATGGGTTTATCATAGTTTATTGTTTTTTTTCTGTTTTTGCTTTCTTAAATAACTAACCTTTGGTCAAGGCCAAAACGATATATTAATATTAATATTTTTTATAATCATTACATTTATAATCGATACATTTATCAACATTACATCATTACATTGGACGAAATATCAAAACAACTTTATCTCTAGTTCATGAAAGGGCAACCATGTAGTTTGGATTCAGGTATATAGTAATATTGTTATTACTAATTATTTTGTTTGTTTTTTCTCCTGCAATTTCTACATTGTTTGGTTGTTTATTGGAATGTAATAAATGGCCAAAAATATTGGCGCATGTAAAAAAAAAAATATGTAATCAACCAAAACCATATGTTTTCAAAAAATTATTGTGAAATCATTTCTGGATAGATTTTAACAAATTTTACACCAAGACATTCGGAATTGTCTATATTTTGTTTGTTTATTTGCTCATTATGTTTATATGAGTGGTTTTTATTTGTACATTTATTTAAACATGATTGTTAATTTTTAGGATTTATGTTTAGTTGAAATATATAGGAAAATCAAAGTCAGTTTGTATTTGTTGTGTTTAAATTATGTACAAATAAAAATCACTCATAACAACATAATGAGTAAATAAACAATCAAAATATGGACAATTTCGAATGTTTTGGTGTAAAATTTGTTAAAATCTATCCAGAAATGACTTCACAATATTTTTTTGAAAAAATATGGCTTTGGTTGATTATATAGTGATTATTTTTACATGCGCCAATACTTTTGTCCACATACTGTGTATATCAAATTTAGTGCTTACGACGCGTTCCTAGAATAAACTTCATCAGGTACGCTCAAAGTCGAAAGATTGAAAAAAAATGTTCGGGAGCAATAAAACCAAAGGGCCTAAACAGGATCCCAAAATCGGCTATGATCACCTATGCCTGAGGGAGGAGAATATTGGTTTTGATAAAAATTACCTTATCTAGAAACTGTCAATTCCAACAATTTTCTTCTCGTTATGGTTCCTGACCAGTTATTATTTATTATCAGTATATTATTCGTTGCTTTTTTACGAAAACAAATACGCATGGTGCCTTATTACAATTAAACAATCAGATGGCGTACCTCTGGCATTCAAAGTTCTGACCGCCACGATATAACTGACATATTGTTGACATTGGCGTTGAACACCATATCCCTAATCCCTCAAAGTTCGATATTCTACTGAATCATCTGCTAGAACACACAGAAAACTTCATCCGAACAGAAACTTACTGTGTTATTATGTAAGGAATAAAAGCGTAGATGCCCAATTTAGTTTGCACGACAAGTTTCTGTACTAACCTCCATCACATACTCTCAAAATCAACAGACTGGAAGAAAACCATATAATATAAAAGCTTTGGGGTCAATAAAACCAAAAGTCCTAAACAGGATAGCCAATAGCGACTAAGGCCAATGCCCACCTATGGATGAGGGAGGAGAACTTTCCTTTTTAAATATAGACTGGTCATTCATCACTATATAATACTCTCTAGTGGTTGTTTCTGTTAGCTCAGTTCGTAGACCGGTTACCTTCAGTCCAGAAAGTACGGATCAGTTGGTGAGAAAAGATATGGAGGCAAATGAACATGAGAGACTATCCAACATTACACAAAAAAAAGCATAGGAACAGCGCATTTGACAGTCAGGGTGTGAATGGCCCTTAGCCTTCAGTTAATCGGTGTGCCTTACTTCCGTCGATAAACGATCAAATATACATTTAGGTATCTTTGTTGTTCTGCTCTCATTTATTGTAGTATAGTATTATTACGTGATGTTTTTCATATTGGCCTAGTTATAGGTCCGAGGTCTGCTGTATTGGCTTTTCCCGTATTGGCCCAATGAAAGTTTTTATATTGTATTGACAGATTTGATCATATAAAGGCTAATAAATCAAAGTTAATTAATAAAACATGGTATTCACAGATGCCAAGAACACCACTTACAACAATACTTCAGTTATATCATGGTGGTCAGTTTTATTGATGGAGAAAACAGAAGTACTCGGAGAAAACTACAGATATCCTACATGTCACTGTAAACCTTTATCACATAAAGGTCCATCGAGTACATCTCGATGTGTTAGGATCTCCACATGGGATGCGTCAGGATCCATGTACGTAAAAGACACGCTACAATGTGAAATATTCTGACCAATCAATTATCTCGTCTTTTATCTGACAATCAAAACATCCCCGTTCATAGGTTCCGACTAGCATCACCTTTTGACCAACATGATTAATGTTTGTAAACTTTCTAGTCATGAATATGCATGAAGTTAAAACTTTGTTAGCGTGACGTTAATTAGCAATCAATCTGACACAATGTAGGAAGGCAAAACTCACACCAGAATGCACATGACTATATTTTAGATAATAAAATTAAAAACATAAATGATACCACACTGATGGAACATTTCCAAATCGAGGGGAAATCTATACCTCTAAAGCACAAATACATGACCCATCACTTTCCCGGCTTGGTACAGGCACTTCAATAAAAACTGGCGGGGTTAAATTAGTTTTATGGGTCAAAGCCTCCCCTCTTAATGAAATGATGCGATCGTGTAAGTGCTCTCTACATGATTATTAAATCATTGTTGTTCTTAAGTTGAAGTTGATTTGCAAAATTTGTCCACGCCACAATATAGCTGAAATACTGCTAAAGCTTGTGTTAAACACCAACCAATCAATCAATCAATCAATTCATGTTATTCTTTAAATTTGTTACCGTATTGACTTACCTTTTAAACATGATTCTTTGTCGTCAGTAGCAACGTAGCCTTCAATGCAAAGACACGAGTAGCCTTTGCAATCAGATGGTCGACATGTCGAGTGGGCCGGACATTCCAAATGGTCGGAACATCTGTCATATAACTTTAAACCTAAATTATTAAATGGATTCAGAATGTCAGAGAATGGACATAGAGTTCAAGATATAGTACATTTTCACCTAATAAATTCTACTAGTCGGTGCGTCTAGCGCTTTCTTTGGTTTCTTCTAGTATATGTTACTGTCAGGTACCTGTCCAATATCAAAATTTATTTTCGATTATGTATGAAGGCCGTAAATTAAGTCCTGTTGAAGAGAAGGTATTAAATAAAGGCAGATTCATGGGACTACATAGTGCCCTGAAGCTGAATATTTATTTATGAAAATCCTTTTACTTGGCGTATCCTGAAACATTTTGACTAGGATTCAGACAGGCATGTTCAAAGCTTAATAATGATGATTCGTTCTACGATCAAATAACTGTGGCAATTTCAACATCAGTAGAACTCCTGTCCATTCAGTTCTTCGCCTTTTTTTTGTTTGTTTTTTTTTTTCGTCTTTTGTTTTTTTTGTTTTTTGTTTTTGTTTTTTTCCTTTTTTTTCTTTTTTTTCTAGGTTTATTATTATAGAAGACAACTGTGTATACACCATATCAGCTCTTGCTTACTCTACCGGTAATCTTGAGTTCACTCCCAGTACTTCGTGGGGTTCATTCATTGTTGTTTTTTTGTCCGTTTACTTTTTGGTCACTGCATGTTTTTTTATTTACGGTTTCTGATAACCTCCCTTTGTTATCTTCAAACTCTTGTATGAATCTTTCTGCTATGTAATGTATGCAATATACTAGTAAAATATTTCATATAGTTAACATAATATGGCTGAACATTTTTAAATTGGACAAGCCACAAATGATCGTTAGAACCCATGCTCACCATGAGGTTCACCATGAGGCAAACTTAATATGATCTTTTTGTTCTGACCAATCAACACAGTCGTTACTTAGTGTTATGCATTGTGGTGCAATCATCGCCTATCATCACTTAAGTTGCGAGCACATAGCTAAGAGTACTCGATACAATATTACTAATAAGTTGGTCAGTGACTTGCGCAATGTCAGTGGTTTTCTGTGAGTACTTCCGGTTTTCTCCAGCAATATTTTAAACTGACCACCAATGATATAACTGAACTTTTTTTTTTCTTAAAGTGGAGTTAAATGTCCATAATAGTACGTCTGTTAATTAATCTTTCATTTAATGACATAAAACCACTCATTAAAGCAATTTATCAACCATATCGCGACAGCCATGACAGTTACTATGAACTTCCGGTGAAACCTCCAGGGTATGGGAATGTCAGGAAACCTTTATACTTGTGGGTGTTGCTTGTGGTCACAAATATATGACATTAAACACACGATCAGCTCACCCATGTAGGCCCCTGTTACAGACGTATATAATGTATAAAGATATGTACACGTGTAGGAAAACTTTCAAGGGTCGATCGCAAATTGTGATACAATACGTAAAGCCGGGTTAGTGCTATGGTGTTTAACGCCACTTTCAAAAATATTTCAGTTATATCGTGGTGGTCAGTTTTATTGGTGGAGGAAACAGGAGTACCCTGAGATAAAACATCGACCTGCCACAAGTCACTGACAAACTTTATCACATAATGTTGTATCATCGTGTTGAACCTCTAGATTAAGGTCGCTCGTGACTCTTTAAGTTCAACCCTTATATTATATAACGCTTGTACTGAATACACAAATACAGAGAAATGTTTTAATAAGATTGATTAGTAAACAATTAACAATAAATAGTGGATAACGATAAATAACAATAAATAACACAGTAGAAGTACGCATGTCTGTCGAGTCATCTATTTCAAAGAATGTACTGTCAAATACGTGTTCAATCTTGAGGAATCAATGTTCGTGGTTTTCGTGGTTGAATCCAATCCACAACGTTAAGATTCCAGTGATCTATTTTTGTTTTCTTTTTCCAATTTTATTTTGTAATCTATAAATCTGCGTACTTTGGAAAATGTACTTTTTGTTTTTTTTGTTTTTTTTTTTGTTGTTTTTTTTTTAAATTCTGAATCCGATAATTTTAAGAACCTGTGAATATGTCTTTATGAGCATAACCACGAAATTTGGGGCCCACGAATTTAAGTTCTTTCAAAATAGTAGCAAAAATGACTGTGTCGTTATATTTAAATAATTGTTTAGTAGGTATGGTAACGAATATATAAATAAACCAGAGGCTGTACCGCTCACATGAAAAGTTTTTCTCTTGGTGACAATATAGCTGAAATACAACTAATGTTGTCGTTAAACACCAATCAATTAATCTAAGCACGTGTGTATTGGATAAAGTACCAATGAGTAATAAGCTTTAGACTGGCTTCTGATTATCTGCTTTTTAAAAGATAATTTATTCATGTATACACAATTAAATATGGTAATGGTATTCTGTTATATAAATTCGAAAATATTGTCTGTTTACCACTTAAAAGTCTTGCCTAGTATGAAGTTGTCCGTACTTTTATATCAATATCAATTGGATACCTGCCTAGCCCACCATAAACCACATCGTTTGGAGTAGAAGACTTCAAATTTAAAAGTCTTTTGCAGAATTTCAAGTGGACTCGTTCTAGTAATATACAGTCAAACCTGCCCATGTAGTTACCTGTATTAAACAGTCACCTCTATTAAACAGTCATCTCTATTAAACAGTCAGCTGTCTTAAACAGTCACCTGTATTAAACAGTCATCTCTATTAAACAGTCACCTGTATTAAACAGTCACCTCTATTAAGCAGTCACCTGTATTAAGCAGTCACCTCTATTAAACAGTCACCTGTATTAAACATTCATCTCTATTAAACAGTCATCTGTATTAAACAGTCACCTCTATTAAACAGTCACCTGTATTAAACAGTCACCTCTATTAAACAGTTACCTGTATCAAACAGTCACCTCTATTAAACAGTCACCTCTATTAAACAGTCACATGTATTTCAAGGTCACCTTTTATAGTTCTACCATAGAAAATTTCATATGAATTGAACCTCATTTAAGAGGTCACCTGTCTTATAAGGCCACATTTTCTTTGCCCTGAAGGTGACCTCTTAATACAGGGTTGAATGTACTTTTCTCTTAATTACTGATATAATGTACTAACCTGAGATCATTTTAAATACGAGGAAAAATAAGTAGATATAACATTGGATTTCACGCATCTGAAAATAAAATATAAACTGCATTAAGAAGAGTTTGAAGATACCAAAGGGGAAATCAGAATCAGTGAATCGAAGGACAGACAACACAGTGGCCTAAAGAAAACAAGGACAAAACGACAAACAACGATCCACAAAACACGATACAGAAAACTAAAGATCGCGCCACACGAACAAGCTGTCATTGTTTTTATCTCTTGACAATCATCACTGCCACGCCATTGGTACACTGCAGCATCAATTGCTTTTCTTTATGTCCAGCGCCCTAGCTAGACCACTCGGTCGCATTCGCTATATCGTGTGTATATATATATTGCTGAGTTAGATTGCTGTCAAATTATAATATTAAGTATATATGTACCATCTACACACGCTTATATACACATGTCTTACGTCTATCCCTAGATTTGCCTTACGAGAAAAGATAACACTACGATTATTGAAGCTCCTTTTTTTAGGGAATGGATGTGGTCGAGTGGTCTAGGGCGCTGGACGTAAGGCTAAGCCAATGGTGCTGCAGTGTATCAATGGTGTGAGTTCAAATCCCGGCGAGGGAAGAACAAAAAATTAACAGCTCTAAAATCTAATTCTAACACTGTTTGGTTTGATTTTCAGACATATATAATTAAACCAAACAGTGTTAGAATTAGATTTTTGAGCTGTCAAATTTTTGTTCTTCCCTCCACGGGATTTGAACTCACACCATTGATACACTGATACATATATATATAAAAAAATATAAATAATTTTTTTAAAAGTTCTTGTAACATGAATGCATTATTTTCCTTTGATCTTTTTATGGTTTATTTACCAGAATGTAAGCAACAGCTAGGAATCATGAAATAATACACTCAGATACGAGATAATGTACACTTTAAATCTGGGTTGAAGTTTGGTTACTCTCATAGAGCCGTGTAATAAGGAAACGACCTATAGATGTGATATTGTATGGCTTCATGTTACAAATCATTTATACGGTTATTTATACCGCGTGTTTCCCAAGTTAAACGGTTAAACAGTCTCACGCTTCATGTTACAAATCATTTATACGGTTTTCCCAAGTTAAGCAGTTAAACAGTCTCACGCTTCATGTTACAAATCATTTATACGGTTATTTATACCGCGTGTTTCCCAAGTTAAACAGTTAAACAGTCTGACGCTTCATGTTACAAATCATTTATACGGTTATTTATACCGCGTGTTTCCCAAGTTAAACAGTTAAACAGTCTGACGCTTCATGTTACAAATCATTTATACGGTTATTTATACGCGTGTTTCCCAAGTTAAACGGTTAAACAGTCTGACGCTTCATGTTACAAATCATTTATACGGTTATTTATACCGCGTGTTTCCCAAGTTAAACAGTTAAATAGTCTCAAGCTTCATGTTACAAATCATTTATACGGTTATTTATACCGCGTGTTTCCCAAGTTAAACAGTTAAACAGTCTCACGCTTCATGTAACAAATCATTTATACGGTTATTTATACGCGTGTTTCCCAAGTTAAACGGTTAAACAGTCTGACGCTTCATGTTACAAATCATTTATACGGTTATTTATACCGCGTGTTTCCCAAGTTAAACAGTTAAACAGTCTCACGCTTCATGTTACAAATCATTTATACGGTTATTTATACCGCGTGTTTCCCAAGTTAAGCAGTTAAACAGTCTCACGCTTCATGTTACAAATCATTTATACGGTTATTTATACGCGTGTTTCCCAAGTTAAACAGTTAAACAGTCTGACGCTTCATGTTACAAATCATTTATACGGTTATTTATACCGCGTGTTTCCCAAGTTAAACAGTTAAACAGTCTGACGCTTCATGTTACAAATCATTTATACGGTTATTTATACCGCGTGTTTCCCAAGTTAAACGGTTAAACAGTCTGACGCTTCATGTTACAAATCATGTATACGGTTATTTATACCGCGTGTTTCCCAAGTTAAACAGTTAAACAGTCTGACGCTTCATGCTACAAATCATTTATACGGTTATTTATACCGCGTGTTTCCCAAGTTAAGCAGTTAAACAGTCTGACGCTTCATGTTACAAATCATTTATACGGTTATTTATACCGCGTGTTTCCCAAGTTAAACAGTTAAACAGTCTCACGCTTCATGTTACAAATCATTTATACGGTTATTTATACCGCGTGTTTCCCAAGTTAAACAGTTAAACAGTCTCACGCTTCATGTTACAAATCATTTATACGGTTATTTATACCGCGTGTTTCCCAAGTTAAGCAGTTAAACAGTCTCACGCTTCATGTTACAAATCATTTATACGGTTATTTATACCGCGTGTTTCCCAAGTTAAGCAGTTAAACAGTCTGACGCTTCATGTTACAAATCATTTATACGGTTATTTATACCGCGTGTTTCCCAAGTTAAACAGTTAAACAGTCTGACGCTTCATGTTACAAATCATTTATACGGTTATTTATACGCGTGTTTCCCAAGTTAAGCAGTTAAACAGTCTCACGCTTCATGTTACAAATCATTTATACGGTTATTTATACGCGTGTTTCCCAAGTTAAGCAGTTAAACAGTCTCACGCTTCATGTTACAAATCATTTATACGGTTATTTATACGCGTGTTTCCCAAGTTAAACAGTTAAACAGTCTGACGCTTCATGTTACAAATCATTTATACGGTTATTTATACGCGTGTTTCCCAAGTTAAACGGTTAAACAGTCTGACGCTTCATGTTACAAATCATTTATACGGTTATTTATACCGCGTGTTTCCCAAGTTAAACAGTTAAATAGTCTCAAGCTTCATGTTACAAATCATTTATACGGTTATTTATACCGCGTGTTTCCCAAGTTAAACAGTTAAACAGTCTCACGCTTCATGTAACAAATCATTTATACGGTTATTTATACGCGTGTTTCCCAAGTTAAACGGTTAAACAGTCTGACGCTTCATGTTACAAATCATTTATACGGTTATTTATACCGCGTGTTTCCCAAGTTAAACAGTTAAACAGTCTCACGCTTCATGTTACAAATCATTTATACGGTTATTTATACCGCGTGTTTCCCAAGTTAAGCAGTTAAACAGTCTCACGCTTCATGTTACAAATCATTTATACGGTTATTTATACGCGTGTTTCCCAAGTTAAACAGTTAAACAGTCTGACGCTTCATGTTACAAATCATTTATACGGTTATTTATACCGCGTGTTTCCCAAGTTAAACAGTTAAACAGTCTGACGCTTCATGTTACAAATCATTTATACGGTTATTTATACCGCGTGTTTCCCAAGTTAAACGGTTAAACAGTCTGACGCTTCATGTTACAAATCATGTATACGGTTATTTATACCGCGTGTTTCCCAAGTTAAACAGTTAAACAGTCTGACGCTTCATGCTACAAATCATTTATACGGTTATTTATACCGCGTGTTTCCCAAGTTAAGCAGTTAAACAGTCTGACGCTTCATGTTACAAATCATTTATACGGTTATTTATACCGCGGGTTTCCCAAGTTAAACAGTTAAACAGTCTCACGCTTCATGTTACAAATCATTTATACGGTTATTTATACCGCGTGTTTCCCAAGTTAAACAGTTAAACAGTCTCACGCTTCATGTTACAAATCATTTATACGGTTATTTATACCGCGTGTTTCCCAAGTTAAGCAGTTAAACAGTCTCACGCTTCATGTTACAAATCATTTATACGGTTATTTATACCGCGTGTTTCCCAAGTTAAACAGTTAAACAGTCTCACGCTTCATGTTACAAATCATTTATACGGTTATTTATACCGCGTGTTTCCCAAGTTAAGCAGTTAAACAGTCTCACGCTTCATGTTACAAATCATTTATACGGTTATTTATACGCGTGTTTCCCAAGTTAAACAGTTAAATAGTCTCACGCTTCATGTTACAAATCATTTATACGGTTATTTATACCGCGTGTTTCCCAAGTTAAACAGTTAAACAGTCTCACGCTTCATGTTACAAATCATTTATACGGTTATTTATACCGCGTGTTTCCCAAGTTAAACGGTTAAACAGTCTGACGCTTCATGTTACAAATCATTTATACGGTTATTTATACCGCGTGTTTCCCAAGTTAAACAGTTAAACAGTCTGACGCGTCATGTTACAAATCATTTATACGGTTATTTATACCGCGTGTTTCCCAAGTTAAACAGTTAAACAGTCTGACGCTTCATGTTACAAATCATGTATACGGTTATTTATACCGCGTGTTTCCCAAGTTAAACGGTTAAACAGTCTGACGCTTCATGTTACAAATCATTTATACGGTTATTTATACCGCGTGTTTCCCAAGTTAAACAGTTAAATAGTCTCACGCTTCATGTTACAAATCATTTATACGGTTATTTATACCGCGTGTTTCCCAAGTTAAACAGTTAAACAGTCTCACGCTTCATGTTACAAATCATTTATACGGTTATTTATACCGCGTGTTTCCCAAGTTAAACGGTTAAACAGTCTGACGCTTCATGTTACAAATCATTTATACGGTTATTTATACCGCGTGTTTCCCAAGTTAAACAGTTAAACAGTCTGACGCGTCATGTTACAAATCATTTATACGGTTATTTATACCGCGTGTTTCCCAAGTTAAACAGTTAAACAGTCTGACGCTTCATGTTACAAATCATGTATACGGTTATTTATACCGCGTGTTTCCCAAGTTAAACGGTTAAACAGTCTGACGCTTCATGTTACAAATCATTTATACGGTTATTTATACCGCGTGTTTCCCAAGTTAAACGGTTAAACAGTCTGACGCTTCATGTTACAAATCATTTATACGGTTATTTATACCGCGTGTTTCCCAAGTTAAACAGTTAAATAGTCTCAAGCTTCATGTTACAAATCATTTATACGGTTATTTATACGCGTGTTTCCCAAGTTAAACAGTTAAACAGTCTCACGCTTCATGCTACAAATCATTTATACGGTTATTTATACCGCGTGTTTCCCAAGTTAAACGGTTAAACAGTCTGACGCTTCATGTTACAAATCATTTATACGGTTATTTATACGCGTGTTTCCCAAGTTAAACTGTTAAACAGTCTGATGCTTCATGTTACAAATCATTTATACGGTTATTTATACCGCGTGTTTCCCAAGTTAAACAGTTAAACAGTCTGACGCTTCATGTTACAAATCATTTATACGGTTATTTATACCGCGTGTTTCCCAAGTTAAACAGTTAAACAGTCTGACGCTTCATGTTACAAATCATTTATACGGTTATTTATACCGCGTGTTTCCCAAGTTAAACAGTTAAACAGTCTCACGCTTCATGTTACAAATCATTTATACGGTTATTTATACCGCGTGTTTCCCAAGTTAAACAGTTAAACAGTCTCACGCTTCATGTTACAAATCATTTATACGGTTATTTATACGCGTGTTTCCCAAGTTAAACAGTTAAACAGTCTGACGCTTCATGTTACAAATCATTTATACGGTTATTTATACCGCGTGTTTCCCAAGTTATACGGTTAAACAGTCTCACGCTTCCTGTTACAAATCATTTATACGGTTATTTATACCGCGTGTTTCCCAAGTTAAACAGTTAAACAGTCTGACACTTCATGTTACAAATCATTTATACGGTTATTTATACCGCGTGTTTCCCAAGTTAAACAGTTAAACAGTCTGACGCTTCATGTTACAAATCATTTATACGGTTATTTATACCGCGTGTTTCCCAAGTTAAACAGTTAAACAGTCTCACGCTTCATGTTACAAATCATTTATACGGTTATTTATACCGCGTGTTTCCCAAGTTAAACGGTTAAACAGTCTGACGCTTCATGTTACAAATCATTTATACGGTTATTTATACCGCGTGTTTCCCAAGTTAAACGGTTAAACAGTCTGACGCTTCATGTTACAAATCATTTATACGGTTATTTATACCGCGTGTTTCCCAAGTTAAACGGCTAAACAGTCTCACGCTTCATGTTACAAATCATTTATACGGTTATTTATACCGCGTGTTTCCCAAGTTAAACAGTTAAACAGTCTGACGCTTCATGTTACAAATCATTTATACGGTTATTTATACGCGTGTTTCCCAAGTTAAACAGTTAAACAGTCTGACGCTTCATGTTACAAATCATTTATACGGTTATTTATACCGCGTGTTTCCCAAGTTAAACAGTTAAACAGTCTGACGCTTCATGTTACAAATCATTTATACGGTTATTTATACCGCGTGTTTCCCAAGTTAAACAGTTAAACAGTCTCACGCTTCATGTTACAAATCATTTATACGGTTATTTATACCGCGTGTTTCCCAAGTTAAACGGTTAAACAGTCTGACGCTTCATGTTACAAATCATTTATACGGTTATTTATACCGCGTGTTTCCCAAGTTAAACGGTTAAACAGTCTGACGCTTCATGTTACAAATCATTTATACGGTTATTTATACCGCGTGTTTCCCAAGTTAAACGGCTAAACAGTCTCACGCTTCATGTTACAAATCATTTATACGGTTATTTATACCGCGTGTTTCCCAAGTTAAACAGTTAAACAGTCTGACGCTTCATGTTACAAATCATTTATACGGTTATTTATACGCGTGTTTCCCAAGTTAAACAGTTAAACAGTCTGACGCTTCATGTTACAAATCATTTATACGGTTATTTATACCGCGTGTTTCCCAAGTTAAACAGTTAAACAGTCTGACGCTTCATGTTACAAATCATTTATACGGTTATTTATACCGCGTGTTTCCCAAGTTAAACGGTTAAACAGTCTCATGTTTCGCGTTGTTTAACCGTTTAACTCGGAAAACAGTGGTATAAATCTTACAAAATTAATATAGTTTTCTTGGTATTTAATCATACATAAATGGTATGTTAATTTCAAGTACATCTGTAGAAAAAAATTAATGTTAATTTCTATGACATAAACACAGTACATTTATGTCAAACGATCAAACCACACCTAATATAACGATACTGACATGGTCGAAATATATTCACAAAGTCTACAATAATATTTCAACATCTATTAATTTAATAAAAACGTAGATATCAAATCTAGTGCGTCAGACGCGATTCTGGAATAACCATCATAAGGTATGCTAAAAATCGAAAGATTGGAAAGCCAAATAATTTAATATTTTGTGAGCAATAAACCCAAAGGGCCTAAACAGGATAGCAATAAACCCAAAG
The DNA here is from genome assembly GCA_963383655.1 of Bathymodiolus septemdierum. Classification (NCBI taxonomy): domain Eukaryota; kingdom Metazoa; phylum Mollusca; class Bivalvia; order Mytilida; family Modiolidae; genus Bathymodiolus; species Bathymodiolus septemdierum. Next base: position 965,123 of record OY726527.1, read on the forward strand.
GGCATATACAGGATAGCAATAAACCCAAAGGGCTTAAACAGGATAGCAATAAACCCAAAGGGCCTAAACAGGATAGCAATAAATCCAAAGGGCCTAAACAGGATAGCAATAAACCCAAAGGGCCTAAACAGGATAGCAATAAACCCAAAGGGCCTAAACAGGATAGCAATAAACCCAAAGGGCCTAAACAGGATACCAATAAACCCAAAGGGCATATACAGGATAGCAATAAACCCAAAGGGCCTAAACAGGATAGCAATAAACCCAAAGGGCATATACAGGATAGCAATAAACCCAAAGGGCCTAAACAGGATAGCAATAAACCCAAAGGGCATATACAGGATAGCAATAAACCCAAAGGGCCTAAACAGGATAGCAATAAACCCAAAGGGCCTAAACAGGATAGCAATAAACCCAAAGGGCCTAAACAGGATAGCAATAAACCCAAAGGGCCTAAACAGGATAGCAATAAACCCAAAGGGCCTAAACAGGATAGCAATAAACCCAAAGGGCTTAAACAAGATAGCAATAAACCCAAAGGGCCTAAACAGGATAGCAATAAACCCAAAGGGCCTAAACAGGATAGCAATAAACCCAAAGGGCTTAAACAGGATAGCAATAAACCCAAAGGGCCTAAACAGGATAGCAATAAACCCAAAGGGCCTAAACAGGATAGCAATAAACCCAAAGGGCCTAAACAGGATAGCAATAAACCCAAAGGGCCTATACAGGATAGCAATAAACCCAAAGGGCTTATACAGGATAGCAATAAACCCAAAGGGCCTATACAGGATAGCAATAAACCCAAAGGGCCTAAACAGGATAGCAATAAACTCAAAGGGCCTAAACAGGATAGCAATAAACCCAAAGGGCCTATACAGGATAGCAATAAACCCAAAGGGCCTATACAGGATAGCAATAAACCCAAAGGGCTTATACAGGATAGCAATAAACCCAAAGGGCCTATACAGGATAGCAATAAACCCAAAGGGCCTAAACAGGATAGCAATAAACCCAAAGGGCCTAAACAGGATAGCAATAAACCCAAAGGGCCTAAACAGGATAGCAATAAACCCAAAGGGCCTAAACAGGATAGCAATAAACCCAAAGGGCCTATACAGGATAGCAATAAACCCAAAGGGCTTATACAGGATAGCAATAAACCCAAAGGGCCTATACAGGATAGCAATAAACCCAAAGGGCCTAAACAGGATAGCAATAAATCCAAAGGGCCTATACAGGATAGCAATAAACCCAAAGGGCCTAAACAGGATAGCAATAAACCCAAAGGGCTTAAACAGGATAGCAATAAACCCAAAGGGCTTAAACAGGATAGCAATAAACCCAAAGGGCTTAAACAGGATAGCAATAAACCCAAAGGGCATATACAGGATAGCAATAAACCCAAAGGGCTTAAACAGGATAGCAATAAACCCAAAGGGCCTATACAGGATAGCAATAAACCCAAAGGGCTTAAGCAGGATAGCAATAAACCCAAAGGGCCTAAACAGGATAGCAATAAACCCAAAGGGCCTAAACAGGATAGCAATAAACCCAAAGGGCCTAAACAGAATAGCAATAAACCCAAAGGGCCTAAACAGGATAGCAATAAACCCAAAGGGCCTAAACAGGATAGCAATAACCCCAAAGGGCCTAAACAGGATAGCAATAAACCCAAAGGGCTTAAACAGGATAGCAATAAACCCAAAGGGCTTAAACAGGATAGCAATAAACCCAAAGGGCTTAAACAGGATAGCAATAAACCCAAAGGGCCTAAACAGGATAGCAATAAACCCAAAGGGCCTAAACAGGATAGCAATAAACCCAAAGGGCCTAAACAGGATAGCAATAAACCCAAAGGGCCTAAACAGGATAGCAATAAACCCAAAGGGCTTAAACAGGATAGCAATAAACCCAAAGGGCCTATACAGGATAGCAATAAACCCAAAGGGCCTAAACAGGATAGCAATAAACCCAAAGGGCTTAAACAGGATAGCAATAAACCCAAAGGGCCTAAACAGGATAGCAATAAACCCAAAGGGCCTAAACAGGATAGCAATAAACCCAAAGGGCTTAAACAGGATAGCAATAAACCCAAAGGGCCTAAACAGGATAGCAATAAACCCAAAGGGCCTAAACAGGATAGCAATAAACCCAAAGGGCTTAAACAGGATAGCAATAAACCCAAAGGGCCTATACAGGATAGCAATAAACCCAAAGGGCCTAAACAGGATAGCAATAAACCCAAAGGGCTTAAACAGGATAGCAATAAACCCAAAGGACCTAAACAGGATAGCAATAAACCCAAAGGGCCTAAACAGGATAGCAATAAACCCAAAGGGCCTAAACAGGATAGCAATAAACCCAAAGGGCCTAAACAGGATAGCCAAAATCGTCTAATTAAGATCATATATGCCAGAGGGGGGGGAGGTCTTAGTTTTATTGATATTTACATTATTTATGAACTGTAAATGTCAGTAATAAATATATCTAATAAACCAGAACAGTGCCGAAGCTGTGACTACCAGGCTGATAGTGAGTGATTGTTGTTTAACACCAACTCAGCAATTTTTCAGATATATCATCCCGAGAACAAGTTAATTGTCAATGAGATGATGATGAGGTCCGCCTTGTGCTAGACCAACACGCTTAGTTGGATTTTGTAGTGCTAGCTCACTGAAATAACACGCCACGGATAGCCATGTTGCTCCACTCGGACACGTTATCCTGATTTCGAGGCAAACAGTCTCTTTAAAGCTACATACATAACGGAGAAGCAACAAATACCATTGTATAGTTTTTTATTTGATCCGACTGGATTTCGAACCCACGACCTACCGCATTTAACGTGACCACGCTAATCAATCAGACAAACTGAAATATATATATATAATGCAAACATTGTTTAAATCAAGTAAACAAAGCATTTTTATCAATAAATTCTTTCATAAAAAAATGTCTTAAAAATGTTAATTGTTTTTCAAACAGCTGTTTAAAAGGAAAACAAAAACGAAGCGATAGAGATAAATATGTTTTTTTTTTACTTCAAATTTGTTAATGGTTTTTCAAACAGCTGTTTAAAAGGGAAAAAAAATGAGAAAACGTTTCAATAACGTTTTTGCCTTTGGCTTACATATTTTAAATACTGGTAATTATTTTAATTGACATATCATAAATATTGAAATTATATTTGGTATTGTCAATACAGGTAACGAACATGTAATTCAATAAAAAGGTTAAAAGTGTCATTAAGTGCACCTTTGAAATATATTTGTTTCCCAATGAAGTCACACGGTGTGAGAAAATAAAAAGAAAACAAAATTATTAATAAAAAAGAAATACATATTTTTTTTTTTTTTTAGCTATGCATATTTTGAATATGATTGTCATACATGACAGAAATTGTCAAATAGAAAAGAAAAAAAATATTATAGGTCTCAATAAATGTTTAGTTGTTATATGTGATCAAGTAAAAATTTCACTTTACACCGCAATAAATGACAAAGAACGACATTTATTCAAGTTTATGGCTGTGAACGGAGTATTATACAATACTAAAACTTATTGTGAGGTTCTTTGTGTTATATGTCAATCTCACGGGTTTGTGGTGGTTATGGTGTTTAACACCACTTTCAACAATATTTCAGTTATATCGTGGCGGTCAGTTTTATTTCACTGAAAAACTTTATCACATAAAGTTGTATCGAGTACACCTCTCCATGAGCGAGATTCGATCTCACAACGTTAGTGGCAATATGCACTGATTACAAAGGTAGTTGTAAATCCAACTATCATACGATCTCGACCACGACGGTCATTAGTAGACTGATTGTCCATCGAGTCTAAATCTCACTGTACTCTGATACTCTGTGTAGATGTTAAATAAATCGATGTGTTATTTTTTTTTTTCGTTTCATTAGATAACATATATTTATTTTATTGTTTTTTCCTGTTTGTCTGTGTGTAAAGTCCCACTCTTTTCTCACATTTAATACATGTATATAATATTTAGTCATTTCTGTTTCATATGAAATGACGAAATCATTGTTCTGTTTCTATTGCAGAAAAATAATTTCGAAACAAATTATTCGTATCTGAATAATCAACGTTCAAAAATGTGACAAGTGAGCACGGCGACGAGAGTCTTCAATATGAAAAAAAAGTACAATCGAAGGAGAAGAAACTAGATTTCAGATGGTGGTGGGAAGGTGGGGTGGGGTGGGGTGGGGGGGGTAGGGGGGGGGGGACTATACATCTGACACTAAAGTAGAAATTTCGCCTGATCAACTTCAAGTGAAGGTAAAAGATGACATAAGCTCACATCAGGGGTTGGGACTTTAAAAATATTTCAGTTATATCGTGGTGGTCAGTTTTATTGGTAGAGGAAACACCCATACAAAATAACCGACCTGTCGCAAGTCACTGACAAACTTTATCACATAATTATATAATGTTGTATATCAATTAGGTGAAGATAGTCCGTAGATATGTGGCTTTTAACTCAGACACACTATCTTGACTCCCCCCCCCCCCCCCCCTCCCCTCACACACACACACCTAGCCAACCAGCCATCAAACAGGTCAATGACAACCTGAGCATGATGAGATGCACGACCCCCCCTCCCCACACACACACACCTAGCCAACCAGCCATCAAACAGGACAATGACATCCTGAGCATGATGAGATGCACGACAACCCCCCCCCCCCCCCACACACACACCTAGCCAACCAGCCATCAAACAGGACAATGACAACCTGATCATGATGAGATGCACGACAACCCCCCCCCCCCTCCCCCCTCCCCCCTCACACACACACACCTAGCCAACCAGCCATCAAGCCATCAAACAGGACAATGACATCCTGAGCATGATGAGATGCACGACAACCCCCTCCCCCCTCCCCCCACACACACACCTAGCCAACCAGCCATCAAACAGGACAATGACAACCTGATCATGATGAGATGCACGACAAACCCCCCCCCTCCCCCCTCCCCCCTCACACACACACACCTAGCCAACCAGCCATCAAACAGGTCAATGACATCCTGAGCATGAAGAGATGCACGACAACTCCCCCCCCCCCTCACAGACACACACCTAGCCAACCAGCCATCAAACAGGACAATGACATCCTGAGCATGATGAGATGCACGACAACCCCCTCCCCCCTCCCCACACACACACACACCTAGCCAACCAGCCATCAAACAGGACAATGACAACCTGAGCATGGTGAGATGCACGACAACCCCCCCCCCCCTCCCCTCACACACACACACCTAGTCAACCAGCCATCAAACAGGACAATGACAACCTGAGCATGATGAGACACACGACAACCCTAGGGGGGGGGGGACTATACATCTGACACTAAAGTAGAAATTTCGCCTGATCAACTTCAAGTGAAGGTAAAAGATGACATAAGCTCACATCAGGGGTTGGGACTTTAAAAATATTTCAGTTATATCGTGGTGGTCAGTTTTATTGGTAGAGGAAACACCCATACAAAATAACCGACCTGTCGCAAGTCACTGACAAACTTTATCACATAATTATATAATGTTGTATATCAATTAGGTGAAGATAGTCCGTAGATATGTGGCTTTTAACTCAGACACACTATCTTGACTCCCCCCCCCCCCCCCTCCCCTCACACACACACACCTAGCCAACCAGCCATCAAACAGGTCAATGACAACCTGAGCATGATGAGATGCACGACCCCCCCTCCCCACACACACACACCTAGCCAACCAGCCATCAAACAGGACAATGACATCCTGAGCATGATGAGACACACGACAACCCTAGGGGGGGGGGGACTATACATCTGACACTAAAGTAGAAATTTCGCCTGATCAACTTCAAGTGAAGGTAAAAGATGACATAAGCTCACATCAGGGGTTGGGACTTTAAAAATATTTCAGACACACTATCTTGACTCCCCCCCCCCCCCCTCCCCTCACACACACACACCTAGCCAACCAGCCATCAAACAGGTCAATGACAACCTGAGCATGATGAGATGCACGACCCCCCCTCCCCACACACACACACCTAGTCAACCAGCCATCAAACAGGACAATGACAACCTGATCATGATGAGATGCACGACAACCCCCCCCCTCCCCCCTCCCCCCTCACACACACACACCTAGCCAACCAGCCATCAAGCCATCAAACAGGACAATGACATCCTGAGCATGATGAGATGCACGACAACCCCCTCCCCCCTCCCCCCACACACACACCTAGCCAACCAGCCATCAAACAGGACAATGACAACCTGATCATGATGAGATGCACGACAACCCCCCCCCCCTCCCCCCTCCCCCCTCACACACACACACCTAGCCAACCAGCCATCAAACAGGTCAATGACATCCTGAGCATGAAGAGATGCACGACAACTCCCCCCCCCCCCCTCACAGACACACACCTAGCCAACCAGCCATCAAACAGGACAATGACATCCTGAGCATGATGAGATGCACGACAACCCCCTCCCCCCTCCCCACACACACACACACCTAGCCAACCAGCCATCAAACAGGACAATGACAACCTGAGCATGGTGAGATGCACGACAACCCCCCCCCCCTCCCCTCACACACACACACCTAGTCAACCAGCCATCAAACAGGACAATGACAACCTGAGCATGATGAGACACACGACAACCCCCCCCCCCTCACACACACACACCTAGCCAACCACCCATCAAACAGGACAATGACAACCTGAGCATGATGAGACACACGACAACCCCCCCCCCCCCCTCACACACACACACCTAGCCAACCAGCCATCAAACAGGACAATGACAACCTGAGCATGATGAGACACACGACAACCCCCCCCCCCCCCCCCCTCACACACACACACCTAGCCAACCAGCCATCAAACAGGACAATGACAACCTGAGCATGATGAGCTGCACGACAACCCCGCCCCCCCCCTCCCCTCACACACACACACCTAGCCAACCAGCCATCAAACAGGACAATGACAACGTGAGCATGATGAGACACACGACAAACCCCCCCCCCCCCCTCCCCTCACACACACACACCTAGCCAACCAGCCATCAAACAGGACAATGACAACCTGAGCATGATGAGATGCACGACAACTGTGATTTCAATGTGTGCTTAGATACAAAAATTCTCACAGGAATCTTGACATTTTATAGCTAAAATTCACATTAATTACAACAAACAAACATTTCTGTATTGTAAGTAATGACAACGGAGTAAAAACCAGACAAATATACTAGACAAACAGCATATGGCGCAATAATAAAACTTTATAGCTATTTACTTAATAATGTGTTTACTTTAAGAAAAAAATAAAAGTGCAACAACATTTACAGAGTTCAAAAAACAGGGTTATGGGTTATGGTGTTTAACGCCATTTTCAACAATATTTCAGTTATCTCGTGGAGGTCAGTTTTATTGGTGGAGGAAACAAGAGTACCCGGAGAAAACCTCCGACCTGTCGCAGGTCACTGACAAACTTTATCACATAATGTTGTATCGAGTATACCTCGCTTGGTCGTGATTCGAACTCACAACTTCAGTGGTGATGGGTACTACATAGGTTGTTGTAGATCCCACTACCATTCCACGGGTACGACGTCCCCTTCTAAAACCAGACTCAATATACTAGTAATCATAGTTGTAGTGTTAAAATGTGGGGGAAACACGTGTGTAGAAACAAAGTTTGAAGTTACCAAACGGGTAAGTGGAAGACATAAATCGAACAAAAAGACAAACAACGATCTACAAACATTACACATAAAACGAAAGATCGAGGCAACACGAACCCCTCTAAAAACCAGGAGTGTACTCGGGTGCTCCGGAAGAGTGAGCAGTTCCTGCTGCACATGTGACACCCGTCCTTATGGACATTTTAATGCGTGTTCTCAACTCGGATGGGCATATGTAAACATCAAAGTCTGAGTGTCCGATCCTTCAGTTTTTGGTACAGAATTTTTGTACAGAAGGCCCAATATTTTATGCTTTAAAGAGATTATATCAGGAAAAAAAATCTTATAAGTTTGAGTAAATTTATCAAAATTATTAACAAAAGAATGACTCCCTTTCACTAAATTAGATGAAATGAAACTATGCTTACAAGTATGTATTGTATGTATTCTACGTATATTCTTATGCTTTCTCTGTAACTATAGACATGGTTGTTGTCTCATAAATCACAGTTATAACATTGGCTTAGAGATGTATACCTTAATCAACAATGAATAAATAGATACAAATACAAAAATAGTTGAGAAAGAGTAGATTGCTATTGATATTTAGAATAAAATCTACAGTTTTCTTTATACCAAAGGGGTAACCAAAATCCGCAAATCGAAGGACAGACAACACAATGTCCAAAAGAAAAGAGACAGAGGGACAAACAACGATCTACAAAACACTACACAGAAAACTAAAGATCGAACAACACGAACCCCACTAACAACCGGGGATTTCATCCAACAATATAACTGACCCCCACAATAAAACTGACCCCCACAATATAACTGACCCCCACAATATAACTACAACATTGTTAAAAATGGCGTTAAGCACCATAACCCTAATCCTAAACTCAAATTTCACGGATTTATATAAAGCTTATTCTCATGGGACTTAATTTCCAGATAGTTTTCGCGGATTATTTCTCAAGTGCATTATTAAAATGTGTGGTGTTCTAAATCATCACCTAATCGTAATGGAATAGCATGCAAACAAGGTTAAATCCATTTCCGTTCGGAATAATTCCACATATTATTTCGATATTCTTGCTCGAAAATTTAAATTATTTGCGACATTGAAATATGTGATAGTAAAGGACGACAACTCTGAGACAAATTCGTACAATGCGGAATTGAACAATGAAATCACATACGATTTTGAACGGGAGCGTAGCTATAATCCGACAGCCCGTTAGTCCGACAGCCCGATAGTCCGACAGTTCGATAGTTCGACAGAAATGTGTTTGTTTTTCACTTTCACCGTTCAAGCAAAAAAAGCAATAAAGTAAAAATTCGCGGTAATACATAAAAAAGATATAAAGCTTTTGTTTGACCAATTTCTTGAATATTGGTTTGAATTTGTATACTTGTATGACATAATTTGTATACTTGTATGACATAATTTGTATACTTGCATGACATAATTTGTATACTTGTATGACATAATTTGTATACTTGTATGACATAATTTGTATACTTGTATGACATAATTTGTATACTTGCATGACATAATTTGTATACTTGTATGACATAATTTGTATACTTGTATGACATAATTTGTATACTTGCATGACATAATTTGTATACTTGCATGACATAATTTTCATTCACTTAAGTGAAGGAATAGTAAACTATAATTCAATGATAATCTCAAAGTGACGACCATACGATTTTCGAGGGAGATTATTTTTGGTTCAAATTAAATCTTTTCGTCTTCTTCGCCTTTATTTTTTTTTTCGACATAGCCGATGTATCAGGCAATTTGTACCGGACTGAAAGACTGTCTTGGATATATATGAGCCGACTGGAATTATAGATAAAGGCTACGTATTCCGGGTCTAGGCAATATATTCGGACCTTTTTTCTTTTTTTTCTCTAAAGTAAATGTCTTGAAAAATAATTTGACGAAAACATTTTTAATATATGCTTCAGTAAGCCACATAAGGATATGTCGCCGCCTGTTTTTAATACATGCACCAGTAAACCGCATAAGAATCTTGCAACGCTGCCAGTTTGACGACGGATCTTGCTTTCAGTGTAAAAAACTTGACAAAGCGAATATTTCTTATAAAAAACATATATTTTATTTTCATAGAAAAACTATTAAATATATCTATTCTGTCGGACTATCGGACTACCGGACTGTCGGACTACTGGACCGTCGGATTATCGGGGTGTCATATTATAGGTCTAACCCCTTTTTGAACAGCTATGGACTACGTTTAATGGATTGTGTAAATTAGCTGCCAATGATTACATGTGTAGTATTGTCTGAATTTACGTCTACGAATGCAATCAGTGTCAATCGCCAATAAAATAGTCAGTTCGATTCCGCCCGTGGCGAGCCGTACTCTGTACAACGTTTTATGTGATATTAAAGCCAATCAATGACTTTAGAAAGGTCGGTGGTTACCTCCCTTATTCCTATTTCCTCAATCAATCAAACTGACCACAACGATATAACTGTATGAACTATTTTTGAGATTACTTATCATAAAATATGGGTTTAGAACCCACGATCTACCGCACCCGAGGAGGGCACGCTAACCATTACACCACCGATGTGGTTTATGCTATCTATAATTAAGTCAACTATTAAAAATATAAGAAAATAACAACAGTTTTCTACACAGAAACTTCACACTTTTTATAAGAAAAAGTCACTAATTATACACGGTATATTGCAACAAATTTCCCTAAAAATGAAAGATGAGAAAGAATAAACACATCAATCACGTGAGAATCTGTTTCCCCATTTCGGGAACCCAAAACTGCAATATCTCGATTTTATTCCGGAAAAAAAACATGTTTACCTTATCCGATAAAGCCAATCACGGATTAACGAAAATTATAATCGTCCCTCCAGATATAAAAGCCTACATGTAGCTGTACATTCTTATGGTATAAACAATCCGTATTTCATTTTTGTTATAATAAATTCGTGATGCCAATAACTCATATATATTTCCTTTTTATTCAAAGTGTAGAAAAGACGCCACTAAACAGAATGTATGTTTGATGTCTAAAATATTACGTTTTTCTGATGATGCAAACATCGACATCGATTACGCTGAGGGAATCCCCCCTCCCCCGATATGGAAAAGGATCACATTTCTCCGCTGCATGGTACAACCCATTCTGAAAGTGATAACAGCTAGATGTGCAGAGTGAATGAAGTACACAATTCGCCATTAGGACGGGGACCAAATGAATTTCTCCTGTATAATCACGTTTCCGTTCTGTTGTTTACTAAAATGTGTGGAAAGACATCGAATTGTCGAAAAACGATATGATGAACGAAAAAAATAAAGACCGTCTGATGTATAACATCACAAACCAAGGTGAAACAAAAAATACTAACGTAATAAAAAATACACTGAAAACAATAAATGTTTAGCGTTACAAATATTTGTTTCTATATTATGATACATACACGTGTACATATATTAATAAACAGCATTTTTTTATAATAGAACAAGACAAATATTGGAACACGTAGAACAAAAATTGATTTTATTATTGCTGATTCTAACAGGTGAAATCGCTCAAGTAGAAAATATAATTAGCAATGTATCACCGTACATCAAATTTTTTCGTCGTAAAAAGACAATTTATGAGTTATGCAATGACAATTGTTGATTTCCGCACTACGTTACATCTTTTTTCATGACACACCCAATACTTATTAGCATTTCAAATATGTACAATGGATCCTTTTTTTTTTTTTTTTTTTTTGCATCCATGAATTTCGAAAAAAAAATTATATATAATAATACACCCCCCTCCCCTCCCCCACCAAAGCAAAATAAATAAATAAAACAAAAACAAACAAACAAACAAAATTGTTTTTGCTTAATACATAGAATTTATTACATTTAATTATATAAACCACCCTAAAAAATACTAAAAGGATAAGAATTAATTTAATGATATACATTTATCTTAGATCAGATTTAAAGCAAATTTTAATTAAAACATATTACATAAATAAAAACTGTTGACATTAGTGGCATGTTTTATTATCTTTGATTTTTCCTAAAGAATGGTATGATTATTGGCATGATCAAGATAATTCGTCTTAATAATTATGACTCATCTGGTGTAATAATAATGCATCGATAAATAGTAGCTGTCAATCGCATTGGGAGTGGGGGACATCAATCGACCATAAAAAGGTGAAAATGTGATCAATACACTAATACACATGTAGATATGAAGAGGCAACCGTATAGTGGACATCTTTGTCTAAGCCCCATTATGATATTTATTTGACCGTTCGATATGCCTATTAGTAATTACTCAAATTACTACATAAAAATGGTGGAAGAAAGGATAATGGTGCGCAAGATTATAAAGCGAGTTCTAATTATATCTGATCACAACAATAATAATAATAATAATAATAAAAGTAAATAGAAAATAGAATGAAATAAAAATAAATAAACAAATAATAATTATAATAAAGAAAACAATAATAAAATAATAAAACTGTATTTATTTCCATGACATTTAAAAAGGAAATTTAAAAACAATTAAATTTTTCAATATTAAGAAAAGGTCAATGTTCAAAACAATTTAACAACATATCAATCAATCATATGCATTTAATAAAGACAAATTAAGACTCCAATCGAAGATTCTTTCATACAGTTGTCTTGTATAATTTGATATTGTCTATGCATAAGTAAAACCTACCTTAATAAATTAGAATCCTGATTGTATTTGATAAAATTCAAATTTTGTTATTATATGACACATCCCATTAATTAATAAATACCAAAGACCTTGTGAAAGCAATACATAAATCCTAACACCAGATTTAATATTCCTTTATCTATCCTTTTGTGTTCACTTTGTCCAACATTGTTTACTGATCAAAGGGTACGTGTTTTCTGTGATATACAAATTGACGCTTTGGTAATTACTTTTCCCATAGCTGTTTCATATTCACCTTTGACTGTCTTATTATGGTAATACATAACCAGTGACGTTCTGAGACAACCGATGATTGTTTTATTAACCGTAAAACAATTGACAGGTTTAATACCTGACGAGATCGCCAGTACAACCTTAACATGGAAATTGTGTCAAAGAATTTGTCTGACGAAATTCTCTGTATTGACATTTTTGTTAGCAAACAAAAGCAATCACAATAAAAAGGAAAAATGTCTATTCATTAATATTTTATTGGGAAATCCCTAACTTGTACGATACTAGATACAATAATTGCATGCCATAAATACATATTGTAGTGATATATTTTTTTAAGATGATGACAAGGATGTGTCACGCGAGGGTTTAGCCAATATTTTGATGTCGGTGATGACATAGGAAACAAGAGCTGCGTACCCTTTGTGAATACGTGGGTTCACTCTCGGTTCTTGTGAATACGTGGGTTCACCCCCCGGTTCTTGTGAATACGTGGGTTCACCCTCGGTTCTTGTGAATACGTGGGTTCACCCTCGGTTTTTGTGAATACGTGGGTTCACCCTCGGTTTTTGTGAATACGTGGGTTCACCCTCGGTTTTTGTGAATACGTGGGTTCACCCTCGGTTTTTGTGAATACGTGGGTTCACCCTCGGTTTTTGTGAATACGTGGATTCACCCTCGGTTTTTGTGAATACGTGGGTTCACCCTCGGTTTTTGTGAATACGTGGGTTCACCCTCGGTTTTTGTGAATACGTGGGTTCACCCTCGGTTTTTGTGAATACGTGGGTTCACCCTCGGTTTTTGTGAATACGTGGGTTCACCCTCGGTTTTTGTGAATACGTGGGTTCACCCTCGGTTTTTGTGAATACGTGGATTCACCCTCGGTTTTTGTGAATACGTGGGTTCACCCTCGGTTTTTGTGAATACGTGGGTTCACCCTCGGTTTTTGTGAATACGTGGGTTCACCCTCGGTTTTTGTGAATACGTGGGTTCACCCTCGGTTTTTGTGAATACGTGGGTTCACCCTCGGTTTTTGTGAATACGTGGGTTCACCCTCGGTTTTTGTGAATACGTGGGTTCACCCTCGGTTTTTGTGAATACGTGGGTTCACCCTCCGTTTTTAGTGGGGTCCGTACGCGTGTTGTTCATCTTTTTAGTTTTCTGATTTTTTTTTCTTCGTGCGTGCCTAATGTGGCCAATGTCTCTGGACTGTTTGTCTATTCTTTATTGCCTCTTCGGTTTTCTCTAACGTTTAATAATAATAAAACTAAAGTATTATAAAGTGTTGTTTTTTTCTGAAAACATTATGCCTAGTTAAATTCGTCTTCTATGACAGACAAGAGGCTGCTGTGGGCCTATTCGTTGAACACGAAACCCACATAGGTTGTCTCGTTGATGTAATGGTTAGCTGGCTCGTATGAAATGTCCACTTGGCGTTAAATTAGTTCATTGTCGTCGTTCAATGTAAACCATATTTCAGCTCTATTCATGATGAGATTGAGAGTTGAGGTTTATTTGTATATATACTGAATCTGAAAATAGACGTCGTTCTCAAGGCGTCGCGTGCCGTTGTCATCAGGTGATTTTCTTTAAATGAGAGACCTTTGGGGTTATTTAAATTTATTTCCGATTACTTGCCTTATTTTGAAAAAATGAATATATTTTTCAATATCACAAGTGTGGACACAGAAATGTGCTGTCCAAAAGGCAAGTGTGGATGTCAATATTTCATATTATTAACCTTATAAAAAAAAAAATCCTGGACACAGGGGTCCTGGATTTTTTTTAATAAAAAACTAATCCTGGATTATTATTTTTGCTTAATGTCCGGTCCTGTGTTTTTATTTCAAATTTCATCATAGCCTCCCTCCCCTTCCCAAGGGATATACAATTGTATCATTAATAATAAATTAATAAATAATAAATTCAGATTTTCTATTTAAAATAAATCTCATTTACAAAACCACTGATATTTGTTCAATTTTTAACGCTGATTTAAGCTTTAGTCGCAACAAATTTTTATTTCTCTCTTTAAGCTGTTGAAACATAACATTTATTTAACTGTAAAATTCACAAATACAATTCACCCCCACCCCCTCCCCCACCCCTTTTCATCTTTTTTCTTGTTTAAATCAATGATCAACAATATTCCAAAATCAAGATTCTATATTTATAAACTATTGACCTGAGTAACCTTGCTAAACCATGCGGAGTCAGTGTGTTTTAAATCGGTCATCCAATCAGGACGCTCATTATTCTTGTCCAAGATAAAAAAAAAAAAAATACATCGCTAAAATTACCTGTGGGTGTTTCCCTACTTCAACTCGTAAATTTACATAGAAATCGGGGATATTTCGTCATAAAACTTCACACATGGTTTTGTCTATCATATTTCTTGAAGACAAACTTCAAATTTTATTGCATTTATCAATATTTTATGAGTATCAACAGTTTATTAGAACATATTCTAAGGTCAATATTTAAGGAAATAGCTGGAAAAAATATGTTTTTTGACTGATATCAATCGTAACTACTCGGCCATTCTCGCTACCCTGCAAATAACCTCGTATGTACATAGTAGAAATTCTTCTTAAATTGTTTGCCGGAAGATAAGTTAAGTTAAGCTGCACAAAAATATAGTCCACGAAAATCCAGTATGGAAGACATATACTAAGTAAAATCTAATCATGCAAAACTAATTAAAACTTTAATTGAAATATAGAAAATTGTTTAAAATATAACTTTATCAAACTTTCATGTAACTGACATGTGAAAAGTAGTGCGATTTATACGCCTAATGCATACGAGGTTATTTGCAGGGTAGCGAGAATGGCCGAGTAGTTACGATTGGACTGATATCTGCGTAAGGGTGTGTATGCTTAATTGTAAAATAATTGAAACCGATGACAATTTTAATGTTTTATTCACGTGTATCTTTTTTTCTTTCAACGGTCGTCATTTTCTTGTCTAGTACCCAGTAATATCACACAGGAGTGGACTATAGCTGGACACAGGAGCGGACTATAACTGGACAAATTCAGTTGTTATTACTGACATTTGTATAAAGATATATGTTGTTTTGTTGATTAATCATATCGTTATAGTCCGTTTGACTTCTATGAATCTCCAGAATTTTTTTTCTTAAAAATCCAGTTTTCAAACCAACATTTTTTTTAGATGTATATTAATATATGATATATACGAACTCTGACAATTAATTTCAAAATTTTTAGTCCATTATTAAAAAAGTTATCCATTAGGTCTCTATGATAATTATATTTTCTGAAGTGTACAAATCTGGATGGAGTGAGTACAAATAACAGACTGTTCCATGTGACATGGGACATTTAAATATTAAAGGACATCAATAACAATTGGCTATCACCTTACGGGTCAGTTAATGAGTAGCCTTTTAATATTTAAATGTCCTATGTCACATGGTACAATGCAATATACATTGAAGGCACATGTCTGTTATTTTGTACTCACTCCATGCAGATTTTTACACTTCAGAAAATAAAATTAACATACATTTTTGTAGAGTCCTAATGGGCAACTTTTTTAATAATGGACGTGGTCGTGATCATATGATAGTTGGATTTACAACTACCTGTGCAATCAGTGCCTATCACCACTAATGTTTTGAGTTCGAACTTCGCTCAAGCGAGGTGTACTCGATACAACATTATGTGATAAAGTTTGTCAGTGACTTGCGACAGGTCGGTGGTTTTCTCCCGGTACCCCGGTTTCCTCCACCAATAAAACTGACCGCCACGATATAGCTGAAATATTATTGAAAGTGGCGTTAAACACCCTAACCCTAACCCGTCTCGTTCTGAGCGCGAGTTGTATATTTGATTCGTCACGTGCAATCATAGAACGCACCCTTTTAGTGCGACTGTACTCCATAGTGTAGCGTAGACACTATGTGCACTGTTTTATATACCCCGAGGCTCAAAACTAAACATCCATTGGTGTTCCCCGGGTAAATCAAATCATAATAATTCAGTTGAAATATTTTTGTTATATTTCTGAATAAATTTTTGTGCCTGGAGAAATTTGTTTTATAGATGATGAGATAAAAAATACAATAAACAAGATAAAAGTAACGACACAAAATTGATTTTTAAATCATTCGTGCAAAAAGGTCATGCAATATAATTTGCAAAATTGCACTTATGGCGTTAGAAATGAGTATAAATACCACTACATAGATACTTTCTGTTCTGTAGTCTTTTCAGCGTAAATCTTTTTGAAGAGTTAAGGTAAGTTCATTAAACATACTGTAGGAACTAATCGGAGTAGGTTTAGTGGCTCAACACGATTTGATTTGATTCGGTTTGCTTCATTACAATTTTGCTTAGTATCTCTTTGTTCTTCAACATGCACTGTGGTTTCGTGTATTAGCATACGTGTTAATTGTTGTTAACTGCATCGGTGGTGATATGGTTAGCGAGCTCGCCTCGAGTGCGGTAGATCGTGGGTTCGAGCCCCGATCGTGTTGAGCCAAAAACTATGAAATTAGTATTTTTCGCTTCTGCGCTAAGCACGCAGCATTAAGGAGAAAGGGCACACTGGTTGGCTCGGAATCAGGATAATGTGTCCGAATGGAGCGACATGTCTATTCGTCGACTATTATTTCAGTGAGTTAGCACTATAAAAATCCAACTAAGCGTGTTGGACTGGTACAAAGCGGATCTCATCGTTATCTCATTGATAATTAACTTTTCTCGCCATGATATACCTGAAAAATTGCTGAGTTGGCGTTAAACAACAATCACTCACTCACGCAATTGTTGTGAATAAATAGATATTAAGACGTTCGCTGATTTTACAATTCTGGTTTTGATACAACTTCTCTTGTTAGATGAGTAGTTTAAAGATACCAAAGGGAGGTAATCAGAATCCGTAAATCGAAGATACCAAAGGGAGGTAATCAGAATCCGTAAATCTAAGATACCAAAGGGAGGTAATCAGAATCCGTAAATCTAAGATACCAAAGGGGTAATCAGAATCCGTAAATCTAAGATACCAAAGGGAGGTAATCAGAATCCGTAAATCTAAGATACCAAAGGGAGGTAATCAGAATCCGTAAATCTAAGATACCAAAGGGGTAATCAGAATCCGTAAATCTAAGATACCAAAGGGGTAATCAGAATCCGTAAATCTAAGACACCAAAGGGGTAATCAGAATCCGTAAATCGAAGAAGTACAGACAACACAATGCGTTCCCATCGTCCTGATTTAAGTTGAGATTAAACTATACTATTATATTTCATCAAACAGAATACGCCATGATGAAGTTATTACTTCTAGTCCTTTGTATCGTCGGTCTATGTACAGCCAGCAAGTATATATCATTTGGAGGTAGTGATGACGACTGCTCAGCTCACTGTGACGACCAGAGCACTGATCAAGTCATACCAAATGGTCAGGAGATGTGTTTCTGGCAAGGAACTAAATGTGAAATCGGGGCATGTTGTCAATGCAAAGATAGGGGAATGGTAGTCACAAATAGTTGTTCCACTCGTAAACGACTGCGTACGTATATACCTACACATATTCGCTTCCGCTCAAAATAAACCACACACTCACAAACATGACAACATAAACATTGATGGTATACCAGTTAGATTAAACATATTTTATTGCTAAATATTATAACAATTGGATTGGACACAAATTATAACAATTTACAAGGGTCCTCTCCTACCAGTTGAGTTAGTTAACTTACTGCTAGCTAGGAATGTATATTATAATATACTGCTTAAAGACCATTACTTTTAGGCCAAAATGTGGAATGTACATTCAATTACCAAAGGTCAGGTTGAATATAGCTAGAGGTCAAATTAGTACTAAATAATATAGGTAGAAAAGAAAATGAGATGTGCTTATAAATAGAAAACAAACGTTAGAGAATACCCGAGGAGCAATACTGAACAATCTAGAGAAACTCGCAACATAGGGTACACAAGACGAAGAAAAACAACACAAACAACTGGAAGCAAAGACGAAACGAACATTGTTTTATGCGGAAATCGTAACGGACGTCATAACATGGAATTCAGAATGTAAAGATACATAATAGCACAGCACAGAAAACTAAAAAGATGAGCAACACGGACACCCCCTCCCAAACCCCCCCCCCCCCCCCCCCACCCCCGGGGCTGAACTCGAGTGCTGGAGATGGGTAAGCAGTTCCTGCTTCTTATAAGACACCCGCCGTGTTAATCGGAAGTTCAGATTACTACAGGGAGACAAACCAACATAGTGGACATGTTTTTACATTACTTCATTAATAAAATGTTTGTGCAGTTGTCCTTTCTGGTAAGCTCTTATCATAATATTATATATTCTTACTTTCAGTTTCAGCCCTGACAAGAAAACTGCAAATGAAAGATACCAAATATAGGCAAAGAATATATGTTGAGTGAAAACAATGAGATGCAGTAAGTAAAACAAAAAGTCGTAATAAAATGTTACCATCTTGAGACTGTGTGCCGTTTACTATAGGGTTAGGGTTATGGGTACTTAACGGCACTTTCAACAATATTTCAGCTATACCGGTATCGTGACGGTCAGTTTTATTGGTGGAGGAAACCGGAGAACCCGGAGAAAACCACCGATCTGGATTTTTACTAAGATAATAATGTATCATCCAATATCTTCTTCTGCCATCTTTATAGTATCTACAAACTTTTCTTAATCTGCATTTTTACACACATTTTTGGGGGAGTCATGTGGTTTCTTCTTTTATCGTTTTGTCATTGAATTGGAATCATTTTTATGCCAGTGATTGGTTGTTGTTTAACGCCGCCAAATAAGCTTTCAGCCATATCATGGCGAGAACAAGTAACATTAGATGAGATGACCACGATGTCCGTTCTGTACTAGAACAACACGTGTTATTGGATTGTTATTGTATTAGCTAATTAAAACAAGTCACTACAATCTGCTGCATTATCCTGATTTCGAGTCAACCAGTCTTTGCTATTTAATGATGCGTGTCTAGCGGAGAAGCAGCCAATGTTGTAGTCTTTGGTTTGACCCGACCAATTGTCTTTTGCTAAACGTCTAGTGAGTAATATTATAATTGACGAGAACCAGTTATCAAACAATATCTATAGATCACGTGTTGAAGTTAGACTTCGGACGAGGCTTGTCAAGGATGTTTGTAAAACCATCCGGAAAAGGGGAGATTATAGATATGGGCGTAATATTTGGCTTTGCAACGTGCCACGAACGACCAAATGCTTCGTGAAGACTGTAATCCCTAACCTGGTTTCAACGGGCCACGAACGACCAAATACTTCGTGAACACTGTAATCCCTAACTGGTTTCAACGGGCCACGAACGACCAACTGTTTCGTGAAGATTGCAATCCCTAACTTGGTTTTAACGGGCCACGAACGATCAAATGCTTCGTGAAGACTGTAATCCCTAACCTGGTTTCAACGGGCCACGAACGACCAAATGCTTCGTTAAGACTGTAATCCCTAACTTGGTTTCAACGGGCCACGAACGACCAAATGCTTCGTGAAGACTGTAATCCCTAACCTGGTTTCAACGGGCGAGAACCAGTTATCAACGGGCCACGAACGACCAACTGTTTCGTGAAGATTGCAATCCCTAACCTGGTTTCAACGGGCCACAAACGACCAAATGCTTCGTGAAGACTGTAATCCCTAACTTGGCTTCAACGGGCCACGGACGACCAAATGCTTCCTGAAGACTGTAATCCCTAACCTGGTTTCAACGGGCCACGAACGACCAACTGTTTCGTGAAGATTGCAATCCCTAACCTGGTTTCAACGGGCCACAAACGACCAAATGCTTCGTGAAGACTGTAATCCCTAACTTGGCTTCAACGGGCCACAAACGACCAAATGCTTCGTGAAGACTGTAATCCCTAACTTGGCTTCAACGGGCCACGGACGACCAAATGCTTCGTGAAGACTGTAATCCCTAACCTGGTCATAACGGGCCACGAACGACCAAATGCTTCGTGAAGACTGTCATCCCTAACCTGGTTTCATCGGGCCACGAACGACCAAATGCTTCGTGAAGACTGTAATCCCTAACCTGGTTTCAACGGGCCACGAACGACCAAATGCTTCGTGAACACTGTAATCCCTAACTGGTTTCAACGGGCCACGAACGACCAACTGTTTCGTGAAGATTGCAATCCCTTACTTGGTTTTAACGGGACACGAACGATCAAATGCTTCGTGAAGACTGTAATCCCTAACCTGGTTTCAACGGGCCACGAACGACCAAATGCTTCGTTAAGACTGTAATCCCTAACTTGGTTTCAACGGGCCACGAACGACCAAATGCTTCGTGAAGACTGTAATCCCTAACCTGGTTTCAACGGGCGAGAACCAGTTATCAACGGGCCACGAACGACCAACTGTTTCGTGAAGACTGTAATCCCTAACCTGGTTTCAACGGGCCACGAACGACCAACTGTTTCGTGAAGATTGCAATCCCTAACCTGGTTTCAACGGGCCACAAACGACCAAATGCTTCGTGAAGACTGTAATCCCTAACTTGGCTTCAACGGGCCACAAACGACCAAATGCTTCGTGAAGACTGTAATCCCTAACTTGGCTTCAACGGGCCACGGACGACCAAATGCTTCGTGAAGACTGTAATCCCTAACCTGGTCATAACGGGCCACGAACGACCAAATGCTTCGTGAAGACTGTCATCCCTAACCTGGTTTCATCGGGCCACGAACGACCAAATGCTTCGTGAAGACTGTAATCCCTAACCTGGTTTCAACGGGCCACGAACGACCAAATGCTTCGTGAACACTGTAATCCCTAACTGGTTTCAACGGGCCACGAACGACCAACTGTTTCGTGAAGATTGCAATCCCTTACTTGGTTTTAACGGGACACGAACGATCAAATGCTTCGTGAAGACTGTAATCCCTAACCTGGTTTCAACGGGCCACGAACGACCAAATGCTTCGTTAAGACTGTAATCCCTAACTTGGTTTCAACGGGCCACGAACGACCAAATGCTTCGTGAAGACTGTAATCCCTAACCTGGTTTCAACGGGCGAGAACCAGTTATCAACGGGCCACGAACGACCAACTGTTTCGTGAAGATTGCAATCCCTAACCTGGTTTCAACGGGCCACAAACGACCAAATGCTTCGTGAAGACTGTAATCCCTAACTTGGCTTCAACGGGCCACGGACGACCAAATGCTTCGTGAAGACTGTAATCCCTAACTTGGTTTCAACGGGCCACGAACGACCAACTGTTTCGTGAAGATTGCAATCCCTAACCTGGTTTCAACGGGCCACAAACGACCAAATGCTTCGTGAAGACTGTAATCCCTAACTTGGCTTCAACGGGCCACAAACGAACAAATGCTTCGTGAAGACTGTAATCCCTAACCTGGTTTCAACGGGCCACAAACGACCAAATGCTTCGTGAAGACTGTAATCCCTAACTTGGTTTCAACGGGCCACGAACGACCAAATGCTTCGTGAAGACTGTAATCCCTAACCTGGTTTCAACGGGCGAGAACCAGTTATCAACGGGCCACGAACGACCAACTGTTTCGTGAAGATTGCAATCCCTAACCTGGTTTCAACGGGCCACAAACGACCAAATGCTTCGTGAAGACTGTAATCCCTAACTTGGCTTCAACGGGCCACGGACGACCAAATGCTTCGTGAAGACTGTAATCCCTAACCTGGTTTCAACGGGCCACGAACGACCAACTGTTTCGTGAAGATTGCAATCCCTAACCTGGTTTCAACGGGCCACAAACGAACAAATGCTTCGTGAAGACTGTAATCCCTAACTTGGCTTCAACGGGCCACAAACGACCAAATGCTTCGTGAAGACTGTAATCCCTAACTTGGCTTCAACGGGCCACGGACGACCAAATGCTTCGTGAAGACTGTAATCCCTAACCTGGTTTCAACGAGCAACGGACGACCAAATGCTTCGTGAAGACTGTAATCCCTAACCTGGTCATAACGGGCCACGAGCGAACAAATGCTTCGTGAAGACTGTAATCCCTAACCTGGTTTCAACGGGCCACGAACGAACAAATGCTTCGTGAAGACTGTAATCCCTAACCTGGTTTCAACGGGCCACGAACGAACATATGCTTCGTGAAGACTGTAATCCCTAACCTGGTTTCAACGGGCCACGAACGAACAAATGCTTCGTGAAGACTGTAATCCCTAACCTGGTCATAACGGGCCACGAACGAACAAATGCTTCGTGAAGACTGTAATCCCTAACCTGGTTTCAACGGGCCACGAACGAACAAATGCTTCGTGAAGACTGTAATCCCTAACCTGGTCATAACGGGCCACGAACGAACAAATGCTTCGTGAAGACTGTAATCCCTAACCTGGTTTCAACGGGCCACGAACGAACAAATGCTACGTGAAGACTGTAATCCCTAACCTGGTTTCAACGGACCACGAACGAACAAATGCTTCGTGAAGACTGTAATCCCTAACCTGGTTTCAACGGGCCACGAACGAACAAATGCTTCGTGAAGACTGTAATCCCTAACCTGGTTTCAACGGGCCACGAACGAACAAATGCTTCGTGAAGACTGTAATCCCTAACCTGGTTTCAACGGGCCACGAACGAACAAATGCTTCGTGAAGACTGTAATCCCTAACCTGGTCATAACGGGCCACGAACGAACAAATGCTTCGTGAAGACTGTAATCCCTAACCTGGTTTCAACGGGCCACGAACGAACAAATGCTTCGTGAAGACTGTAATCTCTAACCTGGTTTCAACGGGCCACGAACGAACAAATGCTTCGTGAAGACTGTAATCCCTAACCTGGTTTCAACGGGCCACGAACGAACAAATGCTTCGTGAAGACTGTAATCCCTAACCTGGTCATAACGGGCCACGAACGAACAAATGCTTCGTGAAGACTGTAATCCCTAACCTGGTTTCAACGGGCCACGAACGAACAAATGCTTCGTGAAGACTGTAATCCCTAACCTGGTTTCAACGGGCCACGAACGAACAAATGCTTCGTGAAGACTGTAATCCCTAACCTGGTCATAACGGGCCAGGAACGAACAAATGCTTCGTGAAGACTGTAATCCCTAACCTGGTTTCAACGGGCCACGAACGAACAAATGCTTCGTGAAGACTGTAATCCCTAACCTGGTTTCAACGGGCCACGAACGACGAACAAATGCTTCGTGAAGACTGTAATCCCTAACCTGGTTTCCACGGGCCACGAACGAACAAATGCTTCGTGAAGACTGTAATCCCTAACCTGGTTTCAACGGGCCACGAACGAACAAATGCTTCGTGAAGACTGTAATCCCTAACCTGGTTTCAACGGGCCACGAACGAACAAATGCTTCGTGAAGACTGTAATCCCTAACCTGGTCATAACGGGCCACGAACGAACAAATGCTTCGTGAAGACTGTAATCCCTAACCTGGTTTCAACGGGCCACGAACGAACAAATGCTTCGTGAAGACTGTAATCCCTAACCTGGTCATAACGGGCCACGAACGAACAAATGCTTCGTGAAGACTGTAATCCCTAACCTGGTTTCAACGGGCCACGAACGAACAAATGCTTCGTGAAGACTGTAATCCCTAACCTGGTTTCAACGGGCCACGAACGAACAAATGCTTCGTGAAGACTGTAATCCCTAACCTGGTTTCAAGTTGATTTCTAAATTTTAAAGAGTTATTGTTATGGTGCTTAACGCCACTTTCAACAATATTTCAGTTATATCGTGGGGTCAGTTATATCGTGGGGTCAGTTTTATTGGTGGAGGAAACCGAAGAAAGTTACCGACTTGTCACAAACCAGTCACTGACAAAGTTACACATTCTAAATTGTATACAAGTAAGTTAGAATATATGTTAAACAAGTTAGAATTAACCTCTTTTACCATTTAAAAATACTTTTCTTCTTTTTTTTTGTACACGGAATCCCGTCCTTTCCTCTTTCACGACAAATCACCGGATGTGCAACAAGAGTATCACGACGGGTGCCACTAGTGGAACATGGACTTCCCTTTCCTTCTGGAACACACGAGTTCACTACCGCTTCATAGTGGGGTTCGTGTTGCTTAATATTTTGTTTCGTGAACTGCTGTTTGTATTTATATTTATCTTTCGTTGGTCGTGGTGTTCGAATAGTAGTTGGATTTACAACTACTTATGCAATCAACTTGCCTATTATCACTAAAGTTGTAAGTTCGTGACGAGGTTTACTCGATGCAACATTACGTGATAAAGTTTTTCAGAAACTCTGGTGTTCTCCACAAATAAAACATTGTAATTTTCAGTCGATATTATTCTGAATGTTTTGCTTATCAACTTTTTATGTGGGACTTGCATTTGCATATATCACAGTGTATGATTTGCTGGTTCTTATTATTCCTTTGTTACATACAGTGTACTGCATGGACATCTAGAGGTGTGTTTAACTGTAGATTGGTCCTGGATGAGGGTGTACATCCCTGCACATTAACATAAAAATCAAAAGTGTGGACCTGGATGTTATTTTGAAGTTAGATGAATTAGTACGTTTACAGAAGGGAATGAATGACAAAAAAACATATTTTGAAGGGGACCTGGATTAGATTTGCAAATATGAAATGAAATTTCCGTTTCATATACGCTACCCAACTGTCGGGAAAAAATTGTGTTCTAGGATGATATGGAGTAATTTGCCCGCACCTCTTTTATCCACAGAAATAGCAACTTGTAAACAAAATGTCGGACAGAAAGAAGATTTCATACATTCAAATTTTCAGATGGATATAAGTCTACCATGGATTGATGCAGCGTTTACTCAACACCTCAAGCTTTACCTAAATATATTTATCTTTCACCCCCGTTAATTTTTCCAACCACTTACAACGGAATTAGGACAAAAACCGCCCGATGTGAATGCCCTTATCATGGGACCGAATCGCAACCCTTACGAGAGCACAAGCGGACTGAGGGTTACGTTATCGTATCTAAGAGCCCCAGACAAATTTAACTTAGATGCACGGAATCTCGCTGATGCATGGAAAAAATGGAAGGAAGAATTAAATCTATACATTGATTTGACAATGGATGATGATAATGAGCCTGCAAAGGTCAAACTGTTCCTTTATTTGATCGGAACGAGAGGCCGAGAAATTTACGAAACTATGACATTTGCAAATGCCCCTGAAAATAGAACACTTTTAATGATCACAGAAGCCTTCGATAACTATTGCAACCCCAAAAGAAATGAAACAGTAGAACGATACCGACATGAGAAATCAGTCTCAAGATGAAACATTTGCTAAATATGTCACTGAATTGAAAATACTGCCATCAACATGCAACTATGGAGCGCTGCACGACTCACTAATTAGAGATAGATTGATTTGTGGTATCAATGACTCAAATTTAAGGGAAAAATTGTTGAGAGTAGCTGATTTAGATCTCCAAAAGTGTCTAGAAATCTGCAGAGCTGCAGAACTGTCTAAAGAGAGAATTAAAACACTTGAAACACCTTCAGCTTCCGGTTGAGAAGTTCATGCTGTCAAGCACAAACCTAGACACACTCCTCAACAAAACAGGCAACCCCAGCAGAAACCAAACTCATCTTACCATGCTAATTCACAATCTACATCAACATGCAAGTATTGTGGCAGAAAACACGAATACAACAAAACAAAATACCCCGCTTTTGGGAAGGAGTGTAGCAAATATGGAAAACCCAATCATTTTGAAAGCATGTGCAAATCAGGTCACAAGACAAGACCACGTCAACAAAGAATACGAGCTCTATTTGATGAATCTGATGACGAAAACAATGATTACTTTGAAATACACACAGTGACACTTACATATGTAAACTCTGTTAAAAGCAGACATAACAGACATATATTTGCTACCATAAACATCATAGAAAAGAACAAAAACACCCGAATGACTAGATATCAGCTGGATAGTGGAGCAACCTGTAACATTATAACCACAAACGTGTTGAAAGAACTTGAAATCAAAGAGTTGCAGAAAACAAACCACATTTTAACTATGTATAACAACACAACTATTAAGCCAATAGGAAAATGTAAGCTAAAGTTAGTGAACACGAAGAACAATGAAAAATTCATAGCAGAATTTGTTGTCATTAAGTATGAAACTTTGACTCCATTACTTGGAAATAAAGCGGTGCAAGCGATGAGCTTATTGACAATTAATTATGAAAATATCAAGGCAGTCTGAGAAGGAGCACCTTCAGAACCCCTTTCAAAGGAAAAGGTATTGAAAGAATTCGCTGATGTTTTCGAAGGCACAGGCAAATTGCAAGGCAAATATCATCTAGAGCTGGATGAGAATGCTACCCCGATAGTTCAGCCTCCTCGGAAGGTACCTGTAGCGATCAAAGAAAGACTTAGAAACGAACTGGAGAGATTAACAAAGATGGACATAATAAAGCCAGTATCGACTCCGACTTCGTGGGTGTCAAGCTTGGTAACAGTTGTGAAACCAGGGAAATTAAGGATATGCATAGATCCGAAACATATTAATCAAAACATTAAGAGAAGTCACTACCCGTTACCAACATTTGAGGATTTACTACCTGATCTTAGCAAAGCGAAGATATTTAGTGTTGTTGACGCCTAAGAAGGGCTTTTGGCACGTAGAGTTAGATGACGAAAGATCTTACTTGACAACGTTCAATATTCCGTTTGGACGCTATCGTTTGCTCCAGATGCCCTTTGGCATTTCATCGGCTCCAGAGGATTACCAGAGAAGACAGGATCAAACTGTTGATGGTCTACCAGGTGTTCGCAGTATTATTGATGACATTCTGATATATGATGAAGGAGATACCGAAGAAGAGGCTATCCCGACCATGATGTCAAATTTCGCGCTTTAATGGAACGTTGCAAAGAACGAAATCTGAAGCTAAATAAAGACAAACTTTCTTTGAAAATGAAAGAAGTCAAATTTATTGGACACTTAATTACGAGCAAAGGTCTTAAACCGGATCCAGAGAAAGTCCGTGCGATATTTGATATGGTGACGGTCCGAAGGTCCAATAGTCCGAAGGTCCAATAGTCCGAAGGTCCGATAGTCCGAAGGTCCAATAGTCCGAAGGTCCTATAGTCCGAAGGTCCAATAGTCCGAAACAAAAATACTAATTTTTATTTATTCCGACCGTAGCTCGATAAACGGCTTACATCCCGTTTTTAAACATTTTCAGTGAATCGTCTTTGAATATCAAGGTTGATAAAAGATGGATTCCCTTTGTTAGAAATTGGATTTCTAACTTCACGGTAGTACAGTAGATTAAAAAAAACACAGTTTAGCTACAATAGCGAATTTTTGGACCATGGTGGTGACAGTAACTGTTACAAATGTTTATCTGCTCTAACTACATGTACAATTATACATATTTTCTTCGGTTTTAAAGTAATTCAAATTCGGAATCATTTAATATCTAATAGCGTTGCTACTACGTGCATGCATACTGAGAAATATGCTATGGTCCGTGGCTTTCTAAACACAAAATACACCCTTTAGCGATAGAAAGCAAGCATCCATTTATGCTCTGGCTTCGCCATTGTATATTTAAGTTGAAGCACATATATTTATAATTATAGCTTAGATGGAAAAGTCACCGAGAGGCTCACAAGATCCGGAATTACTCACCGGGGATAAGTTCATGAGAAATTAGATTCCTTTACTGCCATATCTGTGTACACATTTGTAAGTTGTATCATTTGTGCATGATCTGACAGGTAGCATCTCTGCCAAATTTAATTTAATTCATTCTGTTTAGTGCCTCTCTGAGAGATGATAATGAATTTCACATCAAGCTACAATGTAAACTTTTAATTCATTCTGTTTAGTGCCTCTCTGAGAGATGATAATGAATTTCACATCAAGCTACAATGTAAACTTTTAATTCATTCTCTTTAGTGCCTCTCCGAGAGATGATAATGAATTTCACATCAAGCTACAATGTAAACTTTTAATTCATTCTGTTTAGTGCCTCTCCGAGAGATGATAATGAATTTCACATCAAGCTACAATGTAAACTTTTAATTCATTCTCTTTAGTGCCTCTCCGAGAGATGATAATGAATTTCACATCAAGCTACAATGTAAACTTTTAATTCATTCTCTTTAGTGCTTCTCCGAGAGATGATAATGAATTTCACATCAAGCTACAATGTAAACTTTTAATTCATTCTCTTTAGTGCCTCTCCGAGAGATGATAATGAATTTCACATCAAGCTACAATGTAAACTTTTAATTCATTCTGTTTAGTGCCTCTCCGAGAGATGATAATGAATTTCACATCCAGCTACAATGTAAACTTTTAATTCATTCTGTTTAGTGCCTCTCCGAGAGATGATAATGAATTTCACATCCAGCTACAATGTAAACTTTTAATTCATTCTCTTTAGTGCCTCTCTGAGAGATGATAATGAATTTCACATCAAGCTACAATGTAAACTTTTAATTCATTCTGTTTAGTGCCTCTCTGAGAGATGATAATGAATTTCACATCAAGCTACAATGTAAACTTTTAATTCATTCTCTTTAGTGCCTCTCTGAGAGATGATAATGAATTTCATATCAAGCTACAATGTAAACTTTTAATTCATTCTGTTTAGTGCCTCTCCGAGAGATGATAATGAATTTCACATCAAGCTACAATGTAAACTTTTAATTCATTCTGTTTAGTGCCTCTCCGAGAGATGATAATGAATTTCACATCAAGCTACAATGTAAACTTTTAATTCATTCTGTTTAGTGCCTCTCCGAGAGATGATAATGAATTTCACATCAAGCTACAATGTAAACCTTTAATTCATTCTGTTTAGTGCCTCTCCGAGAGATGATAATGAATTTCACATCAAGCTACAATGCAAACTTTTAATTCATTCTCTTTAGTGCCTCTCTGAGAGATGATAATGAATTTCCCATCAAGCTACAATGTAAACTTTTAATTCATTCTCTTTAGTGCCTCTCCGAGAGATGATAATGAATTTCACATCAAGCTACAATGTAAACTTTTAATTCATTCTCTTTAGTGCTTCTCCGAGAGATGATAATGAATTTCACATCAAGCTACAATGTAAGCTTTTAATTCATTCTCTTTAGTGCCTCTCCGAGAGATGATAATGAATTTCACATCAAGCTACAATGTAAACTTTTAATTCATTCTGTTTAGTGCCTCTCCGAGAGATGATAATGAATTTCACATCAAGCTACAATGTAAACTTTTAATTCATTCTCTTTAGTGCCTCTCCGAGAGATGATAATGAATTTCACATCAAGCTACAATGTAAACTTTTAATTCATTCTGTTTAGTGCCTCTCCGAGAGATGATAATGAATTTCACATCAAGCTACAATGTAAACTTTTAATTCATTCTGTTTAGTGCCTCTCCGAGAGATGATAATGAATTTCACATCAAGCTACAATGTAAACTTTTAATTCATTCTCTTTAGTGCCTCTCCGAGAGATGATAATGAATTTCACATCAAGCTACAATGTAAACTTTTAATTCATTCTGTTTAGTGCCTCTCCGAGAGATGATAATGAATTTCACATCCAGCTACAATGTAAACTTTTAATTCATTCTGTTTAGTGCCTCTCCGAGAGATGATAATGAATTTCACATCAAGCTACAATGTAAACTTTTAATTCATTCTCTTTAGTGCCTCTCTGAGAGATGATAATGAATTTCACATCAAGCTACAATGTAAACTTTTAATTCATTCTCTTTAGTGCCTCGCTGAGAGATGATAATGAATTTCACATCAAGCTACAATGTAAACTTTTAATTCATTCTCTTTAGTGCCTCTCTGAGAGATGATAATGAATTTCACATCAAGCTACAATGTAAACTTTTAATTCATTCTGTTTAGTGCCTCTCCGAGAGATGATAATGAATTTCACATCAAGCTACAATGTAAACTTTTAATTCATTCTCTTTAGTGCCTCTCCGAGAGATGATAATGAATTTCACATCAAGCTACAATGTAAACTTTTAATTCATTCTCTTTAGTGCCTCTCTGAGAGATGATAATGAATTTCACATCAAGCTACAATGTAAACTTTTAATTCATTCTGTTTAGTGCCTCTCCGAGAGATGATAATGAATTTCACATCCAGCTACAATGTAAACTTTTAATTCATTCTGTTTAGTGCCTCTCCGAGAGATGATAATGAATTTCACATCAAGCTACAATGTAAACTTTTAATTCATTCTCTTTAGTGCCTCTCCGAGAGATGATAATGAATTTTCCATCAAGCTACAATGTAAGCTTTTAATTCATTCTGTTTAGTGCCTCTCTGAGAGATGATAATGAATTTCACATCAAGCTACAATGTAAACTTTTAATTCATTCTCTTTAGTGCCTCTCCGAGAGATGATAATGAATTTCACATCAAGCTACAATGTAAACTTTTAATTCATTCTCTTTAGTGCCTCTCCGAGAGATGATAATGAATTTTCCATCAAGCTACAATGTAAACTTTTAATTTATTCTCTTTAGTGCCTCGCTGAGAGATGATAATGAATTTCACATCAAGCTACAATGTAAACTTTTAATTCATTCTGTTTAGTGCCTCTCTGAGAGATGATAATGAATTTCACATCAAGCTACAATGTAAACTTTTAATTCATTCTGTTTAGTGCCTCTCTGAGAGATGATAATGAATTTCACATCCAGCTACAATGTAAACTTTTAATTTATTCTCTTTAGTGCCTCTCTGAGAGATGATAATGAATTTCCCATCAAGCTACAATGTAAACTTTTAATTCATTCTCTTTAGTGCCTCTCCGAGAGATGTTAATGAATTTCCCATCAAGCTACAATGTAAACTTTTAATTCATTCTGTTTAGTGCCTCTCCGAGAGATGATAATGCATTTCACATCAAGCTACAATGTAAACTTTGACCGTGGCTGATGGAACCCAAACATGTATTACAAACTTCATTCAAAAACTTTAGGATGTTGTTGAGAAAAAAATCTTCAAATATTGACCACCAAAATATCCTTTGGACTACCGGGCCTTCGGATTATTGGACTTTCGGGCCTTCGGACTATTGGGCCTTCCGACTATCGGGCCCTCGACTATTGAACCGACACCTTTGATATGCCAAAACCAACCAACGTTTCTGGTGTGAGGAGAATCATAGGATTCGTTACTTATCTAAGCAAGTTTTTACCGAAGCTTAGTGACATTTGCGAACCACTACGAAAACTTACTTTGAAGGACTCAGAATTTTGTTGGCTTGATAATCACGACAATGCGCTAGATGAAATCAAGAGATTAGTAACAACAAAGTCAGTACTGAAATACTATGATCCAAAACTACAGCTTGTTTTACAAAGTGATGCTTCCGAAACTGGGCTCGGTGCTACAATCATGCAGGAAAATCAGCCTATTGCGTACGCCAGTAGGGCGGAACTTACAGATACTGAGACAAGATATGCCCAAATCGAGAAGGAACTGCTCTCTGTTATATTTGGACTCGAAAAGTTTCACCAATATACATATGGAAGAACAGTTCAAGTGAGGTCAGATCACAAACCGCTAGAATCAATTCTGAAGAAACCGCTTCATGCAGCACCGAAACGATTACAGCGTATGTTGCTACAGTTGCAGAAATATGACATACGTCTTCAATATACACCAGGAAAAGAAATGTACGTAGCTGATACTTTGAGCAGAGCTTATTTGAAGGACTTACCTAATGACTAACAATGAATCTGACATTGAAGGTGTGAACATGCTCAGCGACCCTGCCGAAATCAGAACAGAGAATTTCTGAAATTCAACAGCATACACTTAATGATGAATAAATGCAAGAATTGAAGGAAGTAATTCAAAACGGTTGGCCGAACAGGAAATACGATGTTCCGCCGTCTGCAATGATATACTTTGATGTTCGAAATGGTTTGATATTCAAAAGAGAAAGAGTTGTAATACCGACATCTTTGAGAATAGATATGATCAAACGTATTCACTCTTCTCATATAGGAGTAGAAGGCTGTTTACGTAGAGCACGTGAAAGTCTTTATTGGCCAGGGATGAATTCACAAGTGAAGGATTTCATACGGAGATGTGAAACATGTCGTACTTACGAAAAGAAACAACAGAAGGAAACTCTAATATCTCACGAAATACTGAATCGTCCATGGTCAAAGGTTGGAGTAGATCTAATGAAATGTCGGAACAAAGATTACTTAGTCACAGTGGATTACTATTCGAACTGTTGGGAGATAGACTATGTAGAAAACACATTATCTAGTACCATCATCAACAAACTAAGATCGCACTTCTCTCGTCATGGGATATCGGATATTGTATTCAGTGACAATGGACCACAATTTGACTGTTCTGAATTCAGAAAATTTGCCTCTTTGTGGGAATTCAAACACGAAACATCGTCACCATTATATCCGCAAAGCAATGGGAAAGTCGAACAAGCAGTTAAAACCGCAAAACAACTAATGCGAAAGGCCAGACATGATCAGAAAGACCCGTATCTAGCGATGCTAGACTTTAGAAACACTCCGACACAAGGATTCAACACTAGTCCAGCACAACGATTAATGAACAGGAGAACACACACTCTGTTACCAACAAAGCAAAGTTTATTGCAACCGAACACCGTTTCTCAATATCATGTGCACAACGAAATGCTACAACAGAAACAACAATTCTACTACAATCAAGGAACTAAGGATTTACAACCGTTCAAGAATGGAGATGTCGTTCGAATTCAACCCTCAACTCAAGCCAACAAGGAATGGAAGAAAGGAATCGTTAAGAGTAAAGTTAACATCAGA
Organism: Bathymodiolus septemdierum; assembly: GCA_963383655.1. Taxonomy (NCBI): domain Eukaryota; kingdom Metazoa; phylum Mollusca; class Bivalvia; order Mytilida; family Modiolidae; genus Bathymodiolus; species Bathymodiolus septemdierum. The sequence continues at coordinate 998,652 of OY726527.1, forward strand.
TCATACGATGTTGAAGTTGGACAAAGAACTTTTCGTAGGAATCGCCGTCACATCAGACAAACTCATGAGAACTTCGATCAACAGAAATTGAATGAAGATTTGGAATTTGACAATGACTGCAAGTGGAAATATAAACCAGAAACTGTCATTGATGCACCAACTAACAATATAACTATGTTACACGTCCCGGAAGAGAAGTAAAACCGCCGAAGCAACTTGATGATTTTGTGTGCTATTAGATCACTAGTGCGCGCATGACATAATAATCCTTGTATATATTAGCGAATGCGGAAAAAGAAACCCGTTATATCCAATACGGGCAAATTCTTTTGTTTCAATAATAATGTATTTAACTTGTACAATAATAGTGTTGTTGAAAAAATAAATGGCATGACATTTAATCCAACTACAACTTTAAAATTGATTTTTTGATTTATATATCACCAATCGATTGTGTATTTAAAAACAATGTCAAGTGTTATATATTCCTATGTACCTATGAACTTGATATATTTTTGTTAATTGCCATAGTAAAATATAATACGGTAATTTATAAGAATGATGTTATTATTTTAAATAAATTAAAAAAAACATCAATTTAATAACATATATCGTGTTATTGTCAATCGAGTGCGCCTTTATAAAAATCGTTCGACCGTTCAAGGTCAAATAATAACAGGTAACACATGTAATTGGATGAACACGATGATGACTGAGGCATATTTGATGTGGAAACCGATTTCGCTCGTCAATTTGATTTACAAAGTTTTGTCTGATGGAAAGACTGGTCATTTAAGAAAGGTATGTAATAATATGTATACAAACATATTTTTGTAGGCATTCATTCGCTGATAGATAAACACATTTCGCACAATAACAGTGTATCAAATCTGACGCGGAATTTTGACATTTTAAGCTGAATAAAAAAAACCACATGAACGTGCGAAATGATATAATATGAACGAAATAAATTGATATTACACATCTCGTTTCTTTTCTTTTTTTTACACTTTTTTTCATTTTTTTCCCTTCATTTATACTTTGGGTTAATATACAATACAATACAATATCTTTATTTCCAATTCGGGCCCACTTGAGGCATACAGATAGTTTTACATAAGAGACAGAAAGAATCCAAATATAGATAGAATTTTACATAAATAAATAATAATGATAATGTCATTACTGTCATACAATTACAATATTTCTTACATTGTATATTAAAGTACCATCTAAATTGAAGGAGATGAGGTGGATTTGTTTTTACAATTGACTGCCTTTCTTGTTTCAAAACTTTTTTGTAAAAAAGTTGAAATCGCCATATATATTTTAGGTTCTTCATTGTTAAATAACCAATATAGTTTATCAGAATTATTCAAGTATGGGAAATTACTACATAAAATCTGTATTTCATTTACAAAAAGACATCTTTCTTTAATGTATAAGGGACATTCAAACAGAAAGTGTAATTCATCCTCTACCTTATCAAGATTACAAAATAAGCATTTTCTCTGTTCCCGATCCAGTTTTTTTTTACATTCCCACCTTCATCCCTACATTTTTCATATCTGCCAGTCTCTATTGGTAAGGAATGAGCACCAAGTCTAAATTTAGTAAGAATGCTTCTCTGTTTGAAGCAAAGGCTATCTAAATAAAATTCTCTTGAAAATGTTTCCTTAATTTTATAAAAAGTGGTTAGCTTACCCTCATTAAGACCCAATGACGATGTTCTTCTCTTCACGCCAAAACCTTATAAAGTTTTTTTTTTGAAACAATCTTTTAAATTGGATTTGAGTTTATCTCTACTAAAATTCTTGAACTTTTCTAAATCTATTTTTAGTTTTTCAGCAAGATATACTATACTTTAGTACCAATATACAACTAAATGTGCATTTCTATATATTTTTTCAAATCACTACTGTACATACAGCGATGAATCTTTAGCAGATGAAATTTGATGAACATTTTATAAAAGAACGAAATGGGCATCTAGAAAAAATATCAAATATGGATTACCAGTTTTTTTTTTCTTTTGTCATTTGAATTTGTCAATTGTAAACACAGATCAAGAATCTACGCACGAGTGTAACATTTTTGCTGACGATCCAGGAAAATTTTAACTGATTTGTTTGAGAGAGTTTAAATAATTTCCCCATTCATTATGACCAGGTAAACGTTATTTACCTTGTCTCAAAAATGGGTCAAATTATTAAAGTACAGCGGCCTGTATCATCGTCCCCTATTAGCGGCCTGTCTCATCGGCCTCTATTAGCGGTCTGTATGTGATATTAGAGGCCGCATTTACAATAGATTTGCTGGGGGTATTATTGTACAATTAAATATGTCGTCTCAAGATGCCTTGATTATCAACTCTGCCTGACATTCAACCAACTGAACACAAAAATTACCACGATAAATGACGTTGAAAATCCATGTATTGTATCTGTGTGTATCCGTATTGACTGGCTTGGGAATGTAGCGATATTGAACCGGTTAATGCACGGAGAGAATTATGGGTAATATTATTGAGAATTAAGGGCATTGCTTATATTTATTATCGTTTGATCTTGGTGAACTTAGAATATAATATATTGGATGAAAAATATATAAGTTAAAATTTTGAAATTTGCCTTTCGTTTGACTATATCTGTTCTACTAGGACGTCGAATAATTAATTTTGTAAATCTTTAGAGTTTCAAACTCTGTACAATGTCATTTTCGAAAGTGGAAAATATCTCCTCGATCCTCTACAACAAATATATCCCGGATTGTATACTATTTCATGCCGGAAAAGGTAGTATTTTAATCTATCCATATTCTTCATTCAGTGAACGTTTATTGAAACGCAACTATAATAACGGTATCGGTGATGTTAAATGACATTGAGGAATGGATCAAACTGAAAATTTCGGTAAATGTTTGGAAGGAATTTGTAAATGTATGTGTCCGGAAGGAGAGATAGAGTTGTAAGTGGTTGTTCAACAAGAATATGTGATATAGTCAATGAAATTGACTTGTAGGGAACCAGACGAAAATCAATGCCAAAGTACAGCATGTGCCGATGGCGATGTGGACAAAAGTGATTCCGTTTCCGTCATCTTCCCTATATATTTCATATAAAACCATTTATTTTCATAACATTCTCATGAAGTCATTCCTTATCTGATTTTCATGAAATTTTCAGCATTAAATGCAGAAATAAATATAGTTTCTTCTTCGTATAATTTGCAAATAATTTTATTTCTACTTTCTCTTAAGAATTGATTTAAAAACAAAGTTTAATTTGTTCACCAAATCTTACTATATAATCATATAAAATTGTGACGTCAAGAATTTACATTTGTTTTTAAATAATAAATTCTTGCAAATAAAAGTTCGAAAAAATTACATGAGGATATTAAGATAAACTCTAATTAATTCTGTTTGTAAAGGTGAACATTTCATGAAAATCGGCTAAGGAATGACTTCATGAGAATGTTATGAAAATAAGTGGTTTTATATGAAATGTATAGGGAAGATGGCGGAAACGGAATCACTTTTGTCCACATGCTGTACATTTGAATTTATCTTCGACTCGACTGATTTTTTTTTTTACTGATTACCCAATTAAAAATCACTTGAGAGGACGACATTACTAACCCTTCCTCGACTCAACTCATTCTATTTTATTACTCCCCAATTTCCCACCCTATTGCTTGTATGGATCTTTTAACACTACCCGGAATTATTACCTGGTTTGTAACTAGATTAACACGACAGGTACCACTAGTGGAGCAGGAACTGCCTACCCTTACGGAGCAACCGAGTTCACTCCTGATTTTTAGTGGGGTTCGTGTTTTTCGATCTTTAGTTTTATGTGTATGTTTTGTAGATCGTTGTTTGTCATTTTGTACTTTTTCTTTTGGCCATTGTTTTGTCTGTTCTTCTTGGATATACGGAATCTGATTACCCCTTTGGTATCTTCAACTCTTCTTATGTAATCCTTTTTGCAATGATTTGTCGCATAATTTATCATTTGAGCACCTTAATACGCATCTAATTTTCGATCCAAACATTGAAAAGTTTACCAAAAAGGTAATACAGATTGTTCTGAAACATTCTGTGCCTTTCATACAAGAATAATAACTAGAAGGATAAGATAGCTTTGAAGCGACTAGAATAAAAGTCAGAAAATTTAGCAGGAAATGGTTTTATATATTTATACCTATTTAATGTACATTCTGTACATTGTAAAAATACCCAAAGCCAAGATTCATTTTAATTTTGTCAGTATTGTTTATTAATAACAAGTGATAATTTTTTTAATGACTGAAATTAATTGAAATCTCTTAATATGCATAATAATTTTTAAGAGAAATTGTAGTATGCAAAAAAATGAAATCTCCTTCCTAAGGGGTCAAATTTCACTCTTAAATTTTGCTAGATCTTTCTCCCACATGTACATGTACATGTATATCATAGACTGAAGTTGCATGTATTTACCTTTTTTGTATGTAAAATCCTGCTTTGCTTGGTGTTTCATGGAATTTTTTTATATTAAGATTTGGTTTAAACTTTTGTAACTCATGAAGCATGGGTTCGAGTCCCAGTCAGGTCAAATCAAAGACTATGAAGTTGGTAGTTGCTTCTCCTCTAAAGAGGCAGCAATAAGGAGTAAGAACAAAGACTGATTGGCTCGGAATCCAGATAAAGTGGTTGTAAACACTTGTAACCTACAGAGCTCCAGATAAACTGCATATTTGCGTTTTTTACGCTATAAAAACGAGTAAAAACGCATGTATTATCAAATCAGAGTGTACACATTACGCATGCATATTGCTGTGTAAGCAAACTTTCCAAATTCGGAGCGTACTTGTACGCTGATAATACAGTCGTGTACATTAACAATACATTTTTGTCTTTGAGAAATTCCCTGTAAGAAATTCCCTGTAATTACTTCCCTTTTTATACTTTTCGAAAGAGAAAGCGTATACATCCGAGGGGTACCGAATGTTTGCCTTTCTAAGTATCGATGTCAAAAGAGATCTGATTGGATGTTTAAGATAAATCATCCAATCGCGGTCAATATTACAAATAAATGCGGTGCTCCTGATAAGGAATGGTTTACGTAATAAGTAAGAACTAAAACGAAAGTATTTGGGAACACGTTGTTCGTTAAAAATGAACAAGAACATGAATAAGCGTGCTACTAAGCGCAAGAGCGCTCCGGAAAATTCTATACTTAAGTTCCTGAGTTTCATCTGTGTCTAGTGACAGTATAGTTAAAGGAATCATTGATGACATTATCAAAACGGCTGTGAAAACTGCCGAAGTCGACGAGCAAAAAACGAAAAGAAAACATGAACAAGTTATCAGTCAGTTATATAAAGTAAACACAGAACAAAATATTTACAACATTTTATTAATAAACATGACACAATCGTGTCAAATTAAACAGAGATATACATTTCACTTGCATCCTGCATTTATTGAATAACACTTGTGTCAAACATTATTTTAAAAGTGTACATGTAAGCAATCTTTTCTGAAGTAGAGAGTACAACAGTGCAAAGGAAATATGCAAATACCCATCATTTTCAAAAGTAGGGGGTAATTACCCTTTGGACTTGAAAATTATCTGGAGCTCTGACCTACATGTATTTCTTTTTATCTTTCAGAAGGATAAAGGAAAGATTGGTTCATTTTTTTGAGAAATCTGTGCAGAATGGAAGGTATTGTTAGCACTAAATTGTTGTGTACAAAGTACAGTCAAATCTGTATTAAGAGGTCACTTTTGGGACAAAGAAAAAGTGGTCTTTTAAGACAGGTGACCTTTTAAAAGAGGTTCAATTCATATGAAATTTTCTATGACAAAACAAGAAAAATGTGACCTTTTAATACAAGAGACTGCTTTATATTATATAAAATTGTAAAGATGTTGTTTGTTTGTGTGATGGTGTTTAACGTCACTTTCTACAATATTTCCGTTATATCGTAGAGGTCAGTTTTATTGATGGACAAAACCGGAGGACCTGGAGAAAACCAACTACCATATGATTATGGCCCCTGAAATTGTAAAGAAATCTTTTAATTATACATTAAGTTTTAGTACAAAAATTTTAATCAAAAGGTTAAAATGACATTTCAAACATGTATTAAGATGGAAAAAAAACTTTAGGCCAAAGAAAAAAATACCTAAGAAGAGGTTGAAGATACCAAAGAGGTAATCAGAAAGCGTAAATTGAAGGACAGACAACACAATGGCCAAAGAAATACTGATCATGTGATATTTCAATTTACCTACACTAGTAGTAATAGGTCATCTAAATGATTATGTCACACTCAATTTTTTTTTTTTTTTTTTCAGATTGGAATGTGATCAACATCTTATGGTTAAAGAGTACAGCCGACCTGCTGCTGGGAAAAGTGACCCCAAACCATGTGACCTACGACCCCCATCTGTATTGATCCAAACAGTAGATTATCTACTTGGTAGGTTAGTAGAAGATAATTAATTAAAATAATCAAAATTGTATACTGTTGTCCATATTTATTGTATTTCAGTATACTTAATGTCATTCAATGGTCGTTCTCATATGGTAGTTGGATTTACATCTGCCTATCACCACTAAAATTGTGAGTTCTGTTCCCACTCGTAGAGCGGTGTACTCAATACAACTTTATGTGATAAATTTTATCTGGTAATTGCAAAGGTCATTGGCATACTCCAGTTTGCTCCACCAGGGTAGATTTGTAATTTATGTGCGAGGAAAAGCTGATTTGCGTTACACCAATAAAACTGACTGAAATTTGTGTGTGAGAAAAATGCAGGCTTTCACTAAATCTGTGTAATAACCCAAGCATTTTGCATTAAGCATAGTGATCTGATCAACAAGATTGTAATCAATGATTTTACTGATCTTATGCAGATACGACACAATAAACCTAAAAAAGGTTGGAACATAACAAGGAAGGACAGACAACACAATGGCCAAGACAAACCATACCTTTGACAGCTTTATGTATATACATGTAGTTGATCTGCTTTTTAAAGAGATTGTATTCTGATTAAACAATCAAGTGAAGATGTTTCTATCCATTGCTGTTCCTTTATTTTTCTGAAATATTTGGGCGAATCCTATACATGTTCTAAAATTATAATTGGAACATTTTAATTGTGCTAATCACCTTGATTAAGACTTGAGAAAATTATATTTTTAGAAGACGTTCATGATTCGGCGAAATATTTTAGATAATGAATGGAAAAACGTGAAACAGAAGTTCTCAACTGATTGAACATCGAAAGTCATATTTGAATTATATGGCAGAAATATTGATAATTTATTACACGAAGATGCTAGATAAATTAAAATAATTACGGTAATAAAGTAAAATTTACTTTTTTTTCTTCAAATTTTATATTTTTAAAGATTTCAGTGCAAGTTTGGAATTACTGAAGTAATGACATCACAAAAATGATGATGTCATAAAATTTTGTGCACATAAACATTGGACATTTCATAAATCATGGATGATTTAGAGTATATTGACCAGAATGTGATTTCTGTATAGACTTATCCATGATATAAAGGCTGATGGCTGAAAACGTTAATTTGGTTTTTGGTGTTTAATGCCACTATTTCAGTTATATCGTGGTGGTCACTTTTATTGGTGGGGAACCACGGATCTGCCGCAAGTCACTGACAAACTTTATCACAAAATATTGTATCGAGTACACCTCGCCATGAGCATGTTGGATAAAGAGAAATATTATGGTTATGTTGCAGTAAGAAAATACAAGGGTAAAATATTAATGTCTTAATTTCATGTTGCAGTGTAGGGATGATGTGGAATGTTGTCAGGATTCCTCATTTCATTATTGGTTCTGAACCATTTTGTAAACATGTCACGTGTTCAGATCACTTGTCGTTTTCCTCTTAGTGCTAAGGTTTTTCAATCAATCCACATATGCAGCAGTATCGTCTGCACTGTTTTGTAAACACAGTGTTCCGGAAATTCACGAAGTGACGTGTAATAAACTTATGAACATTGACTTAAAGGCATGTTATAAAATTCTGGAAGCAGGTAATAAACTTGCTTTATCAGCCTGCTTTGGCCATTCTTGTGAAATTGGGTGAAATAAACATGATTCCTCTTTTTATTCTAAATAAAACTCAAAGTTTTATCACAATGTAAAATTTTAGCTATATTTTATACAGATGTATGATAAAGAGCAATATTACTATTATGTTCCAGTAAGATACTACAAGGGTAAAATATTAATGTATTAATTTAATGTTGCAGCGTAGCTACGAGGAATGATGTGGAATGGAAAGATATTTATGACTTTGTTTTTGATCGCCTAAGATGTGTTCGTCAAGACTTGGTCATCCAAAATATAGGGGGCAGTGCTGGTATTGCTATATTTGAGAAGATAATACGTTTCTATGTCTATGCAGGTTACAGGTACATGTATATATAGTGGTACATTATAAAGCCATTGAAAACTTTATTATACAATATTCATTGCGTGCATAACCTCAGATTATTTGATTGGAAAATCCCCAAAAACTATCAGTGATTTAAAAAGAGAAGTTTACAATAATTTATTTTCAATCCTTTAAAAGATTGTAAGTTAGTGTATTATATTGTCGATATGAAGTTCCAAAGTCGGGATTGTATGCTTAATTTTTCTGTTGACAGAAATGAAGTGTCATGGCGGAATGTTTTCTTATCGAGTACAATGATTAATAAAATGTTGGATAAATGACACAGTTTACAGAAAATTTAACTGTTTGGGAGCTATGATATTTTAAAGCTGTAAACCAGTTATCGTGGCGAGCGTTTTCAAGTTCCTACTCGTCAGACCGGCGAGTATAAAGTGGATCTTACTCTCCACCCAAAATTTCCACTCGCATTTGGCAAGTTGGCGAGCAGTCGTTTCCCACACTGCTTCCATTCAAGATGGCTACTGTTACTAAAAATAGAAATTTCTTCAATTGTCTATTGCTGTTTTATTATAAATCAAAATGAGCTCAAATTTTAATTTCAGCTACATGGCAATGAATAGTTCATGTGACATAAAGTATAGTAAATAGATATTTTAATGTTTGAGAGTTGAAACTCAGAAGTTAAACAGTATTAGTCAATAATAAAAACATTACCGGTAAATGTGTAGTGAATTTCATTATTCAATGAACCATAAAAATGAATTGTCTAAAAAATATATAAGGGAGTGTAGTGGTCGTGATTTATCATTTACCAACTACCAGTACCTATGCAATCAGTGCCTATCACTACTAAAGTTGTGAGTTTGAATCCCGCTTATGATACAACATTATGTGATAAAGTTTGTCAGTGACTTGCAACAGGTCTGTGATTTTCTCCGGGTACTCAAGTTTCCTCCTAAAATATAACTGAGCTCCACAATATAACTGAAATATTGTTGAAAGTGGTGTTAAACACCATAACACAAACCCTAACCCTATATAATATGCATATATTTTTTAGGCTGTGCACTGAGCCAATGGGAAGATATGATCCAAAAATAAACTACCAACACACACAAGAATGTTTAAAAAGATTAATTTACCTATATTCAGTTTTTCCTGATCACCATGACAACAGACAAGAGTTTGAAAGTGTTTATTTGTTATACAATCTGGGTCAGTCTGATGCTTTAATGCATTACTATGACCTAAAGAAAGATATCAGGTGAGTTTTGATCATGATTGACTGGTGCCCACCATTTATTTGTGTCACTGAATCATCTTAGGACCCAGTACAGGGTAATGAAATAGAGAAAAAACCCAAAATACCACACTGTCAGAACAATTCCAAAATATAATCGAAAAATTATAGAAACAAAGACAAACTCGATACCTCTATCACACACAGATCACCATGACAACATACAAGAGCACTCACTTAATGAGAAATAGTCCAGGATATCATAGAACTAGACAGTGATCATATTTGACAAGAATCATCAACCATTTTTTTCTGCATCATATTTTAATTTAAAAGAATTCCATTTTCCTGTCTTATATTCTCTAATAAGATGCTTAGCACACACCAAATTTCTCTTTAATAAGTGACTTTGTGACAAAAAATCTTTTAACATTAGTTTATCTCTTTATCTTCAACACATTTATGACCAGTGGTTTTCAGCTTGGGTAAATTTATGTCAGATAGTTGTAACAACGATTTAACTTAAATTAAGTTCATATGCATAATTTCTATTAAAGGCTACCTGTAACTTATCAAATTATCAGTATAGGTAAGGGGACATAACTGCATTTAAAATTTAAGTTGTTGTAGAAAATTCATATAATTTTTTGTTTCATTATTGGAATCAGCTTTTTTTTTTTACCAAATCTTAAGAGTTTTGCTTAAAATAAAAAAAGGATTTTCACATATAATACTTTGAAATATGAAAATAAATATAGTATAACTAATCGTAGATTTTGAATATCAAAATAAGACCACGAGTGACCGAAGTACGCATAAGGATTAAACGAGTGGGCAGAACTTGTTCCATCCACGAGTTTAATCATTAATGCGTATTCGGTCACGAGTGGTCTTATTTTGATATTCAAAATGTATGATTTAGTTATACTGTTTATTATATATAAACTCAAAATTTCTTAGATATTATTTTTTTTTATTTGTTTATTTCATTCCATGCATATAAATCTATGAGCAATGATACTAAGGGGTTCAGCTGGAAGGATCTGCCATCTTGAAAATGTGAAATCCTACATGTCATATTTACAACAATGCACAAAAATAATTAAAATGCTTACCTTGAAAACTTATTTTAGTTAAATTGTATCAAAATTGAAGCGTACACGAAGCCAAGTAACATCTATTAAATCTTTACGTTTCAAACTGGAAGTTTTCATATGACATCATGTTGGTTATGTTCCAAAATCGTCGATAACATTTTGCGAAATTTTTTCAGTTTACAATCGTATATGTATTCACCGTAACACCACAAGGGACGTAACCACCACACTTATAGTTGTGTAAAAGTAGTTTTGGTGGGAAAAAACTGATATTTCACATGTGAGATATCAGAATTTATTTCACGGATAAATCCCCACCTATCTATATAATAAAACATGCTTTTGTCTCGGCCTCGGTGTGACCTTGAATTCAAAGTTTTGTTTTTGTTTGTTTGTTTGATGGTGTTTAAAGCCACTTTCAACAATTTTTCAGTTATATCGTGGCGGTCAGTTTTATTGGAGGAGGAAACCGGAGTACCCGGAGAAAACCACCGACCTGTCGCAAGTTACTGACAAACTTTATCACATAATGTTGTACACCTCGCCATGAGCAGATTCAAACTCGCAACATCAGTGGTGGTAGGCACTGATTGCATAGGTACTTGTAAATCCATCTACCATGCGATCACGAACATGATGTCCCCTCCTTGAATTCGAAACATGTGTACATTTGATATGTGTAGAAGATTATGCTTCGTAAATGACTGACCATCACGTTTTTGTGTAAAATTAAAAGAGCACTGTGTGAAATTCCCAGTAAATTATAAAAAGACAGTTTAAACAGTGATGGTCAACATTACCACCAATATCAACAAAACTTTCAAACAACTCTCACCTTAACTCACTGAACACAAAAAAAGAGAACCACAACCTATGATGTTGGAAATCCAGGCTTGGGACAGGCACAAAAATGTGACATGGTTTTTTAACTTTAGTGACCAGCATATCTGCTATATACTTGACAAGAACAAATTTTAATCAATAAGTCATGGTGGTCATAGGTAGAGCCAGGGAGGGAGGTCAGGGGGCCAGGGCCCCCTTATGAGCTAAGTAGTAGACTGGTAACAACATGTTTTAAGAGAATATTTCCAATTTTGTCCTTGTCATTTTTCTTTTTACCATGTTTTGAATTTATTTTTTAAACATGTCCCCCCCCCCTTTTATGGAAATGTCTGGCTCCACCTCTTGTTGTTAAAGGTGGCGCTGGGACAAATGTTTAAAAGCTACATGTAAATGGGCGGTTAGTGCAAAGGTCTGTCACTTGTACCATATTCTTGGTAATCGAAAATATGGATTAGTTATCATATAATTGTTGTTTTTATTTCAGGAATTCTGTTGTGATTCAGTTGTGTTACAGAACAAGTATTGAGTACATGATAGGAAATAGTGTTAGATGTCTTCGTATTCTCCACCACAATCTATGTAAACAATATCCCATTTTATTGTGTGCAATACATCGTCATCTCTCAACAATACAGGTATGTATTTAATCACCAAGTCACCTCTGCAGGTAGGAATAGAACTGACAACTTTAGTGGTGATAGGCACTGATTACACTGATTACACTGATTACACTGATTACACTGATTACACTGATAGGCAAATGTAAATCCAACTACCATATGATTGCAACCATTTACAAAAAATGTGTTCCCATTCAATTTAAAGAAAAAGTTTTCACAACATTAAGGGTATATAGTGTTTAACATCACTTTCAACAATTTCCAGTTATATTGTGACAGTCAGTTTTATTGATGGAGGCAACCAGAGTACCCAGAGAAAACCACCGACAAACTTTATCACATAATGTTCTATCAAATACACCTCGACATGAACAGGGTTCAAACTCACAACTTTAGTGGTAATAGGTACTGATTGCATAGGTAGTTATAAATCCAACTACCATACGATCACGACCATGATGGCCCCTTTCTTGATATAGCCTTTTGCATGAATGAACATTTTGTGAATGACTTGCTGCAGGTCGAAGGTTTTCACTGGGTACCCCAGTTTCACTATGGCAGGGTGTTCTTGATGAAACCTCATATGAAAATGTTTGCGAGTGACTTGCCAGAGATCGAAGGTTTTCACAGGGTATTCCTGTTTCCTCCCCCAATAAACTGGCACCACGATATAACTAAAATGTTTTTAAAAGTGGCATCAAATATACAATATATATATTGTCGGAAAATGTAAAATTTATTTGTACAAGCTTTAGAAACAGGTAGCAAAGCAAGCTTTAGTGGCATGTTGCACAGCAAGTGCAAATAAATTAAATTTTTAATGACAATCTACATTGTACATACTGATATATCCTGTCTAAAAGTCCAAAGCTACTGCCAATTTTAACAAAAAAAGAGCAGAAACGGGCATCATTCTAATCAATGGTGTTCTCTATCACGTCTGCACTTTTATCGCTTCTTATTGTTCATTGAATTGGGTACTACAAAAGCTTTATTAGGTTCATTAACACTGAAGTTTATTCAACTCCTTTATTAATACTCAAAATCACATGATTGCAGGATAAAAACCAGTTACCCTGGCTACATATACTGTACCCCTATTTAATCATTTGAGAAACCTTTAGTAAATTGATAATATTTTGCAAAAATGTTGGCTTTTAAGATTTTGAAATAAACTGAAATAATATAAAATTATTGTTAAGCCACATCCAAAAATGTCTTGTTTGAATCACAACATTAAACATGGATAGTATAATAGCAGGTTCAAGGAATGCTCAGTTAACTGACTAATCTACTTGCTAGTTTAAGGTAGAATCTGTTGGTTAAAGTTAAATAGCATTACTCTTTAGGACAAAAAAAACATTTGAAAATAAACATCTTGATGAAACGATTTTAATAAATATATTACAGAGACAGTCATTAAAGGTGATGAACACAGCTTACAGTTTTAAAGCATCAAAGTACCCTGTAGACAAACTTGTAGATTTGTACTCGTTTACAGACAGAGGTCATGTGATCACAGAATGTAAACATTGTGGTTTAAATGTCAGTGAAGACAAACAGTTTGTTAATTTTCACAAGGGATCTTTTTCCAGCACAGAAAAGGTGAGATTAAAAAATATCATCGGGGTAATATTTTATGCTTTTCTTTTGCAATTGTCTCTCCTACAATAATTTATTAATTATCGATGATATCTACATGCTTATGATAATTGGCCCAAACATTCAAACTTGTATTTAATGGTTACGATAGGGAGAAAGGAAAAATCACTGTAAAAGAAAAGAGGCCACTTATCAAGATCGATATTTTAAAGACTTCTTTATAGAGCGATAGCCTTAATGGCATATTACCTCGATAGGTCTTTGATATATCTTTACCTTTGACCTTTAACTGTGATGTATATTAATAGCAATAATGTTAAGGGAGGAACACATGTACCCAGTAATCAGACAAGGAAATCATTTTAAAACCCTCATGACCAGTTAAATAATGTTGTTTGTGGCTAGTAATGTATTATTTGATCTGTCTCAGAAAATATTTTTGCACATTTGCACAATTGTAATTTAAAAAGTAAGTGTATCTTATAGATCATGTCAGTGACAAAACACAGACTGCTAGGTTGATGATACCCTTTAGGACAAATAGTTCACCAGCAGAGGTATCAACCCAATGATAGTAATAGTCCACCAACAGAGGTATCAACCCAATGATAGTAATACATAGATATATCATCTAGTGTGCACTACAAAACAGTTAAAACCACGAGAGTATTCGTTCACTCCCTACAATTCCAAGCAAAGAAATTTATATGGGATAATCATAAGTACATGGTACAAATATGTATTGTTTTTTTCTGCTTATGATGTTTTGCTAAATTTGTTGAATAAAGATCTTGTTATTTTTTTTAACAGGAAAAAAAATTTCACACAGAATTTATCGACAGCCTTATAAACAGAAATAATTTAGCCAGTGTTCTTATTGGAAAAGATGCATCACTAACGTAAATCTTGAAGAAGAAAAATATTTAGGCCACAATCGTTTATTACTTCTGGTGCCCTCTGGATTTCATTGGTAGCGTGAACATGTGTATTTGAAGTGTATTGCGACAGGAAGAGGACACTTGAACTAATTGAAGAGAACCATGTGGAGGATCAAATGGGATAGGAAGTCATTAAAATTCCCTTGAGATCTCTGGAGGATCGAATGGGATAGAAAGTCATTAAAATTCCATTGAGAGCAATGTGGAGGATCAAATGGGATAGGAAGTCATTAAAATTCCCTTTATTCTGATTTATGGGCATATTCCTTGTAACAACTGATTGACAGAAACGGAGAAAATATCAGAAAAATTGTACTTGTTAGAAAGTATGTGAAAGCCATTTAACATGTTTTAGCTCAACTGCCTAAAGGTCAAGTGAGTTTTTAGTGTCACTTTATGTCTATCATTGTCAAATTTTTATATGACGTGATGTACGAGTTATTCATAAGACAAGAAAGAAAAAAAAATTATAGAAGGGGGCTCAAAAAGGTCAAAATTCCAAAATTTGCATATTTAGAAGGTATACCTAAGTACAAAATTTTCATTTTTCATCTAATTTTGATGCAGTTTTTTATTTGAATTTATTTTGAAAAGGGTTATAGTTAAATTCCTCTATCAGTTATTGATAGCTTTGTCAACTTGCTGCGGTCGTATCATGCTGTGTCGGGTGTAGCCCTTTATTCACATTTTAATTTCCTCCTACAAAACTGCTATACAAAAAGGAACCAGACATGGTAGGGATGATCCATGGGCGATGGTGAATCAGATTTGTACACAGGAAGTTGATCCTTAATGGGGGAGGATAGTTGGGGCACCAAAAGGGAGAAATGAAGTAAATTCTAATAAAACAGGCAATAAAAACAAATTGTTAACAGGTGAGCCTCTTGTTTATTTTAATTTTGTATGTTTTTAAAATTATATTTTATAATAATGCCAGCTAGAACTTTTAAAGGTTAGTTTTATCTTTATTATGATATATTTATTTTTATTAAAATTTAATTTTACTAAATGCAATTATTTAAAATGCTAAATTTACATATATATGGACTTTTATAGGTCAAAAAATTAATCTTGATACATTTGTATTTTGGAAAAATATTTTTATTCAAATTGAATAGTTAAACATATTTTTCATGAATATATTTAATTTTTTGTTATACATGTACATGTATATATGTGTATTTTTATCAGTCAAATTTTAAATTCTAATTTATGATATTTTTTTTTATTGATAAAAGAACATTTCTGGATGCAATATTACATTAAAAATGAAATTATTTTGTAAATATTGAAGAAAATGTGGGTTTTGTAATAAAAAAAAATTTGTTATACATGAACATTTTGTATTTTATTTTGATCGTCAAATTTTAAATTCTAATTTGTGATATTTTTTTTTTTTATCGAAAAAAGAAATTGCATAACAAATGAAAATATTTTGTAAATTGAAGAAAATAAGGGTTTTGTAATAAACATCTTTATCGCTATTTTGCGGTATTTTCCTTTGATCTTGTTATCTGAGAATTTTCCATCTCGCGCTAGTAGAGTGAGATGGAAAATTATCGCCAGTAACTAAATAGTCTCGTGATATACAAACGCACGTAATATTATCGCTGTTTTCTAATATGACGTTATAATGAAGTCTCATTTCCAAATCCTTGATAATAAGTGATTAACGATATAAAATATTAATTGTGTTTAAAAAAAATTCAGTATCTCAACAAAATTATTTAATTATGAATACAAGATAGCAATAAAATAATTAAAGATGTTTTTTAAAACTCGAGGACGTTTCTCAGTCATCTCTCATCTCAGGGCTTCACCCTTCAATGAGAGATGACTGAGAAAAGTCCTCTCGTTTTAAAAAACATTGTTAATCACTTAATAGTCACTTTTATCATTTACATGTATATTATGACTACCAAACTGTACTTAAAATAGAAACACCTTTTTTTTTCATGTTCAGGGATATTTAAAAATGTCAATGGCCGAGTTGTACTCTCAGAGCCAATAAATCAATTGTAAGCAATTTTAAATAATAAATCACTGTAACGTCTTATATTTTCGTTAGATTTTTTTTATACTATATTTGAATCAGTAATGAGTTCCTATCACCTCTGAAATTGTGAGTTCAAATCCCGCTCAGGCGAGGTGTACAACATTATGTGATAAATTTTGTCATTGACTTGCAACATGTCAGTGGTTTTCTCCGGGTACTCCAGTTTCCCCCACCAATAAAACTGACCACCACGATATAACAGAAATATTGTTGAAAGTGGCATTAATCACCATAACCCTAACCCTATATTTTCGTTAGAATTTTGTTTATAAGGTATTTGATGAGTTGTGTACTAAACACTTCCAGAGCACCTGCATCCACCCGTTTTTAGTGGGTTCGTTTTATTCGATCTTTAGTTTTATGTGTAGTGTTTTGTAGTTCGTTGTTTGTCCTTTTTCTTTTGGCCGTTGTGTTGTCTGTCCTTCTTCGATTTAGGGATTCTGATTACCCCTTTGGTATCTTCAAACTCTTCTCATGATCTCTTTATTTTTTGTGTTTAATGATTTGAGGTGAGAAGTGGTGGTTCATTTTTATTTTTTGTGTTTATTGATTTGAAGTGAGAAGTGGTGGTTCATTTTTATTTTTTGTGTTTAATGATTTGAAGTGAGAAGTGGTGGTTCATTTTTATTTTTTGTGTTTAATGATTTGAAGTGAGAAGTGGTGGTTCATTTTTATTTTTTGTGTTTAATGATTTGAGGTGAGAAGTGGTGGTTCATTTTTATTTTTTGTGTTTAATGATTTGAAGTGAGAAGTGGTGGTTCATTTTTATTTTTTGTGTTTAATGATTTGAGGTGAGAAGTGGTGGTTCATTTTTATTTTTTGTGTTTAATGATTTGAAGTGAGAAGTGGTGGTTCATTTTTATTTTTTGTGTTTAATGATTTGAAGTGAGAAGTGATGGTTCATTTTTATTTTTTGTGTTTAATGATTTGAAGTGAGAGGTGGTGGTTCATTTTTATTTTTTGTGTTTAATGATTTGAGGTGAGAAGTGGTGGTTCACTTTGTTGATATTGATGGAATTGTTGATCTTCACTATTTAAACTTTCTTTTTATAATATTTGTACTTCATCTTGTATTATCCCAAGGAAGTTCAGTTTCAGTAAATTTTGATTTAAGAGATATAGGTTTAGGGTTATAGTGTTTAATGCCACTTTCAACAATAAGTTGTGAGTTCGAATCCCACTCATGGCAAGGTGTACTTTATACAACATAATGTGATAAAGTTTGTCAGTGACTTGCAGCAGTTCTGTCGTTTTCTCTGGTTTCCTCTACCAATAAAACGGACTGCTACAATATAACTGAAATATTGTTGAAAGTGGTGTTAAACACCATAACCCTTTCATTGTTTAAATGACAATAAATAAATAAATAACATTTTATTTAAGTTGATACAGCACAATTTCCTAATTGAAACAAGTACAGAGATAAATAAAAGCTATGCTAGTTCAAGAACTAACCACATTTATGATTTAGGAGATAACTGTATTGTATTTGAAAACTTTACGGCATCAATTGGAGATTTGATGGTCGCAAATTGAGTTTACTGGTCACACGTTAGCGGCACCAGTAAACAGATATTTGTGACCATAAAATCGACAATTGATTACGTGAAATTTTCAAATACAATACAATTATCTCCATTCTAATGTAATCATGTGTATAGATGTGTATTGCCACATTATTGACAAGATGATGCATCATGTAAGCGGTAATCAACCAAAATTCTAAAAATATCTCATGCTATTTCAACCGTGGAATTGATACCGTGAAAATTACACCATTAAATCGACAATTGATGCCGTGAAATTTTCAAATACAATACAGTTATCTGCATTCTAATGTAATCATGTGTATTGCTACATTATGGATAAGATGATGTAAGTGGTAATCGGCTAAAATTCTCATGATATTTCAACCGTGGAATTGATACCATGAAAATTACAGCATTGTCCAATCACAAACCAGGAATATTAAACAACTACATTAGAATGTATCATACATTGTATACACCATAAAAACAATACTGCATGCCACTAAAAACTTTAACTTTAATTTTTTTTCTTAAATCCATATTTGTTTTTTGTATTTTCTAAAATACTGAAAATTTGCTATAGTACAGGTATTTAAAATATTTAAAATTCAATAAAATCAAAAAGGGGCAAACAAATAGTAAAAAAGAATATGGCCACCTTCAAAACAAAAATACACAGATCAAGTGATACACCACAATCAGTATGACCCTTTGTGGCAAGTACAATGTACCTCTCTTGACTCACTCATTGCAAGATTTCACAGAACTGACATGTAAAAAATACATACATACCTTGTATATAGGCAGTCAAGCATTTATTTTTAAAAAAAAACACAAAGAGGTATCAGCAACTTGTAGCACCATATACACAATACAATTCTAAAAAGATACACGTTTTTGAGCACCATGCACATTATAAAATCTAAAAAGATACAGGTAAACCTGCCCATGTGTGGTCACCTGTAGTTAGCAATCGCCTGTATTAAAACATCACCCTTTTTCTTGTCTAGTCGTAGAAAATTTCATATGAATTGAACCTCTTTAGAGGTCACCTTAAAGAAGACCACCATTTCTTTGTCTCAAAAGTGACCTCTTAATACAGGTTTGACTACAACTTTTTGAGTACCATGCACAATATAAAATACAAATGTAAGTTATGTCCTAGGAGATCAAATTTTACCATAACAGAGTATGCTGCGATAGGCAATGATAGCGACAGCCGGAGCCTTTGAACCGTAATGAGAGCGGGAGGTTTGGCGCTTTAAATTCTGATTCAACCCACCATTTCTTTAGAAATGCCTGTACCAAGTCGGGGTCATTACGGTTTTCAGTTTTCCGGTTGTTGACTGATTTTGTCTGTTTATATACTTGTGAGTTTTGACTTTCCCTTTGTAAGATTGTTCGGAGTTTGGTAATTTTGTTATTACCCTTATTAATCAATCTTCTTAACCAAATGAGCTATACAGGTGCACTGGAGTCTCTAGTTTGATCTAGCTAAAAACAAAATCTAACAAATATCTAATTTGAATTGGACTGCATTAGTTTTAAAAAATTGTTACTTTCTTTTGACTAGGCAAATTTATTGTATAGTTAATAATGCAATAATTGAAAATAAAAAAACAAAAATCAAAGATGGAGACTGATTTATGGCACTATCCACTGGTACCCAGTGAGCAGGATAAAAGTCCTTGCGAACTGTATCCCTGTCTAATCTGGTTCCAGGCTCAGGATAATTTTTGTAATAAACTGTATGACCGTTAGCCAACCAGGCACCCCACCAACCAAATGTACCTGTAGTTATTATAGTATTGTTACACAGTGATAGCAGAGCTAAATCTATTTCTTTAGAGTTTTTAGGAATAATAACTGAATCGGAAAATTGCAAGTATTTTCTGCACCATTGAATATCATCAGAGATTACGACAAACTTCACTTTGTTGTCAAATTTGTGACGAAAATACTGGACAGCATTCAAAATATATTGTAAAGAAGCAGATTTAAATCCTATCTTTATCGAAGTCGGAATCATCATATCCGTTCTCCTCACATGAACACATGTAGTTTGATAGACAGCACTTTTGTCAGTTTTAATGTGAAAACGTAATATTTTTTTGGCTTCTGACAATATATGATCTTGGAATTGAAACTCATTTCTAACTTCCATTTCGGCATCTTTAAAATATTTCCATGACTGTAAATAGCCGTGAATTGTTATATTCGAAAAGGGAAGTAATTCCATTTTTGAGTCGTAAGCACATGGTAATTTCTCATAAACAGATTGACTACACATTGGAGATAATGATTTTACGTTCTTTACTTTAAAGGTCTTTGTCAATGAAACTCTTGGATCTGCATCCGGTCGTGTATAAAAGTCTAGATTATTTTTCTTTGCTATTCCAAGAAGAGATGCATATGCAAACATCCAGTTACCAAGACGACCAGAAAGCTTAGCTGTAACATAAACAGGAGCACGGCTTTCAGGTGGTAAAGTTGTTTCTTTTTTAATATGCGCCATGCATTCTGAAAATTTTGGGTCCCAAAGACTGCGTATTACTGGAATATTTAGAACTGACGGAACTACTTTTTGCCATGACAACACAAGATAGATAAAGATCAGACAAATTACAACCACATACAGCAACCGATTGCTATGCCGCTTCTTGTAACAGTCCATCATCCATGGTTATTCTGTAAATAAACAAAATAATAATCAATACATGAACAGTAGTACATATACCTCTCTTATAATGCCACTCTCACCAAAAGAAGAGGCCATCATGGATTACAACTACTTATACAATCAGTGCCTATCCCCACTAAAGTTGTGAGTTTGAATCCCATTCATAGTGAGGTATACTCGATACAACATTATGTGATAGTTTGTGTCAGTGACTTGCGGCAGGTTGGTGGTTTCCTCCACCAATAAAATTGACCGCCATGATATAACTGAAATATTGTTGAAAGTACTGTTGATCACCATAACCTTAACCCACCAACGCCTTCACTCTTGTCAGGTAAGATTTTAGATGCCTTTATTTAGTAAAATACTGTCTTTTAAATACATTGCTAGTGAAGATACACAGGTGATAAAATTACAGCAACTGAGGTCTTTTATTGATAAAATTTCAGATTCTTGTGGTTACCTCTACTTCTACCATACGTTGATTATTCTGCCACTTTTAGAGTGTGTTTTAAAGAACATTTGAATCATGATGTGTGTTGTTGGACATGCTACTACAACTTTTCTTAATAAATGGTTCCACTGTACTGTTAACTTGTATGAAGGAAAAACGTCCAGTTTTGTAGTCGAAATTTGATTATTATAGCACAAGCGACTTTGGTCATGCTGCTGATGAAGATCCATCACCACCTTTAGTTGGTCATGATTGTGATGTACGCACTGAATATCTACACATATAAAATTTGAATAAGAAAAGTAATTGCATATTTATATGTTGCTCTGTTTTAAAACTCAACAAAAAAGTATATATATTTTAATTAGGATAAACCTTTTTTAGTTTTTGCTTTCATTTGAATTTCGTTTTTATAGATATTCAATGCAGACAGTAGATTTTTAGCTCTTTGCCTACCTCCAAAAATAACTGAGAGTTTAATATTGAAGTCAAAAGATTACTTCATCACTCAGCTGCATGAAAAAGGTGGCTTGTGTGGTATAGTGTCTACATCCAAGAGATCATGTGGTGGAAAAAACATTAGGTAGTCCTACATCTAAAATACTACAGTTTAAAAGTGAAACCCGCACGTGAAAATAATGAACCTATTGTTGGCATTTTTGACGAATTATTGCCACTGGCACTGGATTGGAAGCCATCGCTTTTTATATTGAACTGTAACTTATAGGAACCGTAGTGGAGATCTCCTTTAGCTCAGTTGGTAGAGTGGTGGCTTACAATGCAAGAGGTAGAACAGGTTACATCTGCAAAATATCTAGGAGTAACAATATCATCAGTTTTGAGATGGAATGTCCACATTGTAAATATATATGCAAACAAGCAAACAGCACACTGAGCTTCCTCAAACGAAACATTAACATCAGTAATCCAAAAGTAAAAGAGAATGCATACAAGGCACTAGTAAGACCTACGATGGAATACGCATGTACTACATGGGATCCTTATCAACAAAATAACAGGCATAGCCTTGAAATGGTACAAAGACGGGCAGCAAGATATGTAAGAAACAGATATCATAACACCTCGTCTGTTACAGAAATGTTACATCAACTACAGTGGACATCATTAGAAGCCTGTAGAAGACGAGCAAGGCTAGTGTTGCTATACAAGATCAGCAACAACCTAGTTAAAATAGATCCAACAAGCAAGCTTATACCACCCAAGCGCTTATCTAGGAACATGCACGATAGATCTTTCCAAATTCCAGCAAGCTCAACAACCTTGAGGAGAGAATCTTTTTATCCGAGGACTATACAGGAATGGAATTCACTGCCAGCCAACGTTGCCACTGCAGGGAGCCTTGAAACCTTCAAGTTCAAGGTCCTCATCTGACATCAGCCAGCTGGAATAAGTGATAAAGTCTGTTTTTACCTGTAAATACTGTATAGCACTTTTAATTTTTTTAATTTATTTTTGTCCTGCGCACATCCAAAGTAGGAGAATCGTCAACCTAGAGGCAGAAGCAGAAGGTACCGGGATCGAATCCCATCGGTGACATTACATTTTTCGGAGGTAAAACATGCTCTAGCCTCTACTGTTACAGAACAAATACACTGTATTCTTACCATTGAATTTATGGATATTTTATTAATATAGTGTCTATGTTTGTGTCTCTTGATATTGCTTCAGTAGCAGGAATCTTACGTCAACTTGTCGATTGCAAGATGTGCCAATAAATCTGTATTCTGTATTCTTCGTGTCATAGACACTGGATTGTCTCTCTTGTAATTTTTGGTATCGTCTACGCGCATGTACAATTTACACTCGGTAATTACGGTAGAAATAATAAATAAATTATAAAGCGTTCGGTTTCCTGTATATAATCTGCTAGAAGTCGAATCCGTTCCGTTTCCTACTGTAAATGGGCGTCTGCTTCTTTGTGCATCTGGTACCGCTTCAGGGTGTATACAAACAAGGAACTAGTCATATTATAAAGTAAAATCTTATCTCGAAATAGATACGATTGTAAATCCGTGTTAATATGATCACAATGGTTAATGTGTGAGATGAGCTAGAATATTTTCTATCCATTTTAATTATCAAGATTAATGCAAAGTATAATAAAAAAAATATCAGTTTCTTATTTAAGCTAAACAACAAAACTTCGCACGGTCCACAGGGGCTTTCTCCCGGTCATTAAATTTGCCGTAATTTTGTACCACTTATTTTTTTTACTTTCAATGTATAACCCATATGATTTTTCAGTGGGTTTTACATTAATAGTGAAAAAAAAATGTCAGTGTGGCAAACTTAGCAAAATTAGAGGCCGGGAGCAAAGCCCCTGCTCATGGTTCCAAATTCTTTGAAGAAGCAAACATAACGTACCCATTGAATCTGGTCTATCATTCTTGAGAATGCACATGTTCAATGTAGGAGTCCAGTAAATGATTCAGATGTTCCTAAGTAACACACAGTTACTAGTTTAACGAATTTCAACTGCATTCGCCATGCTCTGGTGATAATCCGTAATTTGCATAATCGGTAAAAAAAATTGATGGCAATAAAATAATTACATGCCCTTGAATTATATTTTTTAATAACTTCTTTATTTCTTATTCAATTAACCGCATCGGTGGCGTAATGGTTAGTGTGCTCGCCTCGAGTGCGGTAGATCGTGGGTTCGAGCCCCGGTCAAATCAAAGACTATAACATTGGTATTTGTTGCTTCTCCGCTAAGCACGCAGCATTAAGGAGAAAGAGCAGAGACTGGTCGGCTCGGAATCAGAATAATGTGTCCGAGTGGAGCGACAACGTTTTCGCTACACTACAGGTGGAAATAACATTGTTTGAGAGTTTGACAACACCTTTTTGAACGTTGTTTAGCGAACATTTATATAATTAGGGGCATTTGTCGCACTCACATTAAATGTTATCCTTACAATAACTAATGCTATAAGTAGATGATTGATTGTAAACCCATGTTTATAAAATGTCGATTTTATGTTCACTTTGTTACATGTTTATTTGTATATTTTGTATAATTGTCACAAACTGTATTGTTTAATGACAATACAATTTTGAATTTGAATTTGATATATCTTTTGTTTTCTTAATTTTGCGATACACTAACATCGATCTATAGTCCCGTTTGAGGTCATATCAAGTACACGTAACCTTTCCGGTCATTCACCTTTGACCTTCACTAATAACAGTTAAATATATTTGACTCACTTTTACAACCGATCGTTCGTGTTTGACCGACCAATCTTATAAAAGGCTGTTATACTTATATTGACCAATATTTGACTCGGTTTTAAGAAGTAGGCTAATCGATGATTTGTCGGTTTAGAATATGAATCCTGTCATGACTCAAAAGACGGGGTGTTGTTCGATGTATGGCTTTATGGTGTTTAACGCCACTTTCAAGAATATCTTCAGTTATATCGTGGTGGTCAGTTTTATTGATGGAGGAAACCAGAGAAGCCGGAGAAAATCACCGACCTGTCGCAAGTCACTGGCAAACTTGATCACATGATGTTGTATCGAGTGCACCTCGCCATGAACGGGGTTCGAACGCGCAATACTAGTGGTGGTAGGCACTGATTGCATAGGTAGTTGTAAATCCACCTATCATATGATCACAACCACGACGGCCGAGGTTAATAAAGGGCTACTGTGGGTTTGGTAAACCCCACTCGAATAATGGATGGAGCCATCCAGAGACCATAAGCATCAAGCATGCCAAAATTAAATGAAAAATATAAATTGTGTATGTCTGCCAAATATGCGAAATTTCAAAATGTTGGGCCCTGTCAGTCCATTTTCACTATAAACAATAGCTCAGTATCTGTATCGACTCAAAAGTGAAATAATACAGGTGACGATTGTGCAAACAAAAATGCGTTATAATTGGATGAAAAATAAGAAAGTTTTTTTTTTTTTTATGTGAGACTTTTTTTAACTCCATTTTCAGTTGAGTTGATCGCGGAAATATAGTCTTTGGTTTAACGCGATCGTAGATCGAACTCACGATCTACCCATGGAGATCTAGATACCGCACTTGATGTCAGTACGCTAACCATTGCATCACCGTAACGGTATTGCTTGTTAGCTTCGATTCTTGTTTCTTAGGAACGTGACCCGTCACGATATAATTGAAATATTGTTGAAAGTTGTGTTAAGCACCATAAACCAAACCTTTGGAATTTGTCGGAAAACAGAAAACGCATGATTTCACAATAACTATTTATATGGTCTATTTCACAATAACTATTTATATGGTCTATTTCACAATAACTATTTATATGGTCTATTTCACAATAACTATTTATTATTCGTTTTCAAATATTTATATATATATTTAACTATTATTAGACTTGAATTTGTTTATATTTTTATATCTATATAATAAATGAAATAACTGATTTTCGATACAGCAGCCGTTATATCAATTTCGGGGGTTAAATCTATTTAATTAGAATTGTATCTCCTCGCTGACTTCTTCTCCATCCCCCCTTTTCCTTCAAATTTGTGTATGGAAAAGACTAATATCATGCTGGGTGTATTTTTTTTTCTAAACTTCTATTAATAATTTATAAAACTTGGTAAAAGGGGAATAACTGGAATAGTAATGTATTTTTTTTTCATAGTGTATTACCGAAGTAGAAAAATACACACAATAAAAACTAGGTACATTTTGTAGATTTGGGAGAAACCCATATTGGCCATAATAATGTGGACCAGGGTCATATAGGTTGAATTCCATGTATATCTAGCCCTTCGCGAAAAAAAAAAACAAAAAACAAACAAACAAACAAAACAAAACAAAGACAAATCTCATTACCATGTTGTGTAAAAAGAAATCAGTGCTCTTCTATTATAAAGTGGGTATATATTTTTTACAAAGACAAGTGTCTGTTTCAAGTCGGTCCCAGAATAAAGTAAATCACTGCAACGCAGTATACGTATACTTAGTATAGTCTGTCTGTCACAAAACTTGAGAAAATTAGCTCTGCTGGTATTTTTAATTAACAAATATTCTTGAATGTTGTACATATAAGTTACAATCCCGAGGGCATTTGTGGAAAGAATATACATAATAAATCTCCCCTGGGGGTGGTTAATAAAAGTTGTAACACGGGCAAGGGTCCGGGCCAAAAACACCGGGACCAAAATCAATAATTCGTGTTTAAATAGTTATTTATGAACCTTTTTTCATGAAACTTGGATATATTTCGTAGAAATATAACATTGTAAAATAGAAATTTTTTGTAGAAAAAATAGTTTTTGATGACGTTTTTGGCACTTTCATGATGAAAACTAATAAAAGTTGTAACCCGGGTTGCGTTTAAAATACGAGTTGGCCCTCCCTATTCCCAATTGGCAAGCCATTTAAATATTTAATTTTTTTATTGTTAAAAAGATTATGCTCATACTAGACCATCATATAAATGATGGAGCCCTCACGCCACGACAAGGCCATGAGCAATGTGAGGGTGTGCCCTCACCCCTCCCTATTCCCAACTGAAAGATATCTATTTATTTATTTATTTATTTATTTATTTAATAAGGATTGGGGATTTTTTTTTTAATAAAATGTATTACTACAAAGATACCCTGCACAAGGCATGGGGTATCTTTAGTAGCCAGCGTAGTTTCCCAATTATTTAAGTTTAGTGAAAAGTTATTAAATATAAAGTGAAATAAAAGTTTTATTAATAAAGTTTTTTTTAATAAATATATAGGATATAACGAAAAATACATACATTTATGTACAATAAAAACACATGATTGACATTTGTGAAGAAAGTTCATAGCAGGTCACAGTTCATTATCTAATAACACATATTGTTCATCAAACACTGCTGCAGTTGTTGCAAGTAAAGGAAAAACTTCCCTGAAAATTGACTAAAGTACCGCGTTGGAAGCACAGCCAAAATGATACCAGGTGGAACACATATCACAAGAAACCATGTCTTCAAATAGATTCGGCAAATCACACTCGGCCTTGCATTCCTTTTTGATGAAAAGGTTGACACTGGTGTTTTTCAAATTTAATGTAACTTTTGATTTGACTGGTTTTATCTTTGGAAATGGCGGAAACTGTTTGTTTTCCATGCACTTTAGGAGATGATTACGCATGACGTTGGTATTAAAATGAACGCTATTTTTTCCATTCCAGCCACTGAAACAAAATTCAGTCATAAATGCAATGGCGAAAACTCGTCAACTGAGTTGGCTTGCTGTTGAACTTTAGGAATTTTGACCGATACAATGGCTTTGTTTTTTTCATAAATCCTTGACTAGTGGCAATTTTTTTAAGTGCGCCCCCAAACTTGAAATCCTGGATCCGCCCCTGTTGACATTTGAATTTGCACAGATGTTGTAAAGCTTTTACTGTTCATACTATCAAGCACATAGATGGTTCCGCTTGTATCTTGGCAAGAAGTAATCCAATGATCACGACCAGTATGATGAATTTGCACACATGGCGAAGATTGAGAGTTCATCTTTACGTGATATTTTCACTGATTGTTTTTATACACATGTACTTTGCTAGTGTACTGGAAACCGTTGATGTTTGGAAACTGAGTTTGAAGTATACATTGGCAATAGTTCATGGTTTCACTACACAATTTCCTATCAAATTTTACGTCAGTTTTCTCCTTAAAAGTTAATGCATGTTCCTGGAATTGTTGCCACACTCGACCACTGTGTATTGGAGAATTTCTAGCAGGACTCTGCGGTGATCCTGGAGATGAGGTAGATGGAGCGGATGGAGATATATGTGGTGATAGACTAATACGAAATGGAGATGCGGCATGCAGTGATGGTACAGCTGCTGGATCAGGTGACTGTGGAATTGCAGTGAAATTAAAGTCGTTAACAGACGATTTCTCTATGATCACATTGTCACTACTATTGTCTTCAAATCGTATTTTCTTCTTTGCTGTAACATGCACCGGTGATGTTGCTTTTCGCTTTTTCAGTATTGATTGTGGCGTTAAAATCGGAGTTGACGAAATAAATGAGTGCTTCTTAACAGAATCGGGTGCTGGGTTTATAACAGACAACTGATCCTCATCGCACGGTCTTGGTGGTTTCTGTCCTGCTTTCTTATTAGGTCTTTTACGGCTATTTTTGCGAAGCTGCGTTATATTGTACACCCTTTTTTCATCTATATTGTCCATATTTAAAGTCATTCTGACCGCTATTATATGGTAACATGTACCTAAAGACGGTCATAAGCAATTTTCTTTCGGAAGCATCTCTACTGTATACTTGTCACCTTTGGAGCCTTCCACTACAAAAGTACCGGCTTCGGGAACGTGGTGAACTCGTTTCTGTCTACCTGTAACAATTGCCAAAGAACGCTGTGATGTAGATTCGGACTTTGCTCTATCTTCGATCGATGTTGCATTTGTCGGAATTTCATCTTCAATTTGATTGTCATTATCAGTTTGAACACCTGTTGTCATTTCACCTTTCACTAATTGTATAATTTCATCAGGATGACAAACGTTAGTTGGAAATATGACCGTGTTACGATCCACTAATGCTGCTCTATGTCTTTGTTTCATGGTAAGATTGCCTATTCCACAGAAACCACTGAAATATATCCCTTTTGACGTGATTCCAACAAAAAATATGTTTACAGTATGGCAAGTAATGGTTAATCGCTTTTGAAATTCCAGGTTCACGGTCTGTCACAATAACAGGTGATCCTTTGGACAAATTTGGCACCAATGATTAAATAGTTCTAAAGAAGTGCTCATGAAGTTCTGCTGAGCGACAATCATGTATCATAAATGCTGCTGGAATGGTATTGCCATCTTGAAATGAAACATGTTTGAACACAAGAACAGATACAAAAAATTCTCCTAAATCAAAAGTTGTGTCATACGAAATTAAAGGTGATTCATCAGATTTCACAAGCAGAATCTTATTGAATTCAGTCAATACATCATCTAAACCAATAACGCAACACAAATCAGGAAAAACGGTGAGTTCCTTCACAAAATCATCAATGTGGTCTCCCAACTGAACTACGTTGTAAATCTGATCTTGTCCAATTCTCTTCTTCTGACGTGATTTGCAAGCAACATTACACACCTGGTAAATATTCCGAAGGTTAGACACTCCTTGGTAAGCACCGGTTGTGTTTTCGTCGTTGTCATTTCACGGTAAGTGTCCATCGGATTTTTTGTATGTGTTTGTTTTTCCATTTGCCGGAGAATTGATGGTAATGTTCTTCTGTAGTCACCATGTGGATCTTTCTGGTTTCCATGTAGGCGCGGAACATACTTGGTTTCATCACCTAGGTATTGCACAAGTTTCAATGTTGAATCCTTCTCGAAATACACCTGTACACACGCCGCACAAAATCATCACAACCTTTCTGGTCACGTGAATGCATTCTTAACTATATTTACTAACAAAAACTGTCTGATTCTTCTTGGGAACACCATATCCTACCTTATTTACCCAAGCGTATCCATCGCACGACCAGTCGTTCTGTTTCGCCTGATCACCTCCGTCACTTATGAGGAACACTTGACCACCCCTAGGATGTTGAGGAGGGATGTTTGATACTTTGTCCATGTCTGGATCATTAAGAATCGACATCACCTCTTTGATGTGCAGTGGCGTTGATGCTTCCAAATACACAACAGCTTGTGGCCCACCACCAATCTGAAAAGGTACTAAAGATACATTAATTTGATTTTCAATGTCTGTGGAACTCTGATACGACTGTAAAAGAAGATGCATCTGAAAAAGAGTCTGAATATATAAATAAATATCAAATGAATTGGTAGCAACAGACATGGAATCGTTAAATACGAGTCCTGCAACTGAGACAAATGTGGGTCTGGAACCTGCACCTGAAACAAATGTGGGTCTGGGACCTGCACCTGAAACAAATGTGGGTCTGGGACCTGCATCTGAAACAAATGTGGGTCTGGGACCTGCATCTGAAACAAATGTGAGTCTGGAACCTGCATCTAAAACAAATGTGGGTCTGGGACCCGCACCTGAAACAAACGTGGGTCTGGAACCTGCACCTGAAACACATGTGTGTCTGGGACCTGCACCTGAAATTAATCTGGGTCTGGAATCTGCACTAACTGACCTGAAACGAGATAAAAAGTCAATAGAATCTGCAAGAGTACATGGTAAGACTGGAAAATCATCAGCAGATACAGACCTGCTATCAGCCGTGCGAACATGAACAGGTGTTAACAAGGCATCCCTGTAAGGAAAGATTTCCTTATCACCACCTGTAAGTGAATGTCCTGAAAGACTTACAATAACAATTTTAATTGAAAAATTGAAATATATATATGACTATAAATTATTCCAGAAATAGGTTGACAAGTTGAAACACAATGCTTATATTGCAAATGAAAATTTGGTACAAATACGTAGCTATATCCAACAAAAATTCGTTAGAAACTGATGATCAACTAAATTATGATTTCTTTTATACTTTGAAAGATGAAACAGTTTATTTTACGCGAGCTTGTTGTTTAAAATAATGTGTGAAATCTTATAGAAACAAAAAAACATTTGATGTCATTGAAATGCTTGTTTTGCCTTACAACAGTTAGTTTGTGTTGAGTTGTATTTTGTACTACATGACATACGAATATTTCTTTGAATCAATTATAAAGAAAATAATAATTCAATTAAGACATGTTTAAAGTATTGTACATCAAAGATTAATTGTTATTTTTAATGCAAACACTCATAATTTATAGCTTCATATCTTTATTGATGTACGACCGTTGTTAGCTTGTGTGTTTAATTGGAATTAAGCTTTATAATGATTTCCTAAATAACCTCCTAAATTATTAATTAAACTTTATTACATTGCAAAATTAAGAATTCTATCTATCGAAATGAATATTATTTTTTTATTATTAATTCATGCCGATAGATATGTCCTTAATTTAAACAGATGCAATGTAATAACAACAATCTTTTTATATTTAATATTTCAATAAAATATATAATTTTTTAACCAACAAATATTCCTAGGATATTATTTAATCAGGATTTATTTTTGTACCAGGGGCAGGGCCCGGGTTACAACTTTTATTAGTTTTCATCATGAAAAGTGCCAAAAACGTCATCAAAAACTATTTTTTCTACAAAAAAAATTCTATTTTACTATGTGTTATATATTTCTACGAAATATATCCAAGTTTCAGGAAAAAAGGTTCATAAATAATTATTTAATCACGAATTATTGATTTTGAGCACGGTGTTTTTGGCCCGGACCTGGGCCCGGGTTACAACTTTTATTAGCCACCCCCCTGGGCGCCCCCAAATTTGACACATTTTTTTTTTTAACGGAAGTGAAAACGGTGACTGTAAACGCAAGCGCATTACTTTATTTTGATTTTACTCGCGCCATGAAAAAATAAATAAATTAAGCATGAATTAAAAATGACGATCTAAGAATTGATCGAGGTTCGGGTAAGTTAATCAATAATTATATAACACAACCAAGAAGATAATTCAGACACCTGATCGATCATTGATTAAGTAGATGCAGAGACCGGCTTGGTGCTTGTGACCTGGCTCCAGTCGGTCTAGAATAGTGTGCCCGAGGTATCGAATTCAAAGAGGAGTGAATGCTGTAGACACACGTTTAAACTATGCTGACATATTAGTTCTATATTAAATATAATGTAGGCTATAGTTATTATTGTGGATCCGTCGGTCGTCGTCAGTCTGTTTACATTGCAATTGCATCATTTCAATGTTCTAAAATCATGAGACATAACTTGCCTGTTCAGGCTATAGTTTTGAGCAATGCAATCAAACTTGATAGGAATGTAGAAGGTCATTTCTAAAGTTATACCCTTTGTTCTAATCGCCTAAAATTGAAGTTGGGTCAAGGGGATCCACCATTTAAATTCGTACCACATAGGACATCATGGACAGAGTTCAGAATGGAAGGTCCTTGTCATCTCATTGTTTGACATCTTGAAGGTCTTCCTTATTTTAAGAATGTCCTATATTTTTTTTATTTGTTACTTGTTTTATTATTATTTTTTTTTGGGGGGGGGGGGGGGGCTCTTGCACTGTCTTCATCATTGTTGATAAGGCGACCGTTTCACTAAACTGATCGTAAATCGCAAGTCTAACATTATGCTTATGTGCACTTACATGTGCATTTCAGTAAGCTAGCCCTAATCATAAGAGTTACGACAAATAACAAGTCATCTTTCATGGATTTGAAAAAGATATCACATCAGACGATGATCACAACAACGCCGTCAGCTCGAAGCTGATTACATTAAAGTTCACATTAAAAAAAATTCCTGCATAATTTATATTCAACTATTTCTTAAATGTCTTTGCTTAAGTGATTTTTTTTAATAAATCCAAGCTATTAGGAAAAACGTATAGTGGATTGAGCTTATAGAGAAGAATCCACTGTCTCTTCACATTTTTCTCTTCCTGAAAAAGGGTTAAAAACTACACGTTCATCTTAGTTACATGTGCATAGGTGTACAACTTACGATTGCATACCACCACTCTAAATTTTACGATCACTTTTTATCGTAAGTCATAAATGGTCATTTATTGGTTTTACCGTTTATATCAATATTATGAAAAGAAAGTTTAAACAGTGATGGTCATCAATTCCACAAATATCAACAAAACAAACAATGACCTCAGACTCTCTTCTTGGCTGAACTTGCTGAACACAAAAAAAGATTACAACATATGACAAATTTATTGTACTTTCTTCATAGTGAATTGTAAACTTTTATATTTTAGATTAAGTACCACGATCGATCCCCATTTACACCATGGGGACGCAGGCTCCAACATCAGCCGATGCCTGTCTCAGTATCGTTCACAGTTTAATGTGCCATAGACAAGGTGGAGAGAGCGAAAGCTTTGCTAAACGAGCCATCGAAAGCTTGGTGAAAAAGTTGAAGGAGAAACGAGATGAGCTAGACAGTTTAATCACAGCTATTACTACCAATGGAGCACACCCTTCAAAATGTGTAACAATCCAACGCACCCTGGATGGAAGACTTCAGGTAATTGGATGTAGTACAAATCTATTGTGTTCGGCAGGGGAGGGGTTATGGTGTTTAACGCCACTTTCAACAATATTTCAGTTATATCGTGGTGGTGTGTTTTATTGGTGGAGGAACAGCATGCCCATTCACGTACTGCAGTACGTGTTTCACGTAGAATAAAAATCATGCACGTATAATTGAAAGAACCCTACGTGCGTGCACGTAAAGAACCTGTTGTGTGAGCACTATGAAAATTACCTTTTGTTTACAATTCACTTCAAAGTACGTAATAGAGTTGTTCTGATTAGTTAAATAACCATTTTTGTTGTTTAACCAGCAGCAATGTTTTATTTATTCAACTGCTAGCTTTTTGTCGAAATTGTGAGCAAAGAAGGTATAAAAACTGCATAATTCGTCATTTTACCAAAAATTTTGAAAAAGAAATACCGGAATTGGATTCCGGAACCGGGAACGACTATTTCCGGTTTTGCCGATAATAAAAAAAAATAAATTAATCCAGACCGACCGACCCTAGATTTTTTTGACATGTGACAGTAAACACACATATTTTTTTTGGTCCTAATATTTACAAAAAACAGCATGGTGCACGACCTTGTGTGGAGAAAATGCAGTTCATTTTCTTTGTACCCCCAAATGAAGAGTTGGAGGGTACATTGCACCCCCAAAAATGAAGGTAAAAGGGTACATGTACCCCCAGATGAAAAAACCTGTGGGCATACTGGAGGAAACGGTGTACCTGGAGAAAACCACCGACCTGCTGCAAGTCACTAGCAAACTTTATCACATAAAAGTTGTATCGAGTGCACCTCTCCATGAGCATGATACAATCTCTCAACGTTAGTCTTGATAAGCACTGATTGCATAGGTAATTCTATATCCAGTACAATACAATCACGACCTATACGACCCCTTGTATTGTGAGATGTTTACTGTTGAATATTCAATACTCAATATGCATTGCAGGAAGTGAAGTAGACCTGTATTTTTAATTAAGAAAAATAAAGTAAATGAAGGTCTCCAGTAGGGGTCAAATAAAGTTTCAAAGGGTCAATGAGGATGAGAAATATCTAGCTATATGTTATATATGGCTTATGGTGTTTAATGCCACTTTCAACAATATTTCAGTTATATCGTGATGATCAGTTTAATTGGTGGAGGAAACCAGAGAAAACCACAGACCTGTCACAAGTCACTGGCAAACTTTATCACATAATGTTGTATCGAGTACACATCTCCTGAGCGAGATTTGAACTGACAATGTTAGTGGTGATAGGCACTGGTTGCATAGCTGGTTATATATCCAACTACCATACGATTATGACCACGACGGCCCCCACTACCGTAAATTGGGAATATTTTGGTGTAAGTTAATATTGGCCTATTTTCTAGTGTGTTTAATTTTGACCACTTTTGGTTCCCATCGGCCATGTGTTTCATTTTTTTGTCAGTTAATTCAGAACGTAAATGGAAGCGTTCTCATTTCAACAGGTGATACTACGTTTTTACTGTTACTTACCGGATATGGATAAATAGTGATATTTATTAAAACTAGGAAATTAAATATTTAAACAGCATAAAGTAAAATGCATTTAATATAAAAACAACAAATAATAATTTTGCACTGGTATTAATCATCGCTTTTACAGGTAAACAGTCTTATTATAACGGTCAGTACATGTATTTGTTTACACAACAATAATACATAATAAACAGATCAAAGGTTACAAAAAAATGTATATGACAGATCACACCTTTATAATTGAATTTTGTACCTGTAAATCTATTTGATTATTGACTGTGAATTTTATGTTGTTATAAATAAAACCGATAAGACTTCTTTTTTCTATAGGTAATTGTCATTTTAATGATATTTGACATTTTGTTGATTGAATAAATTTTATTGGTATAGCATGGTTTTTATCAATATACTTTATTTACCTGTAATTTCTCTCTTGTCATCCAAACCAATGATTTCACATCGTGAACATTTTTCAGTTTGACTTGTGTGTGTATATACATGTATAACGGTAATTGACAAAGTTTTACTTAGGAAAGAAGTAAGACAAAAAGGTACAGACTAGGGAATATAAATATAAAAAGATATTAAGGCAGTGTTCAATTTTGGTGGTTAATTTTTGGAGTGTGACATAATTTGGTGTGTTTAATTTTGGCACTTCGTATTTAGGGGACAAAATAGGCCAAAATAAAACCATGACCAAAATTTCCCGATTTACGGTATATTTTATATGTCTTCATTGTTTTACAGGTAGCTGGTAGGAAAGGCTTCCCTCATGTCATTTATGCTAGAATATGGAGATGGCCAGATCTGCATAAAAATGAATTGAAGCATGTCAAATATTGTCAGTATGCTTTTGATTTGAAACAAGACAGTGTTTGTGTAAACCCTTACCATTATGAGAGAGTGGTCTCCCCTGGAATAGGTAAGAATTATTTCCCATTTTTTCAAAGGTATTAATTAACCCTTGGATATTTGCATTTAAAATTATGTTGTGTTAAGTTTGATATCATCTAGGGGTTCTGTCGACTGTTTCACTAAACTGATTGTAAATCATAAGTCTAAGATTACACTTACAACAATTTTCTTACGTGCATGTATACATGCGTTTCACTAAGAAGAGTTTGAAGATACCAAAGGGGTAATCAGAATCTGTAAATCGAAGAAGGACAGACAACACAATGGCCTAAAGAAAAGACAAGCAATGATGTACAAAACATGTATACATTACACATAAAACTAAAGATTGAGTAACATGAACTCCACTAAAAACTCAAGTGCTCCAAAAGGGTAAGCAGTTCCTGCTCCACTAATGGCATCCGTCATGTTAATCTTATTCCATACGGTCACCCGGCCGACAAACATTTTGATAGTTTTGGAATTTGGGAAGGGGGGGGGATATAAATGCTTGTGTATTGGGTTTTATTGCAATTTATTAATTTGTGTTTTTAGCCTCACATTGGTATAAATATACTTAATAATATTCTGTAATTAACGTTTAAGTAAAAACATAGATATCTAATTCAGTGTGAATGACACATTTCTGGAATAAATTTCATTAGGTACGGTCAATGTCGAAAAGTTGGAAAGCCAAATACAGTCAAACTTCGGATCGGTCGAACAATATGGATGGCTTGAACTGATTTGAAAGTCTCGTTAATTTTCCTTATATTTCTAGGTAAAATAAAAACTTTCGCTCGAACTCCGATACTTCGAAATGTCAAACTTCATGCCAAACTCGAACATCACAATTTAAGTGACAGGTGTATGTTATGGTTGAATGTGCTTACAGGTAAGGTGTGATAAATGTCAGATTACCACAGATAATTGTTTACTTAATCAAGTACAGTATATAACATGAAATTGCATTGATTTTCCAATCTTCAATATCTGTTGGGTTTTTTTTCAGATTTATCAGGATTGACCATACAGCATGCTGGTAAATATTTATCTTTATTTCTTCATAAATAAACCTCCCAGGTTATTGTCAACATCACATTCAGAAATCAAGTATATTTTTGTCTATATTAACCGCATCGGTGGTACAATGATTACCATGCTCGCCATGAGTGCGGTAGATCCTGTGTTCAAGCCCCAGTCGGGCCAAATCAAATACTATAAATTGGTATTTGTTGCTTCTCCGCTAAGCATGCAGCAGTAAGGAGAAAGAGCAGACTATATCACTTAATGTTATATCGAGTACACCTCGCCATGAGCGAGATTCCACCTCACAACTTTTAGTGGTGTAATTGCACAGGTAGTTGTAAATCCAACTACCATGCGATCAAGACCACTATGGCCCCAATAAACATGATATAATAAATATGTATTAAAGTTATACTAATTAATTTGTTTTGCGAGATGGATTTCGCATCGAAGGCGAAGCAGCCTGAGATATGAGATGCAGTGAGAAGTCCATTAAGAGCAAAACATATCAATGATAGCAGGGCTCACCACACATAGTAAAAACAGGGCAACTTGACTTCTCTCACTCTTGACTTAAGGGCGAAGTGACGGAAAATCTGGGAGACTTCCGAAAATCCATCCAAATTTTAACGTTTCTTTCCCCACTACCGCATGTTCCCCTATCTTTCACAAAACGAACATGCTGCACAATGATCTTAAAAAGGATGCAATTAACGAGTTTGGAATAAAATATTGAACATCAAACCCTCTATGGGTCAAATTTCAGGAACATGGGAATATTGAAGAAAAGTATGATTATTGGTGAAAAAAATACGGACTTGAAAAGACTGACAGGGCGACTAAAACTTCGCTTTTTGACAGAAATTGGGCGATTTCATTGAAACCAAGGCAAAGAAGTCGCTCACTTTGTCTGGTTTGGTGAGCCTTGACGATAGTATGTTTATCAAGGATTTGTCAAGCTGACATCAGTCACCTCCATATAACGTCACATTATTAAACGTAGAAATCAACAAGGTCTCGACATTAACGTTTGTCCAATTGTCCGGTACCAGTGAAAACTGACGTCGGACAAGTAGATCTTGTGTCATGGTTGTCCGACGGGACAAGTGAAAAAATGATTTTGATATACAATTTGCATTCAATAGATGGTGAACAACGACGTTCAAAGCATCCTGGATTCAATCCACATTATACGATTACCGCTTAGATGGGCCTGCTATTCGAGAACCAAACTTAGAAATTTACGATTAGACACTCGTACCATGATGGCATCGTTTGATACCAATGACTTTATGACTTGTGTCTAAGTGTATGTTAATTTGTTGATTAAAGATGTCATAGTCATAATTTCTGTTAATATTAATATGACAGGATGTGATAATGTTTGTGAGACAATAACCAAAACATTTTACACAAATTGCTAATAATTATTCTCTAGTTTTTGTAATTTTTATTAGTTTTTTCGGACAACTAAAAGATTGAGTCGGACAAGTACTTTTTTTAGTTAGTTGTCCGAAGGGACAAGTTAAAAAATAGGTTA
Source organism: Bathymodiolus septemdierum (assembly GCA_963383655.1). NCBI lineage: Eukaryota > Metazoa > Mollusca > Bivalvia > Mytilida > Modiolidae > Bathymodiolus > Bathymodiolus septemdierum. The sequence continues at coordinate 1,037,187 of OY726527.1, forward strand.
ATGTAGAGGCCTGCAACATATTTTTATTTTCCAAAAACATGACAATAAGGATCAGATACAAGTTTTACAACTTAGAACATCTTCAATTAATATCATGTGTAAAGATCAAAGTCAAAATTTACAACTCGATATCGTATAATAAATGTCGTATAAATGACAATATTAATGACTTGACTTTTGTATTTTGTTTTTGGTGCTGTAGCTCCTCCGACCAGACTTGTAAAAGATGAATATGGTAGTGATATTGGTATGGAAGGGGCTAGTAGTCAGCATGGTATGTTACGATTGGTCATTGTTGTCATGTGATTATATTGTCAAATTTGCAATTTCAGATTTTATACGAAGATTCTTCGCTGCTGATATATTGTGTAAAACACTTTAAAAAAAATTACACGAATATTAATTTGAATGAAAATATGTGGTAAAAATGGTTAAGGATGTAAAATTTACTTTTTTTTTTTTTTTACTAATTAACAAATCATTGGTTATTGGAAGATTTCAAAGTCAAGTTTTCTCAGGTCATTTATTTTATTTTTGTTAACTAGGTGTAAACCCAACTTAAACACCAGATGTTAATTCTAACTGAAACTCAGGGATAAAACTTAATAAGGGTCCAATTGACCAAGACCACTAACATTTGGGCTTGGTCCCTGAAAATTTTTAGACAGTAGCTACGCTCGCTACTGATAATTTTAATATTTTATGTGCAAAATCAGTTGCTGGGTCGTAAGAATTTATGCAGGGCAGCTGATATGGTTATTTGAGAGTACTCAGTTGACTGATAAAATACTAAGTTTTGTCCCGAAACTGTTTATTTTTATTCAAATTTTCAATTAACATACATTTTAGTCTCTAATGGCCACATCAGTTTTTATGACATTTGAATTCCCTGCCGACTTATTTTTTTTTAATTTGAAAATCTTTTTATCAACATCCTGATGCCTCGGGTAAAAAGAAACTAAGATTTGGAATGAGTTATCATTCACTGCAAAAAATGTTTCCTGTTTCATCGCCAGACCCCCATCCTTTGTCTCATCTACAGAAATTCCCATGTTTATACCTGACATCTAATGATCTATGACTAACATTGACATTTATTCTCAACTTCAACTCCACGGTCGAGTCAAACCAAAGACAATGAAATAGGTATATGCTGCTTCTCCGCTAAGCATGCAGCATGAAGGAGTAAGAGTAAAGACTGGTTGACTCAGAATCAGGATTATTTGTTCGAGTAGAGTGACATGTCTACCTGCTAACTGTTGGTTCGGTGAGCTAGCAGTATAAAAAATCCAACTAAGTGTGTTGGTCTAGTACAAAGTGGACATCATCATCATCTCATTGGGGTCTAGCCCCCCTAGGACAAAAGCCCCCCAATAATGAAAAGTATAAGTTAATGGTTTTTTTTGTGTCATTTATGCAGTGCTTTTGTTTAATTTACACTTAATAAATGAACATAACAATGAACAATATGTGGAAAAAAATGTTTTTAAAGCAGGGGTTTCAAAGTGGGCCGGTACCCGGTACTTTTACCCGCCTGAGATCGTGTATAGTACCGGCAGAAATTACTGAACCCCCAAAATTAGGGGTGGTCAAAACCACAAGTACGATGGTCGATAGGCTTGTGGAATATTTTTCATAAAAAATTAATGATCACGTCAATTGCTGAATTCTCGCATTCAAATCGAACAACTGCGTCATGACCAAGTTGATGGGATATTCCCTGTTTTAAAAATAACTTTACCTTAGAATCGTAAATAGCAGTTTGCGCATGCGGTAAATAGATATGTTTTCGCCCCAACATCTTTTCATCCTTGTGTAAAACTCGGACCGGAACAAAGCTGACATCATTTCAAAATTAAAAAAATGACCGATTGCAAATTATGTTCAAACACAATTTAGTGTAATCTCCAGTAATATAAGTATGATCATTATGTATTTTGAATATATGACTACACAATGTTTTGTGCGATATTTTTTATCCATTTAAAACCCAGGGTCGAATCATTCTGTGGCGTACTCTCTTGTTGCTTAACTCCGTCCATATTGTTTAACTTCCGGTATTAAAAAATAAAAACCTATGGCTAATTTATTTACATATTTTGACGGGGCCCTACCGCGGTTGTTCACTGAAATGAAAGTGTGCTGAAAAACATTTTTAAAAGGGGGTACGAGGAGATAAGGGATAGAAAATTACCAGAAATCTTCAAAAAGGACCGAACATGGCTCAAATACGAATTACATTGTAATGTCAAAACGGCGGCCCTCCTTTTTTTCCAAAATAATTTAACTTGTGTGATTCAAATGTTAATAAATGTCTTCCCGCGAATCGTTTTTGTTCGAACATTTGTTTTTGCACACGAGTCGTGAAAGTAACTATATATTGTTTTTGTTTAATTATATTTGTATTGATCTATTAAAATTATAAATTTTTATTAAAGATTGCTGACTGCAAATTAAATTTATATGTTTCATCAAGGACGTATTCTATATACATCATTGGTTTCATTAATTATGACACTTATATGTCTTGATCCGAGTCAATGGTCGTTGATGAGTTTAATTACTGGTAATAAAGTAAAAAAAACACACAAGCCAAGGTATTGTGAAAAAGAAAAGGACAAAGCCAACAAAAGAATTTTGAGAAGTTTAAGCTTTGATAACAATGGCTTGGTCAAGCCTAGCTGCGGAACCGTAGCTCTTTATGGTTTTTTTTTTTTTTTTTTAAGGTATTAATTCTTTTAAGATATCTTTTATTATCACCATCAATATAAAACAAATGTAATAAGATTGTATGATTATTTCATTATTCTTCTTCTTCTTCCAATAAGTACATGATCGCTCTCTGGCGTATTATCGTACTGTAATATTTGTGTTATTGGGGGGCTTTTTGTTGGGGGGGCTTTTGTCCTGTTCCCATCTCATTGAACATTAACTTGTTCTCGCCATGATATGGCTGAAAATTTCTCATTTGGTATTAAACAACAATCACTCACTCAATCAACTCCACAATTATGACCAGTCTTAGGGAGCTTGTCCAAAGTGAATAAACGTCGGAGAATACCGAAGAGGCAATCACAAATGGACAATCCAGAGAAACTGGCAACATAGAGTACACAAGATGAAGAAAAACACAACAGAATACATGTTGGACGCCATCACATGCAAACAAACAACGTAAATAAGACATGACCCCCCACAAACAACTTGAGGTAAAGACAAACGAAACATCGTAATTTAGGTCAGACGATGAATTTATTTTTTTATTTTAATTGTTAAAGGGAGATAATAAGATACAATTTTTTTTATTTGATGACATTTTGCATGTTATGTGGTACAAAGCTTTGAATTGATATGTAGGTCATTTGGTGTTCATTTGGTCAACTTTTGTAGAAAGTTTATTTATATCATCGTACAATTTTTGCATGATTTATTGTGGGGGGGAAACTTGTGTCGTCATAAATAAATGCTGAAATACAGCTCATTAATCGACCAGCAAAGAAACAAATCCTTCAGTTTTGTTCTTATAAAGTACAGCCCCATGTCAAAATCAATGATCAAGTACAGCTCCATATCAAAATCTATTATATAATTGAGTGGCAGTTGGAAAAAAATGTACGTTGATTATTCAGAAGTTCCAAAATACATTAAATTGAATGATTTAAAAAAAAGATGTTTTGTTTTTATATCCATCATTTAAATAAACTTTCCGTTTTAATGAAATAGTCCTTACTATGTCTATTAACAGATGTAAAGATTACTGTTCAACTGCAGGCTCGGGACTGTTTCATGCTCATTTTAGCGTATATATATTGAAGATGGTACTGTGATTGAGAAATGTAAAACATCAACATGAGCAAGAAAGTAAAAAAAAATTAAAGCCACTTGCCAGAAGTTGTAAAAAAAATCTTAGGAATTCCTGATTAAAAAATAATTGGGGGGGGGGGGGGGGGGGGAGGTGATGGGGTTCAGTTTGGACCAAGCAAAATAAAGATCTTAGTAAGTATAAAGACGGCAACATGAACACATGATGTTCGTCATTAAAAAACAAAAACAAAACTCTATGGTTAAAAATTTCAGAGAATTTGTCACCTAGTTCTCATACTGCAAGAAAAAAAATAATGTTATGAAAATCATAATTACAATTGTGATAACAAATGCTCTAGCTTGTTGAAGTATTAAAAAAAAAGTCATATAATAATTTAGAAATCAGCCAATTCCAGTTTAAAAACAGGATGTAAATACTCAACTTTAAATAGAGTGTGTAATGGTAAAATAAAGATACCCATTTAATAATGCCTTTCACTAGACATTGGTTTTTGCTTATTGCATGACAATGGCAACATATACTTGATCAGTATCCAAATTGAGAAAGAATGACAGATACAACTAGAATTGCCATTGCAAAGCAATAGCGTACGTCACCCCACCCCAACTAACAGTAGCCATTTTGAAGCTTAAAATCTCTGTTTGCAAATCTGCATGTGACAAGAAACATTACTGTAAAGTTTCTTGAAGTTTGGAATAAATTTGAAAAATTTTGCACCTTGGTTACCATGGCAACGTCCGCCATTTTGAATTTTATCAACACGACAAAAGCTTCCACACACTACGGTGAATATTCCTACGATGTTTGATGGAAGAAATCAGAAAAAAAAATCCCCCTTTTTTTATTTCCATGGCAACTGCAGCAAAGTTTGTTCTACTGATTCCGATTTTTTTGGCTTATCTCGTTCCACTAGATGTGGATGTGACAGGAAACATTACTGCAAAAATTTGTGAAGTTTGGAGTGAATATAACATTTATTTCACCTTGGTTGCCATGGCAACGGCCGCCATTTTGAATTTGTTCAACCCCCCCCCCACCCACCCCCCCCCCCCCCAAAAGCTGCCACACACTACAGTGGATATTCCTACAAAGTTTCATGAAGTTTGTTGAAAGGAATCCAAAAAATATTTGAATCCCCCTTTTTTGTTTCCATGGCAACTGTGGCAAAGTTTATCCAACTGATTCCTATTTTTTTTGTCTTATCTCGTTCCACTAGATGTGAATGTTGTTCCTATCAAGTTTCATCAATTTCTGTTGGGCGAGTAACCTGCTATGATCATTTTTGTGTTTTTCAATTTTTTTGCATTTTGGTCGTTTCCATGGCAATGGCAGCCATTTTGAAAAAATCAACCCTTAAAAGCACAACTTCACATGGCATATGATATTCCTACAAGGTTTCATAAAGTTTAATCAAGGCATCTCCGAGAAATCGAGCGGACAAAAATGTGTGGAAGAATAATAATAGTGAAAAAGAAACGTAGAATAGCAATACGTCACCCGACTGGAGTCGGGATGACGTAATTAAATGACACCCTGTTGTTTCTCTTGGAACCCCGGCTTCCTCCCTAACCAAAAAAACTGACCATGTCACAACTAAAAGAAAGTCTGCTGAAAGTGGTTTTTTCTGGGCATTCTAGCTTCCTCCACCAATAAAACTGACCACCACGATATAACTGAAATATTGTTGAAAGTGGCATTAAACACCATAAACCTAATCCTAACCCAATATAGGAAAGTGTGATGATACTTTAATAAAGTTTAATTATATGTAAGGCCTAAATTAAGTAAAAAAAATACCTGTGTTTCTGTTAGGGCTGTTCCAGAATAAAATGGGGGGGGGGGGGGGTCGGGAGGCACATTTTTCACCCCCACCACCCACCAAAAAGAATTGTGAAAGACCTCCCATCTCACCAATAAAAAAAAATTGTAACCTAAAAACCACCACCCATAAAATTCAATTTCTAATTTATTGGGCATCCTTAAGCAATGCTAAATTTACTTTTCTCACTTGTCACCAACTCTGCATCTTCATTTTGTGGGACATTAGAATATATTTTGTTGTCTAAGAAGCCCACAAAGGGCATCAATCTTTCCCTTCAAATGCTTCGAAAATCCAATGATGTAAACGTTATCCTTCTTTTATTTACCTTGCTATGTTGCTTCTCGGTCGCCTGATCATTCACATGGCTCCACGACGATTGGCTGGTAAATCCATTTCCGTTTCCGGTGACAGGGGAGATAATGCAATTACAAAAAAACGAGAGAGAGAGAGAGAGAGAAAAAAACATGACACGTTTCGGATTTCTTGACGGTTGTCAGCATTCTCGGCGGCGTAAAAGCGGCAGTAATTGTGTAGGTTTTAATTTACCAACCAGGCATGAAATTTTTATTTTGATGTCCCCTACCACCCACAAAATTTTATTTATCAAAAAACCAACCACCCATGTAAAAAAAAAATGAAGCTGCCACCCAACCCTCCCACACATTTAATTCTGGAACAGCCCTTAACATTCTTGAAAAAAGTAAGGTATGTAGGTGTTGAACATTTTAAATTCTTTAAAAGAACAAGACAAGAATCTGACTGACAGTGCTTGTCGAAAAATGGCAATAAAAAATTTATGGTAGGAACACAATTATTTTTTTTTGCCATAAATCCTTAAATTAATGTTGATTTGCTGTTTAACAATAAATTGGTCTATGTTTTATTTTAAGTCTTAATTTTATTTTTAAGCTGTTGAATGAAAAAATGTTTTGTAGATGTAATTTTTGTATAATATGATTGATTGTTGAACAATGTCATGTGATTGATTTATTTGTCATTTGATTGGTTGTTTATCTAGGACCAGGGTCTCCGACCCCTCAGAGCACAGTACAACACCAACAGCTTCATCAGACACAGCAGTTGTCGGGGGCAGGACAGGCAGGACCAAATCCTATCGTGTCCCCCCAGCCCCTATCACCACCCCCGCAGTCAGGTTAATGTTTGGCTGTGTGTATTGCAGACTGTCAGAATCAAGTTTTTACTGCGATTTTTCTTACTTTGTTTACATTAATTACAGATTTTTAGCAGATAGATTGACTGGCACATTAAATCTTGTGATTTTGAATATTTTCTGATTTGTCTTCACTATTTTAAATTTTTGGAAGAAAAAGTTGGTAAAATGTCCTTTGTTTAGACAGAATTACAAATGTATATTCTTGTACTTGATATTTAACTGGGGGGGATTTGGAATAAGCCAATCACAATGAATTCACGAATTAACACGAATCCATGATGATCAGCAAAAAATGTGAATGTGATGTTTAATTAATGTATTTGTTATGAGGGAAAAAGGATAGGACGTGAAATATCTTGACTACGAGTAAAATGTAAACTGATTTTATTAGCATTTTGTTACCGGTATTCTTTTCTGATTAGATATGCAAATTTATTTTTAAATGTGACATTGCTCGCATAGATATGCAAATTTGTTTACAAATGTGACCTTGGTTTGCAATGGGTCCCATTAATAAAAAGATCACATTATTTACTGAATTTACAGAAATTATTTATAAAAAAAATAAAATCTGGTTGGAGTAAACAAATTTCAAGACAATTTGATTTCTTGTATAGCTATGTCTGTTCTAGAGAATCTTAATTAGAGATATTCAATATAATTCAAATACAAATTTTCCAACTACTATAGTCCTAAACAAATTTGATAAGTATATTGTTTCCCATAAAACATATTACAAATTTGGGACTGTTGTGGTCGTGATCGTATGGTATTTAGATTTACAACTAGCTATGCAATCAGTACCTATCACCACTTACGTAGTGAGTTCGAATCCTGCTCAAGCAAGGTGTACTCGATACGACGTTAGTTGATAGTTACTCTTTGTCAGTGGTTTTTGAGGTCGGAGGTCGTTGGTTTTCTCCGGATATTCCAGTTTCCCCCCTAATAAAACTGACCACCACGATATAACTGAAATATTGTTGAAAGAGGCATGCAAAGTTCAATGAAAATTAGAAATATTTTTTACTATAAAATTATACTCGGATATTTTACAAGGTTCAAATATCTACAAATTATCAGAATATTATACTTAAATTCTTTGTCCTTTCTGTTGCTCTTAAACTAGAACCAGTATAATTTTTGCCTGTGGCAAGGAAAATAATTAAACAAAATCTTATTTTAGAATCCATTCAGGAATGTGCAAAAAAGATCTGTTGAACAATTTACAAGATAGTTCTTAAAATTTTCAGTAAAAAAACTCTTAATTAAAAAAACATTATTTTAGAATCAATTTGGGGAAATATCCAAACTTCTGCCTGTCATAAGGGAAATAACTCTGAATTTATTATTTTTTTTAGAATCATTTCAGGAATGTGCAAAAAGGCCTGTTGAACAATTTATCAGATAGAATAAAAAGTTTTCTGTGAAATAACTTCTATAAAAAACTATCATTTTTTAATTGATTCGGGGGAATATCCAAACTTCTATTGAACTATTCATCAGATAGAATTAAAAGTTTTCATGTTAATCCTAAAAAAAAATCAGAAGGAATATTTATTATTGCCGCCAATTTTGTTGGTGTCAGCAGTGAAAGCTTTGAAGTTCTGACAGTTTGTTGATTTAATGGCTTCTTTTGCATAGATTGTAGTTGCTATGGTGATTATATCTGCACGTCTGCTCACATAATCTAGCTTTTACTTGCATTCAGTATTTGCTTGTATATGTATCTATATATATGGGACATATTAATAAATTTTTTGTATGCTCCTTAATTTACATATTTTTTGGGGGGTAATTTGCTTGCTGCATCTGTTCATACTCGTAGATTGTATAACAAGATATCAGTCTTTGTACTAACCCACTTGCCCATAGCCTGGGACGAATAAAACTGGACGAGTGAAAATTAAGAAAGAATTTGTTTGAATAATTAGAAATGTTTTCTAAATTTGGCTTTTGGGCAAGTAGGTGAAAAAAAATAAGGCAAAGACTGAGATATTAACGACTAAAAAAACTGTAGACTTTCAGGAAATGATACTAATAAAAATAGGAGGACACTTAATGGAAGAGAAGGTTCAGATAGTTAATGAGGGTGGGGGGTTCCCATATTTATCCAAAAGTGGGAGATGAAGAAGGATATATTTTTGGTGATTTTTAATGTATTTTTTTATTGTTAGTCTCGGCTGCCAAAACTCGACAGAAATGGGCAAAAAAAGTCAATTTCCAAAATGTTAAAAGTTTTTAATTCTTCATGCAACATTTTAATACAGTTTTTTGGTCAAAATATTTCTCTTAAATGAGTTATTTACTAGTCGGTCAATTATTTATTGTATTTTCCGATATTTATTGCAATTTTGGAAGGTATGCAAAAGTATTTTTTGCTTTGAATTAATTGTGACAAGGGCTTCAGAATAACATTCCAGTGTATTTCCTTTCTCAGTTATAGTTTTAGAGTTAAAACTTGATTGCAGTAAAACTTGTGAAGGAGGAAACCCTTGTCCTCTTCCTGTTGGTCATATCAAGCTGTGCACGACATATCCTTAGATTTTTTTTATGGAAAATTCTGTATGGTTCAAGTAATAGTATGACTATGTGCAAACCTTAGTCTAACTGATGGAATTCTTTCTTTTTCTGAATTCTTTATTACTTTCGCTTACTCAAGCAATGTTTTCAATATTTTTATTTTATTTTCCATATACATTTTTTTTTTTACAAATCTTAATTTATTACTATAGATTTTTAAAATTGTTCCATATAAACTTTAATTAAACTTACAAGGTATATTAGTTGACCTATGTACCATCTAAAAGTGTTTTATATAAACCAACAACTAAGATTATGTTGTGTAAACATGGCTGTCAGATCAGCACTTTCAGTACTATATGTTCCTTTTGTTTGTGTTAAAAATTAAAAATAAGTTGCTAAAAATTAAGCAAGAATTCTTATATGGGATTGTCCACCTATGCAATTCAGTATCTATCTCCACTAAAGCACTAAAGGTTTACAGTTTGATTCCCATTAATGGCTAGCTGTATTTGATAGTTAATGCGGCATGTTGAATGGTTTCCCCGGTTACTCTGGTTTTCTCCACCAATAAAACTGTCACTCTCACTGAAATATTGGTTAAAGTGGTATGATACACCCATTACCCACCATAGATATTTGTAACAATTTATGTTAATGAGTACAGAAGACATTTCTGAACATTTTGGCGAGTCCCAACTGAAAATGGTGAGTTCAGGACTCATTTAGGCGAGGGGCAGGGATCTCTGACCCACAAATATTGTATCTTTGACATTTACTGAACATATTCTTTGAATATACAGTCAAACCTGTATATAAAGACCACTCAAGGGAACCTGAAAATGTTACCTTTATGGCCAGTTTACCTTTATATACAGGTTAAAATTGTATGCACTATTCATTAATGGGAAAAATGAGACTTCCCTTTATAGACAGTGATTTGTTATATAGAGGTGGCCTTTAAGGTATCTTTGACTAGAATGTTCCCATCTAGCACTTGATCTGTAGAATTTCTGAAATGTTAGTCTTTATTAGAAAAGAGTAGCTATAAGGGGAAATAATAGAACAATCCACCATGCATGATGGGTATCTATCCAAAAGCATGACCAAGATACTGGCAAAATAGTGCATGTATTTAGATTTCAAAAGCTAAATTTGATTCTAATCTGACAGGAAACCAGTTTTTTTTTGTCACTGGTCCCAGTTGTACTATAGACTTCACAGAGATTTCAAGCCATCTTCAAGTTTACAGTATTTCCCCTTAAATATACAGTCAAGCCTGTATTAAGAGGTCACCTTTGGGATAAAGCAAAAGTGGCCTTATAAGACAGGTGCCATCTTAAAAGAGGTTGAATTTATATGAAGGACAAGAAAAAGGTGACCTCTTAATACAGTTGACTGCTTAATAGAGGATGTCCACATGGTCAGGTTTGACTGTATTTGAAAAGACCATCAGATGCAGACACAAAATGTGTTTCTGTTTGAGGCATGTTTGAACACTTGAGGTGGGCATCTGTCAGCAAAGAACTTGTGTGATTGATGTAAGACTTGTGGTGAGAAGTCGACAACTTTAACCGCAAGCCTAACACCACTGATGTTTGTTAATGGTCTGACACCCACGTCAAGTGTTTAGGTTTTACTGATTGGTTCATTATATCTGTCCTGGCTTACCTTCCCTTGTCGTAATACGTCTGGAAGTCACGATATACATTTTTGTACATTCATCGCTGAAAAATTACCTAAAGTGACGATAAATACAGATAACCCGCTAAGCGCTTTTTTATCCTTCATGCTCTCTTGCACGTTTTAATTGTCCAACGTAGACCAATATTTTAATTAAATTGTGTCACATATCAAGCAGAACACTCAATTCTGAAATAAAAAATGAATGGTATACTTTATACTGGTAAGTTTTACAAGGTTTAAATAATTTTCAAATTAAAATTAATTTGTCAATGAGATTTATATTCTGAAAATCTTTTTATTTAGAATTAAAAATTTTAGAATGTGAAGAGTTGTCTTTTATAGCAAGGTCGTGAAGGTGTATCTAAGCAAATTAAAGGAAATTTTCCCATATTTAAATAATTTTATCACATGATTGTATAATGGCAGGAAAGAAAAAAATGAATAGTTACTTTGTTGTCCAAAGTGGAATCTTATAATAGTAGAGTATCTCTTTGTTTTACTGTAATAAAACTACAGTCAAACCTGTATATAAAAGTCACTGAAAGCAACCTGAAAATGTGTCCTTTATATACAGGTTTAGATTATATGTACAGTAAAATCTGTCTAAGCTGAACCTGCTTGGAGCCAACTTTTGTGTTCAGAATAGACAGGTGTTCAGTTTATAAAGGTTAAATTAACAAAGATTTTTTACATTGAGACTATATTTAATGTTTGGTTTACAGTCTGTGCCAAAAACATTTTGACAACTTTGCCCAAATGGCATTTTAGAAGAATTTTTTCTATTTGATTAAGCACATTTAATACAATCATAACTAGCCTGAACCAATTTTTACTAGACTGGGGCTTAGGGCTAGTGGCTTTTGGTGCAGACTGGGTTTATACAGAATTCCTATTTATTCAGGGTTCAGTTTAGACAGGTTTCACTGCATTATTCATTCAATATGAAAATGAAACTGTCCTTAATAGACAGTAATTTGTTATAAATAAGTGTCCTTTAAGACAAGTTTAACAGTATATGACACAGAGTTTGTTTTTTAATTATTACTACAAAACGGGTTAATTGTTTGTTTGTTTATTTGTTTTATTTTGTTTAAGCTGTTGTAGTTAAAAGACAGGTAGGTTTATTTTTAGATTGTTTGTAGTTAAGACAGGTAAGTCTATTTTTAGATTGGCTGTTGTTAAGACAGATAAGTCTATTTTTAGATTGCAAGTCATGACTTTTGTTGTCACGTGTAAATCCTATTTTGTCCTGTAATGATTTACGTGTATCGTGTATGTATCGTCCTAAGGATGGTCTTAGTTGTGAAAATGTACCGGAAATGCATTACATTGTATTGTAAAAATGTACTGGTAATATGAGCAACATATGTACTACCTTGTATTGTATTGTTGTATCACTGTCATGTGATTTCGTTACATTGTACATGTGACTGTTTTTATGGGTTTTTGTTTGTTTTGGATTTTGGTCACATGATATATTTTGTACATGTATCATGTGACTTATTTCATACATGTATCATGTGACTCACAATGTGATATATCTGATTTCAGCTGCCAGCTCCATCAGTCATACACATATTCCTCAGTCACCATTAGATTGTTACGGCAACCAAATACCTCATGTTTCTCATGCACAACCAGCCCTCAGTCCTTTCCCAAGAAGTAAGTCTTATTTTTGGATTCCCAGATAAAGGTTTGAGAAAACAGAAGGGAGAGAAAGTAGAAGGGGCAATCCCAAACTAAATAACTCAATTTAATTTTTTGTTTGTTTTTGTTTATTATTATTTAAGTAATATTTGATAACAGAAAAATAGGTGAATATTGATTTTTATACCAGTGAATGTCCAAAGATCGGTTATTCAATTTTTCCTTCAATTAAACTGACCAATACTATCCTGGGTACTATTCAACTGAAATCGTGTTGAAGGTTCGGATGAAGCAATCATAATCCTTGTTTTGTCTGGAACTGAAACATTTTCTGTGCTTGCCTTTCTAGTATTGTGCTCCTGTTTTTTTAATTATTTTCTAAAGAGGATTTCTAAAGCATTTGATTTGTTTTCTTGACATTTACAATTATATCATTGCAGCGGCACCAGAAGGAGCGACTTGGACGGGGAACAACACTGCCACCTATACACAAAACCTAGAACCTCAGTATTGTAAGTATTACATTAAGTTCTTTGTTTTTGAAGGTATATACATGTATTCTCCTTCTGCTAACAGTGGATTACGATATTTCTCCACTCACGATTTTCAAATTTTAAAGGTCGAACATTTAACTATCAAGAATGGAGAAATATTGTAATCTACTGGTATTGGACTTTGCTTTCTTTAATACTGATAATTAATTTCCTTTTATAACCAAAAAATGTTTGGTTTGCAGTTGTGAGTGAGCGAGTGATTGTTGATTAGTGCAAAATGAGCAATTTTTCAGCTATATCATGGATAGAACAAGTTCTATATCAATGAGATTATGATGATGTCCACTTTGTACTAGACCAACACACTTGGTTAAAATTGTTATAGTGCTAGCTCACTGAAACAACAGTCTGCAGGTAGACATGTCGCTCCACCCAGACATCCTGATTATAAGCCAACTATTATTTTCTCCTACTCCCTTGCATACTTTGCAGGGAAGCAGCTAATGCCAATTTTATAGACTTTGGTTTGACCAGGGCTCTCATTCAACAATCTAACATACTCGAGGCAAGCACTCTTAAGCATTACATCACCAATGTGATCTGTTTGTAGTTGTTTTCTTGATAATAATAATACAATCAAACCTGTATTAAGAGGTCACCTTTTGGGACAACAAGAGATTCAATTCATATGAAATATTCAATGACAGGACTAGAATACATGTGACTTCTTAATTGAGGTGACCACATGGGAAAGTTTTGACTGTATTTAGCTAATTCAGATTATTTAAAAATCTTCAGTTCCTTCAGTGGTATCAAAATTTTTTTTGAATGATGTGCAATCTGTACCTATCACCGCGAAAGTTGAGAGTTCGAAACCCGTTCATGGCGAGGTGAGCTTGATACAACATTATGTGATAAAGTTTGTCAGTGACTTGCAGCAGGTCAGTGGTTTTCTCCGGGGACTCATGTTTCCTCCACCAATAGAACTGACTGCCACGATATAACTGAAATATTGTTAAAAGTGGCATGAAACACCAAAAACCAACCAAGCCAAACCAATTATTTTTCTCCGCAGGGAACAACAATCACCTACAAAGTCCGGAGATGTTGACACCACTTACCAACCAACCACGTAAGTCTGATATTTATGTTAATGTAAGTAAATAAGTCGGCAAAGAAGGGGAGATAATTTATAGAAAAAAAATATATTTGAAAAATCAATGACAAAATAAAATCTTGCAATGAATAAAAGAGAATGGAGGAAATAGTGTCATAGTGATAAGTTTTCAATGTTGGGAAATAAATGTAAGAGAAAACCAAAGGGTAATCGAGAATGGACAATTCAGAAAAACTGACAACAATGTACACAAGACACAGGACAAAGACAAACAAAACAAAAAACACAACACAGAAATCCAAAAAGACAAGCAACACGGGCCCAACCAAAAACTGCAGGTGAACACCACTATATGCAAACAAACACAAATAATGTCTGTTCCAGCTAGGAATTGAAAATGGAGGGTCGCGACTTTGGAAAAAAGGCACTTCAGCACGTCAAAAACTATGAAAAAGGGCAATATAGTTATTTTCAGTTACTTACTATTAAAATGTCTTTCAGCACTACATGTTCAGCTCTTTGTATCAATGCATCTACATGACTCATTGTTTATATATATATGTTATTACATTGACATATGTACAGAAATGCAGTTAAAACCTGAAGATCAATAAAAAGACTTGTGCTAAAAAGAATATTAGTGTTATGAATGTTCCAGATACAATTTTAACAAAAATAAAAGTCTCACTATGTTTACAAGTCTTCTGTTTTTGTGTTTAAAAAAGGCATGTACACACTCATCAATGATGGAATTAAAAAGTGTCTGATCACAGTTGTACTTAATGTTCAAAATTTTGGAAAGTGTCTCAGTTTTAATGTTAGCTCTGTGGCTGGTTTTGATTAAGGCAACTGAGAGAAATTCTCTCAACTTCTGCAGTGCTCAAAGGCTGTATGACAGCAATGCTGTACAGTTTGGAGACAAGTGGATACATTGAAGAAAAATTCTTGTCTTTGTGATCTACAGACTGAAATAGTTCATTCAAGTGAGTTAAGGATCTGTTGTCAGAGGAGGACAAAATCTGTATAAATTCCTGCCACTGAATGAGCAGAGACTCAGAGTCCCAGACTTTTAGAAATTCGTCGGACCGAGCGAGAAGAAAATCACAAGGACCGGCAATACTGCCAAGTATGCCGGTCCAGGTGTTCAACATAATATTTTGTTTGTGTATTTTGTTTTGCACGGAAATCGGAAATGCAACTGGTATGCCGGAACGATCACGGTCAACTCGGAATTAGATTCTGCTTCAAATGACATTTACTTCTTAAACATGCAACTGTTTCCATGGTAATTCTATTAATCATTGTATTTTTATAGTTTAAACTGGCTTTGATGCATCAATGCGACCATTTCGTGTGTTTATATTTGAAAACATGGCGGGTCTGGTTTTTATTGTTCCCATCACCGATTCCGTTTAAATTTTAGAATTTTGTAAATTCCGGTCCTGCACAATCTCAGTAGGTCCTGCAGAAAATTATTGGGTGCATATTGAATTTTTTTTTCAAAAAGTCTGGAGTCCATGTCAAAATATGTAGCTAAGGCCTCCATTTCAGTATAACCATACATACATTCAATCAAATCAGTTCCTGTGAGATCAAGTATTGCTAACTGATTAATAATATCAGCATCCTCAAACCTTGACTGAATGTTGCTAATCAAAGTGTTTAAAAAAGGCTCTCTAATATTGTTGTGAAAGTTGTCAGGGAGAGGGTCTACAATGCCACAGTCTGGACACAACTGATCCTCTTTTTGTAGCCATGGCCCATTTATTGTTTTTCTACAGTTAAGAATTTTCACTGTTTTTTCCAGACTTGTTTTAATGTTTCCAAGATGAACATCCCTTTTCTGAAATACCAGTGATAAACTACAGACATGTGGTATTTATGTTGATCACTATCTTGATGGGATTGGACTTTATCTGTACGCAATAGTTTATAGCCCACATTAGACCACGTTTTACTACCATTGCTTCCATGCGATTGGTGTTTCTTACACAGACGACAAAGCATAACGTCTTGAGAGTTATCATCCACATCAACCTCAGTATCAAAGTACAGCCAAGAATACTGTTTAAGCCACTCTTTATTCAAACCAACTCTATGTTTCCCACTTGGATGTTTTTTTGCGAAAAAGTTAGAGGACTCTGAGGTTCTTTCTCAACGATGTCATGTTCAGTCTAGATACATATTAATGTCTGATTTGCTGGTCACTATTAAAAAGATATTGTTGGGCATCATAAGAAATTTGAAAGCAGAACATTTGTGAAATTCGAAAGGAATTTACTCATCAAATTGGCAAAAAATATTTTATTTTGATTTGCATTAGACATTTTCCATAACTTTATTAATTATAAATTATTCTCAAGTGACTGAAGTGTTTTTAATAGGTCACTAGGTACTTTTACAGAATGTGGATATATTTAAAGGTACATTTGTATGTGCGAGAATTTAATAATTTTTAATAAATGTTTAAATGTTTGTGCTGTCCATCTGTCCATTTCGTAATTTACACGTTTGTCTGCCAGTCTTGTTCAGCTTGTCTCCCATGGTTTGTCTGTCAATGAATCACGATTTTTGATCTCCGTCATACACATTTTTCTTCCTTGTTTTTTGTTTATATATATTTTTAGAAATGCTACTTAGATGCATAAAAATAGTAACAAAATCGGAATGTACAGAATCATAATTTTAAGTTATATGTACCTTGAACGTTGTTCATTGCCAGAAAAAAAAGATGAAATTGGTGTACATGTTTTGGCAATTTTCTTCTTTTCACCTTCAAGCTGAGCCAACTTTCTCATCTTGGATAGCATGTTTGCATGTCTACGTTTGTCATATGAATGAAAAATCTTAAAATAATGTGAGTTTATTTCATGAAATATTGTTTAACGTTTTACAATGACCTAAGGACATATTTCACTGATCAGGATTACCGAAGTCATAAACTGATCACTTGGTCAGGGCAGGAAATCCGAAATTACTAATTAGCGGACAACAGGTGATTGTTGTTAAAAGCATTACACCTGCCACGCTTTAACACCTGTACACATTTAATTTGAAATTAATTGGACAAGTTTTGAGACAATGTCACGAGTGGACAACACAAGCGTACACGTTTGGGATTCTTGTACGGCATGGAAAGGGCAGAGGGGCACAAGGGATGGCTAAAAAGGGCAGAGGGGTGTAAAATTTCGGGGGCGGGGTGCAGCACCCCTCTATTTTGGTCTAGCTGGAACACTGACTGTTATTAAGACATGAGCCTTCCTACAACTAACTGGAGTTAAAGACGAACCAAACATTGTTCTTGCGCACAAATCGTAGCGGACTTCACAACACAGAACTCAGAACATAAAGACATGTGGTAGGACAAAATGATGGACATCACTATATGTAAGCATACACAAAAACACAATATGACCTCCTACAAACAACTGAAGGTAAAGACGAACCAAACATTGTTCTTGCACACAAATTGTAGCGGACTTCACAACACAGAACTCAGAACATAAAGACATGTGGTAGGACAAAATGATGGACATCACTATATGTAAACATACACAAAAACACAATAAGACCTCCTACAAACAACTGAAGGTAAAGACGAACCAAACATTGTTCTTGCACACAAATTGTAGTGGACTTCACAACACAGAACTCAGAACATAAAGACATGTGGTAGAACAAAATGGTGGACATCACTATATGTAAACATACACAAAAACACAATAAGACCTCCTACAAACAACTGAAGGTAAAGACGAACCAAACATTGTTCTTGCACACAAATTGTAGCGGACTTCACAACACAGAACTCAGAACATAAAGACATGTGGTAGAACAAAATGGTGGACATCACTATATGTAAACATACACAAAAACACAATAAGACCTCCTACAAACAACTGAAGGTAAAGACGAACCAAACATTGTTCTTGCACACAAATTGTAGCGGACTTCACAACACAGAACTCAGAACATAAAGACATGTGGTAGAACAAAATGATGGACATCACTATATGTAAACATACACAAAAACACAATAAGACCTCCTACAAACAACTGAAGGTAAAGACGAACCAAACATTGTTCTTGCACACAAATTGTAGCGGACTTCACAACACAGAACTCAGAACATAAAGACATGTGGTAGAACAAAATGATGGACATCACTATATGTAAACATACACAAAAACACAATAAGACCTCCTACAAACAACTGAAGGTAAAGACGAACCAAACATTGTTCTTGCACACAAATTGTAGTGGACTTCACAACACAGAACTCAGAACATAAAGACATGTGGTAGGACAAAATGATGGACATCACTATATGTAAACATACACAAAAACACAATATGACCTCCTACAAACAACTGAAGGTAAAGACGAACCAAACATTGTTCTTGCACACAAATTGTAGCGGACTTCACAACACAGAACTCAGAACATAAAGACATGTGGTAGAACAAAATGGTGGACATCACTATATGTAAACATACACAAAAACACAATATGACCTACAAACAACTGAAGGTAAAGACGAACCAAACATTGTTTTTATCAGTCTTTGCCTTAATTTTGTTTCTTGTCCAGGGCTTCAGTCAAGTGGGTTAGTGCGAAGACTGTTTTATACAAAAATAGTAACAAGAGATCACAACACATAACACTAGGAAATAGAAAATGCAAATATCCCCGGTAAAATGCAAATAATTAAAGATTACCAGTTATATTAGCGTTTACCAGTTAAATTAGCGAATTGTCTTGTTATATTTGCGTTTTACCTTTTAAATTTGCATTGTCGTGGCATTTTAGCGTTTTTCCTTTTAAATTTGCATTGTCGTGGGATTTTAGCGTTTTTCCTTTTATATTTGCGTTTTTCCTTTTAAATTTGCATTGTCGTAGGATTTTAGCGTTTTTTCTTTTAAATTTGCATTTTACCAGTTAAATCGCACGGTCTCTAAATCACCCGCTGAGTAGAGAGATTACGTAATACTGTAGTCGTCACTAGCTCATTGAATATGACGATCTATAGTATTATATTATCGTGTATCTATACGTATTTATTTATTTATTTATTATTATTATTTATGTCATACTAGTCTGGCCCTTAATAAATTTAGTGTATTCAATACACAATAATCCATCAATTGTTGCGTATTTGATTTTCATGTCGTATTTTAACTTAATGCGATGTTTATTAAGAAATGTGACTTTAAATGTATTAAAATATTAGCAAAGTGTGATACACGTACAGAATACGTATACTGTTGCCACTTCACTATTACTTGATTTTGATTATCATGCGAGAAACACATTAACCTTACATTACCTATGCTGAGACTATTTACTAAAAAATGAATTAAGTATATATTAAACTATCGGTCTCTATTAAGCTATTTATGTCTTGTTTTATAGCACAGGATTGCGTATGTACAGCCTCAAAGTTATTGTGCTTTAAAAGTTCTGATTATTGTAATGAGGCACCTTAATGAACAACAAATATTTTTGTTTATGATATAAAACAAATAATCATATCCTTATGTAAACGCCGTAAAGCGAGAGACCATATTTTAATTTGAAATATTTTATTCTTCAATAAATTAAGGCAAATAATTCCTGAAATAAGAAGTGAAAGGCGGGTTTACTTATTTTTATTTTCATTCTGAAAACGACAGGTACATTCACACCGGTTCACTCAGCAGGGTACCTAATATTGCCAGGCAGAATATACAAGTGTCATCTTACATCCGGTCGACTCTGACCGAATACATGAATACATGTGTCACAATCTTTGGCAATAATCAGAAACGCAATACACATTTTGTGACCATTTAACGGTACCCGTGACTAGAATAGGAGATGCAATACACATTTTAAAGGTTCTAATAGGTGATCAAGTATACATGAGGAATGGGTGCATATTAATGCACACTGGCGGATCAAGGGGGTGTTCGACAATTTAGTAAAATTCGTGTATAATTTGGGTAAAAATTGGCAAACAAGAGCCTGGGTTCCCGTTTTCAAAACTGTTGGATCTGCGCCTGATGCAGCAATGCTTCTGGGGCTATTTTCACAAAAAAATCTTAAGATTAACATTGATCGTAAGTTATATTGGATTGTTCATTTTTATCTTGATTTTTTTTGTGCATCATCAGAATGATATAGCAACAACCAAAATTATGAAGTAAAGCAGGGTGAACAGAACAGGGTAGAACATTCTTCTTGCAAACCCCAAAAAGCAAAATAGACAAAAAACATTCATATGCAATTTTTCCTTATAAAAACAACAATCATATTTTTTATGACTATTCTGAGATTAATCAGAAGGGTCCGCCAGTTCGAAAGACGTTATTAAAATAAACAAAAAATGTTTTCTTTACGCAGATATATTATATGTTACGCTTTGTTCAAATCAGAAATAACCGTTATGAAAACAGCTAAATCTTTTTACTGTTGGCAAGTAAGAATATTGTATTTCCATAAACAAATTATTATATTACGTAAGAGATGTACCCTGAAGTTTTGTATAATATACTTTAAAAGTATTTATAATACGCATCGTCTGTAATTGTCAAATGAAAACTATTACAAATTATATGTTTACATAATCCTCTCAATTTTATGGCTTCCTACCCTGTAACTTTCTGTGCTTTTAGCTAAGAAGCAGAGCTTATGTGTAGCTTTATTGTAGTGCATGAACGATCGATTACAAAGTGCGATCTTATAAATAATAGCATTAAAACAATTTTGCTCCGTAGCATAGGCCTATTTTTATTTTTTTACGAATTCATGGCATTGTTCCGATGTCTGTTCTTTTCTTTTTTTTCACATAATTTCGTAGTTTTCGAAAAAAATCTTTTGTAAATGTGTCTCATTAAAGACGGATCGTTTTCTCCGATTCGTTTGTTTTGCCATAAGTATATAGAAACAAAACGTAAATCTGCAAAAAGTGATTGTGTAATAAATTCATAAAAGATGTTAAAGTTTGCTTTTAAAGACGCAAGTACCAAAAACAGTGAACCTACCTACTGAACCGTATTTTTTGTAATGCTAAAAATTTACTTCATTTATAAAGGAGCTGGAAAAAAATCCAGAAGGGCTATATAAAATTGAACTATGTCGTCTGCCTCTCAGGCACCGGCTCTTTCTGTCATGTAACTGTCATGGGGTCACTGATCGTACTTGTAAACAAAAGAGCTGACTGAAATGTGCCTGTTTCTTATATAAAATACATGTCACTTTGCAGTGCATTGTGGTTTCAGCACTAAGAAAAACATCAAAAGTAAACACAAGTTTGAAAGTGGTCATTTTCAAACATTCTGTTATTTTATTTAGATGTAATATGATTTGGTAGATGGCCAGAACCATGAAATTTTAAAACCAGCCATTTCCGGATTTTATATTCGTTTCCATCCCGTATATCGACCCTGTTTTTACTTCACACGAAAACAGATGACGCCATTTTACTGACAGCAAAAGTTGCCAGATAATCGAGAGTATATTAAAATACAAGAATGGCTTTAAAAACAATCTTATGTACAAAGAAATATTTAACTAGGCATTCTTTGAAAATTTCAATCGTCATATGAATGAAGGATTAACACTGTTAATCGCTATATCTGAAAATCGATAATAGCACGAAAACCGATAACACGATGCTAATAATCGAATATTCTTCTACATATTTTTGGACAGGAAGAGCTCAGATCACATACTCCATTCATTATTGTATTTTTATTCAATAAAATATTTTAAAAAGTTGTACTTCAATTTTCTATTTCATTAGTTAACGACATTTTTTTTTTTATAGCGTCACGTGTTTTGGTGGTTATGCATGTTGTTTGTTGACATCCTAGTTTTTGTAATATTTTGATCTCGGGGTGAAATTTAAATGTATAACAAGCTTGCTTGCTGTATTTATCATTTCTTAAGAAAAGAATGTCATTATTCCTATAATGTAGCGTCAATTTATGTGTTTTCATCCGTATTTTTACATCCAACATTTTTTTTTATTGACATGTACAAGGTTACATAATATAGTCTCTGACCCATTCATACACTTTGCTAATAAGTAATATTTTCTTTACAATAGTTTATTTTTGTTAATAATTAAATTATAATTTATACATTTATTTCTTTAAAGGCAAATTTGGATTAAAATTAATTAGTAAAATTTAAGTTTTATTTTGTTTATGGCGAATGGGTCATAAATCCTTAAATCCCGTTTTTTTTCTTTCTTGAAAATTGGCAGTCTGCGGAGTCCTGATATAGGTGAAATAATATTTTATTGGTGTATTCTAAGTTTTTTTTTACAGTTTACCTGTCAAAACATCACCCATCTCAGCATGTCGTCGCGTCGTGCATTCATGATATACAAATACACCTATCACAGGTGTGGAAAAAAAACGTTGCTCAAGACTCCTTTTACTAAGACTTATAAACATAGATAACTATTTTGCGTTTTCGATTTTCAAGTCGTCTTCCAATTTATTTGTACTTAAAAAATTAATTTATAACTGACCCAAGCTAAATAAATGAAATGTGACTTAATGTGTAAATTATATAAATCCTTGCCTTCTATAAATTTTCTTATCTAATTCTTATTCTTATTATGTAACAATATGGTCAGGTTGTTATTTTCATTGAATGACATCTCAAAATAGATGGCTTCACAGTAGGAGCTCTTCCTGTATATTGGTTACATCCTGTATATTACAACTGACAGCCAATGCAGGACAAACAATTTTAATCAGCCATCATTATCATAAAATACTTTATTAGTTCACCTGGACCAAAGGTCCAGGTGAACTATTGCCATCACTTGGTGTCCGTCGTCTGTCGTCTGTTGTCTGTAAACTTTTCGCATTTCAAGCTTCTTCTCCGAAACCACTGGGCCGATTGGAACCAAACTTAGCAGGAATGTTCCTTGGATGGTCCTCTACAAAGTTACTGTTTTTCGTTCCAGTCGGATATTCAATATGGCTGCCAGGGCCAATAATATGCTCTGATTGGCTGAAATTTCAAAGATCTTCTTCTCTGAAACTAATAAACTGACTGAACCCAAACTGTAAAGGAATGATCATTGGAATGTTCTTTACCAAGTTACTGTTTTTTATGCCGATCGGAAATCCAAGATGGCCGCCATCGCAGGACATAGATTAACATTGGACCCTATGGGAAAATGTTCAAATGCCTTCTTCTCAGAAACTACAAATATGATTAAAGCCAAACTGTACATGAATGTTCATTGGATGGTCCTCTACAAACTTTACGTTTTTTGTTCTGATAAGAAATTCAAAATGGCGGCTACGGCAGGACTTAGTTTAACATTGGACCCTATGGGAAAAATGTTTCAAAATGCTTCTTCTCTGAAACCACTTGGACAGTTGAAACCAAACTGCCCAGGAATGATCATTGGAAGGTTCTCTACAAAGTTTCTGTTTTTTATGCCGATCGGTAATCCAAGATGGCCGCCACCGCAGGACATAGATTAACATTGGACCCTATGGGAAAATATTCAAATGCCTTCTTCTCAGAAACTACAAATATGATTAAAGCCAAACTGTACATGAATGTTCATTAGATGGTCCTCTACAAACTGTACGTTTTTTGTTCCGGTATGAAATTCAAAATGGCGGCTACGGCAGGACTTAGTTTAACATTGGACCCTATGGGAAAAATGTTTCAAAACGCTTCTTCTCTGAAACTACTTGGATAATTGAAACCAAACTGCCCAGGAATGATCATTGGAAGGTCCTCTACAAGGTGTGTGTTTTTTATGCCGATCGGAAATCCAAGATGGCCACCACCGCAGGACATAGATTAACATTGGACCCTATGGGAAAATGTTCAAATGCCTTCATCTCAGAAACTACAAATATGATTAAAGCCAAACTGTACATGAATGTTCATTGGATGGTCCTCTACAAACTTTACGTTTTTCGTTCCGATATGAAATTCAAAATGGCGGCTACGGCAGGACTTAGTTTAACATTGGACCCTATGGGGAAAATGTTTCAAAACGCTTCTTCTCTGAAACCACTTGGACAGTTGAAACCAAACTGCCCAGGAATGATCATTGGAAGGTCCTCTACAAATTTTATGTTTTTTATGCCGATCGGAAATCCAAGATGGCCACCACCGCAATACATAGATTAACATTGGACCCTATGGGAAATTGTTCAAATGCCTTCTTCTCAGAAACTACAAATATTATTAAAGCCAAACTGTACATGAATGTTCATTGGATGGTCCTCTACAAACTTTACGTTTTTTGTTCTGATAAGAAATTCAAAATGGCGGCTACGGCAGGACTTAGTTTAACATTGGACCCTATGGGAAAAATGTTTCAAAACGCTTCTTCTCTGAAACCACTTGGATAATTGAAACCAAACTGCCCAGGAATGATCATTGGAAGGTCCTCTACAAAGTTTCTGTTTTTTTATGCCGATCGAAAATTCAAGATGGCCGCCACCGCAGGACATAGATTAACATTGGACCCTATGGGAAAATGTTCAAATGCCTTCTTCTCAGAAACTACAAATATGATTAAAGCCAAACTGTACATGAATGTTCATTGGATGGTCCTCTACAACCTTAACGTTTTTTGTTCCGATGTGAAATTCAAAATGGCGGCTACGGCAGGACTTAGTTTAACATTGGACCCTATGGGGAAAATGTTTCAAAACGCTTCTTCTCTGAAACCACTTGGACAGTTGAAACCAAACTGCCCAGGAATGATCATTGGAAGGTCCTCTACAAATTTTATGTTTTTTATGCCGATCGGAAATCCAAGATGGCCACCACCGCAATACATAGATTAACATTGGACCCTATGGGAAATTGTTCAAATGCCTTCTTCTCAGAAACTACAAATATGATTAAAGCCAAACTGTACATGAATGTTCATTGGATGGTCCTCTACAAACTTTACGTTTTTTGTTCCGATAAGAAATTCAAAATGGCGGCTACGGCAGGACTTAGTTTAACATTGGACTCTATGGGAAAAATGTTTCAAAACGCTTCTTCTCTGAAACCACTTGGATAATTGAAACCAAGCTGCCCAGGAATGATCATTGGAAGGTCCTCTACAAGGTGTGTGTTTTTTATGCCGATCGGAAATCCAAGATGGCCACCACCGCAGGACATAGATTAACATTGGACCCTATGGGAAAATGTTCAAATGCCTTCTTCTCAGAAACTACAAATATGATTAAAGCCAAACTGTACATGAATGTTCATTGGATGGTCCTCTACAAACTTTACGTTTTTTGTTCTGATATGAAATTCAAAATGGCGGCTACGGCAGGACTTAGTTTAACATTGGACCCTATGGGAAAAATGTTTCAAAATGCTTCTTCTCTGAAACCACTTGGACAGTTGAAACCAAACTGCCCAGGAATGATCATTGGAAGGTCCTCTGTTTTTTATGCCGATTGGAAATCCAAGATGGCTGCCACCAAAATACAGAAATATATTCTTCTCTGAAGCTATTGCACTGATTGAACCTAAACTGTGCATCAATCATTGGATGGTCCTTTACAAACTTTGTGTTTTTTATGTTGATCGTAATTCCAAGATGACTACCACTGCAGGACATAGTTTTTACATAGGACCAATTGGTTTTTTTCATTACCAGGTGAACGATACAGGCTCTTGAGAGCCTCTGGTTTTGATGATGACACCTAATTCCCATCACCTGATCCAAATTAGTATAGTAGAGGAGTACCGTTTTTTACGGACAATAAATTTTGTTTACAGTATACCTTTATTTTGCTGTAGGTTTATTTCTGAATAAGAACACTCGTATCATCGATGTTCTTGGTGTTATTTCTTTTTAAATAAAGCAATAAAATGTATGTATACTAACAGGGGGTACAATTCTGGGGAAAACATATTCAACATCCGAAAAAAATCAATATTCAATGATTGAAGTGTTAGCGAAAATCAGTTCAATATTGTATTTAATAATAAAATATATACTATAAAAAATGTATCGATTTACAATATAAAATTATTATCACAAAATATCTAAATATAGCTATAGCTTTTCTATCAAACACGAGCATGCGCACGTGGTTGTAGTAAAAAATGGCGGTTGCAATACATCTCACAGTAAACAGTGTAGAACAAGCTTTTTATACTAAATAAACTGGAAAATAATTTATATCGATTTCGTTACTTAATCGATATTTTATTGCAATAGTTCATATGAGGCTATGGGTGTTTAAACGTCACTTTTCAACAATATTTCAGTTATATATTGACCTTTGAGCTACCTTTCCTGGCGCGAATATGGGGCAAGGTAGAAGTACACTAGAGTATTTACGTACAAAATAAAGACAAAAATATCTCATATTTATATAAGTAAGAAAATTTAACAGAACATTTGCATGAATGTTTGTCGGAAAAGGTTGATAGTTTCAGTAAATTTCAACACACAATTTATCAGTCATATTTACGCTACCCCCTTTTGCATACATCATCAAAATCATTGCAAGTGTAAAATGTAAATGTCTGTAATTCTGTGCTCTCACGGGCTTCTTGATTGACTTAATGAACTATGTTATGCTATACATGAACATGCGAAGATATATTTTAACACCTAATCATTTTTCAAATTTTTGTTTCAACTTTATTCGTAAAGTCTAATGCTAATTCCGTCTAGTATGAGATATATACAAAAAAAAATACATGTAAATATTTACGTTGCCGTAAATTTGATGATTGGTGGTCCCGATATTTCAGGTACAGGTTGAATGCGTGTCAATGATTTGTAATCACATGAAATTAATTTCAGTAATTTCAAATGCAAAAGTTAAATGGGATTGACTGAACAAAGTAAACTGTACGACTTTTACGTTTGCACCGGTGGGCATCATTTGTAATTTATTTTAAAAGTCGGTACAACAATAACATAAGCTCTAATGTGCTTTTAAGTCCGACATTAAAAAATATATACATAATATCTTTTTTTTCCCCTTGTTATTTGTATATGCCCTCCGGGGGCCCTGATTTTGTTAATAAACTTATATTTATTCTATTTCTATATCTGTACAATAAGCACCGCCTATTTGTCAGTCAATTATACATCAAAGAGACCGATAAGGAGCAATTAGCACGTGATTGACAAGGTGAGAGAGTTGTAAAATAAATCGATTATGGATGTACAAAACAGAGAATACTTTTCTTGTTTTGGTAACGAGAAAGATAATTTCATTGCATACATATAAACAAGTTAAATTCAAAAAAAAAAAAAAATGAAGAAAACAAATAAAAGTAAATAATAATAATAAACAAAGATTGTTTCTGTATGACTGCAACAAAACTATTGTTATGTGGTTACTTTCCTCGCTTGCCGCGCTAATAACGTGTTGTCCGCGAATGTCCTGATGGACAATTTGACTGCCGCGTTTGGCCGCGAGACGATCGCCGACTTCCTGATGCTAATTAGTCAATTTCCGCGCCGCGATCGTCCGCGAAGCCGCGCGGATTTGGCGTAATCCATGCTGGCTGTAGTGAGGACTGACATTTTTTTCACTAGGACCACCAAACCCATATGCAATTTCGCGAACTCTGTAGTATTAATGTTTAATATAAATATTAATTATTATGTTTTCATATTTGATGTGTGTTTATATTGGTGTAAAATTAATAATAAATATTCAGTATTATATTTTCATATTTCATGTGTAATTTTATAGTTTTAGAGTTTAATAATACATAGTCATTAATTTGTTTTCGTATTTTTTGTAATTCCATTTATGTAGAAAAAGCAAAAAAGAGAATCAAATTTACCTTTATTAACATGTGATTACCCTGATAATTCACCCTTAATGGGACCCCTTAATTCCTCTTAATTAGGAAGGACACCATTCTTTGATATTATGTTATAGTTAGAGTATATTAAGTGAAATTTTAATGGTTAAGAAGGCGAAGCGAGTGAAGCGATGCGACCCCCTTCTTAACCAATAAAATTTCACTTGATATACTCTAACTTTCACGTGCATTGCTTGACCACTTCAATACATACATACATATATAAATAAAACTGAAGTCGTATCAAAATCTTTAACTATTAAACATGTCCAAGAGAAAGCCAAACTGGACCGATTGAGAGAAGATGATACTAATGGAGGAATACGAGAAAAGAAAGGACGTTTTAAGAGCAAAATTTTCGTCAACAATTATATTTCTTTAAAATTTAGGTACATGTATGTTTAACAGGGACACAATCATAATGTTCCTCAACTTCCCACTTTTGAGTTTGGATGCACCTCCTTCATCTATTTGGAGGATTTTACGTTCAACAGTTATATACGAAGCTAATTTTAATGACTATGGAAATATCATGTAAATAAAACATAAAAAAAAAATAAGCTCGATTCCTAAATGTACTGCTTTCTAAGTCATCCTGTAACATATCACATATCATCATAATAGACTGTCGGTCAAATCTGTATTTGTCTATTAACTCGAAGTCATCGTAGATATCAAGAGGTTTTGTACGATCTCTGAATACTCGCTCTCTACGTAAAGCTCTTCTCCCAGCATGAAACAACCGAAAACGTCCGACATGGAACATGTTTGTATTGGTAATAATGCAATACTAATATGCTTTAATTATACCTATTTCATATACCCGCAAAGCACGTGCCATCAAATGGTACGGTTGTAAAAATATTTACTCATCCGGAAAATGACCTTGATGGTGAATTTTATGTACATGTAAGATATGATATGGATTTGATGATAAACTCGAATGCCTATGAAATATTGCTAATATGGTTTGTTGTTATCTTTTTATTCATACAATATCACTTTCATAACTCACAATCAATATAAAATAGCAATTCAAGAAAACTTAAGGAACCTACCCATCTACCTTAAAGTTAAGGGAAATCTTAAGTGTTTTCTTAGTTTAAGGACGTTTATGAATACCACTTAAGTATGATGGGCGGAGTTTCCTTAACTTAAAGTTATTCTTAGGAAATACTTAAAATAAGAAGTTTTATGAATACCACTCAAGTAAAATGGGCGGAGTTTCCTTAACTTAAGTGTTTCCTTAGGAAAATCTTAACTTAAGTGGCTTTATGAATACGGGCCCAGCTGCATTAAAAATGAAACGCATGTGTGCGAAGCCGAAGGAATTTTTAAAATTGAAGTGCCCGACAACGTAATTTTGGTATCGAATAATCGTAAATCTCTATAAATCAATATAGAAAGAAAGAAATAGTAGATTTATGATTATTTGATACCAAAATTATGTTGAGAAGTGTATGGGGAAAAAAAAGGGGTAAAATCCGTGCCGCGCACTTTCCAGCAAACGTCTAGGGTGTGACGTATGAAATGTCTGGAACATTGAACCAATGAAAAGGTAGGTTACATTCTAAGTCAGTTAGAGTATATTAAGTGAAATTGTATTGGTTAAGAAGAGGGTCGCATCGCTTCGCTCGTTCCGCCCCTTCTTAACCATTAAAATTTCACTTAAAATACTCTAACTATAACTGGGCCTTGAGGGATACACGAAATCATAAAATTTTATTACTTTGGTATAAATTCATTACTTACAGCTCACTCCAATACAATATACACTTTAGCTGTAAACACAACAGGTGATGAAAAGGCCTCTAGGCATGTAACTCTTGTGGGGACAACAAATGTGTTCTCTCTCTGAATTATAGAAAATTCAATTGTTTTACACTATTTCAACACATATTTTAATACAAGGCCTATAAAACAGATGTTTACAGAAGTGAATTTCATTTTTTTAAACGTTAAACTTAACGTAAAATATTCATATGAATAATTTCTTAGCTCCGAGCTTTGCTTTCAGATGCATACAAATCTATATTTAACACTATTAGCGATTATTTAAAAAAAAATATCCATATACATATTTTTTTTTATCGAAAACAAGCCCGTAATAAATTACAGAGTTATCGAAGCGAATCATGATTAAGTTGGATATAATGTCGCACAATAGGCTACCCGATTTGTAAGGCTTGAAGTAATTTACCATATAACAATATGTTCGTAATGATGAACGGTAAGGCCACTAAAATGCATCAATCGCCTGTAAAATAAATAAACATAAATTATAATGTTGAATCTCCGTGAAAATATTAAACGTTTACATTTAAATCAACATCAAATTGAAATAAATATAAGTACATAGTTCTAGATCCTGAAAAACAAAATCAAGAAATAAAATATACATAACTACTGTAAAATACACAACGATTGATGGATTATTGTGTATTGAATAGCTAAAGTTATTATCATCCAGAATGGTACAAATAAATAAACAATAATATAATACTATTATAGATTGTTCTTATATTTATCAGGGAATTATATAAACATTTGAAGAATTTGAAGAAAATCCTGTATTTATTGATCAATCTAATTAACTGACAAAATAGTGTTTACATGTAAATTGCATATTTCTGTGGGATCGGACAAGGGCGCGTACGTTACGTATACGGCGTTTACATAGGGTTATGATTATTTGTTTTATATCATAAACAAAAATATTTATTGTTCATTAAGGTGCCTCATTACAATAATCAGAACTTTTAAAGCACAATAACTTTGAGGCTGTACATACACAATCCTGTGCTATAAAACAAGACATAAGTATTCTGTACGTGTATCACACTTTGCTAATATTTTAATACATTTAAAGTCACATTTCTTAATAAACATCGCATTAAGTTAAAATACGACATGAAAATCAAATACACAACAATTGATGGATTATTGTGTATTGAATACACTAAATTTATTAAGGGCCTGACTAGTATGACATAAATAATAATTATAAATAAATAAATAAATACGTATAGATACACGATAATATAATACTATAGATCGTCATATTCAATGAGCTAGCGACGACTACAGTATTACGTAATCTCTCTACTCAGCGGGTGATTTAGATGACCGTGCGATTTAACTGGTAAAATGCAAATTTAAAAGGAAAAACGCTAAAATCCCACGACAATGCAAATTTAAAAAGAAAAACGCAAATATAAAAGGAAAAACGCTAAAATCCCACGACAATGCAAATTTAAAAGGAAAAATGCAAATATAAAAGGAAAAACGCTAAAATCCCACGACAATGCAAATTTAAAAGGAAAAACGCTAAAATGGCACGACAATGCAAATTTAAAAGGTAAAACGCAAATATAAAAGGAAAAACGCTAAAATGCCACGACAATGCAAATTTAAAAGGTAAAACGCAAATATAACAAGACAATTCGCTAATTTAACTGGTAAACGCTAATATAACTGGTAATCTTTAATTTTTTGCATTTTACCGGGGATATTTGCATTTTCTATTTCCTAGTGTAACCAAGAACGTAAAAAAACAACGCATAAAACTAAAAAGATGAGCAACACGGAGTCTGCACAATAGGGAAGATAATTGATAAACGAAATCCATAGTCAAATAAAATCTTCCAATGAATCAGAGAAGGATCTCAAATTAAAAATTTGGTCTGTTAGTACTAGCTTTAAGCTTAATTTATTACGGTTAACTGGAGTATGGTCTTGTTCAATATAAAATGATCTGTCCATTCGACTTGGACATTATGGGATCTTACTTTATGCCAATTTGTTGGTTCCACAGGTGATGCAATTTTTTTTCACCTTTAAATATCCACAGGAGTCGACGGTTTATACAACATTCTAACATGACGTCCTTCATTGACTCTATGAATAATACTGATAAAACTCTTGATATATTTTGTCAAGCAAATTATTAACATACATATTTGTAATTCCAAAGTGATTTTCATGTATTCATGCAGGACTGTACAAGTTTGTACAACATTAAAATTTTTTATAGCTTTAATAATACACAACTTTTCAATCTGATAAAAATCTTGAATTTGTGTAACATTTTGTAGTGGAGCCCATTTTTATGTTTTCTTTATTTTTTTTTCATTAACAGCTCCTGAGTTTTGGTGTACGATAACCTACTTTGAATTAGATCAGCAGGTTGGAGAGACGTTTAAAGTTCCTTACAGTTATTCAACAGTGAAAGTTGACGGATACACCGACCCGTCAAGTCTAGATAGATTCTGTCTCGGTCAACTGTCAAATGTTCACAGAACGGAAACAAGTGAACGTGCTCGGTAAGTGATATACAGACTCAGTCGAGTCTAGATAGATTCCGTCTCAGTTCACTGGACAGAAACAAGTGAACGTGCTCTGTAAGACCATACAAAAAAAATGCCTAGGTTCTTAGGCCAATTTTTTTTTTTTTAAATGGAGGCTTTTTTTTTTGTTGTTGTTTTTTTCAGAAGTTTTCTTCCTTTTTTCGACAAATTTCATCAAATCCACTACTGCAGCTATTGTGACTCGATCAAGGATGATCTGCTTTATATTATCAAACAATTTAAATGAAATGTACCTTCCAAAAGCAGCAACTGCCTGAGCCACGTTGCATGACATAGCCACTTGATCGTTCTCAACCTTGGATCTAAAGATAGTAGCTGAAACAGAGCATTTGTCATATTTTTCTGGGAAGGTCCATCCATCTGGAGCAGATTGTCCATTCTTTATGGAATTATACAATTCTGTGAACGTACATGACGTTGAAAAGTCGAAGATAATGCTCCATGGCATCAAAACTTTACTCAAATGAGCAATTTGGCAAGAAATAAGTGCCATGCTTTTGCTGATCAACGATAAATAAAATCCCGTTTGAAATACAATGTAGTTATATTCACCTTTCTATCAAGCGCGCATATGACTCCATTGAAAAAATTCCAGATTTTGACCGTAATAAAAATCGCTTACGCAGGGGTTTTGCGAGTGTTTTAGGGGACACAGCGGGGCCTGAGAACCTAGTTTTATTTTTTTTTGATAGCCTATTAAGTGATATACAGACTCAATCAAGACTTAGATAGATTCTGTCCTGGTTCTCTGAACAGAAAACTAGACTATAAAATTGGTATTTGTTGCTTCTCCACTAAGCATGCAGCATTAAAGGGAAACTTCGCGATTTTTTACATGTTAACTAAATATGTTCCTGGTGATATAAAATACATATTCACAAAGTTTTATCGACATATTTCCACAAATAACGAAGCAAATCGCAAATTTGTAATTTTAATTTCTAATTTTTCAACCAGGCTGTGACGTTTTAAACTAAAAATGCATTGTGGGATTGAAATTTAAAGTCTGGGTCGCTGATGTTAAATTCGCTTCATTTAAAGCACTCAGAGGACTGTAATTTAAATCTAATAACCGTTGGAAAATTAAATACTGAAGTGAACAGCTACGTACCTTTTTGACAAACAACTATTTTAAATGAACAAAATGTTTCATTTCCTTTATATTTACAACGGAGAGTGTTTTACAACAGTCACCTATATTCGCTATATATCGGATCCCTTTTACAATTATGTTCATTTTGTTTTACTGCTATTGTGCTGAAAATTTTAATGGATAATTTTGACAACGCGTAACTTGTGTATTGATTTCTAGATTCTGTTTTAATCCCTTTTTGTCACCACTGAGCGTCCGTCGTCCGTCCGTCCGTTAACTTTTCAAATTTTAATCAACTCCTCTGAAGCCACTGGGCCAATTTGAACCAAACTTTGGTGGAATGGTCCTTGGATGGCCCCCTTCCAAAAGTGTGTCCGGTGATCCCGACTTCCAACCAAAATGGGAGCCAAGCAAAAAATGAGCTCATATTTTAACTGCAGCTACATGGCAAGGAGTAGTTTAACATATATTCCGGGTTTTTCTGTGAAATTTTTCTTTCAGCCGATATATACCGATTATGCAAATTAGGCATATTTTGATAAAAGATCACATTTAAATCTTCTCCTCTGAAACCGCTGAACCAAATTAAATCAAACCTGGCAGGGATGGTCCCTGGGTGCGTCCCTTTCAAAATTGTGTCCGACAGCCCCGCCCTCCATTCAAGATGGCTGCTGTTACTAAAAATAGAAATTTCTTCAATTGTCCATTGCTGCTTTAGAATAAGTCAAAATGAGCTTAAATTTTAACTGCAGCTACATGGTAAGGAGTAGTTTAACATATATTCCGGATTTTCTGTGAAATTTTTCTTTCAGCTGATTTATACCGATTATGCAAATTAGACATTTTGATAAAAGATCACATTTAAATCTCCTCTGAAACCGCTGAACCAAATTACACTAAACCTGGCAGGGATGGTCCCTGGGTGCGCCCCTTTCAAAATTGTGTCCGACAGCCCCGCCCTCCATTCAAGATGGCTGCTGTTACTAAAAATAGAAATTTCTTCAATTGTCCATTGCTGCTTTAGCATAAGTCAAAATGAGCTTAAATTTTAATTGCAGCCGATTTATACCGATTATGCAAATTAGGCATATTTTGATAAAAGATCACATTTAAATCCTTTCCTCTGAAACCGCTGAACCAAATTAAACCAAACCTGGCAGGGATAGTCCTTGGGTAGTCCCATTTCAAAATTGTGTCCGACAGCTCCACCCTCCATTCAAGATGGCTGCAGTTACTAAAAATAGAAATTTCTTCAATTGTCCATTGCTGCTTTATTATAAATCAAAATGAGCTCAAATTTTAATTGCAGCTACATGACAATGAGTAGATTAACATATATTCTGTGTTTTTCTGTGAATTTTTTCTTTCAACCGATTTATACTGATTATACAAATTAGACATATTTTGATAAAAGATCACATTTAAATCTTCTCTGAAACCGCTGAACCAAATTAAAGCAAATTTGGCTGGGGTGGTCCCCTTTCAATATTGTGTCCGACAACCCCGCCCTCCATTCAAAATGGCTGCTGTTACTAAAAATATAATTTTTTTAGTTGTCAATTTCCGCTTTATTACAAATCAAAATGAACTCAAATTTTAACTGCAGCTATATGGCAATGAGTAGTTTAACATATATTCTGGCTTTTTCTGTGAGATTTTTTCAGCCAGTTTATTACGTTTAGGAATATTATGAGATAAAAATCACATCAAAATCTTTTGCTCAGAAATTTGAGTTGAAATGATCTTTGGGTGGCCCACTTTCAAAATTATGTGTAACACCCCCATTTTCTATCAACTTTAGATGTCAAATTGAAAACCAGGTGAGCGATTACAGGCTCCTGCATTATCAGTCTTCACACTTAACTTTTTACCTTACAAGCCCACCGGGCCTGTAAGTTCAATTATTTACAGGCCCACCATCAATTCTACAGGCCCGAATTTGAAAACTACATTAATGACCATTAATTCAAACCACCAAAACTCAAAACATGATGATGTACCAAATATTATGTGGACATGTCAATTATGCATTAGGTAAGACCAGAATGCAAGTATAAAAAAAAACAAAAAGACACTTTATTTTGGATTCATGTTTATATTAATCTCCTGAAAATTCTAAAATCATATTGTCAATAGCATCCTCAGTATATTCCATATCATCACTGTCCACCTCCTCCTCCTCATCATCACAACCAATATTGTTATAAGACTCTTATAACAAAAACTTGTGGTGTCATCATTGTGTGTGACATACAATGTATAAGATAAGATAAGATTGTATTGTCCAATCAAGGTCCCAGCAAGGGGCAGAGTCATTACAGTGATTTATATTACACAAAAAAGCAATAATCATTCTAATACATAAATGTAATAAACAGTATACAAACAACAATTTGCAGAAATTAGATTGGTACATAAGTACGAAACATATCTATGTCTCTGATGAGTATAATATTTGGAAGAGTCCACTGGGCAATTACAAAAAAAACCCAAAAAAACAATAAATATATATCATTTGTTGATATTTAATAAGTTATTAACTTCTTCTGAACACCGATACAGAAATAAACACTCTTATATTTACAAGGGGCTAATTCAATGACAGAAGGCAGATCCAGCGTCCTCCCCATGACCAATGTACATGCATGAGAGCAATGCCATTCATATACAGAGGTCATCAAGGGCCGTTGCCTAAAGGACATTTAGACTGGAAATGATTAAACAAAATGAAATTAAAATGTAATTAATTTGATGATCATTTTTAATATGTACCCCCTTTTTTTTTAAATATCACTATGCTTTGAATTAATACCACACAAAATGCAAAAAGTCATATTTGTGTAGCCTTCAGCAGAAGAAATATGTATATGACAATTTGCTCAACGGTCCAACTATATATAGATAGCTAGGGAATGCAAATATAGCACGAACGTATATTGACACTGACAGTCATAAACTGAAGCAAGTAAAGATTGTAATTATTATTTGTCAGACCTCAAATCAGAGTGCAACAATGGAACAAAACTACTGTAGTTCAAAGTCTATTTTCTAACTGCAGAGGTATTAACGTAAGTCTGTCAGCAACAGTTCTATAAATAGATCGCAATTAATAAAAAAAAATACCGATCGGATTTGGATGCAGATCAAAAAAATCTGAAGTGTCTCCGTGCATTTCAACGAATTTTGAATGACCAACCTTCTCAAATATGAACATATTATATATGTCACAGGATTGAGAAAAAAATTAATCGAAAGTTTGTTTGTTAGCTTCGATCAACATTTCCCGTAGCATGCGTCCCCTTTCTCGTGGTGCCATTTTTATTTGATATTGAACGAAATTAAAGTTTCTTTAAACCGAAATTGATTACTTTTCAAGAAAGTCACTTTCAAAATACTTAATGAATACCATAGAATTACATAAACACGATGTCAATATTTTCACAAATGGCACGTGGGAAAAATACGCAGGCAACATAGGGTGACTCTTCAAAATTACAAGGCTACTTGAACTTCGCTTTTGACCAATGAGAAATCGAAGTCAACCTTCACAAGGCAACTACTTCACCCTCTAACGTGAGCCCTGCTCTTCATCCTTTTCTAAAACCTACATGATGGTAAAAATATCAACCAATCAAATTGCAAAAAACAGACACACCTAAATCTATTTCGAATAACGGAGAACAATAAACTTAATATCTACACACAATATCTTATGAAATCAACTTTTGAAACTATATGACTTTTTTTTCACAGACCGTGTACAATTATACACGCCACAGGCTTCGGACTACCGCCTAATTTCGAAGACTGCACTATTCGGCATGCTGTTTACTGTTATTTTGATTTCCGCATGTAGATGTCCGCTTGGGTGTTTTCTAGTCGGAGGGTAAAATTATACAGGTGTAAAATTCAAGGTGATCGGATTAATCAAATGGGAATTTGAATACACACTGCTTTCCAAGACGAGTTGGTATCGTTTATTATCTATTAAAGATAAAATATTCTTAAAACATTAGAATAAATATAATGTTGAAATAACAGGAACAATTTTTGTTTTAGATGATAAAAAAGTATACACCATCCTTGAAATTATAATTTTTCATTAAGAGAGGCACCAAATTGGTCTAACTATATATAGCTGTCTCATCATAATAATTTAACGATCGATGTTCATAAAAGATGTGTTAATTTTAATTTTAAATAAAATGATTATGATTTTACTCAATCATTATTTTAACAGTCGGTGTTCATAAAAGATGTTTTAATTAATTTAATTTAATCAAATGATTATGATTTTACTCAATCAATATTTCTTTACTTTTTTTTTGTTCAACGCATGTTGTTTGTTTGGGAACATTTCTATATAAAGCACCGAAATTAACGTTTTAGTTATAGCTTAAATATGTCGAGCTCAGGTACGGAAAGTGACTAGCGCCTCAAGTGATGTAGATTTCGACGACTATGGAGAGTTCGGTTACCAACTTGAACCAGAATATACGGAAGAAGAACTCAGACAAATGGAAGAGGCAGCGAGTGCCCAACGTCGGGAAATAGAGAACAACCCACGTCAGAACGACACAAATTTGATATCCACTGATATTCATTTAGACAAAGTTCGAAAGAGATCATGATCATGAGCGGTATAAACAGATGAAGGGCAGTCAAAGATTAAAAAGAGATTAGGCCACACCAGATTTACTTCTTGTTCTTCGGATTTTGTGCTAAAAACCTTGTCCAGAGCGAGCAAGTGATTTAAAAATGTTAATTTCTTTTCCTTTTTTTTGCTTGTCATTTTTGATGAGGCGTGGTGGTATTTAGACGTCACGTGATACTTGGTATTGAGATGCTATCAAAATGGCAACTTCCATGTATCGTTGACAGAATTTTAAAATCGATTTCATTCCCTTATCCAACATAATAAAACGCTAATATACATATAAACATCCATATTTATACATCAGGAAAAACATATAAAAAAATATTTTTTTTGCGAAGTTTTGCTTTAAGGAGAATGAGCAAAAAGACTGGTTGGCTCGGAATCAGAATAATGTGTCAGAGTGGAGCGACATGTCTATCCGCGGACTGTTGTTTCAGTGAGCTAGCACTATAAAAATCCCAACTCAACTGATGGAGAGGGTTTATGGTGTTTACAGTTGTACAAAGTGAACCTCATCATCATCACATTGAAAAATAACTTGTTCTCGCCATGATATAGCTGAAAAATTGATGAATTGGCGTTAAACAACAATCGCTCACTATTAAATGAGTATTAATTCCATTTTAAAATAAGGTGAATTTTTTTTGTAATTTTACAGATTACATATAGGTAAAGGGGTACAATTAGACTATCGTGGAGAAGGAGACGTGTGGATCAGATGTGTTAGTGATCACAGTGTGTTCGTTCAGAGTTACTACCTAGACCGTGAGGCAGGCCGTGCGCCAGGTGATGCTGTCCATAAAATTTATCCCAGTGCTTATATAAAGGTAATTTGACTCTGGAATTGGTTTTGGTACATGATTCTCACTACGATGCAATTTTTGTACGACCTCAAATTTTGTTATGGGTCTGTTGTTGTCGTCTATTTGACCATTCTGTCTGTTAATACAAAGCTCCTTGGAACATAATAAAGGTTGGTATTGATTTGGGATATTGCAACCCTTCTTTTTTCCAAACAAGAGGCCCCAAGGTACATAGATGGGTGTTTTTATTTTTATGTACTTGAAACGTTGTTCTTCTGAGGTTTTTTTTTTAATGAATTTCATTTTTAAAAAATCCATTTTAAGAAAAATTCCTAATGTTTATTTAAAAAAAGGAGAGAAATTAAAAATTTTAACTTTTTTATTTGTCATCCAATTTAGATAAAGATCTGTGTAATATGAACATCTTTTTAGGTTATTGATGGACGATAAAGAATTTAGCTATTTATTGAAAGGGGAACTAAAAGGGCCTAAATTTAGAAATTTTGCGTATTTGGATTTTTATTTTTCATCCAATTTTGATGCAATTTTTTTATCATTGAAAGAGCTTACAGTAGTATGTGGATAGATTTCCTTGATCTCTTACAGTTTCTAAAATAAACTCGACAAGTGCCAAATTCCAAAATTAGAATTTTCTTATTGTTATCTTATATTAATGGGGGTTTTTTGGGGGCAAAAATTCCATACAGAAAATGGCTAAATGAGGCACAAATTCTGAAATTTTTAATATTGGATATATAAACATGACTTATATTATTCAACTAATTTTGACATGGTTAATGTGATTATTTGATTGTTTAAAGGGCTTCATTTAGTATTCCAGCAGATTTCTTCTATTAGTCATGGTTTTCAAGTTAAACTTGATTGCAGTAAAATTGGTACAGAAGGAAAGCCATTTCAACTTGCTGTGGTTGTATCGTGCTGCACCCTGGAAGAGGAGACAACCCTAGCATGACACAGGAAATAGTTGTTATTATTAAAGATTTGGTTTGAGTTTATGATATTTACCGCCACTTTCAACAATATTTCAGTTATATCGTGATGGTCAGTTTTATTGGTGAAGAAACCAGAGTACCCGGAGAAAACCAGCGACCTGCCGCAAGTCACTGACAAACGTTATCACATAATGTTGTATCGAGTACACCTCGCCATGAACGGGATTTGAAATCACTACATCAGTGGTGATAGGCACTGATTGCACATGTAGTTGTAAATTCAACTACCATACGATCACGACGGCCCCTTTGTTATTATTAAAGAATGAAGACTATAGATTATTAAAATGGACTTTTTTTTTCTTCTTTAGGTATTTGATATTCGTCAATGCCATCGCCAGATGCAACAACAAGCTGCCACGGCTCAGGCTGCTGCCGCTGCACAAGCGGCTGCTGTGGCAGGAAATGTACCCGGTCCTGCTTCTGTTGGTGGAATAGCTCCAGCTGTTGGTATGTGGCTTTTATATTATGTCAATAAAGAATTGAAATTGACGTGATCCAGTATTGAGTAATAGATTTCCCCAGAGGAAAAAAACCCCTATGAAATGAAGGTATTCAATCTAGAATAGTTCAATGTGGATTTCAAGAATTGGAGAAAAAAATTGAGTGAGTGAGTGATTGTTTTAACGCCAATTCAGCAATTTTTCAGCTATATTATGGCGAGAACAAGTTAATTTTCAATGAGATGATGATGAGGTCCGCTTTGTTCTAGACCAACACGCTGAGTTGGATTTTTATAGTGCTAGCTCTGTGAAACAACAGTCCGCGGGTAGACATGTCACTCCACTCGGACACATTATTCTGATTCCGAGCCAAGCAGTCTTTGCTCTTTCTCCTTAGTGCTGCGTGCTTAATGGAGAAGTAACAAATACCAATTTTATAGTCTTTAGTTTGACCCGAACAGGACTCGATTCAACTATCTACCGCACTCGAGGCGAGTACGCTAACCATTACTCCAACGATGTGCTTCCTGTGAAATGAAAGAGAGATTCTGTGCCTACACAGAGACTAGGTTAACGACTATTTACAAGAATTTCTGTTTATTTACAAAGATGATCATGTGCTGTTATAAACTTTAATTGACCAACACTTAGGACATTAATTATGTCTGTCTGTTAGCCAACACTTAGGACATTAATTATGTCTGTCTGTTAGCCAACACTTAGAACATTAATTATGTCTGTCTGTTAGCCAACACTTAGAACATTAATTATGTCTGTCTGTTAGCCAACACTTAGGACATTAATTATGTCTGTCTGTTAGCCAACACTTAGGACATTAATTATGTCTGTCTATTAGCCAATACGTCTGTCTGTTAGCCAACACTTAGGACATTAATTACGTCTGTCTGTTAGCCAACACTTAGGACATTAATTACGTCTGTCTGTTAGCCAACACTTAGGACATTAATTACGTCTGTCTGTTAGCCAACACTTAGGACATTAATTACGTCTGTCTGTTAGCCAACACTTAGGACATTAATTATGTCTGTCTGTTAGCCAACACTTAGGACATTAATTATGTCTGTCTGTTAGCCAACACTTAGGACATTAATTATGTCTGTCTGTTAGCCAACACTTAGGACATTAATTCTGTCTGTTAGCCAACACTTAGGACATTAATTACGTCTGTCTGTTAGCCAACACTTAGGACATTAATTACGTCTGTCTGTTAGCCAACACTTAGGACATTAATTACGTCTGTCTGTTAGCCAACACTTAGGACATTAATTACGTCTCTGTTAGCCAACACTTAGGACATTAATTACGTCTGTTAGCCAACACTTAGGACATTAATTACGTCTGTCTGTTAGCCAACACTTAGGACATTAATTACGTCTGTCTGTTAGCCAACACTTAGGACATTAATTACGTCTGTCTGTTAGCCAACATTTAGGACATTAATTACGTCTGTCTGTTAGCCAACACTTAGGACATTAATTACGTCTGTCTGTTAGCCAACACTTAGGACATTAATTACGTCTGTCTGTTAGCCAACACTTAGGACATTAATTACGTCTGTCTGTTAGCCAACACTTAGGACATTAATTACGTCTGTCTGTTAGCCAACACTTAGGACATTAATTACGTCTGTCTGTTAGCCAACACTTAGGACATTAATTACGTCTGTCTGTTAGCCAACACTTAGGACATTAATTACGTCTGTCTGTTAGCCAACACTTAGGACATTAATTACGTCTGTCTGTTAGCCAACGCTTAGGACATTAATTACGTCTGTCTGTTAGCCAACACTTAGGACATTAATTACGTCTCTGTTAGCCAACACTTAGGACATTAATTACGTCTGTCTGTTAGCCAACACTTAGGACATTAATTACGTCTGTCTGTTAGCCAACACTTAGGACATTAATTACGTCTGTCTGTTAGCCAACACTTAGGACATTAATTACGTCTGTTAGCCAACACTTAGGACATTAATTACGTCTGTCTGTTAGCCAACACTTAGGACATTAATTACGTCTGTCTGTTAGCCAACACTTAGAACATTAATTACGTCTGTCTGTTAGCCAACACTGAGGACATTAATTACGTCTGTCTGTTAGCCAACACTTAGAACATTAATTACGTCTGTCTGTTAGCCAACACTGAGGACATTAATTACGTCTGTCTGTTAGCCAACACTGAGGACATTAATTACGTCTGTCTGTTAGCCAACACTTAGGACATTAATTACGTCTGTCTGTTAGCCAACACTTAGGACATTAATTACGTCTGTCTGTTAGCCAACACTTAGGACATTAAAGACGTCTGTCTGTTAGCCAACACTTAGGACATTAAAGACGTCTGTCTGTTAGCCAACACTTAGGACATTAATTACGTCTGTCTGTTAGCCAACACTTAGGACATTAATTACGTCTGTCTGTTAGCCAACACTTAGGACATTAATTACGTCTGTCTGTTAGCCAACACTTAGGACATTAATTACGTCTGTCTGTTAGCCAACACTTAGGACATTAATTACGTCTGTCTGTTAGCCAACACTTTGGACATTAATTACGTCTGTCTGTTAGCCAACACTTAGGACATTAATTACGTCTGTCTGTTAGCCAACACTTAGGACATTAATTACGTCTGTCTGTTAGCCAACACTTAGGACATTAATTACGTCTGTCTGTTAGCCAACACTTAGGACATTAATTACGTCTGTCTGTTAGCCAACACTTAGGACATTAATTACGTCTGTCTGTTAGCCAACACTTAGGACATTAATTACGTCTGTCTGTTAGCCAACACTTAGGACATTAATTACGTCTCTGTTAGCCAACACTTAGGACATTAATTACGTCTGTCTGTTAGCCAACACTTAGGACATTAATTACGTCTGTCTGTTAGCCAACACTTAGGACATTAATTACGTCTGTCTGTTAGCCAACACTTAGGACATTAATTACGTCTGTCTGTTAGCCAACACTTAGGACATTAATTACGTCTGTTAGCCAACACTTAGGACATTAATTACGTCTGTCTGTTAGCCAACACTTAGGACATTAATTACGTCTGTCTGTTAGCCAACACTTAGAACATTAATTACGTCTGTCTGTTAGCCAACACTGAGGACATTAATTACGTCTGTCTGTTAGCCAACACTTAGAACATTAATTACGTCTGTCTGTTAGCCAACACTGAGGACATTAATTACGTCTGTCTGTTAGCCAACACTTAGGACATTAATTACGTCTGTCTGTTAGCCAACACTTAGGACATTAATTACGTCTGTCTGTTAGCCAACACTTAGGACATTAATTACGTCTGTCTGTTAGCCAACACTTAGGACATTAAAGACGTCTGTCTGTTAGCCAACACTTAGGACATTAAAGACGTCTGTCTGTTAGCCAACACTTAGGACATTAATTACGTCTGTCTGTTAGCCAACACTTAGGACATTAATTACGTCTGTCTGTTAGCCAACACTTAGGACATTAATTACGTCTGTCTGTTAGCCAACACTTAGGACATTAATTACGTCTGTCTGTTAGCCAACACTTAGGACATTAATTACGTCTGTCTGTTAGCCAACACTTAGGACATTAATTACGTCTGTCTGTTAGCCAACACTTCGGACATTAATTACGTCTGTCTGTTAGCCAACACTTCGGACATTAATTACGTCTGTCTGTTAGCCAACACTTCGGACATTAATTACGTCTGTCTGTTAGCCAACACTTCGGACATTAATTACGTCTGTCTGTTAGCCAACACTTCGGACATTAATTACGTCTGTGTTAGCCAACACTTCGGACATTAATTACGTCTGTCTGTTAGCCAACACTTAGGACATTAATTACGTCTGTCTGTTAGCCAACACTTAGGACATTAATTAGGTCTGTCTATTGGCCAACACTTAGGACATTAATTAGGTCTGTCTATTGGCCAACGCTTAGGACATTAATTAGGT
The DNA here is from genome assembly GCA_963383655.1 of Bathymodiolus septemdierum. Classification (NCBI taxonomy): domain Eukaryota; kingdom Metazoa; phylum Mollusca; class Bivalvia; order Mytilida; family Modiolidae; genus Bathymodiolus; species Bathymodiolus septemdierum. The sequence goes on from OY726527.1 coordinate 1,081,637, forward strand.
CTGTCTATTGGCCAACGCTTAGGACATTAATTAGGTCTGTCTGTTAGCCAACACTTAGGACATTAATTATGTCTGTCTGTTAGCCAACACTTAGGACATTAATTATGTCTGTCTGTTAGCCAACACTTAGGACATTAATTATGTCTGTCTGTTAGCCAACACTTCGGACATTAATTACGTCTGTCTGGTAGCCAACACTTAGGACATTAATTACGTCTGTCTGGTAGCCAACACTTAGGACATTAATTACGTCTGTCTGTTAGCCAACACTTAGGACATTAATTACGTCTGTCTGTTAGCCAACACTTAGGACATTAATTACGTCTGTCTGTTAGCCAACACTTAGGACATTAATTACGTCTGTCTGTTAGCCAACACTTAGGACATTAATTACGTCTGTCTGTTAGCCAACACTTAGGACATTAATTACGTCTGTCTGTTAGCCAACACTTAGGACATTAATTACGTCTGTCTGTTAGCCAACACTTAGGACATTAATTACGTCTGTCTGTTAGCCAACACTTAGGACATTAATTACGTCTGTCTGTTAGCCAACACTTAGGACATTAATTACGTCTGTCTGTTAGCCAACACTTAGGACATTAATTACGTCTGTCTGTTAGCCAACACTTAGGACATTAATTACGTCTGTCTGTTAGCCAACACTTAGGACATTAATTACGTCTGTCTGTTAGCCAACACTTAGGACATTAATTACGTCTGTCTGTTAACCAACACTTAGGACATTAATTATGTCTGTCTGTTAACCAACACTTAGGACATTAATTATGTCTGTCTGTTAGCCAACACTTAGGACATTAATTATATCTGTCTGTTAGCCAACACTTAGGACATTAATTACGTCTGTCTGTTAGCCAACACTTAGGACATTAATTATGTCTGTCTGTTAGCCAACACTTAGGACATTAATTATGTCTGTCTGTTAACAGTCTGACCATGAATTAGTTCCAGTATCAATAGTGTATAGAACTTTAATTACTGTGAAAAGTTAAATTTGCTTCAGTCTGGGGTTTGGCTCCAAAGTTTACAGGTCACAATTGTTATTAGATATTTGAAAGTATATTGCCTCAACTAGTATAGTAACAATCTTGATTTCCAATGCTATATGTCATGGTCTTCTTTGTGTCCATTAATTTGAGTTGAGAATGTGAGGGGTGGTTGTTCGTTTTGCAATCTAATTAAAATTAGATGTTTGTTGTATTTTTTTTTCTTTTTTCTGTTTGACTTTGGCAATACACTAATATCTAATGATATTCTGTATGGAGTCATGTCAGAGTTCATATTTACAACTGACCAATCAGCATTGAGCCTACTAAATCTTTAGATATCTATACTGAGAGCAGTTGTCTGATTGGACAGTCAAAGATGACTGAAAGGTTACATGATACATCTGTTGCGAAAAGAATTTAAAATTGTGAATTTTTTTCAATGCCAAGTATTTTTTATACCCCCGCTCCCCGAAGGGAGAGGGGGTATACTGTTTTACCTCTGTCCTTCTGTCCTTCCGTCCGTCCAAGATATTTTTCGTTGCATTTTTCTCAGTAACTGTTGATGGCAGAAATCTGATATTTGGTCACAAGCATCATATAGGTATACCATATTGTCGGTAGCGTTTTTGGACCCGTCAGATTCCTACTTCCTGTTTGCCGACTTTGTTGATTTTTATACACATTGAACATATATGCTCATTTTTCGTCGCATTTTTCTCAGCAACTATTGTGGGCAGAAATCGGATATTTGGTCACAAGCTTCATATAGGTACCCCATATTGTGGGAAGCGTTTTTTGTTTAAATATAGTACTCTCTCTCACATATATAAGGCCACTCCCACCAAAGTCCATCACTATAGGCCAGTTTTAATATGCACTGAGATAGTAAAATACTCCTAAATTATCCACCTCAAGAGAGCCACCCATCTTATAATGCCATTTGACATTCAGAAGGGATGATTTTTCTTTTTTTTTTATTGATTTTTTTTTTAAAGAACTTAAAAAAGAAAAGGACTATTGTACAATCAAACCTTATTTCAAACGTGGATAAGTTATTTTGTTAGATGACTCGTAAGTATGGTCTATCCTTGACAACTCGGGGCCATCATGTGCATGATGTGTAGTTGGATTTACAACTACATGTACCTGTGCAATCAGTGCCTATCACCACAAAAGGTTTGAGTTCGAATCCCACTCATGGCGAGGTGTACTTGATACAAATTTTTGTGATACAGTGTGTCAATGACATGCGACAGGTCTGTGGTTTCCTCCACCAATAAAACTGCCTCCACGATATAACTGAAATATTGTTGATGTACTGTAAAGCACCATAACCCTAACTAACCTTTGACAACTCAAATTCACCTAATATGAAGTATATATCTATAGATTCTTTCGACGTCAACCGTATATGTTAAAGCAATTTGTTTTTGTTACAGGTCTTAGTGCAGCGGCTGGTATCGGTGTGGATGACTTACGACGGTTGTGCATTTTACGATTGAGTTTCGTCAAGGGATGGGGACCTGATTACCCAAGACACAGCATTAAAGAGACTCCATGTTGGATTGAAGTTCAGCTACATAGACCATTACAACTTCTTGATGAAGTTCTACAGACCATGCCCCTTAGTGATCCCCGTCCCCGGGGAATCTTTTTAGGGTGAATTACACTCACACCTTTAACTGGAGGATAGATCTTTTCAGGTTAAACTCAATTGAAACCAAATATTGTTTTTTTAAGTGTTTGTTGACGCTGTATTTACAGACTGTGCAGTAAAATGTTGTTTTTGTAGCTTTTTTGTGGTAAAACAATTTAGTGCAGTCTGTGCCAAAAAACACTAGCCCTATGCTATGCCACACAGTCTAGTAAAAATTGGTTTGGACTAGTAAAAATTGCATCAAATTTGCTTAATCAAACAGAAATTTGTATTTTGAAATGCTGTTTGGGCTAGTTTGTTAAAATGTTTTTGGCACAGACTGTAATAGTGCTGTTCATTCAAGTAGTCTTCATAACACTTCATAGGTTTTCATCAAACAATGTGAAGAGTTAAAACTTAAATGTCAAATGTCACTCGTTGCACAATTCATGTCGAAAATTTTTATGAGAAACAAGAGTACATATTTGAAGAAATAGACCATAATATATTTTCAATTCCGTCTTTCATCAGACAATGAGTATCGGGTATCTTGAATCCATACTTGAAGAAAGAGAATACAATTATTTTTTTTATTTGGTCAGTATTACAAGGCATTGGTTGTACAATGTTCCATCACCAAATAAGGAGTCGGTCAAATAGAAATGGCATTTTTGTGCCATCATCACAAGGTTTATTTCCTACGATTTCAAACCAATATGTGAACAAAATTGTTTATTTGTGACATAAAATATCTATAGGTTACTTTAATCAATCTGATCAGTGTTATTACCAATATTCTTGAGAAGAAAAAAAATAAGTGTTTTTGCCGATATTCTTGAAGAAGAAGAAAAATCAGTGTATTTGCCGATATTCTTTAATAAAATCGAATCAATGTTTTTACCGATATTCCTGTGAGAGAAAAAATATGCTGTGTTTTTGTCTATATACTTCAAAAAAAATCTATTCATTTTTATATATTCTTTTTTAAATAAATTGGATCAATTTTTTTGCTGATCTTCTTAAAAAAAATATTTGATATTATTCCTGAATAAGAGTAATAGAACTAAAAATTCCAACCAACTAAATCCTAATCCCTCCCCTACCAAACATCCCTTACCAAACATATCATATAGGTCATTTCAAATTCCAACCAACTAAATCCTGATCCCTCCCCTACCAAACATCCCCTCCCAAACATATCATATAGGTCATTTCAAATTCCATTATAAAAGCTTTTTTTTTTGGTGATTTTATATAATTATCAAACAAAGGAATCGTAAACATAGTTGTCTTAACAAAGACTATTTTTGTCTTAAATCACAAATTTTTAACATTGATATAAATTTAGTTGTCAAAACAAAATCTATTTTCGTCCTAAATCACAAATTTTTAACACTGATGTAAATTTAGTTGTCAAAACAAAAACTATTTTCATCCTAATTCACAATTTTTTAATACTGATGTAAATTTAGTTGTCAAAACAAAATCTATTTTCGTCCTAAATCACAAATGTTTAACAGTGATGTATCAAATATATACGTAGGTCACAAGCTTGTTCTGAAGCAAAAATTTGTATAATTTTATTTTATAAAAGTCATTTAATGTTTAAATGGTTTCTTCCTTTCGTATACAAAAGGACGAAGAATGACGTATAACCGGTAATTTCTGCGGTCAACTCGGGACCAACCACAGAAATTAAAATGGCAGAATATTATATGTTGGAGAAACAATTTGTTGCTTCCTGTAACGCAAACAAAAATTTTCGGCTACAAGATTTTCAAACCGCAGAAAAGGGAACATCAGAAAATAAATGTCTTCTTTTTAGTCCAAAACCGCAGAAATTACTGGTATGATGGTAATTGATATTACATCGAGAAGATAGAAGGTTAAAGTTTATTCGACATGTATCTATGTCAACTTCAAATTATTTTTCTTCTGACTTTTTGTCAGTCAGAGATACTATATACAAAAAAAATGATAATCTATTTTTATCTATTGATGATTTGTACATTTTCCATTTGATCTTTACATGCAATAATATCTATTATCAAGAAACTAGCGTGATATTAACACAATATCGCTGTTTTCTAATGTGACATTATAATGATGTCCTCTCACCAAGTCCTTGATAAGCATACTATCGTTATGTTTTGCCCGAAATGGACTTCTCATCACGTCTCATATTTCAGGCTTCGTCATCAATGCAATATTGCTCTGAGAAATCCATTCTCGCAAAATATCTCGAAAGATAGTATATAAATTCCAACAATTCCTCGAAAAATATGTTAATAAGGAATTTGATATCATATTATAATTCCATTGTTATAGATTTTTATCATTGTATATAATTCATTGTTATTATATTTTTTTTTTACATTTTGTAAAAAAAAATCACATTGTGGTTGTTTTTAATGTTGATCATTATATTGTCTAAATAAGTAGTATACGACACACAAACTGTCCTCGTTGTCTAAATAAGTAGTATATGACACACAAACTGTCCTCGTTGTCTAAATAAGTAGTATGCGATGCACAAACTGTCCATATTGTCTAAATAAGTAGTATACGATGCACAAACTGTCCATATTGTCTAAATAAGTAGTATGTCCATGAGCCAATTTGTTGTAGATATTTTCCATGTGTTGACCATGAAAAATTATTAATAATCGTACTTTGTTTTTAACTAGATACATGAGACACAATTGATGAATATTTTTTTCTGAGGTGCTTTAATGGATTCAAGTGAGGTACTGTAAAGGATTTTTTTACCTATGGTTTCAGTGCTTTTATGGATTCAACTCAGCTGGGGTTCTTTAAGGGATTTTTAGCATGTTGATCATGGAAAGTGATTATATTGTCAAGAAAAATACTTCAAAACACTTGATATGTTGTTTGTTTAGATATTTTTAAGGGCATGTTGATCATGAAAAGTAGTAACTGTATTGTTTAACAAGTAGTATACAAGGCACATAATGTTCTTTATATTTTGGAGACCATTGAGAATATAATATGGTTAGTAAAGTTTATTATAGCTATTAGCTCTAGATAACCAAAGCTATCTTTGATTTCCTACATTGGAAGGCTCAGCCCACTGAGCCTTTAGTTTTCTTGTTTTTCCCCATGTTAATCTGACCTTTTAAATTTATTTGACATTGCAGGATAAACATAATATATATAGATTGTCACTGACTATAAGATTTAATTGTACGTTGCACGGAACGGGGTTGACAAATGCTTAGCAATCTTCACATTTCTTCCTGTTGTAAGCTTCACTTTCAGTCATATAAATTTTAGAGTTAGGGTTATGTTGTTTAATGCCACTTTCATCAATATTTCAGTTATATCGTGACTTGGTTTTATTGGTGAAGGAAACCGGAGGTTTTCTGACCTGTCTGAAGTCACTGACAAACTTTATCACATAATGTTGAATTGAGTATACCTCACTATGAGCGGGATTCAGACTCACAACTTTAGTGGTGATAGGCACTGAATTCATAGGTAGTTGTGAATCCAACTACCATATGATCACGACCACAATGACCCCTTCAGTCAAATAAATTTGATATACAGAGACGAGGCATGCACAGTCTATATTTATATATCTCGTCTTGATATACTCCCAAGACTTTATTTTTCATCTATTGAGATGTGGACATTGATAGCATCTTACATTGGGGGTCGTGATCGTATGGTAGTTGGATTTACAACTACCTGTGTAATTGATGCCATCACCACGGATGTTGTATGTTTGAATCCCATTCAGGGCGAGGTGTACTGATACATTACTATGTGATAAAAGTTTGTCAGTGTTCTCTAATTTCCTCCATCAATAAAACTGGCACGCCACGATATAGCTGAAATATTGTTGAAAATGGCATTAAACACCATAACCCTAACCTATACTCCAAGACATTTTTTTCATCTATTACGATGTGGACATTGATAATGTCTTGCACTGTATTTTTAACGAAATTCGATAAAAAAATATATGGTTGTGGAGAATGCTTTGTCACTTCAGCTTGAATGTTCAGCTTGCTTCATGAAATATCACTGTAAAAACGTTTTCTTAACTGCTGCATGATAATCAAATATAATCAAACGTTTAAAATGTCCGAAAATCTATCAGTATTTTTGTCAGTCTGATTCATATATTTTTCATCGGGTAAATATTATATATCATGTAAAATTTAAGCTTTTCTTACTAATTTTAGGTTTAATTGTTCAATTCAAGTTAATATTGAAATTAAACATGTCCATTTAAATTACAAGGAAACCTGTCTAAACCGCACCTCCTTTGCAACCAGGTGTTCAGTTGTAGATGTTAAATTACCAAAGATTTACTACATTAGGACTTTTATTTAAAGTTCTGTTTATATAGAATTCCATTTTATTTAAGGTTTAATTTAGACGGGTTCACTGTAATATGGAGTAATATCAATTAAGTTTTCAATATTTACTATCACCGGGTCAATACCTCTGCTGGTGGACTATTAGTCCCCGAGGGTACCATTCGCCCAGTAGACAGTGCTTATATCACTGGGTCTATACCTCTGCTGGTGAACTATTAGTCCCCGAGGGTACCATTCGCCCAGTAGACAGTGCTTATATCACTGGGTCAATACCTCTGCTGGTGGACTATTAGTCCCCGAGGGTACCATTCGCCCAGTAGACAGTGCTTATATCACTGGGTCTATACCTCTGCTGGTGAACTTTTAGTCCCCGAGGGTACCATTCGCCCAGTAGACAGTGCTTATATCACTGGGTCAATACCTCTGCTGGTGGACTATTAGTCCCTGAGGGTACCATTCGCCCAGTAGACAGTGCTTATATCACTGGGTCTATACCTCTACTGGTGAACTATTAGTCCCCGAGGGTACCATTCGCCCAGTAGACAGTGCTTATATCACTGGGTCAATACCTCTGCTGGTGGACTATTAGTCCCCGAGGGTACCATTCGCCCAGTAGACAGTGCTTATATCACTGGGTCTATACCTCTGCTGATGAACTATTAGTCCGCGAGGGTACCATTCGCCCAGTAGACAGTGTTACTATCACTGGATCGACACCTCTGCTGGTGGACTATTAGTCCCCGAGGGTACCATTCGCCCAATAGACAGTGTTACCATCACTGGATCGACACCTCTGCTGGTGGACTATTAATCCCCAAGGGTACCATTCGCCCAGTAGACAGTGTTTCTATCACTGGGTCAATACCTCTGCTGGTGGACTATTAGTCCCCGAGGGTACCATTCGCCCAGTAGACAGTGTTACTATCACTGGATCGACACCTCTGCTGGTGGACTATTAGTCCCCGAGGGTACCATTCGCCCAGTAGACGGTGTTACTATCACTGGGTCAATACCTCTGCTGGTGGACTATTAGTCACCGAGGGTACCATTCGCCCAGTAGACAGTGCTTATATCACTGGGTCAATACCTCTGCTGGTGGACTTAGTCCCCGAGGGTACCATTCGCCCAGTAGACAGTGTTTCTATCACTGGGTCAATACCTCTGCTGGTGTACTATTAGTCCCTGAGGGTACCAGTAGACAGTGTTTCTATCACTGGGTCAATACCTCTGCTGATGGACTATTAGTCCCCGAGGGTATCATTCGCCCAGTAGACAGTGCTTTGGCACTGATATGATTTATTAGATATATTTTTTATCAAAATTTACAGTTCTTAAATCATCAAATTATTAACAAAACTAAGGTGACCTTAGTCGATATTGGCTATCCTGTTTAGACCCTTTGGTTTTATTGCTCCCAAAGTATTTTAAATTTATTTGACTTTCAAATATTTTGGCTTTGAGTGTACCTGATGAAGGTTATTCTAAAACCTGAATATCTTTGTCAGTTAACCATTATGGCTATTATGTTAAGGCCTTTCTTTGTCAGTTAACCATTATGGCTATTATGTTAAGGCCTTTCTTTGTCAGTTAACCATTATGGCTATTATGTTAAGGCCTTTCTTTGTCAGTTAACCATTATGGCTATTATGTTAAGGCCTTTCTTTGTCAGTTAACCATTATGGCTATTATGTTAAGGCCTTTCTTTGTCAGTTAACCATTATGGCTATTATGTTAAGGCCTTTCTTTGTCAGTTAACCATTATGGCTATTATGTTAAGGTCTTTCTTTGTCAGTTAACCATTATGGCTATTATGTTAAGGCCTTTCTTTGTCAGTTAACCATTATGGCTATTATGTTAAGGCCTTTCTTTGTCAGTTAACCATTATGGCTATTATGTTAAGGCCTTTCTTTGTCAGTTAACCATTATGGCTATTATGTTAAGGCCTTTCTTTGTCAGTTAACCATTATGGCTATTATGTTAAGGCCTTTCTTTGTCAGTTAACCATTATGGATATTATGTTAAGGCCTTTCTTTGTCAGTTAACCATTATGGCTATTATGTTAAGGCCTTTCTTTGTCAGTTAACCATTATGGCTATTATGTTAAGGCCTTTCTTTGTCAGTTAACCATTATGGCTATTATGTTAAGGCCTTTCTTTGTCAGTTAACCATTATGGCTATTATGTTAAGGCCTTTCTTTGTCAGTTAACCATTATGGCTAGTATGTTAAGGCCTTTCTTTGTCAGTTAACCATTATGGCTAGTATGTTAAGGCCTTTCTTTGTCAGTTAACCATTATGGCTAGTATGTTAAGGCCTTTCTTTGTCAGTTAACCATTATGGCTAGTATGTTAAGGCCTTTCTTTGTCAGTTAACCATTATGGCTAGTATGTTAAGGCCTTTCTTTGTCAGTTAACCATTATGGCTATTATGTTAAGGCCTTTCTTTGTCAGTTAACCATTATGGCTATTATGTTAAGGCCTGTTGGTTTTCTTACTCCCAATACTTTAAATTATTTGGCTTATCAATATTTTGACTGAGCGTACATGATGAAGGTTATTCCAGAAACACGTCCTGGTCACTAAATTTGATACCTACATTTTTATTAGATAGAAACTTCCCAGATACATACATGATATACGTGAAATAGAGTTTTCATTATTACTTAACATTAATTGATTCCTTCCTACGTTTTACCGGTGATGTCATTCTGTATATTAATATAAACAGTTTAGGTTAACTTGTGTTGGCATAACAATATTTCAGTTAAATCGTGGCGGTCAGTTTTATTGGTTGAGAAAACCGTTGATCCAGAAAATGCAGAGTGTAAGAATTCATTGACACAGTTGGTAAGTCAAACATAATTTGATTTTGATGGATGGTCAAACCTGCCCATGCAGTCACCTGTATTGAAAGGTCACCTTTTTCATGTCCAGTCATAAACAATTTCATATGAATGGAACCTCTTTTAAGAGGTCACCTGTCTTACATTGAAAAATTGAAACTGGCCTTGATAGAAAGTGATATGTTATATACAGGTGCTCTTTAAGGCAGGCTTGACTGTATTTGGTCATTTATATTTTCTTTATTAAAGAATTTGAAATTGACAATTCAGAGTTCAATAATTAGGTTGTAATATGTTTATACACTTGTTACATTGTACTCTGTAGTATTTAAGTGATGTTTTTGGTGCTAGAATCTTATATCATTGTAAGAAGGTACAGTCAAACCTGTACATGTGGTCACCTTTATTAAGCAGTCACCTGTATTTAAAGGTCATCTTTTCTTAAAAAGAGGTTCAGTTCATATAACCTCCACGATATAACTGAAATATTGTTGAAAGTGGCGTTAAACACTAACCCAAACCTCATATGATATTTTCTATCACAGGACAAGAAAGGTGACCATTTAATATAGATGACTGCTTAATAAAGGTGACCATATGGGGCAGGTTTGATTGTACATGTACAATGTACGATTTGTTTAGAGTTCTATCTAAATGTGTACCACATTTTATTTATGATTACTTTACTTATTTAATGTTTTTTAATGCATAGTAAATATTTGTTTAAAAAAAATCATAATTTGTAGAAATGTTCTTCAGTAAAAGTCACCATCTATGAAAAACATGATCAATTTTTGTTTATTTCACTGTTGAAAAAAAAATTGAAGATTTTTGAAAATTATATTCATTCTCTAGGATGACACTTTATCAGCAGGTATACACAAAAGCCACAAGCTTATTTTTGAAATATTTAAGAAATGAGTTTTGAAAATGTAATTGAATTAAAGGGTCAGTTTGGCTGTCACTATGAATATCAGATGATAAAGGAATGTAAATTGTTAATTCTAATGTAGTTGTTTAATATTCCTGGTTTGTGATTGGACAATGCTGTAATTTTCAAGGTATCAATTCAACGGTTGAAATATCATGAGATATTTTTAGAATTTTAGCTGATTACTGCTTACGTCATCTTGTCAATAATGTGGCAATACACATGTATACACATGATTACATTAGAATGGAGATAACTGTATTGCATTTGAAAATTTCAGGGCATCAATAGTCAATTTAATGGTCGCAAATATGCATTTACTGGCTCTGCTATCACGTCGCCAGTAAACTCAATTTGCGACCATCAAATCTCCAATTGATGCCATGAAATTTTCAAATACAATACAGTTATCTCCTAATTGTTATATTTAAAAAATGTGATGATAAATGTACGATAGACGATTTAATGTACTGTTTTATGTACTTAGTGTTATATAAGGTTGTTTATTAGTTATTATCAGACTCGTAATTATGAAAAGATGATGTTTTGTATTTTTTTTAATAAAAGAAAATGAATCCAGTATTGTCACAAAGAATATTGTGCTACCATGTATAATAAATATCATTGTACATTGTATGTCCTGTTTAGGGAGCGACCAGGTTAATGTTTAGATTAGGGGGAGGAGTGCTTTAAAAAAAATAGTTTTAAGCAATTTTCCTTTGACAGATTTTATTGAAAAACAATTACTTGACCTAAAAATAAATAATTTGACCCTGCAGTTTTCAATAAGAAATTTTTGTAAAATTTGAAAAAAAGTTGACTGATTTTTCATGTCCCCCAAAAAAATAATAAACCCCATCCATAAAAGTTAAATGGTCGGTCCCTTAGTTTGGTTGGAAAATAGTGAAAGTTTGTCTGTTGTCTACTCCACATGGTGTAATAGTGGGTTGAAGCGTCTTTCTTCACTCAGTGTAATAGTCCACGGTTTAAGTGTCTCCAACTGTATGTTTATTGTTGTGTTTGATCTCAGGATTGTACAGTGAAATCTTCAGTTTATACAGGATTCTACTTTATTGAGGGTTTGGTTTATACAGGATTTTACTTTATTGAGGGTTCAGTTTATACAGAATTCTACTTTATTGAGGGTTCAGTTTATACAGGATTCTACTTTATTGAGGGTTCAGTTTATACAGGATTCTACTTTATTGAGAGTTCAGTTTATACAGGATTCTACTTTATTGAGGGTTCAGTTTATACAGGATTCTACTTTATTGAGGGTTCAGTTTATACAGGATTCTACTTTATTGAGAGTTCAGTTTATACAGGATTCTACTTTATTGAGGGTTCAGTTTATACAGGATTCTACTTTATTGAGGGTTCAGTTTATACAGGATTCTACTTTATTGAGGGTTCAGTTTATACAGGATTCTACTTTATTGAGAGTTTGGTTTTGACAGGTTTCACTGTATAAATTATGAAATAATGGTTCTCAAATTGTTGGAAAATTAAATTTGAATGCCAAACTGATGCAATGTAAAGAGAAGAATAAACCGAAATGTCAAAACCGAGACACAAATTTATTTTCTGTAACCCATGGTTACCTACACTTGTTCCTCCTCTATTTTACCCCTGGGTCAACTTATCGTCTGTACCCCATGATTACCCAAGGTCCCCCTCAATTTCCTTTTAATTTTGTGTCCAGAGATTTTTATGTATGAGCAAGTCGAAAGTTTTTGATGGACTACGTTTCATTTTTGTATGGCTTCCATGGTATTCCTATAATTCTTAATTATAGCAAACTATTTGTTCACAATAAGACAACATTTTTATTAGCCGAAAGTCGAAAGTTATTTGTTCACAATAAGACGACATGTTTTTTAGCTCACCTTGCTAAGGTGAGCTTTTGGCGTCCATCGTCTATTAACTTTCATATTTTAATATTCTCCTCTGAAACCGCAAAGCCAATTGATCTGAAATTTGGTAGGAAGCATCTATAGGAGGTCCTCTATAAAGACTGCTCATTTCGTCCCGATCCATTAACAAACATGGCCGCCACAGGCAATTATTGTATCCTGATCGGTTAACAAACATGGCTACCACCGAAACTTGGTAGGGATCATCTATGGAATGTCCTCTATGAAGATTGCTCATTTCGTCCCGATCGATTAGCAAACATGGCTACCACCGAAACCTGGTAGGAAGCATCTATGGAATGTCCTCTATGAAGATTGCTCATTTCGTCCCGATCGATTAGCAAACATGGCCACCACATGCAATTCTTGTTTCTGATTGGTTGATTTCTAAAAAAATCTTCTCCTTTGAAACTGCTTAGCCATAGGAACGACTCTTGGAAGGAAGCATCTACATGTATGGAAGGTTCTGTATTAAGTTTCCTCAAAGCAGAATGAAAGGGGAGCAACGCAGGCTCAGTCCACTGAGCCTCTAGTATTATTAGCCGAAAGTCGAAAATTTTGAATGACTTGTGACCGTTTTCCTACTTTTTCATTGTGTATGGCTTCCATGGTATTCCTATAATTCTTAATAATAATGAACAATAAGACGGCATCTTAAAAAAAAAATGTTAGAAGTCGAACGTTTTTGATTGACTTGTGACCATTTTCCTACTTTTTTCATTTTTGTATGGCTTCCATGGTATTCCTATGATTGTGAGTTATAACAAACTATTTGTTCACAATAAGACAGTATTTTTTTAAATTATTAGAAGTCAAACGTTTTTGATTGACTTGTGACCATTTTCTTACTTTTTTCATTTTTATTTGGTTTCCATGGTGACCGTTTTCCTACTTTTTCATTTTTATTTGGTTTCCATGGTGACTTGTTTTCCTACTTTTTCATTTTTGTATGGTTTCCATGCTATTCCTATAATTTTATTAATTATGTTAATTAATTTGTTAGGACATATTACTTACTGTTATTATTTGTTATATCATGTAATTAATACATTGCCAAAAAAAACAAACAACAAGAAATCAAAGTCAGTATTGTACACTTGATGTTACTAGACCATGTACATTGTGTATATGTATCAGAATAAAATATAAAACATAATATTTCTTGTCTTTTTTTATCTCGATAAACTTTATTTAGAGGTCACCTTTAAAGTGGTCTTATAAGACAGGTGAATAGATTTCCATATATATATATATGGAAAGAGGGAAGAGCAAAAATTTGACAGCTCTAAAATCTAATTCTAATACTGTTTGGTTTAATTTTCAGAGTGTATATATATCACTTTGTTTTGTGTACTTGGTGTTGTTTTACAAACCATTTTAGACGTTTATATATATATATACCAAGTACACAAAACAAAGTGATATATATACACGTCTGAAAATTAAACCAAACAGTATTAGAATTAGATTTTAGAGCTGTCAAATTTTTGCTCTTCCCTCGACGGGATTTGAACCCACACCATTGATACACTGCAGCACCATTCGCTTAGCCTTACGTCCAGCGCCCTCGACCACATCCACTCCCTATATATATATATATATATATATATATATATATATATACAAATGGGCAGGTTGGTCGAAACTTTTGGTATATTTTATATGGGTTTGGGCGAAAAAAATCGTTTCGTCCTAAATTTCAAAGTCATTTAATAACAATTTATGTGCGTTTAATAGCTTATAGGAAGCGGTTGGTAGTAGAGGGGATAGTAATCTGGTACATAATTTCTATTTAGCTAGATATTTTTAGCGGTTACTGAGATTTTTCAACTTAAAGTCAAATCGTGTTATATTAGCCTTACTCAAAAGATGCTTGTGGATAAAGCTACAAAAACGCAAATATATTTCTTATTTGGATAATATATTTTGCTGAAAATGATACACGTAAAGCGTGTTTTTCTGTCGTATTCCAAGCAGTGTAATTTTCTTTATCTCTTTGTGAATACAATTATTCGTTTTTAACACGAAACATAGGTATCAATTACACTTGAATTTGATTTGCTGAGAAAGGATAATTGACACATGACGTGGTCATACTATATATGGCTATTGTAAATAACAACAACTAAAGGGTAAATGCATACTAGTGACCTGGTTTAAGTTGCATACCATAGTAAAATATACATACAACTAATAGTATGCATTACGTAATCATGCTAATATTTTGTTTGACGATAAGACAACAATAAAGGTGCAGTCAGTGTAATTATTTATCAAGGCTATATTACAGTAATTTGACATTTATAGACATTCACGCAGAGTAAGCGATATGGGAATAATATGAACTTCAGGGGCGGATCCAGAGACTGTTGACGGGCTGGGCTCGGTTATGGAGCAATAATTGATGGAATCAACTGTAGTCCCAAAGCGGTTCTGGCGTGTAGGTCGGTAAACCTTGTTTTCATTTCATTTAGCGTACAGTAGAGAACAGGTACAGTTATTGACTTCCTAAAGTAGTCTTCCGGACACTCTGCTTCAACATTATCTCTCATTATTTGTCTCCCACATGTTCTAGGTTTTTTAACCTCTATGTCTAGCGGTTCACATATTTTAGCACTCCTCTCAAAACACTGGTGGTTGAATTGTTCAACAGTTGCTCTGCAGTCTAGTGAGGTCTGAATTAAATTTACGCTTTTTAAGGCTCTGCCTATGTCAAGTGATCTCTCTTGTAGTGATCTTGTAGAGGACCTTTGTAAGTTGGAATAACTTGTGTCCGATCCAAATGTTATATAGCTAACAATAAAATAAGTTTAATCTAAATCTAGTGATCTGCTGAGCCCTTTCTTAAAAGCCAGGCACATTTGAACAATAACAATGGTTACAACAAAATCAAAGTTGTAAATGGAATTCAACAAAGAAGTTACATCAGCTTCTTCTGGTCTGGTGTATGTGTGTTTTGGCAGTTTTGTAAAGTGCTCAAGGGTTTTAGCAATAGCAGGAAAAAAAAATTAATTTAAGTATATTTTATTTCTAATTAATTTTAATTATTTTATATGTATTTATATTTTCATCAAAACGGAAACTCGTGTATGTTTTGTTTGTTTTTGTAATACAACAACATTTGCCTTTAATTTTTTGGTAAAAATAAATGATATTTAAAAAAGAATTTCCTTGAAAGAGCCTCAATTTACAGGTGTTGGTGGTTATACCTATATGAAATTGTGACACTAGACATGTTTATATAACGGTTTAGACAATACCTGGTTAATTGGTATTTTGACAATACATTCATGAAAACTGAAGCCCCCCCCCCCCCCCCCCCCCCCTCCCTGAATCCGCCACTGAACTTCGTCCTAAGCAGGCAATTACGAGAATTCATATTAAAATCTAAAATGACAACGATCCCTTTGGTTATTTAACAAATATTTGTACTCAATATGATGTACATATTGCATGCATGGTTAGGAAATGGCAACATATGTCATTAATGGGACATAATGATCTAACCCTTTCTGAGCACCTGATCTATTTATCTGATTTTTGGAGTTCGTGTTGACCGAGTCTTTACCCTTTTCTTAAGTGTTTTTACCTATTTTTTTGTTTTTGTTTTTTATTTTTTTTAAATCCTGATCGTCCCTTTATTCGAATATCTTTCGGAATCTGTACTTTTGAGATTGTCTTATTATTTAGTGAATAACACAGTGAGGTAGACAAATTGGGGTGGGCAATTCCCAGAAGTAGGTAGCAAAAGAAACAGAAAAGACGAAAGAGAAGCAGAGGTAACTGTTTTTAAATGGAAAGCATGCAATTAGTACTAATAGGAAACACATATATTGACAGTGTAGCAATTTTGGCATCAACCTAGGATAGTCAGTTTACAAGTAGAAAAATGCATAGTACACAAGTATGCACAAGTAGCTTTGAATTTAGTAAATTAAATTAAATTAAAAACAAAATTGTATGAACATTGAAAAAGCAGGTAAGAAATAATATAAATCAACCAGTACATTCAATTCAAAAACCTTATTAATAAAATGACAGTGGAAAAATAAAGAGAAAACAAGATACAATGCATTAAAATTTTATAATTTCAAATTTTCAAATGTAATCAACAACTATCAAATATATACCAATTATTTCCGTCGTTGTCTTTTTTTCTTTTTTCTTTTTTTTTTTTGTGACGAAAAGATGCCTTATATTTAAGACGACAATGAATATTCTGGGCACATTAACAACTACTGAATCAATAATATTGAGTGAGTGAGGGATTATTGCTTAGTGAGAACAAGTTTTTTTTCAATGAGATGATGATGAGGTCCGCTTTGTTCTAGACCAACACGCTGAGTTGGATTTTTATAGCGCTAGCTTACTGGAAAAAAAATCCGCGGGTAGACATGTCACTCCACTTCGACACATTATCCTGATTCTGATCCAACCATTATTTGCTATTTCTCCTTAATGCTGCAGGCTTAGCGGAGAAGCAATATATACCAATTTTATAGTCTTTGGTTTGACCCGACCTGGGCCAGAACCCTCGGTCTACTGCACTCGAGACGAGCACGCTTACCACTACGTCACCGATGTCGTTCAATTATATTGATATATCAAGTTTATTGTTATTTTTATATATAAACATATGGCTGTTTTTATTTTATTTTGCAGTGTCTGAAAAAGCGAAGTTTGACAAGGATAGTCTTGGGCGGTTGAGCAAAAACCAAGCAAAACATCTAATATGAATCGTCATTTACTGTTTGGCAAATATATATGTTGAATATTTTGAAAAATTAATCCAAGGATCTGTATTAAAATATTTGAGCATATATTTCATAGTGTGAGTGTGAGAGCACAAATACAGTATGTACGCAAATATTATTAAGCTGATATGGGTCGAGACACCAAGCAACAGAAGTTCCCCTTTTTCAGTGTTCTGCCAGACTGACTAGATTATCTGCCGTTTCGGATAAAAATTCTAATTTTTTTCTGACCAGATTAAACATTTTGAGAATCAGTTTGGGAATATGGATGATCTCTTACTCGCATTCGCGTATAACGTGAAAACCACTCATTTCCAACCATCTTCAAATAAAGTGCTTCAACCAAGAAAACGTTGGGATGTTTTATGTCGTATTATCAGAGAATGTTAGGAGAGCAACTTCTACAATTACTTAATATTAGAGAAAATCCAATTTGCCCAGAGAACTCATTCGAATGGCATCATGGAAAACGAACATCGGCGTTTTTGCACATATCTTCAAAATTAAGGCTGCAGTATGCTGAAACTTAGTAAAATGGTGAATCAGAAATTGCTACTGCATGGCACTCAGAGTGGGCAGCTCTATACACACATTCCTCCAAGGAATCTGGTGTCAGCGTTACAAACCCTAGTCACTCGTATCGATACCACTTCCATCCTGTTGATTAGGAAATCTCTACAGCATGTAAATGTCATTATGCACCAAGGAGGGGTTTCATAGCATACTTGTGTGAATATCAAGAGTTGAGGGATGCAAGGACTGCCTAATGCAAAAATACAATCATGATGCAACACACCATACTAAGGGATTCGTGACCAAGATTTAAATGTTCAATTTAATGTGCAAAGAGAGAAGGAAAGCATGGTGCGCTATGATAAAGAGGTTGTGGACTCAATAGATTTTAACTATGGTATGTTGGATATACCCTCATTGTTCTCATTGATGTAGGTAGTACATGTAAGTCATATCATAAAGGCCAATGATGCATGAAACTAAAATGACAGACATACACATAGGGGTGAGACTGTGGTCATTCACTTCATTACTCTTTCTTATTTAGCAAACCTTATTTCTTCTAGTTTATGAATATTTTTATGATGTTTAGCTATTTGAAATTAGCATGTTTGTAAGCTCAACTGGCCAAAATGGCCAGGTGAAATATTATCATTTAGTGGCCGCCGTCTGTTATCCATAACTTTTCATATTAATATTTAACCTTTTTCTTAGAAACTGCAAAACCAAATGCTTTAACTATTTTACGTTATCAAGTTTTAGGACTATTTTGTAGCGCGTGCATATATAGTACATGTTTATGCAAAACGCACATGGATCAACGCTTACCTGGCCATGACCAGACCCAAAGGGTCATGTAAGGTATTATCATCACATTGCGTCTAGCGTGGTCTGTAAATCTTTAATATTAACATTGGAGGGATGTTGGAGAGGTGTGTATTCAGTACCATCTTAACGC
This sequence comes from Bathymodiolus septemdierum, assembly GCA_963383655.1. Classification (NCBI taxonomy): domain Eukaryota; kingdom Metazoa; phylum Mollusca; class Bivalvia; order Mytilida; family Modiolidae; genus Bathymodiolus; species Bathymodiolus septemdierum. The sequence goes on from OY726527.1 coordinate 1,100,541, forward strand.
ATGGGCACGATGGGCAGTTTCCCGGGGGCCCGCGAGCATAGGGACCCCATGCTTATCTATGTATGTTTTGCACTGTATGTTTTTCTAATGTTTAAACACTGACTTTGTTGGAAATACCAATACAATATATATATATGCTTAATTTTATGTATATTCAGGCTCGGATCCAGGAGGGGCGCACTCGGCACGCACCCCCCCCCCCCCCCCAAAGGGATTGGCGTGACTGGGCTGAAAATCGCTCTTGAAAGGTATGCTAAATACCATCTTCGCTAGCCAAGGTTACGATCCGCTCCTCTCCTCTTCACCATTGGCAGATTAAGTTGGAATTTTGGGTCCTCACGGTTTATTTTGCTATTCGATGCAGCTGTGGGTGACTGCATCCAATCAAAATGCGTCTAACAAAAAGATCACGCAACGATCACATGTAGAGAAAGAAAAATATAAACAAAGGGGACATCTGGGGAAAACTGTAGACTTTGTCATGAATTTTTTTTTTTGGGGGGGGGGGGTGCGAAGATGGTTAAATACGTGATATTAACACTTTGTTCTTTAGACTCATCTCTCCTTTGCAATTTATATAACAATGTGTATGTGTTCTGGTTATATGTGCATACTATAGTTTCGGTTTGGTCATTTTCTGCATTTTTTTCATTTCGTGCTCTATTTGTTTGAACACGTAGTATATAAATCTTCCCTAGGATTACCAATTATTGACCAATTTTAAAGCATACGTCACGGTTTTCTGAAAGCCATGCATGCGGCGTAAGCTGAGAATATTTTTCACCTGTTCTTTTCCATTCTGTTTGAGTTATGTCCATTTCCCCCTTCCTAATACTATTTCAAACATACAAATTAGTTCTTTCTCTTTTGAGCGAAGGGATATAGGGTAATGTGCATTGAACAAACTCACACATATTTTTCTGGAACAAGCAAAAGCCTCTGATTTCTGTTCTTCATATTGAAGTCGTAGCAAGGCCTTACGTCATGAGTAAAATAGCATACTTCATTGTACGTACCTTCGATGTGAAGCATCATGCCGCACATGGTACAATTTTAATCAATTTCGGTTCAGAAAAGAGGTCCTATATTTTCTAATTCCCAGGAGCTTACGGGGGCTTCGTACCGCCCCCCCCCCCCCCCCGCCCCCGCACCGGGCGCTGCCCATGGTCCCACAGGGGACCTAGATGTTGACAACTCGCCAAGAAGTGCCCCCCGTAACGTAAAATCCTGGATCCGCGCCTGACATTTACACTTTTATTCCTATGAGTGGTTGTGTAGGTATGGAACCCAGTGCACTGCATTGCCCGGGGACCCGTGATGCTGTTGAGACAGCCCTGCTTCTATTGTTATTATCCAAAAAGCAGTCAGTAGAGAGCGGGGTCTACACATGTAAAATGCTACGGTAACTTTGTTGTTTAGATATTTCAGCAGATAAACAATACAAATTAATTTGTGAAGAAGGAAACTTTTTTAAGCACATCTCTAAAACATGTATTTAAGGAAAATTGTTACTACGCTGATTATGTAAATGAAAAAGAAAACGAAGATTGTATTACATGACGTTTACTGTGACGTAACTTATCCGGAATATTTACTTGTCTGCAATCGATATTACAAGAACCCTACGTCCTTTAAGTGTTTTAAAATAATCGGTTTTTTGGGGGATTTGTTTATCATGTAAATTTTAAAAAATGCAGTAAAAGAACGGCATCCCGAAGACTGATCTTGGAAAAATGTTAACAGTCAAAAGACTTTATCATTAAATACGATATCTTCATATTTTTTTTTATAGAAATTTATCATTGCATAGCAATTGATGCATATTGAGAATTACATACAAGTTATTACACACATAAAAATGATTATTATTATTACATATATATGCATAGATATATATTCACAAATTGATTAACATTTATAGTATACATGATTTAAAATGTTTCTGAATGTTCTTCACATTATTTAACAAAAATACTGATTACAATACAAATGATTTACATATATCACACGGGCACTCGTTTCATATATATATTTGTTTACTATCTATAAAGATGATAGACGTAGATAGTAAACAAATATATATATGAAACAGCGCCTGTGATATATCAGTATGATCTACAGTATGTCATATTTATCTCAGTTTTAAATTTGATTATACATCACTCTGAAATAATCAATTTAATTAAAATTGATTACTATCAAGACAAACCTCAGCTTAATACTTAAAATATTTATCTCAGTTTACATTTTTTTTTCACATCCTATTAGTAGATTATTAAAAAACAATATTTTATTAGATATGTAGACAGTATTATCTGCTGAATTTATACTTCTTTTATTTTGTTTTTTTGAATTTTTTCAAAATTGATCAAATGCCAAAATCTAGCCACTCATCCATTAAATTTGGGTTCTGGAACATAGGAGGTTTATGTACAAGGGGTATGAACAAAGCTGAGGATTCAAATTTCCTAAACAATATTGAACCATACGATATTATGTTCTTAGTAGAAACACATATAGGATACAACTCCAAAATTCATAACATAGGTAATTTTCATTATCATTCTATTTGTCGAAATGTATCGAATAATAATAGACAATTTTAATTAAAAGCTACATTAAGCCACATGTGAAAATCTTAAAAAATACAAATGTAGATTATCAGCGGGTAAAACTGGAAAAGACCTTCTTTGGATTCAAAAAAGATCTATTCATCTGTGTTACTTATAATCCACCTATTTCTTCTAAATACACTCAGGAGTTAAAACATGATATTCTTGATTGCATAGAAATATAGTCTCTAACATTGTTTCCCGTTTATTACGATAATTTCTCAAATCAAGATAGTTAAATTTTCACATTTCAAAGTTCGAGGTTTACCGAGAACTTTAAAATGTGAAAATTTAACTATCGAGATTTGAGAAATTATCGTAATAAACGGGAAACAATGTTAAAGATTGTTTCTCTAATGAACCACTAAACATTTGTTTGATTCTTTTTCTCACTAATTTAACAAAATTTATGGCCGTTTTTCACTTTCTCAAATCGACGTCCAATGACGTCACTGACGTATACGTCACACCCGTTAATGAATGTTTTTGAAGATGGAGAATGGACAAGATTCCAGATGAGGGGTTCTTGATGACGGCACGGTTAATTACGGTTAGTTACGGTTAATTAAACGATTTTATTGATACAATGACATTTTGCGAAACGTAACATTTTTACGAGAAAAGAAGCGTGAAATTCTTATCTCACCCACGGGTTGAGACATAATTGCGTAATTGACCAATCAACGACTGAGAACAAACTGATCCACACGTTGATTATCGATTTCTTCTCACACGGGTTGAGAAGTGTGAAAATTGAACAAGAATTAGAGAAAAGGATATAACACATTGCAATAAGCTTGGAAATATTTGCTATCTGGAGATTTTAATGCAAGAATATCATGTGGAAATGATTTCATTCTTAACGATGAATCAAAATTTACTCCAATTTATGAGGATTATAAAACAGATAAAAACATACTTAAAAGACAAAGCAGAGACACAAAAATACTAAAGAGGAAAAGAGCTTCTTGATCTTTGCATAAGTAACCAATAAAGAATTCTCAATGGGAGAGTCCTTGGGGAAATTTTGGGTAGCTACACTTGTTATTCCCCTAATGGTGCCAGTGTGGTTGATTATGTACTTGTTTCGGAGAATATACTTGAACAAATTTTTTTTTCATGAATCTTCATTTGTTCCTACTCTATCTGATTGTCATTGTAAATTAGAGTGGGAAATATCTGCAAATTATTGTGTTTCTGGAGAACTAGATGTCCCAATTAAAGCATATGACATATCACAAATTTTATTTGGTCTGATGACTCGGCAACTGAATTTAAATTTGATTTATTGTCAGACCAAATTCAAAACTGTATATCCAAATTTAACAATATACAAATACAACAAAATCAGACTTCTGTTGATGATGCTGCAGCGGAACTGTCAAATATATTTATTTCAGCTGCAACTATGTCACTGAAACTTCGATTTAAAAAGATAACAGATAAACCAAAAAAAAATGGTTTGATGCAAATTTACATAAAGTAAGAGGAAATTTGCTTAATTATGGGAAAATATATTCAAAATTTCCAAAGGACCCTGTAGTAAAAAATCACTTTTATTAGTTAAATCGTGAATATTCAAAGCTTACAAAATATAAATATAAACAATACAGACAGTCTCTAATTGACAAATTGGATTCTTTACATGAAGAAAATCCTAAGCTTTACTGAAATATTGTTAATGAACTTCAGGGAAAATGTGAAAAAGTGGCAGTTGTGCTGTACCATCATCAACTTTAGTATCACACTTCAAAACTTTGTCTGAATTGAAAAGTGAATTTCATAATAGATATGCACAGCTCAGTGAACTATTAAAAGAACTGGAAAAAATAAACTGCTTCAATGAATTGGATTAAATTATTATGGAAAAAGAACTATCAAAAGCTATTTCACATTTAAAAAGTAATAAATCCCCAGGCCTGGATAATATAAGTAACAATATGATTAAATATAGCCAAACTGTTTTATTGAAAAGTTTACAAAAAAAAATTAATTTCTGCCTTTCATCAGGAATTTATCCAAATTCTTAGGCAAATGGATACATAACAGCAATACATAAAGGCAATGATCCAACGGATCCAAATAATTACAGGGGAATAACCATAACTGGTGCAATTGGTAAAGTATTTAATAGAGTCCTGAGTTTAAGATTGGACAAGTTTCTCCAGGATCACAGTATTATACTTGAATCACAAATTGGTTTTACAAAAAAAGCCAGAACAGCAGATCATATGTTTGTTATTAACTGTCTTATCAACAAATATTGTAGTTCAAAAGATGGGTGATTATTTGCATGTTTTGTAGATTTAAAAAAGGCTTTTGACACGGTAATACATGCTGGGATCAAAATTAAATTGCTTGACCTACTCCTATGTAGGTTCCTTGTTTTATAATATTATAAAACAGATATACGTCATAAGTAAATCTTGTGTGAAAATTCAGAGCCAAATCAGTGATTTTTTCCCGCTGAATGTTGGGGTTAAGCAGGGAGACAATTTAAGCCCTAGTTAATTTAAAATATTTGTGAACGATTTGCCAAGTTATCTATTAAACACATCAGACCCAGTAAATGTAAATGGGAAGGACGTACATTGTCTTATGTATGCAGATGATATTATATTACTGTCTAAATCTGCCAAAGGTTTACAAGAAAAAGTTGATATACTTAATACATACTGTAAAGATTTTGCGTAGCTTCTGGTTGCGCATGCGCACACTCTTCCATCCCTTCGGGCGACTTTCGGTAGCCATGGTACTTGTACTACTACACTAGTAAGAAAAAAGAGCGGGAGAAACCAGGGCATGCGCAGAACATACTTCCGGAACCCTTCCGGACAGGTCCGCTTCTGGGCACGTGACTTCCGTTTAGGGTCGCTCACGTGACTAACGTCACTTCCGGGGCCCCACTAGCCCGAATATTGCGTAACTCTTCGGTCACGTGACTGGCCACGTGACGCGTCACTTCCGGTCACGTAATTTCTTGTCACGTGACTTCCGGTTACTCTATCTCGCTCCACCCCCGCAAATATGGCTTGAGCTGTCCCCATATACTACTCTCTTAGAAGAACTCTGTGGAAATAGCACCAATTCTTACCATATTATTTAACAAGTCAGTCACAACTGGTATTGTTCCATCAGACTGGAAAATTGCCCATGTCTCTCCTGTATACGAAAAAGGTCAAAAATATAACCCTGAAAACTATCGTCCAATTTCATTAACATGTATTTGCTGCAAACTCTTAGAACACCTTATTGTTAAACACATAATGTCACATGCAGACACCCATAACATTCTATATCCGTTGCAACATGGTTTCCGCACTGGTCGATCTTGCGAAGCTCAACTCCTGGAATTTATCGATGATGTCCCACTTTTGTTGGGAGACATATAGTGTTTGTCCTGTCCGTCTGTCCGTTTGTCCGTCTGTCCGTCTGTCCGTCACACAGTTTGTCAGCGCAACTCCTCTGAAACTACTGAACAGAATTTCATGAAACTTGGTATGTAGTTGTGCATATTACCAGGAAATTTTGGTCGCCTGAATTTTGTGGGAGTTATGCCCCTTTGAACTTAGAAATTTCCCGAAAGAGGGAGAGGCGTTAAGGTGCAAAATTGGCCCCACATTACATTAAAAAATAATGCTCGACATAGAATAAAAACAATTTACTAATTTAATTGTTAGATAAACAATTTTCAAAAAATATAACTTTCCGTGAAATTGGGCGCGCTATGACGTCATAATGACATCATAATTAGACGGATAATGCTAAAAATGGACTACAAACGACATATTTAATGTACATTTTAGCTATTTTATATACCCCCACAGTCTTCCACCAACACCAAATTGAGCAGCTGTTTTGAATATAGATGGTTAATGATTATATCTAAATATTTTGTTGGTGGAGGATTGTGGAGGTTGCTAAATATTAATTTATTTATAACCTCAGCCAGACCCTTAAAATCAATATTTTCACTCTTCTGATTGTATATATGAGACCATTATATACAAAAACTGTACATTTCATGATTCATTTCAAGTAATGAAATTCATTAGTAAATAACTTATGTTTCTGTAAATAATTGTATTTATTTTAAATACAGTTTGTGTACATTGAAAACAAGAGAAAAACTCAGTGCATGCAATCCGGCGTCAATGCCATAAAAAGAACTGGGGACTATAAGTGTCATATATGGCCCCATATTTAATGAATCATTATCTTAGAAAATACTTGATTAAGATTTGATGTATTATAGACGAGATCATACTTTTGATGTTAAAACTTGTTTCCAACAAACTGGATACGTATTTGACGTTTTCTGTATTTCGTGGAATTTTTCTGGCGATATTTGGACGGTTTTCGAAGAAATTAAGCACCTCCGCAAGTCGTGCACCAGAAAAATATTTTACCAGATTATTAAAATAAATAAAACACAAATACTGTTAAAGTATTTTTTTGGTTTCACGAGGTGCTAAATTTCTTGAAAAACGACGGGAAAATGTTCAAATATTCCAAGCGGTTAGATGACGTTTTGATATTTGAGAAGCAATCTTTGCCGTAAAAAAACATGGTTTGTCGGCACGTAACAGTTATATACAAATGTAAGATAAAAATAAAATAAACACCACTTCATCCAAAATAGTTTTTTTCATAAGCCCCCAATTATTGATTATATATTTTCTTCCGGGATACTGAAATAGTTATTACTACAGGGATTTGGAGGTAGCCGTTTAATGGTCTATCGATGCTACTTCTAAAATGAAGTAAAATAGTTTGATCCAAAAGCAGTAGATATTTTTTGGGCACAATCCAACAGATAGCTCTCACATTATGACCCAAAGGTGTTTTATGTTATGCACTACATACACAAACGTTTGATCCATCCTTTGTCCATTGGAGGTTAGGTGTTTAACACCACTTTCAAAAATATTTCATTTACTACTTTTGTGGCGGAAATTGGAGTACCCAGAGAAATCCACAGACCTGTCGCAAGTCACTGACAAACTTTATCAATGTTTTATCGAGTACACCTCGCCATGAATGGGGTTCAAACTCACAACTTAAGTAGTGATAAGCAATGATTGCACAGGTAGTTGTAAATTCAACTACCATACGACCACGACGGCTCAAGTTCAGTTAAGATGAAAGGTAATTGTTTTATTGATATTGATGGAATTTATGATTATCACTGTTTATAAACTTTCTTTTCATATCAATCAATGAAAAGAATTGGTTTGCTGAAAGTATGTTTTTTGTTGGGGTTCATTGAATGGAATTTGTATCTCATGTGAAGTTCCGTCAATTGCAGACACAACGTTAGGCATATCAGAACAATACCTTTTCTTTTGCCATCAGACTGGGATGGTTGGCCACTGAATTCACATAACATTTTCATAAATTATATAAAGTTTCCCCTTTTGCGCCCAAATTAAACTTTTAACTTCTATCAGTTCCATTCTCTTAAATCAACTTCCAATGGACAAATGATGGATCAAAAGTTTGTGTATGTAGTGCATTGAAAATGCGTTCTGTCATGTGCATAAGTTATTGGTTGGATGATTGACAGACAATATTCAGCATATTGTTTTCTAGGTTCTGAACTGTCGATCGAGAAAAAAATAAAATATTCTAGACAGGCAGCAAATAGCCAGTCAATGAGGTTTACAATTAATATTTCGCATGCACAATAGCGACCCCACACCACAAGGTGTGGAAAATAGAAATATTCTTCTGTGGTTTAAATGCGTATTCACTGCATTACATGTAAACTGTATGCTTCTGTTTGATATAGTCCTTTAACTAGAACAGGAACAAACTGTTCACTTGAGTGAAATAGTATTGTAATAAAAGATCGTGAACGTGATGCACAAGTATTAAAGAATGTCCAGGTATATTTTAAATGAGGTTGAAACAAGTTACCATTTGATATTAATTCGGTTGTATTTCATTTTGACGATTCTAATTACGGAAGACGATCACAACCATATTGTTTTTGATTGGATTAAAATTATAGCTGTATAATAATGAATAATATCCTAATATTATTAGAATCCGAACATGACTGCAAATTTGACATAAATAAAATAACAAATGGCTTTCTCTAGGAAAACGCCGACTTTATGTGAAAGGGACACTTGTTCTTCAATATATTATTTGAAAACAAAAATTAATCCAAAACAATAAGAGTTACTTGATATCTATATAAACAGTGAGAGTTCCTACTTTTGTTCAAACACTCTTTGAATATTGCAATAATCCAACTGCATAGCAAATAAAGAAAACGAATTATAAGTTCTATACAAAATCATGACCATTCTGTCGAAGGTGACTTGGCGAATGCCAATTCTACACAAACCGTTTTGTATTTCTTTCTTTTAATGTTATACACAACATCCACATGTAAAATATTTTGACTATGTGCTGTTGTTTTTTTCCACAACTTTTGTTCATTGAAGACAATTTTAAATTTTTTGTTTTTTCTTTTTATCAATTTGCAAATCGAACATACCCTTGACAAGTGTTATAATGAACCTTAAATAAATTACAAAAAGAAACATAATTGTGATATTGAGCTGTTTTCGCTATTCTTTCAATTTTTTACATAGACAAAATCGGTGTTATATACTAATTTTTCCCCCCGGAAAGATCAGTATATACTCATTTTTCCCCCCCCCGAAAGATCAGTATATACCCATTTTTCCCACTGATTTTTAGGGGGGAAATCTGAGTATATACTGAAGTTTTCCCCTCATACTCAATTCTCCCCTTTTGCACTGATAGACTATACAAGGGCAATAATTCCTATTAGGGATCAACCCTATGGAGACCTTTGTATAGCTTTCGATGCTGAAGAAGGAAGATCACCTCTATTTTTCTCTATATGTAATACTTTTCGAAATATTAGCCAATGACTGCAGTTTGACCCCTATGTTCTATTTTTAGCCATGGCGGCCATGTTTTTTCATCGACGGATATATAATTCACAAACTATAGTCTACACACCCTAAGGATCATTCATACCAAATTGGTTACATTATGTTCAGTGGTTCTCAAGAAGAATATCAAAATGTAAAAAGTTAACGAACGGACGGAAGGACGACGAACGCAATGTGATGGCAAAAGCTCACCCTGACTATTAGTCAGGAGAGCTAAAAAGGGGGGTTCCAGTCTAATTTTTGCCGAATTTCACGGATTTTTCAAAATTTGCCGGGCAAAAGGACGGGGGGGGGGGGGGGGGGGGGTTCCGACTGCCGGAACCCCCCTGGATCCGCCAATGGTTATCTGTTAATTTATTCTTAAGAATTTCAACTGTTTACAGTACACCGAGACACAACATAATTAGCTTTAAACTAAACAAACTATTTTGTGGTAGCTTGTTTGTTTGTAATCGATCATTTTAAATAAAGATCAGTAACTATAGAATGGCAGTGTCCATCAATGACGTAATACTATGAATGATACAATTATTAGTTCTACTGTCAGAGTGTGGATTTGTTTTACCGAACATAATTATACCAAGTTATCATATTATGTTCATTTCAAATGATGAACTAAACGGTAACAGTATTCTCTAAATTAAACTACTACTATGAGGGGGGAAGGACCCTTTTCAGGACTCCGGGATGGTGTTTTTTTAAGCTCGAGAATTCGTGATTCGGGATTGAAATTTTATTATATTCGGGACTTCTGGATTTCAAGTTTTTTAGTTCGGGACTAAGGGGATTTCAAGTTTTTTAGTTCGGGGATTCGGGGTCAGGCCCCCTCCTAACCCCCTCTACTATATCAGCACAACTATTTTTTGCTTCGTTTCATGATCAAATTATTACAAAATTGAGCCATCTTGATAAATGCGTTTGCCTCCATCTTTTTTTATTGATCTACCGAAAGTTGTAGCACTATAATACCATATTCACACGTATTCCGGGTTGAAATCGAATCATTAAATCGAATTTAAATCCGTTATAGTTGTCGTATCGGATTTGAAATCAGTTAGCGTTCGCATATGGTCAACCAATGCGTAATTGTTCGTCTGCATTGAATTTATCTGTGGTTTACATATTGACTAGAAATTGTACTGAGGGATCTGGTGTTTGTCTAGATCGGATGAGGGATTGTTTCCGATTCGTCAACAAATGGTCATCAGGAGACATTGGAAACATTGTTAGTTTTTCAATAATCTTTTTTCAAGAACCACTGAAGCGATGGTATGGAAACGTGATTTGTATGTTCATTTTAAGGTCCTTGACAGGTCTTGTTACTTTTTGAGCCCATCGGAAATTCAAAATCGTTGCCAGCGGAGGTCAAAGTTTGCTTTGAAACCATATATAAAGCAACATTTTCATGGTCTACTTGAAAAACACTGAACAAAATTTAACCACACTTGGCAGAGGTGTTCACTATTATGTCCTACGAAAGTGTTGTTACTTTTCATGCCGATTCGTTAAAAAATGAATAAAAGAAGAATGTGTCTGAGGACACGGAGTTCTCCGCTTTCAGCTAAGTGGGCCTAACTTCCAAGCCGTATATGGGATCTGGCTGAAATTGAACTTGACCTGTATATTATGGTTGTAAACATTGTCTTGAAATTTCAGAGTCCTTTACAGGTGATAATGGTTTTTATGCCGATCGGAAATTCAAAATGGTCGACAGCGAAGGTCAAAATTGCTTTGAAAACCTATGAATTACATTTTCGTAATCTCATTGAGAACCACTGAACATAATTTAACCAATTTAACTTTGAGGGTGTTCACTATTAGGTATTACACAAGTGTTGTTTCTTTGGTGCAGATCGATAGGAGACTTTGAACATTCTGATTAATCGATTTTCAAGAACCACTGAAGGCATTGTCGAGGGAAATTTATTAAAGTAGTCGTCCTCCTCACTACCTTTCTCGCCCTTCCTATCCATTCTCTTCCTCACTGCCTCTCTCTCTCCTTCCTCACCCTCATTCCTCTCCATCCTCCTCCTCACTACCTCTCTCCCTCCTTCCTTCCCATCCTCCTCCTCAGTACCTCTCTCCCTCCTTCTTCCTCTTCTCTACTTCTCTCCCTCCTTGCTCTCCTCTTCTTACTACCTCTCTCCCTCCTTGCTCTCCTCCTCTTACTACCTCTCTCCCTTCTTCCCCTCCCTCCTACTCACTGCCTCTCTCCCTCTTTCCTCTTAGTCCTCCTCCCTCATTCCTCTCCATTCACTTCTTCACTACCTATCTCCCTTCTTCCTCAGTCATCCTCACTACCTCTCTCCTTCCTTCCTCTTCTCTACTTATCTCCCTCCTTGCTCTCCTATTCTTACTACCTCTCTCCCTTCTTCCTCTCCTTCCTACTCACTGCCTCTCTCCCTCCTTTCTCTCAATCCTCCTCCTCACTACTTCTCCCTCATTCCTCTCCATCGATTTCCTCACTACCTCTCTCCCTTCTTCCTCCCCCTCCAACTAACTGCCTCTCTGCCTCCTCCTCCTCCTCACTACTTCTCCTCCCTCATTCTTCTCCATCCATCCTCCTCACTACCTCTCTCCCTCCTTCCTCTCAGTCATCCTCACTACCTCTCTCCCTCCTTCCTCTCAGTCATCCTCACCACCTCTCCATCCTTCATTCCTTTCAATCCGCCACCTCATTACCTCTCTTCTCTTTCCTGTAATATTAGCATCCACCCCATTACCTCTGTCTTTCTTCCGTCTCCACCCTCCTTATTAGCTCTTCCTAATTACCTTCTCCGTATACTTTTCTCCTCCGTCGTCATCATCATCCTCCTTATTACCTCATCCTCACTACTTCTCTTCTCCTCGTTTACCTTTGTCACTTCGTCCTTTCTATCTCTTCCTTCAAATCTCCTCTTCAATACCTGTTTCACTACTTCCTCAACATTATCCTCCTCACTATCTCCATCCTTTTCCATATTGACTCCCTCCCTAATTCCTCCCCATCATCCTCCTTATTTTATACCTCTAGTATCTCTCCTTCCTCCCCATCATCTTTTTACCATTCTCCCTCCGTCCTCTCTATCCTTCTCATTATATTCCTTCCTTCCTGCCCTCTTCCTCATACCTGTCAGCCGTGCCTTCCAGCACTTAGCAAACTTGAGTTTTTCTCACTTGCACTAAGGAAGATCGCTTTATCACTCAAGTGTTTTTCCCATCCTTACCTCCTACCTCCTTATCCGTTCTCACTCCATGTTCATGCTTGCCTTAGTTATTACTATCATCATTGTTGATACCCTCTTTCGTCCACATTTAACTATTATGTCTTCCACCATATACATGCATATAAGTGTACACAAGAAAAACCCTATTAAAATAGGAGGGGGGAAAAACTAGTATGAGGGGGAAAATGAGTATGTGTTAACACATACTTGGATTTCCGGGGGGAAAATTCAGTATATACTCATTTTTCCGGGGGGAAATCTCGTATATACTCATTTCTCCGGGGGGAAAACTGAGTATATTCTCATTTTTCCGGGGAGAAAAATGAGTATGGGAAAAAATGAGTATGTAACACCGGTTCTACCGAAAAACAATTTTTGGGACCCAACCGGAAAATAGTGGTTGACAGAGCCGGAACGAATGTACGTAAATAAGCATTGTGTTTTTTACTGTAGTAAGTCTAAAACTATGCATGGTGACACGCCAGTGCAAATTATCATGAATATAAGCATTACAAAGGGTTTGTGTACTTTAAATACACATATAGACTTCTTTTTATAGCTTTATTTGATGATTTCAATCTCATTATTAGCATTTTTCATTGTTTATGTCCATCATTTTATCTATATCTGAGTAATCTATTAAGTTAACCACAGAAACATATAGGTTAAAACAAACAAAAATAATCGACCGATAACGACATCTTCTGGATTCAAGATATAATAATACTATATGATCATAATACTTACATTTTGTCGTCGCCTGTATGTCAAACATGCATAAGGGAACGACCATTTAACTTGAAGGGGGGGGGGGGGGGGTTGTTATTTTCTAAAAAAATATTCTGATTCCCAATGTTGCTGAAAAAAATATTCTGATTTTGGTGGAGGAAAAAAAAAATAATTTGATTCATAGATTTTGTCATAAAATCTTATGTTAAATTCTGGAAAAAAAAATATTTTAACTCTCGTGTTTTCGGAAAAAAAAATTCTGAACGAAACAAAAACCATAACCCCCCCCCCCCTCCCCCCTTTCAAGCTAAATGGTCGGTCCCTAATTGACTGGTACCGGAAGATGACAGAGCAATTCCGACCGGAGCCCTTTGACGACAGTGAAGTAAAACGTGATAGATTATATAAATAGAATGCTTTGTAATACTGTATTATCGGTCATGGCCCATTAAAGTAAAATCATACCACTAAAATTCTACGTAATACTACATATTTAGCACTGACTCATAAACGATAGACTATATCAATGAAATTCTTAGTAAGGATAACAAAAGGACCATTATAAACAAAACACCGAATATGTAAATCAAACCTGACATCCGTGTACTATGTTAAAACATGCACGCTATATCGTTATATGTACTGTATTACATGAATTATGAATTATCAAATATATTGTTTGTTTTTCCATACTTTATTGAAATAAGTAAGAATAAAATATTGATCTCACGATGTTGTTATCGACAGTAATGTGTGCTAAACCATTACGCCACCGCAACGTTAATATTAAGCTATATATGAATCAAATTTACGTTAATACAATTATTCATTGGGAATTCACTTTGCGAAAGAGCTAAATAAAATATATGTAAACAACATTATTAAGAAAAAACTGGTGGAACGAGCTAATCTGGGTCACGGGTTACTGTAATCGGGCGGCTGTATCGAGAAACAGATACGGTGTTGAAAAAACTGTTGATACTCATTAAATATTGATAAATGCAATACAATTTTATGTTTGTCTTCAAGAAACATGATAGAAAAAACCATGTGTGAAGTTTTATGACGAAATATCTCCGTTTTCTATGTAAATTTACGAGTTGAAGTTGCAGCTGTATCGAGAAACAGATACGGTGTTGAAAAAACTGTTGATACTCATAAAATATTGATAAAGGCAATAAAATGTTATGTTTGTCTTCAAGAAATATGATAGACAAAACCATGTGTGAAGATTTATGACGAAATATCTCCGATTTCTATGTAAATTTACGAGTTGAAACACCCACAGGTAATTATAGCGATGTATTTTTATCTTGGACAAGAATAATGAGCGTCCTGATTGGATGACCGATTTAAAACACACTGACAGCGCATGGTAAAAAGATGCATGTAAAAGAAATCTATGTTATATATATTCATTTGTTTGATTCTGGAATATTGTTGATCATTGATTTAAACAAGAAAAAAGGGAAAAGAGGGGTGAGTGAATTTTATTTATGAATTTCAGAGTTAAATAAATGTTATGTTTCGACATTTTCAAGAGAAAAATAAAAATATGTTGGACTAATGCTTAAATCAGCGTTAACAAATTGAACAAATATCAGTGGTTTTATAAATGAAATTTATTTTAAATAGAAAATCTGAATTTATTATTAATGATACAATTTTGTATCCCTTAGGAAGGGGAGGGGGGCTATGATGAAAATTTGAAATAAAAACACAGGACCGGACCTTAAGCAAAAATAATAATCCAGGATTAGTTTTTTATTAAAAAATCCAGGACCCCTGCGTCCACGATTTTTTTTTAAAGTTAATGATATGAAATATTGACATCCACACTTGCCTTTTGGACAGCACATGTCTGTGTCCACACTTGTTGCTAAAGAAAAAAAAATAAGAACAAGTAAAGGGACTACTAAAAATAAAAAGTTCCGATGTGTTTACATTGTCAGTGAATTAATTTTTAAGATAATCTGACGTACTAATTTTCTTGTTGGGTGCTTGTTTTGTTTTCGGTACTTTTTGTGAATTGTGGGGATAATATTAAAGTATACTTTAGTATAGTAACACATGAAATTCCACTGAGGGTTAGGAAAAAACACGTCGGACTCAATGCACAATCAGGTGGGCAGTAAATCACCTCCAAAATGTATTTAACGTCTAAACTGTTTCATAAATTTTTTTCAAGTTTTACTCCCGTAGCAAAACAACTACGATAAACAACTTTATTTTGGATGAGATTAAAAGGTCGATTTCTATTTCTGTCTATTACGGATGAAAACGGTCAATAAAAAAAGGCCGCTGACGAGAAATCGACCTTAAAACTATTTTTTAATTGCAGATTTCATACTCTCCACACTCGGGTACCAACACAAAAATTAAATGAGATATGTGTTTATGTATATTAAACATCATACTATAATATGCCGTTGGTACCTGCTTGTGGTTATACTGAAAATTGACATTAAATACACATTTCTTGTTAGATTTCATATATTTTCACGAAACGATAGACTTTTCATTGACTAGTGTGACGTCATCGCACGTGCAAATATGGAAAATTGTTACCAAAATAGTAGTTGTGGTAAAGGTCTTATAAAATCAAGAAACAACGAAAGCGTTACGTTTCATTTATAATTTGTCTCTTTTTTAGGCCAATTTCAGCCCTTTTCATACCTACTCCTTTGGAACCCATTTGAAGTACGAAAACTATGCCCATTCATTTAATTATTCGCTAATTGGTGAAAAAACGAAATAACCAAACCTCAATATGTCTTCCAATCAGAGTCTCGTTCCTTTTTTCTCAAATACTGAAGTCTCGGACGTCAAGCGATATTGCTTAGTAAACTTTGTTTGACCTTTTGTAAAAATTGACGACGATTGTGTACATTGAAAAAATTCAAAATATGGACATCAATTTTGCATAAAAAACATTGTAGAAATAAAACCGTACATAATAATATATTATATTTATCGGGCACATGCACACACACTGCAAAATGACCGGAAAGTCAACTAATATAAATGTCTTTTGAGCAAATTAACCAAAGAATGATTAGGATATAATTATTTTAGTGAGAGAAACAAAATATACGGTCTTGTTCCTAAGGTGTTAGGGCTATGGTGTTTAATGACACTTTCAACAATATTTCAGTTATATCGTGGTGGTCAGTTTTATTGGTGGAGGAAACTGTCGCAAGTCACTCACAAACTCTATCACATAATGTTGTATCGAGTACAATGTTTAATGAAGGAACCAATTTTTCCTACGTGTACCGTTGATGATGGACAAAGAAAATAATTATTTTTTCCACCTTCTCCGATATATTAATGAATGCTCTCATGTAAACATTTAAATATAAACGTAAGCAATTATGCCGACCTACAAATGATTATGTGAAGTTACGGGAATAATAATTCAAATAGCCTCATTTGTCTTTTTGTCTTTAAATACCTATTATTTTCAACCATATTTTTTCTTTAATCATTTATTATATTCTAAAATGTGATTAAAACTTGGTCTGGGAATGACTCCAAAATTTCACTCCACTCTACGACTCCAAACTTTCACTCCATAGCTTCACTCCATGAATCCACTCCACTCGACTCAACCTTTTAGCACATGCCGTCACAACATGGGACTGAGCTACTTCAGGTATAGCTGGGCACAATGGTACCCACTGGAGATTGAAATACACCTCTATTCATATGTTCAATCAAGACTCGACTCCAATTTGGAGTCTCCAAGACTCCACTCCACTCCACTCCTCCACTCCACCTTTTAGCAGATGCCGAAATTATTGACATATTAGAAAAAGTACATGTACAATTTTGTAAACTGTTGCTTAATCTGAAAACTTCAACACCAATATATATATATATGGCGAAATTGGTAGATACCCTCTGAATATACATATGTAACAGTTAAGTTGAAATTTTTGTCATTCTGGCCGAAATTAATTGACGGAAAGCCATCAAAATTATCATCTCTGATCTATAAATTATTGTATTTGAAAACTCACGGAAATAATACTTTTTCATGGATTAATTTTGTTAAATCAATACTTGATGAATGTGGTTATTCATACGTTTGGCATACTCCAAATTTTATAAGGCATAACTGGCTAATTGAAAGCACTAAGCTGAGATTAACCGACCAGTTCAAACAAAATTGGCATTCTACTTTGTAAATATCTCCAAAAGCATTGAGCTATAGATTATTCAAGTCGAATTTTAGATTTGAAAAATATTTAGACGTGTTAAATGACAAAAATAGATTTACTTTTTGTAGATTTAGAACATCTAATCATAGATTACCGATTGAAGTAGGGCGCTGGACAAATGTAGAAAGACACAATAGACTGTGTCAGTTATGTCAATCTTGCGAGATTGGTGACGAATTTCATTATGTATTACAGTGTCCTAATTTTGTAACTGAAAGAACAATTATAATTCCAAAAATACTTTTCAACAGACCAAGTGCATTAAAACTGTCATCATTATTTAATAAAAAGAAACCTGAAACTATTCGCAAGCTATGTTTTTTTTTCGTTCAAAATTGTTTTTTTGGACAACACGAGAGTTAGAATTTTTTTTTTATCGCGCAAAGCTCAAAATATTTTTCCGGAATTTAACTTTAGAATAAGAATCAGTCATCCTCACCACCTCTCCATCCTTCATTCCTTTCAATCCGCCAGCTCATTACCTCTCTTCTCTTTCCTGTAATATTAGCATCCACCCCATTACCTCTGTCTTTCTTCCGTCTCCATCCTCCTTATTAACTCTTCCTAATTACCTTCTCCGTATACTTTTCTCCTCCGTCGTCATCATCATCCTCCTTATTACCCCCTCCTCACTACTTCTCTTCTCCTCGTTTACCTTTGTCACTTCGTCCTTTCTATCCTCTTCCTTCAAATCTCCTCTTCAATACCTGTTTCACTACTTCCTCATCATTATCCTCCTCACTATCTCCATCCTTTTCCATATTGACTCCCTCCCTAATTCCTCCCCATCATCCTCCTTATGTTATACCTCTAGTATCTCTCCTTCCTCCCCATCATCTTTTTACCATTCTCCCTCTGTCCTCTCTATCCTTCTCATTATATTCCTTCCTTCCTGCCCTCTTCCTCATACCTGTCAGCCGTGCCTTCCAGCACTTAGCAAACTTGAGTTTTTCTCACTTGCACTAAGGAAGATCGCTTTATCACTCAAGTGTTTTTCCCCATCCTTACCTCCTACCTCCTTATCCGTTCTCACTCCATGTTCATGCTTGCCTTAATTCTTACTATCATCATTGTTGATACCCTCTTTCGTCCACATTTAACTATTATGTCTTCCACCATATACATGTATATAAGTGTACACAAGAAAAACCCTTTTAAAATAGGAGAGGGTACAAACTAGTATGAGGGGGAAAATGAGTATGTGTTAACACATACTTGGATTTCCGGGGGGAAATTCAGTATATACTAATTTTTTCGGGGGGAAATCTCGTATATACTCATTTTTCGGGGGGAAAACTGAGTATATGCTCATTTTTCCGGGGAGAAAAATGAGTATGGGGAAAAATGAGTATGTAACACCGGTTCTACCGAAAAACAATTTTTGGGACCCAACCGGAAAGTAGTGGTTGACAGAGCCGGAACGAATGTACGTAAATAAGCATTGTGTTTTTTACTGTAGTAAGTCTAAAACTATGCATGGTGACACGCCAGTGCAAATTATCATGCATATAAGCATTACAAAGGGTTTGTGTACTTTAATTACACATATAGACTTCTTTTTATAGCTTTATTTGATGATTTCAATC
The DNA here is from genome assembly GCA_963383655.1 of Bathymodiolus septemdierum. Taxonomy (NCBI): domain Eukaryota; kingdom Metazoa; phylum Mollusca; class Bivalvia; order Mytilida; family Modiolidae; genus Bathymodiolus; species Bathymodiolus septemdierum. The sequence goes on from OY726527.1 coordinate 1,119,832, forward strand.
TCATTATTAGCATTTTTCATTGTTTATGTCCATCATTTTATCTATATCTGAGTAATCTATTAAGTTAACCACAGAAACATATAGGTTAAAACAAACAAAATAATCGACCGATAACGACATCTTCTGGATTCAAGATATAATAATACTATATGATCATAAAACTTACTTTTTGTCGTCGCCTGTATGTCAAATATGCATAAGGGAACGACCATTTAACTTGAAAGGGGGGGGGGGGGGTTATGTTTTTTTTCTAAAAAAATATTCTGATTCCCAATGTTGCTGAAAAAAATATTCTGATTTTGGTGGAGGAAAAAAAAATAATTTGAATCAGAGTTTTTGTCATAAAATCTAATGTTAAATTCTGGAAAAAAAAAAAAATGCTAACTCTCGTGTTATCCGAAAAAAAAATTCTGAACGAAACAAAAAACCATAACCCCCCCCCCCCTTTCAAGTTAAATGGTCGGTCCCTAATTGACCTCTACCGGAAGATGACAGAGCAATTCCGACGGAGCCCTTTGACGACAGTGAAGTAAAACGTGATAGATTATATAAATAGAATGCTTTGTAATACTGTATTATCGGTCATGGCCCATTAAAGTAAAATCATACCACTAAAATTCTAAGTAATACTACACATTTAGCACTGACTCATAAACGATAGACTATATCAATGAAATTCTTAGTAAGGATAACAAAAGGACCATTATAAACAAAACACCGAATATGTAAATCAAACCTGACATCCGTGTACTATGTTAAAACATGCACGCTATATCGTTATATGTACTGTATTAGATGAATTATGAATTATCAAATATATTGTTTGTTTTTCCATACTTTATTGAAATAAGTAAGAATAAAATATTGATCTCACGATGTTGTTATCGGCAGTCATGTGTGCTAAACCATTACGCCACCGCAACGTTAATATTAAGCTATATATGAATCAAATTTACGTTAATACAATTATTCATCGGGAATTCACTTTGCGAAAGAGCTAAATAAAATATATATAAACAACATTATTAAGAAAAAACTGGTGGAACGAGCTAATCTGGGTCACGGATCACTGTAATCGGGCGCTGTATCGAGAAACAGATACGGTGTTGAAAAAACTGTTGATACTCATAAAATATTGATAAATGCAATACAATTTTATGTTTGTCTTCAAGAAATATGATAGACAAAACCATGTGTGAAGATTTATGACGAAATATCTCCGATTTCTATGTAAATTTACGAGTTGAAACACCCACAGGTAATTATAGCGATGTATTTTTATCTTGGACAAGAATAATGAGCGTCCTGATTGGATGACCGATTTAAAACACACTGACAGCGCATGGTAAAAAGATGCATGTAAAAGAAATCTATGTTATATATATTCATTTGTTTGATTCTGAAATATTGTTGATCATTGATTTAAACAAGAAAAAAGGGAAAAGGGGGGTGAGTGAATTTTATTTATGAATTTCAGAGTTAAATAAATGTTATGTTTCGACATTTTCAAGAGAAAAATAAAAATATGTTGGACTAATGCTTAAATCAGCGTTAACAAATTGAACAAATATCAGTGGTTTTATAAATGAAATTTATTTTAAATAGAAAATCTGAATTTATTATTAATGATACAATTTGTATCCCTTAGGAAGGGGAGGGGGACTATGATGAAAATTTGAAATAAAAACACAGGACCGGACCTTAAGCAAAAATAATAATCCAGGATTAGTTTTTTATTAAAAAATCCAGGACCCCTGCGTCCACGATTTTTTTTTTAAAGTTAATGATATGAAATATTGACATCCACACTTGCCTTTTGGACAGCACATGTCTGTGTCCACACTTGTTGCTAAAGAAAAAAAAATAAGAACAAGTAAAGGGACTACTAAAAATAAAAAGTTCCGATGTGTTTACATTGTCAGTGAATTAATTTTTAAGATAATCTGACGTACTAATTTTCTTGTTGGGTGCTTGTTTTGTTTTCGGTACTTTTTGTGAATTGTGGGGATAATATTAAAGTATACTTTAGTATAGTAACACATGAAATTCCACTGAGGGTTAGGAAAAAACACGTCGGACTCAATGCACAATCAGGTGGGCAGTAAATCACCTCCAAAATGTATTTAACGTCTAAACTGTTTCATAAATTTTTTTCAAGTTTTACTCCCGTAGCAAAACAACTACGATAAACAACTTTATTTTGGATGAGATTAAAAGGTCGATTTCTATTTCTGTCTATTACGGATGAAAACGGTCAATAAAAAAAGGCCGCTGACGAGAAATCGACCTTAAAACTATTTTTTAATTGCAGATTTCATACTCTCCACACTCGGGTACCAACACAAAAATTAAATGAGATATGTGTTTATGTATATTAAACATCATACTATAATATGCCGTTGGTACCTGCTTGTGGTTATACTGAAAATTGACATTAAATACACATTTCTTGTTAGATTTCATATATTTTCACGAAACGATAGACTTTTCATTGACTAGTGTGACGTCATCGCACGTGCAAATATGGAAAATTGTTACCAAAATAGTAGTTGTGGTAAAGGTCTTATAAAATCAAGAAACAACGAAAGCGTTACGTTTCATTTATAATTTGTCTCTTTTTTAGGCCAATTTCAGCCCTTTTCATACCTACTCCTTTGGAACCCATTTGAAGTACGAAAACTATGCCCATTCATTTAATTATTCGCTAATTGGTGATAAAACGAAATAACCAAACATCAATATGTCTTCCAATCAGAGTCTCGTTCCTTTTTTCTCAAATACTGAAGTCTCGGACGTCAAGCGATATTACTTAGTAAACTTTGTTTGACCTTTTGTAAAAACTGACGACGATTGTGTACATTGAAAAAATTCAAAATATGGACATCAATTTTGCATAAAAAACATTGTAGAAATAAAACCGTACATAATAATATATTATATTTATCGGGCACATGCACACACACTGCAAAATGACCGGAAAGTCAACTAATATAAATGTCTTTTGAGCAAATTAACCAAAGAATGATTAGGATATAATCATTTTAGTGAGAGAAACAAAATATACGGTCTTGTTCCTAAGGTGTTAGGGCTATGGTGTTTAATGACACTTTCAACAATATTTCAGTTATATCGTGGTGGTCAGTTTTATTGGTGGAGGAAACTGTCGCAAGTCACTCACAAACTCTATCACATAATGTTGTATCGAGTACAATGTTTAATGAAGGAACCAATTTTTCCTACGTGTACCGTTGATGATGGACAAAGAAAATAATTATTTTTTCCACCTTCTCCGATATATTAATGAATGCTCTCATGTAAACATTTAAATATAAACGTAAGCAATTATGCCGACCTACAAATGATTATGTGAAGTTACGGGAATAATAATTCAAATAGCCTCATTTGTCTTTTTGTCTTTAAATACCTATTATTTTCAACCATATTTTTTCTTTAATCATTTATTATATTCTAAAATGTGATTAAAACTTGGTCTGGGAATGACTCCAAAATTTCACTCCACTCTACGACTCCAAACTTTCACTCCATAGCTTCACTCCATGAATCCACTCCACTCGACTCAACCTTTTAGCACATGCCGTAACAACATGGGACTGAGCTACTTCAGGTATAGCTGGGCACAATGGTACCCACTGGAGATTGAAATACACCTCTATTCATATGTTCAATCAAGACTCGACTCCAATTTGGAGTCTCCAAGACTCCACTCCACTCCACTCCTCCACTCCACCTTTTAGCAGATGCCGAAATTATTGACATATTAGAAAAAGTACATGTACAATTTTGTAAACTGTTGCTTAATCTGAAAACTTCAACACCAATATATATATATATGGCGAAATTGGTAGATACCCTCTGAATATACATATGTAACAGTTAAGTTGAAATTTTTGTCATTCTGGCCGAAATTAATTGACGGAAAGCCATCAAAATTATCATCTCTGATCTATAAATTATTGTATTTGAAAACTCACGGAAATAATACTTTTTCATGGATTAATTTTGTTAAATCAATACTTGATGAATGTGGTTATTCATACGTTTGGCATACTCCAAATTTTATAAGGCATAACTGGCTAATTGAAAGCACTAAGCTGAGATTAACCGACCAGTTCAAACAAAATTGGCATTCTACTTTGTAAATATCTCCAAAAGCATTGAGCTATAGATTATTCAAGTCGAATTTTAGATTTGAAAAATATTTAGACGTGTTAAATGACAAAAATAGATTTACTTTTTGTAGATTTAGAACATCTAATCATAGATTACCGATTGAAGTAGGGCGCTGGACAAATGTAGAAAGACACAATAGACTGTGTCAGTTATGTCAATCTTGCGAGATTGGTGACGAATTTCATTATGTATTACAGTGTCCTAATTTTGTAACTGAAAGAAAAATTATAATTCCAAAAATACTTTTCAACAGACCAAGTGCATTAAAACTGTCATAAAAAGAAACCTGAAACTATTCGCAAGCTATGGTTTTTTTCCGTTCAAAATTGTTTTTTTGGACAACACGAGAGTTAGAATTTTTTTTTATCGCGCAAAGCTCAAAATATTTTTCCGGAATTTAACTTTAGAATCAGAATCAGTCATCCTCACCACCTCTCCATCCTTCATTCCTTTCAATCCGCCAGCTCATTACCTCTCTTCTCTTTCCTGTAATATTAGCATCCACCCCATTACCTCTGTCTTTCTTCCGTCTCCATCCTCCTTATTAACTCTTCCTAATTACCTTCTCCGTATACTTTTCTCCTCCGTCGTCATCATCATCCTCCTTATTACCCCCTCCTCACTACTTCTCTTCTCCTCGTTTACCTTTGTCACTTCGTCCTTTCTATCCTCTTCCTTCAAATCTCCTCTTCAATACCTGTTTCACTACTTCCTCATCATTATCCTCCTCACTATCTCCATCCTTTTCCATATTGACTCCCTCCCTAATTCCTCCCCATCATCCTCCTTATTTTATACCTCTAGTATCTCTCCTTCCTCCCCATCATCTTTTTACCATTCTCCCTCCGTCCTCTCTATCCTTCTCATTATATTCCTTCCTTCCTGCCCTCTTCCTCATACCTGTCAGCCGTGCCTTCCAGCACTTAGCAAACTTGAGTTTTTCTCACTTGCACTAAGGAAGATCGCTTTATCACTCAAGTGTTTTTCCCCATCCTTACCTCCTACCTCCTTATCCGTTCTCACTCCATGTTCATGCTTGCCTTAATTCTTACTATCATCATTGTTGATACCCTCTTTCGTCCACATTTAACTATTATGTCTTCCACCATATACATGTATATAAGTGTACACAAGAAAAACCCTTTTAAAATAGGAGAGGGTAAAAACTAGTATGAGGGGGAAAATGAGTATGTGTTAACACATACTTGGATTTCCGGGGGGAAATTCAGTATATACTAATTTTTTCGGGGGGAAATCTCGTATATACTCATTTTTCGGGGGGAAAACTGAGTATATGCTCATTTTTCCGGGGAGAAAAATGAGTATGGGGAAAAATGAGTATGTAACACCGGTTCTACCGAAAAACAATTTTTGGGACCCAACCGGAAAGTAGTGGTTGACAGAGCCGGAACGAATGTACGTAAATAAGCATTGTGTTTTTTACTGTAGTAAGTCTAAAACTATGCATGGTAACACGCCAGTGCAAATGATCATGAATATAAGCATTACAAAGGGTTTGTGTACTTTAATTACACATATAGACTTCTTTTTATAGCTTTATTTGATGATTTCAATCTCATTATTAGCATTTTTCATTGTTTATGTCCATCATTTTATCTATATCTGAGTAATCTATTAATTTAACCACAGAAACATATAGGTTAAAACAAACAAAATAATCGACCGATAACGACATCTTCTGGATTCAAGATATAATAATACTATATGATCATAAAACTTACTTTTTGTCGTCGCCTGTATGTCAAACATGTATAAGGGAACGACCATTTAACTTGAAGGGGGGGGGGGGGGGGGGGGGGTTATGTTTTTTTTCTAAAAAAATATTCTGATTCCCAATGTTGCTGAAAAAAATATTCTGATTTTGGTGGAGGAAAAAAAAATAATTTGATTCAGAGTTTTTGTCATAAAATCTAATGTTAAATTCTGGAAAAAAAAAAAAATGCTAACTCTCGTGTTATCCGAAAAAAAAATTCTGAACGAAACAAAAACCATAACCCCCCCCCCCCCCTTTCAAGTTAAATGGTCGGTCCCTAATTGACCTGTACCGGAAGATGACAGAGCAATTCCGACGGAGCCCTTTGACGACAGTGAAGTAAAACGTGATAGATTATATAAATAGAATGCTTTGTAATACTGTATTATCGGTCATGGCCCATTAAAGTAAAATCATACCACTAAAATTCTAAGTAATACTACACATTTAGCACTGACTCATAAACGATAGACTATATCAATGAAATTCTTAGTAAGGATAACAAAAGGACCATTATAAACAAAACACCGAATATGTAAATCAAACCTGACATCCGTGTACTATGTTAAAACATGCACGCTATATCGTTATATGTACTGTATTAGATGAATTATGAATTATCAAATATATTGTTTGTTTTTCCATACTTTATTGAAATAAGTAAGAATAAAATATTGATCTCACGATGTTGTTATCGGCAGTCATGTGTGCTAAACCATTACGCCACCGCAACGTTAATATTAAGCTATATATGAATCAAATTTACGTTAATACAATTATTCATCGGGAATTCACTTTGCGAAAGAGCTAAATAAAATATATATAAACAACATTATTAAGAAAAAACTGGTGGAACGAGCTAATCTGGGTCACGGATCACTGTAATCGGGCGCTGTATCGAGAAACAGATACGGTGTTGAAAAAACTGTTGATACTCATAAAATATTGATAAATGCAATACAATTTTATGTTTGTCTTCAAGAAATATGATAGACAAAACCATGTGTGAAGATTTATGACGAAATATCTCCGATTTCTATGTAAATTTACGAGTTGAAACACCCACAGGTAATTATAGCGATGTATTTTTATCTTGGACAAGAATAATGAGCGTCCTGATTGGATGACCGATTTAAAACACACTGACAGCGCATGGTAAAAAGATGCATGTAAAAGAAATCTATGTTATATATATTCATTTGTTTGATTCTGAAATATTGTTGATCATTGATTTAAACAAGAAAAAAGGGAAAAGGGGGGTGAGTGAATTTTATTTATGAATTTTAGAGTTAAATAAATGTTATGTTTCGACAGTTTCAAGAGAAAAATAAAAATATGTTGGACTAATGCTTAAATCAGCGTTAACAAATTGAACAAATATCAGTGGTTTTGTAAATGAAATTTATTTTAAATAGAAAATCTGAATTTATTATTTATTAATTTATTATTAATGATACAATTTTGTATCCCTTAGGAAGGGGAGGGGGGCTATGATGAAAATTTGAAATAAAAACACAGGACCGGACCTTAAGCAAAAATAATAATCCAGGATTAGTTTTTTATTAAAAAATCCAGGAACCCTGCGTCCACGTTTTTTTTTAAAGTTAATAATATGAAATATTGACATCCACACTTGCCTTTTGGACAGCACATGTCTGTGTCCACACTTGTTGCTAAAGAAAAAAAAAATAAGAACAAGTAAAGGGACTACTAAAAATAAAATGTTCCGATGTGTTTACATTGTCAGTGAATTAATTTTTAAGATAATCTGACGTACTAATTTTCTTGTTGGGTGCTTGTTTTGTTTTCGGTACTTTTTGTGAATTGTGGGGATAATATTAAAGTATACTTTAGTATAGTAACACATGAAATTCCACTGAGGGTTAGGAAAAAACACGTCGGACTCAATGCACAATCAGGTGGGCAGTAAATCACCTCCAAAATGTATTTAACGTCTAAACTGTTTCATAAAAAAATTTCAAGTTTCACTCCCGTAGCAAAACAACTACGATAAACAACTTTATTTTGGATGAGATTAAAAGGTCGATTTCTATTTCTGTCTATTACGGATGAAAACGGTCAATAAAAAAAGGCCGCTGACGAGAAATCGACCTTAAAACTATTTTTTAATTGCAGATTTCATACTCTCCACACTCGGGTACCAACACAAAAATTAAATGAGATATGTGTTTATGTATATTAAACATCATACTATAATATGCCGTTGGTACCTGCTTGTGGTTATACTGAAAATTGACATTAAATACACATTTCTTGTTAGATTTCATATATTTTCACGAAACGATAGACTTTTCATTGACTAGTGTGACGTCATCGCACGTGCAAATATGGAAAATTGTTACCAAAATAGTAGTTGTGGTAAAGGTCTTATAAAATCAAGAAACAACGAAAGCGTTACGTTTCATTTATAATTTGTCTCTTTTTTAGGCCAATTTCAGCCCTTTTCATACCTACTCCTTTGGAACCCATTTGAAGTACGAAAACTATGTCCATTCATTTAATTATTCGCTAATTGGTGAAAAAACGAAATAACCAAACCTCAATATGTCTTCCAATCAGAGTCCCGTTCCTTTTTTCTCAAATACTGAAGTCTCGGACGTCAAGCGATATTGCTTAGTAAACTTTGTTTGTCCTTTTGTAAAAACTGACGACGATTGTGTACATTGAAAAAATTCAAAATATGGACATCAATTTTGCATAAAAAACATTGTAGAAATAAAACCGTACATAATAATATATTATATTTATCGGGCACATGCACACACACTGCAAAATGACCGGAAAGTCAACTAATATAAATGTCTTTTGAGCAAATTAACCAAAGAATGATTAGGATATAATTATTTTAGTGAGAGAAACAAAATATACGGTCTTGTTCCTAAGGTGTTAGGGCTATGGTGTTTAATGACACTTTCAACAATATTTCAGTTATATCGTGGTGGTCAGTTTTATTGGTGGAGGAAACTGTCGCAAGTCACTCACAAACTATATCACATAATGTTGTATCGAGTACAATGTTTAATGAAGGAACCAATTTTTCCTACGTGTACCGTTGATGATGGACAAAGAAAATAATTATTTTTTCCACCTTCTCCGATATATTAATGAATGCTCTCATGTAAACATTTAAATATAAACGTAAGCAATTATGCCGACCTACAAATGATTATGTGAAGTTACGGGAATAATAGTCCAAATAGCCTCATTTGTCTTTTTGTCTTTAAATACCTATTATTTTCAACCATATTTTTTCTTTAATCATTTATTATATTCTAAAATGTGATTAAAACTTGGTTTGGGAATGACTCCAAAATTTCACTACCCTCTACGACTCCAAACTTTCACTCCATAGCTTCACTCCATGACTCCACTCCACTCGACTCAACCTTTTAGCACATGCCGTAACAACATGGGACTGAGCTACTTCAGGTATAGCTGGGCACAATGGTACCCACTGGAGATTGAAATACACCTCTATTCATATGTTCAATCAAGACTCGACTCCAATTTGGAGTCTCCAAGACTCCACTCCACTCCACTCCTCCACTCCACCTTTTAGCAGATGCCGAAATTATTGACATATTAGAAAAAGTACATGTAAAATTTTGTAAACTGTTGCTTAATCTGAAAACTTCAACACCAATATATATATATATGGCGAAATTGGTAGATACCCTCTGAATATACATATGTAACAGTTAAGTTGAAATTTTTGTCATTCTGGCCGAAATTAATTGACGGAAAGCCATCAAAATTATCATCTCTGATCTATAAATTATTGTATTTGAAAACTCACGGAAATAATACTTTTTCATGGATTAATTTTGTTAAATCAATACTTGATGAATGTGGTTATTCATACGTTTGGCATACTCCAAATTTTATAAGGCATAACTGGCTAATTGAAAGCACTAAGCTGAGATTAACCGACCAGTTCAAACAAAATTGGCATTCTACTTTGTAAATATCTCCAAAAGCATTGAGCTATAGATTATTCAAGTCGAATTTTAGATTTGAAAAATATTTAGACGTGTTAAATGACAAAAATAGATTTACTTTTTGTAGATTTAGAACATCTAATCATAGATTACCGATTGAATTAGGGCGCTGGACAAATGTAGAAAGACACAATAGACTGTGTCAGTTATGTCAATCTTGCGAGATTGGTGACGAATTTCATTATGTATTACAGTGTCCTAATTTTGTAACTGAAAGAAAAATTATAATTCCAAAAATACTTTTCAACAGACCAAGTGCATTAAAACTGTCATCATTATTTAATAAAAAGAAACCTGAAACTATTCGCAAGCTATGTTTTTTTTTCGTTCAAAATTGTTTTTTTGGACAACACGAGAGTTAGAATTTTTTTTTTATCGCGCAAAGCTCAAAATATTTTTCCGGAATTTAACTTTAGAATCAGAATCAGTCATCCTCACCACCTCTCCATCCTTCATTCCTTTCAATCCGCCAGCTCATTACCTCTCTTCTCTTTCCTGTAATATTAGCATCCACCCCATTACCTCTGTCTTTCTTCCGTCTCCATCCTCCTTATTAACTCTTCCTAATTACCTTCTCCGTATACTTTTCTCCTCCGTCGTCATCATCATCCTCCTTATTACCCCCTCCTCACTACTTCTCTTCTCCTCGTTTACCTTTGTCACTTCGTCCTTTCTATCCTCTTCCTTCAAATCTCCTCTTCAATACCTGTTTCACTACTTCCTCATCATTATCCTCCTCACTATCTCCATCCTTTTCCATATTGACTCCCTCCCTAATTCCTCCCCATCATCCTCCTTATTTTATACCTCTAGTATCTCTCCTTCCTCCCCATCATCTTTTTACCATTCTCCCTCCGTCCTCTCTATCCTTCTCATTATATTCCTTCCTTCCTGCCCTCTTCCTCATACCTGTCAGCCGTGCCTTCCAGCACTTAGCAAACTTGAGTTTTTCTCACTTGCACTAAGGAAGATCGCTTTATCACTCAAGTGTTTTTCCCCATCCTTACCTCCTACCTCCTTATCCGTTCTCACTCCATGTTCATGCTTGCCTTAATTCTTACTATCATCATTGTTGATACCCTCTTTCGTCCACATTTAACTATTATGTCTTCCACCATATACATGTATATAAGTGTACACAAGAAAAACCCTTTTAAAATAGGAGAGGGTAAAAACTAGTATGAGGGGGAAAATGAGTATGTGTTAACACATACTTGGATTTCCGGGGGGAAATTCAGTATATACTCATTTTTTCGGGGGGAAAACTGAGTATATGCTCATTTTTCCGGGGAGAAAAATGAGTATGGGGAAAAATGAGTATGTAACACCGGTTCTACCGAAAAACAATTTTTGGGACCCAACCGGAAAGTAGTGGTTGACAGAGCCGGAACGAATGTACGTAAATAAGCATTGTGTTTTTTACTGTAGTAAGTCTAAAACTATGCATGGTGACACGCCAGTGCAAATTATCATGAATATAAGCATTACAAAGGGTTTGTGTACTTTAATTACACATATAGACTTCTTTTTATAGCTTTATTTGATGATTTCAATCTCATTATTAGCATTTTTCATTGTTTATGTCCATCATTTTATCTATATCTGAGTAATCTATTAAGTTAACCACAGAAACATATAGGTTAAAACAAACAAAATAATCGACCGATAACGACATCTTCTGGATTCAAGATATAATAATACTATATGATCATAAAACTTACTTTTTGTCGTCGCCTGTATGTCAAACATGCATAAGGGAACGACCATTTAACTTGAAGGGGGGGGGGGGGGGTTATGTTTTTTTTCTAAAAAAATATTCTGATTCCCAATGTTGCTGAAAAAAATATTCTGATTTTGGTGGAGGAAAAAAAAATAATTTGATTCAGAGTTTTTGTCATAAAATCTAATGTTAAATTCTGGAAAAAAAAAATGCTAACTCTCGTGTTATCCGAAAAAAAAATTCTGAAGGAAACAAAAAACTATAACCCCCCCCCCCCCCCCCCTTTCAAGTTAAATGGTCGGTCCCTAATTGACCTCTACCGGAAGATGACAGAGCAATTCCGACCGGAGCCCTTTGACGACAGTGAAGTAAAACGTGATAGATTATATAAATAGAATGCTTTGTAATACTGTATTATCGGTCATGGCCCATTAAAGTAAAATCATACCACTAAAATTCTAAGTAATACTACACATTTAGCACTGACTCATAAACGATAGACTATATCAATGAAATTCTTAGTAAGGATAACAAAAGGACCATTATAAACAAAACACCGAATATGTAAATCAAACCTGACATCCGTGTACTATGTTAAAACATGCACGCTATATCGTTATATGTACTGTATTAGATGAATTATGAATTATCAAATATATTGTTTGTTTTTCCATACTTTATTGAAATAAGTAAGAATAAAATATTGATCTCACGATGTTGTTATCGGCAGTCATGTGTGCTAAACCATTACGCCACCGCAACGTTAATATTAAACTATATATGAATCAAATTTACGTTAATACAATTATTCATCGGGAATTCACTTTGCGAAAGAGCTAAATAAAATATATATAAACAACATTATTAAGAAAAAACTGGTGGAACGAGCTAATCTGGGTCATGAATCACTGTAATCGGGCGCTGTATCGAGAAACAGATACGGTGTTGAAAAAACTGTTGATACTCATAAAATATTGATAAATGCAATACAATTTTATGTTTGTCTTCAAGAAATATGATAGACAAAACCATGTGTGAAGTTTTATGACGAAATATCTCCGTTTTCTATGTAAATTTACGAGTTGAAGTTGCAGCTGTATCGAGAAACAGATACGGTGTTGAAAAAACTGTTGATACTCATAAAATATTGATAAATGCAATGCAATTTTATGTTTGTCTTCAAGAAATATGATAGACAAAACCATGTGTGAAGTTTTATGACGAAATATCTCCGTTTTCTATGTAAATTTACGAGTTGAAGTTGCAGCTGTATCGAGAAACAGATACGGTGTTGAAAAAACTGTTGATACTCATAAAATATTGATAAATGCAATAAAATGTTATGTTTGTCTTCAAGAAATATGATAGACAAAACCATGTGTGAAGATTTATGACGAAATATCTCCGATTTCTATGTAAATTTACGAGTTGAAACACCCACAGGTAATTATAGCGATGTATTTTTATCTTGGACAAGAATAATGAGCGTCCTGATTGGATGACCGATTTAAAACACACTGACAGCGCATGGTAAAAAGATGCATGTAAAAGAAATCTATGTTATATTTATTCATTTGTTTGATTCTGGAATATTGTTGATCATTGATTTAAACAAGAAAAAAAGGGGAAAAGGGGGGGGGGGGGGGGGGGGGGTGAGTGAATTTTATTTATGAATTTTACAGTTAAATAAATGATATGTTTCGACAATTTAAAGAGTAAACTAAAAATATGTTGGACTAATGCTTAAATCAGCATTAACAAATTGAACAAATATCAGTGGTTTTGTAGATGAGATTTATTTTAAATAGAAAATCTGAATTTATTATTTATTAATTTATTATTAATGATACAATTTTATATCCCTTAGGAAGGGGAGGGGGGCTATGATGAAAATTTGAAATAAAAACACAGGACCGGACCTTAAGCAAAAATAATAATCCAGGATTACATTTTTATTAAAAAATCCAGGACCCCTGCGTCCGCGATTTTTTTTTAAAGTTAATAATATGAAATATTGACATCCACACTTGCCTTTTGGACAGCACATGTCTGTGTCCACACTTGTTGCTAAAGAAAAAAAAATAAGAACAAGTAAAGGGACTACTAAAAAAAAAAGTTCCGATGTGTTTACATTGTCAATGAATTAATTTTTAAGATAATCTGACGTACTAGAAGTGTACTGTTTCATTTCAACGGTAACACAAGCTATTTAACAACCTCTACACTAAATACAAAATATATTTGGGCGGTGTTGATTAAATTACATGATAGTGCTACATATGATGATAGAAGAAAATCATATGAATGGTTAAAGCACCAAGCATTAAAATGCAACTTATCTCTTTGAAGGTTTACTTTTTAAGGAATCAATCTTATGGGGACAAATCCGAGAATCAGAAGCAATAATTAAACTGATGAACTTTCTTTCATAACTTAGGTTCTTGAAATCCGGACACGTATTATACGCGTGATTGTTGCTGTTTAACGCCAATTCAGCAATTTTTCACCTATATCATGGCGAGAACAAGTTAATTTTCAATGAGATGATGATGAGGTTCGCTTTGTACTAGAACAACACGTTGAGTTGGATTTTTATAGTGCTAGATCACTAAAACAACAGTCCGCGGATAGACATGTCGCCCCACTCGGACACATTATCCTGATTCCGAGTCGACCAGTCTTTGTTCTTTCTCCTTAATGCTGCGTGCCTTACCAGAGAAGCAACACATACCAATTTGCATAGTCTTTGGTATGAACCGATCGGTGCTCGAACCCACGATCTAACGCAATCGAGGCGAGCACTCTAACCATTACGCCTCCGATGCGGTTCGCATTATACGTAGCTGCATTGACGCGGACGAGACACACATGCATGTCATTAAGGGGACGACCATTTAACTTTTAGGATGTTTTTTTCTGAAGAAAAAAATATATTAATTATGTGGTGAAATTTTAAAGAAACAAAATAAATTTACACGACGAAAGATGCAAAAATATCATTAATCCGGCCCTACAGTTCTCAACGAGAAATCTATGATAAAAATTTGAAGGGAAATTACTGATTTTTTTTTATGTCCAAAAAATAAAAATCTGATTTTTGTTTCCTGTGAAAAAATATATCGCTGTGGAAGAAATGTTTTGTAGATCAGTGATTGTCCTTTTTCTTTTGGCCATTGTATTGCCTGCCCTTGCGCTTGGGGATCTTAAAACTCTTCTTGCATTGTTTTTGAAGCAAAAGCGAGTACGCACATTTTCATGGTTAGACCCTATACAGTGAAAAAAATACGTGTACAATTTTCAATCAGGTTCAATTTAGTCTGAAAACTTGTGTGCAATTTTATGTCATTAGACAATAATTCTTATATGATTTACATAATTAGAAATCCTATACTCTGATTGAGTATAAGCGCGTATAAAGGCCAGGTTTTGTCAGTTTATTTTTCGATAGACGATGCTCACCGGACTACTTTTCCGTAATGTAAACAAAATGGCGGCTTGGATTCCCGATAATAAAAAATAGATAAAAGAAACAATGTTTATTGTTAATAATCGACAATTATTGTTAGATATGAAATAAAAAAATAAATGCCAATGAAAAAAAAAAGCTTGTATTGTTGACATAAAAAATAAATCCGGAAAAAATACTTAAGACAACCATCTATCGAATTTGACTTTTGTAATATATCGTCATCCTGTGACGTTGTTTACAAGGGACGCTGATTGACACACGCTGGATACTGATTTATTTTACGATTTTGTGGGCATTTTACTTGTTTGAGTAACTAAATGCAAAATGCCATCAAATTGGAAAATATCAGTAACTTGATTACATCACCGTCTAGTTATCAATGTAGGAAAACAAGGTTAGTTCATTTTGTTATTCATGGCCGACACACATCAATGGAATGTATGTGTGCGTACTGGGGATCCCCAAAGGTAAATTTTCAAAACAAATGAAAAAAAAAGTTAGTTACAGAATTAAAAGGATTAAACGCATTTTTTCCGGAGTTTATTGATGTATAACCTGGACCAAGTCACTCATAAACTTACCCTTCGGACTTTTATTTGTTTGTGAGTGAATTGGTCCAGGTTATACATAAATAAACTCCGGAAAAAATCCTTCGGACTTTTATTTGCTTGTGAGTGAATTGGCCCAGGTTATACATAAATAAACTCCTGAAAAAATGCGTTTAATCCTATAACAAATGGAGTTAAAAAAAACTCGTGTGCAATTGTACATCATTAGACACCAAATGAAGTTAAAAAAACCCACGTACATGCAATTTTACATTGCCACTGCAGACATTGGGCCCTATTGCCTATGGTTGTTACCGGTCACTGTGAAATAAACTAGAAAAAAAGGTATTGGAAATATCAAAATAAAATCTATTATGTTCACTCTATAGGCTGTGCCTACCGTCATATTACGCAACGTTTCAGATCAAGGACACCACGTATGGTAATGATATTGCCATTTGATTACATTGGTTACAAGCGTTTATCGGAAAACAAACGTTTTCTTAACCACCGTTGATACAGCGACGCCACCTGGGGGGAAATGGCTGAATGTTCTCCATTACATAAAAATCTGAATATTCTATGGATTAGAAATTGATGTGTTCATCAGATAAATGCATCCAATAACGTTTTTTCCTTCATTGTCTATAAATGTTGCCCCAAAATGCCATTTTCCCTTCAATTTTCAAATTAAAATGTTGATCTTGGAATGCCGGTGACCGGGTTGGTCTAAAAACAGGACGGAGAAAAACAGGACGGGCAAATTTTGATATATTTTTAGACACAACTTTTTTATTACTTGAGCTTTATTTTAACTTTAAATTGATTTGTAAAGTAGAAACAAATATCTAACGTTTGCTATAAAATTTATTTGGAAATATTGTAAGATGAATTCAAAATCTTGACAGGACGGACTTTTTCACGGAACAAAATGGCGAGAAAATTATCAGTGTTCTCGTCTTTGATGTCAAATTATTCTTTTAATGATAATTTCTGTCAGAAGATAATTATATATTTGGAAGGCTTGTACAATAAGCTTTATTTTGATATAAAGTTTATTTCGAAATACTGAAAGATGAATTCAAAATCTTGACAGGACGGACTTTTTCACGGAACTAGATGGCGAGAAAATTATCAGTGTTCTCGTCTTTGATGTCAAATTATTCTTTTAATGATAATTTCTGTCAAAAGATGATTATATATTTGGAAAGTGTGCAAAAACAGCTTTATTTTGATACATATATCTATTTTTTCTTAAAACCTATAAAGTATAAAAATCTTGACAGGACGGACTTTTACCGGCACCTCGAACGTGAGTCCAGAACAAAGAACAAGTGTCCAGATGATTCCAGAAGCACAAAATGATATTTAAATGGATGATTATGATTTCTATCAAATAAATTTATATGTTTTTAATAAATTGCATATATATTTTATAAATTACAGTGGCTTCAGTTTAAGGTTATTATTATTATATTCTCCTTTCTTTCCGTGCGACATGAACATGTCCGCGGCAGATTTCAGGAACTACTGGACAGAAATTCATGAAACTTGGTGGAGTAGTTGGTCCTAAAGTTTTCAGCTTTGTAGTAAAGGGGGTTAAAGTCATATTTTGAGGGGTTCAAATGGTATGGGGTTACTATACAATCCTATGGGAAAGTTGACATTTCGTACATTAATGTTGATAACATTTAAATGGATAATGATAGAGACATAAAATTTGACATAGTGATAGGTCACCATTAGAGGAGCAATTCTGCGTTGTCAAAATTTTCAAAATGGCCGTCACAATACCGCAAAAAAACAATATTAAACAAGATGTTGCACGCTACGTCATGCTAAGAATACCCCCACTCGTTCATTTGTAAGTCGCACGGTAAACAGGAAGTAGATGTGCGGTAAACCTGGAAAGGTGAGACACAGTACAAGTCACCATGCCAAAGCCATATATCAAATATAAAATCATTTCTTCCAGTAGAAGCTGAGATATCTGTTACGAAAGTGTGAACGGACGGACAAACGGACGGACGGACAAGGTGATTGCAATAGAGTGGGGGTATAACATTTGCATGTAGGTAGATTATGTTGTTCTGAATTGATTCCCGATATCGCAAAATTTCTATCAGTCTCCATTTTCAAAATGGCCACCACAATACCGCAAAACATCAAGCTCAGGATTTGTCATAATGCAAAGTATTCATATAAACCTGTTGTCAGTGGCCGGTTTGGGAGACTTCCACAATCGTTAGATTATAATCATATCTTGTGTTCCGTGCAACGGAAATTGTTAAGTAGTTACGATTGTGTCGGACTATCGAACTGTCGGACCATCGAACTGTCGGACTAAAGAGCTGTCGGACCATAACTACGCACCCGTTTATTTAACTTAGGATGTTTTAATTGTATGATTTTAGTAATTACTAGTAATTAAAAGTGTCAGTGTGGCTTGTGTTTACTGCAATACCATGTGTTAGTAGAATCTGGGCTTGCACATGATTTATGGGGGTCGTCTATTTACTCCGACAGTCATTACTCCGACAGTTATTTCTCCGACACTCATAACTCCGACAGTCATTACTCCAACAGTCATTACTCCGACACTCATTAATACTCCGACCATGCATCCCGGACTGTATCATCATATCCTATCTAATCGCAACTCCAAACAACTATAGGATAATTGCACGGAGTGGATATTGAAAATATGATCACGAGTGCCGCAAAACGCATCAGATTAAACGAGTGTGCGGAACTTGCTACGCGCACGAGTTTATTCTGAATGCGTTTCGGCACGAGTGATCATATATTCAATATTCACGACGTGCAATTGATTATTATATTCATTTCATTGACGAAAATAAAAGATATAGACGAAAATTTAGATGAACTATGTTTTCAGTGTTCCTGTGCGTCAATCTTTACTCAGCGACGTCGCTTAGAACATATGTTTTTGACCATACCTTTTACCATGTTTTACTATATTGCTCTGAAATATGGGAACTTTTTATTAGAAACTTTGGACACTTTTCCCTTGTTGAAGGATGCATACACACAGTCCAGAAAATTATATGAAAACCGGATATCCTGTTACCTGTTACCTATCTTGAATCTTCATCCACTGCCTGGATAACCGTTGTTGCCAACGTCGGAGTAATTATAAATATATACATGTATATATAATGTCATAAATCTCATATTTACACTATGATTACCTACTGCATGCTAATAAAAAAATTCTGAAATGAATTAAGTATTTAAATTAATTAAGAGGTAATAAATCTAGCAACATCGTACACTGGTAACACTTTTAGATAGCAACTAAGTGTATTTAAAAAAAATTAGTAGATCTCATATCAGCCAAATTGTCGATAAAATCTAATCAATGTTAATTACTTATCAATAACTGAATATATGAGATTTCTGACTACTATTGTATACTCGAGTTATTTCCCTTTGAGTGTGAAATTCTATATTGTGTACTGTAAATATTAACTGCATCCACTGTTGATTGTTGCTGTTGCCCTGTGTATGGAGAGGATTTATATAGGCTATTGCCTGCTATCCAATCCATTTCATTTATTTATGAATAAATATGTTTAAAATGAAAAATATATATATATATATTTATATGCCTAATCTACATCTATCTGCTCTCTAACGGTGTCGATATCTTATTAATCCTCAGGTTTTCTATATCCTATTATGATACCGTAGTTATTTTGTGTAATCGTTGCAGGTACAGTTTATAACATAAGCCTCTGGATGAGGTTTCTAAATAGCTCCTTTCCTTTAGTGGTCACAGTCAAATTTTGTACAGTCAATTAGTAGCTGTAGCATATTTTGATCCTCCAGTAGGTCTGTGACATAAGGTGTCAAATTCTCATTTGTTTCCAGATATGAAAAACTTTATCCATGAATGGTTTTCTTACTTCCTGTAGGCTTGCACATTGCAGTATGAAATGCGCCGTGTTTTCAGTCTCTTTTTTGCACATAGGACAAAGGGAACTGACTTCACCTTTCCTTGCAAATCCTCTTGGTATGGTGCTTTACAACAAATTTTGAATAACATTCCTAGTTAAGCTATCCTGAATTTTGAGGAAAATATGACGGGAATCGAAGAAACAAACTAATCAGAGAAAGCATTTTTATTAGATCTATATGAAATAATATTTTCTTTTGTGAAAAAAATATTTTGTTGGGTCGCGCTGAAAAGCTTTACAAACAATAGCGCTGCAAACGAAAAAAACTTCCGACTCCTGGATAAAAACCATGTCCCTTTCAAGTTAAATGGGCAGACCCGTACTGCATTTGGATTGCTAAAAGCGCCAGAATTGCAAAGACTATCGGTCACTGTCGAAGTATTAAGAGTCAGAGTAATGATTGTCGGAGTAATAAGTGTCGGAGTAATGACTGTCGTAGTATTGAGTGTCGGGGTAATGATTGTCGGAGTATTGATTGTCGGAGTAATGACTGTCGGAGTATTGAGTGTCGGAGTAATGACTGTCGGAGTAATGATTGTCGGAGTAATGACTGTCGGAGTATTGAGTGTCGGAGTAATGACTGTCGGAGTATTGAGTGTCGGAGTAATGACTGTCGGAGTAATGACTGTCGGAGTATTGAGTGTCGGAGTAATGACTGTCGGATTTTGATTGTCGGAGTAATGACTGTCGGAGTATTGAGTGTCGAAGTAATGACTGTCGGAGTATTGAGTGTCGGAGTATTGAGTGTCGGAGTAATGACTGTCGGAGTATTGAGTGTCGGAGTAATGACTGTCGGAGTATTGAGTGTCGGAGTAATGACTGTCGGAGTATTGAGTGTCGGAGTAATGACTCGGAGTATTGAGTGTCGGAGTAATGACAGTCGGAGTATTGAGTGTCGGAGTAATGACTTTCGGAGTATTGAGTGTCGGAGTAATGACTCGGAGTATTGAGTGTCGGAGTAATGACTGTCGGAGTATTGAGTGTCGGAGTAATGACTGTCAGAATATTGAGTGTCAGAGTAATGACTGCCGGAGTATTGAGTGTCGGAGTAATGACTGTCGGAGTATTGAGTGTCGGAGTATTGAGTGTCGGAGTAATGATTGTCGGAGTATTGAATGTCGGAGTAATGACTGTCGGAGTAATGACTGTCGGAGTATTGAGTGTCGGAGTAATGACTCGGATTTTGAGTGTCGGAGTAATGACTGTCGGAGTATTGAGTGTCGGAGTAATGACTGTCGGAGTATTGAGTGTCGGAGTAATTACTGTCGGAGTATTGAGTGTCGGAGTAATGACTGTCGGAGTAATAAGTGTCGGAGTAATGACTGTCGGAGTATTGCGTGTCGGAATAATGACTGTCGGAGTATTGGGTGTCGGAGTATTGAGTGTCGGAGTAATGACTGTCGGAGTATTGAGTGTCGGAGTAATGACTGTCGGAGTAATGACTGTCGGAGTATTGACTGTCGGAGTATTGAGTGTCGGAGTAATGACTGTCGGAGTATTGAGTGTCGGAGTAATGACTGTCGGAGTATTGAGTGTCGGAGTAATGACTGTCGGAGTATTGAGTGTCGGAGTAATGACTGTAGGAGTATTGAGTGTCGGAGTAATTACTGTCGGAGTAATGACTGTCGGAGCAATAAGTATCGGAGTAATGACTGTCGGAGTATTGAGTGTCGGAGTAATGCCTGTCGGAGTATTGAGTGTCGGATTAATGACTGTCGGAGTATTGAGTGTCGGAGTAAAGACTGTCGGAGTATTGAGTGTCGTCGGAGTAATGACTGTCGGAGTAATGACTGTCGGAGTATTGGGTGTCGGAGTAATGACTGTCGGAGTATTGAGTGTCGGAGTAATAACATTATCCCGATTTATGTTTCCATGTGTTGCATGTCTTAATTCCCTTTGTCCATTCACACCCAACCATATGTTGTATGCCATCAGTCTCCCCGCAGTCACAATTTGTTTCAATTATAAAATTTGTTGATTCAACTTTAGATTTCTTTGACATGTAACATTTTGGAAATGGTGTGAATTGATTCTTTTCTAAGCACGATATTAGATCAACCACAAGAACACTGATAATTTTCTCGCCATTTTGTTATGTGAAAAAGTTCGTCCTGTCAAGATTTTGAATTCATCTTTCAATATTTCCAAATAAATTTAGATATTTGTTTCTACTTTATAAATCAATTTAAATAAAAAAAAAAGCTCAAGTAATAAAAAAGTTATGTCTAAAAATATATCAAAATTTGCCCGTCCTGTTTTTAGACCAACCCCCGGTGACCCTCATTTTTTATCTTTTTTATTTGGAAGGGCATATTACAAGGAAGTTTACTTTTACAAATTAAAAACAAATCAATGGATAAAAAAATAGACACCCCCATCTACCTTAAGGCATGGCGTACGTGACCAAAATCACTTTTGCACACGTCTGAGACGTGACGTCTCGCAATTATCGATTAACGCTTCCTTTTTCAAATTTCCATTAACCAGAACTTGGCAGAAAGCAGACGTGAAATTTGAATTGGTAAAGTTTTGTTAAATTTTCTTCATTTTATATGCAATTAACGACATTTTGCTGAAAACAGTTAAGAATAACATTGTTGAGTGTTTGTGCAATGCATTTTATACAAATTTATCTCTGGAACACAACAATACAATATAATACAGATATTTTATTTCCAATTAAGGAGCCCTTTCGGGCAGAACAATTAACAAAGAATTTAATACAATGATTATGGATTGATTACATTGATTAGAAGATGACAACATTTTATGAAACAAGACATCATTTGACTTGTGTAGTCCTATCACATACCCGTAGTACCTCGGGTGGCGATATTTACTGTTTGCTTTCTATTTGCCGCCTCCACATGAAATAAAAAAAATTAAAATCCCCATGCAAACGTCCACGTGGATCACAGGGACTTGCTCCCGGCCTTTCGTTACCAATAATTTTAACCCTACTATCAATGATTGTTGATAACGAAAAGGCCGGGAGCAAGTACACACATATAATCTTGATAATTAATGTAATGATATGTACTTACTCTGTAACCTTTGTAACATTTATTAGTTTAGAGAATAAAGTTATATACACGAACAGTTATCTGTCGAAAGTTTCGGAAATGTCAAAAAAATCCCTATATAATCGACCAAAACAATATTTTTTCAAAAAATTATTGTGAGGTCATTTCTGGATAAATTTTAACAAATTTTACACCCAGACATTCGGAATTGTCTATATTTTTTTTGTTTATTTGCTCATTATGTTTATATGAGTGGTTTTTATTTGTACATAAATTCCCCTGATTTTTAATTTTTAGGATTTATTTTTAGTTGAAATATATAGGAAAATCAAAGTCAATTTTTATTTGTCGTGTTTAAATTATGTACAAATAAAAATCACTCATAACTACATAATGAGTAAATAAACAATCAAAATATTGACAATTCCGAATGTTTTGGTGTAACATTTGTTAAAATCTATCCAGAAATGACTTCATAATAATTTTTTGAAAAAATATGGTTTTGGTTGATTATATAGGGATTATTTTTGCATTTCCGAATACTTTTGACAGATGACTGTGTTATTTGTATATATCGTGTAAAAAGCAATATTGACTTTCCCCTACAAGTAATTTATTTGTGCTTTACATCAAAGTATTAAGAAATGTTTATAATGTCATTAATGAAGTGTAGAGGACGACCATTTAAATTAAAGAGGCATTGGCTACGATTTTGACCAAAAAAATTATATGTTTTGGAAATTGGTAAATAGCTTTAAAATGATGAAATAAAGGTAAATATTTCACATTAAACAACTTATCGTACCACTTTTCGCCTTTTGAGAACGAAAATTACCATCGATTGGTTATTTCCTTGCAAGCAAATAATTTGACCTCGCTTTCTCCGTATGCAACTGACCTTACTAGTGACAGGTAAAAACGAATAATTTGTATTTTGTCGCTTATTAACTGCATGGTTCTTTGTCCGTAATTAACGCCGACTAAAAGCAGATTCACAGAAAATAAGAAATAAGTGCATTGTTGTATTGATTTAATGACGATTCGGCAAACTCCGGTTAAACAATGTCGATAATTAATAAGATGGCGTCCATTTCGTGATCGATCTCAAAACACGAGCCGTTGCACCTTTTTCCCCCGATGCGCGTACATTTCATAACATTTATAAGTTACAGAAACACGTTATATTAAGCCATCAATCATATCTGATAGTTTTTATGGGTAACACAAATTTACGATTTTGGCAGATAATGCTCCTTTAATATTTAGGGGATGTCTGTCTTTTTTTCCCAAACCAGAAATATTTTTGACACGAAACAAGAATTTATTTTTTTTAAATGTTATTTTTATTCAAATTTTAAAGAAAAGTTGCATCTTTTAAGTCACTCTATTTTTTCTATTAAATTCGAGGTTTTTTTTTACCAACAAAAATATACCCCACCCTACAAAAGTTAAATGGTCAAATATCGAATATAGTATTAAATTTTTTTTTCCGAGAGAGGTAAGAGACAAGAATAAAGAGTCATCAATTTATACACAAAATTCCAGAGCTGTGGACATTTGTTTGATCCTTTTGTACTTGACAAAATGTGGTTACTGTTCAAAGAAGAGTTTGAAGATACCAAAGGGGTAATCAGAATCCGTATATCGAAGAACAGACAACACAATGGCCAAAAGAAAATGGACAAACAACGATCTATAAACATACACATAAACGTGCAAATAAAATATATGTATTGCACATTTTCATTAGCTTCAACCCCAGGACTACACACCAAACCGCAATCCCAAGCAATGCAAGTTTGAACCCATTTGAGACCCCGAAGCCCATTACACATCTCGCTAGATTTGCTTAGTGCTCTGCATTTAAATCATGGGCATAGTAGCGCATTCCCAGCACTTTGGTAAGTGGGTGAGAAAAAAAAGGGGGGGGGGGACTACTTCACTTGTTATGGCAGAAATTTAATTATCAACTGTATTTTCAGCATGAAAGCAAAAACAAAATGTTAAGTTGCCAGCCTCTGAGTTTGTTTGTTTTTATTTATTTACGTGTTATTTTTACAAGTTTTCACCCCTGTGTCAACTCCAATTCACCCCCCCCCCCCCCCCCCACTCCACACTCCACACACACACACACACCTTCCGATTCATTTCTAAAGCTTGGTCTTCGCATCTGTAACCCTTTTCTACTCCACTGCATATTCATAATGCACAGAAAACATCGGATTGGACGAATAGCAGTCGAGCTATTAGAGATTTAAAAAGTCGATATTTCAAGATTATGTAATGTTGATTTTTTTTTTTTTTTCATTACAAATGTTAAGATTTTTTTTTATAAATAATCAATGTCATAATATTTCTACTTGTAGATCCATCATGGAAACAATTTGTGGTCCATGTTCAGAAAAAAACAAAAGGCTTGTTGCTGAAAAATATTGTTCGGACTGTGAAGAAAAGCTATGCACAGAATGCGCTGAAGGGCATCTGCGGTGGAAAGCATTTAGATTTCATCATGTAATTGATTTGTCGTCGGTGGGATCAAGAATACCACCATCTTCTAAAATAAACTGTGAAATACACACAGACGTCCAGGTTGATTATTTCTGTAGTCAACATGATGTTGTATGCTGTAGAGCTTGTATTCCTGATAGTCACAGGTCTTGTGAGTCTGTTTTACCTTTAGACTCTGCTTCAAAGGACGTCAAAAAATCATCTTTACTTTCCGATACGTTAGAAGAACAAGAATATATGACTGAAACATTGTCGAAAATGTCAGAGAATCGAGACGACAATAGAAAATTACTGAAACAGAAGAAGTCATTGATAATAAAACAAATCAGTGCAGCTAAATCAAAAGTTCTAAAATATCTAGATGACATTGAAGAAAGATTAATAACAGAAGTAGAGTCTGTACAGGAAAAAAATGAGGAGAAAATAAACAAAGAAAAACGTGACATTTGTCATTTAACATCGATTTTAAAAGACAATAAACAAGAACTAGAATTCGTAAAAGACCACGGCTCTAATAATCAGCTATTTTTAACTTTACGAAAACAAATAACAATCCTCCAGAAAACAGACAAGAAGATTCATGACATGTCGTCTGCTATTAATGAAATTGACATGGAGTTTAAAGAAATTAAGAATGTCAACATTGAAACAATCGGATCATTGTCACAAATTACCCGACCTTGTCCTATTAAATATAAATCAATGAAAGCACAACATCAACAGGTAGAAGTCGATAGAAGTCAAACACTGACCGAATTCATCAATGAAGGTCAAATGAATTTGAAAGGTGGCGTGCGATACAATTTATCAGACATAGCTGTCACTTCTGACAACAAATTACTACTTTGTAATTATTCATCTGATAAGAAGGTATATATATACAAGGATTACAAAACCTATGAAGATGAAATATCGTTGACCAGTCCACCTTATTGTATTACTGTAGTACCATGTACAGATAAAGCAGTAGTTACTCTTCCATGGGAGAAATCCATACAATTTATCAACACTACTAACAATACAAAGGACAACAAGATAAAGATAGGAGAATGGTGTGGAGGTGTCACTGCTGTAAAGGACAAAATTTACATCGGTGGAGATAATAAAGTTATAATATTAAATACAGATGGATCTCGTGTAAGAGAGATAACAACTGATGGTTATAATTACAACTTATTGTATAATGAAAGGAATGATCAGTTGTTGTTAAGACAGGACGACGGGAGATTGTGTTGTATCAATTTAGATGGCCACGTTATATATAGATACGACATATCAGGATATGAAGGACTGGCTGTGGATCAACAAGGTCATGTATACATAAGTGGACGTGATTCACACGACATACACAGGTTGTCACCAGATGGAACATTCCGTGATATAGTATTAAGTAAACATGATGGTGTTGTCTTACCATGGGGTATAACATTTAACAATGACTTTACAAAACTGTTCATTATAAATAGAGGTGAGTCTGTATTAGTTTATAGTTGTAAATGAAGGATTTTATATTTTGTTGATGAAGAATTTTTATATTTTGTAAATGAAGGATTTTTATATTTTGTTGATGAAGGATTTTTATATTTTGAGAACATGAATGATGTTAACAAGTCACATTTTTTTATTTCCAATTAAGGAGCCCTTTTGGGCAGAACAATTAACAAAGAATTTAATACAATGATTATGGATTGATTACATTAATTGGAAGATGACAACATTTTATGAAACAAACAAATCAAAATTTAATCATACAAACCAGTGATATAACATTTAACAAAACTGTTAATTATAAGTAGAAATAAGACTGTAGATTCTATTAGTTTATATTTTGTAAATAAAGTATTTTTTGTTTATTTTGTGGACAAGATGGTATTGACAAGTCACAAACCACCTGATATAATATTTAACAATAACTTACAAAACTGTTAATTATAAGTAGAAATAATTCTATATTAATTAGTTGATAGCTTTAAATGAAGATTGTTTTTTACTTGTTTTTAACAATATGTTTCCTCATGTGTATGTACTGTAGATAAAAGTAGTAAAATATAGATCTAATTAATTTTACTGGATAATTTTAATTTGATTTGTGTTAATTATTGAAGTATAAAGGATGCTAATTAATGGATTATTGCTAACATTGTACATTTTGATGTGAAGCTTTGAACTTTTGCTCATTTACATTGAAGTACCTGTACCAAACCACCAAAATACTAGTAGTTGATTTGGGAATTGTTCCCATAGTGTGGTTGGTTGTTTTTTTTTTTTTTTTTTTTTACATTTTATTGCAACATTTGGATCATTTACAACAGTTGGACAATTTAGAACATTCCGCTCATTTATATGGACAATTAACAACCGTTGGATTATTTACAACATTTGAACAATTTACAACATTTGAATTATTTAGATTAACAATAGTGTGATCATTTACAGCATTTGAACTATCAACAATAGTGTGATCATTTACAACATTTGGACAATTTACAACATTTGAACTATTAACAATATTTGGACCATTCACAATATTTGGACCATTCACAATATTTGGACCATTCACAACTTTGGACTATTAACAATATTGTGATCATTTAAAACATTTGGATCATTCACAATATTTGGACAATGTATAACATGTTTTTTATAGAATATTGCATACAACCTGTACATACAATTTATATATAAAGTATAACCTGTACAATGTGTCTATTTATAGCATATCAAATACACATTTATTATAAGTCCAATACATATGGCAGTCGGAAACACACACATTTTTTTTTTGCCTAATATTAAATAACAATAAAAATCTAGATAATATATATTAAAAGTTTATGGTATTTAATGCCACTTTCAACAATATTTTAATTATATCGTGGCGATCAGTTTTATTGCTGACAGAGTACACAGAGAAAACAACATACCTGTCGCAAGTCACTGACAAACTTTATCAAGTAATGTTGTATCGAGTACACCTCGACATAAATTACTTGCTGTTCCATATAATGTTGATCCTTAACAGCTTGCCAAATGAACAAAAAATTGGTAGGAAGCACCTATGGAAAGTTTAAAGGATATTTCTTCATTTTTTCAAACCAAAGATTAATTTATTGGTATTTTCAGGTTCTCATCATTTATATCTATGTACAAAACATTAAGTAGTGAGAGCAAAGTTTTGTATAATGGTTAGCATGCTCGACTCACTTGCAGTTTATCGTGAATTCGAGCCCGTCTGGTCAAACCAAATACAATAAAAGTGATGTGCATTGCTTCTCTGCTAAGTACGTAGCATTCAGAAGAAAGAGCAAAGACTCGTTGACCCCCCTACCCATGGTATTTCGAGGGGGTAAATTTACCATGAGGGGGTTCAAAATACAATGACGGAATATCGACCCTGAGGTCAATATATCATGAAAATTGACCCTGGGGTCAAAATACCATATGACACCGGTCCTCCATCCCAAGACCAGTAAAACTTTGTTCCGACCAGTACATTTTTTAGTTATTTAGAACTACAAAATGTACATAAGAATAAATTCAAGAATTTGATTCAGACCAGTAAATTAAAATTTATCTTGATGAGCCTGTATTTAGAGGTCACCTTTAAAGTGGCGTTATAAGACAGGTGACCCTTTGAAACAAGTAAAGTCAAACCTGTATTTAGAAATCACATTTAAGGGTTTGGTTGGTTTATGGTGTTTAACGCCACTTTAAGCAATATTTCAGTTATATCGTCGTGGTCAGTTTTATTGATGGAGGAAACTGGAGTACCCAAAGAAAACCACCGACCTGTCGCATATCGAGTATACCTCGCCATGAACGGGGATCGAACTCACAACTTTAGTTGTGATAGGCACTGATTGCACAGGTAGTTGTAAATCCAATTATCATACGATCACTACCACGACGGCCCCATTGTCTTATCTAGATAAACCTGTACTTAGAGATCACCTTTAAAGTGGCCTGATAAGACAGGTGAACTTGTGAAACAAGTATAGTCAAACCTGTATTGAGAGGTCACTTAAAGTGGCCTGATAAGACAGGTGACTTTTTGAAACAAGTATAGTCAAACCTGTATTTAGAGGTCACTTTTAAAGTGGACTGATAAGACAGGTGACTTTTTGAAACAAGTATAGTCAAACCTGTATTTAGAGATCCCTTTTAAAGTGGACTGATAAGACAGGTGACTTTTTGAAACAAGTATAATCAAACCTGTATTTAGAGGTCACTTCAAGTGGCCTGATAAGACAGGTGACTTTTTGAAACAAGTATAGTCAAACCTGTATTTAGAGGTCACTTTTAACGTGGCCTGATAAGACAGGTGACTTTTTGAAACAAGTATAGTCAAACCTGTATTTACAGGTCACTTAAAGTGGTCTGATAAGACAGGTGACTTTTTGAAACGAAGTATAGTCAAACCTGTATTTAGAGGTCACTTCAAGTGACCTGATAAGACAGGTGACTTTTTGAAACGTATAGTCAAACCTGTATTTAGATGTCACTTTTAAAGTGGCCTGATAAGACAGGTGACTTTTTGAAACAAGTATAGTCAAACCTGTATTTAGAGGTCACTTTTAAAGTGGACTGATAAGACAGGTGACTTTTTGAAACGAACTATAGTCAAACCTATATTTAGAGGTCACTTCAAGTGGCCTGATAAGACAGGTGACTTTTTGAAACAAGTATAGTCAAACCTGTATTTAGAGGTCACTTTTAACGTGGCCTGATAAGACAGGTGACTTTTTGAAACAAGTATAGTCAAACCTGTATTTAGAGGTCACTTCAAGTGGCCTGATAAGACAGGTGACTTTTTGAAAGAAGTATAGTCAAACCTGTATTTAGAGACCACTTTTAACGTGGCCTGATAAGACAGGTGACTTTTTGAAACAAGTATAGTCAAACCTGTATTTAGAGGTCACTTTTAAGGTGGCCTGATAAGACAGGTGACTTTTTGAAACAAGTATAGTCAAACCTGTATTTAGAGATCAGTTTTAAAGTGGACTGATAAGACAGGTGACTTTTTGAAACAAGTATAGTCAAACCTGTATTTAAAGGTCACTTAAAGTGGCCTGATAAGACAGGTGACTTTTTGAAACAAGTATAGTCAAACCTGTATTTAGAGGTCACTTTTAACGTGGCCTGATAAGACAGGTGACTTTTTGAAACAAGTATAGTCAAACCTGTATTTAGAGGTAACTTTTAATGTGGCCTCATAAGACAGGTGACTTTTTGAAACAAGTATAGTCAAACCTGTATATAGAGGTCACTTAAAGTGGTCTGATAAGACAGGTGACTTTTTGAAACGAAGTATAGTCAAACATGTATTTAGAGGTCACTTTTAAAGTGGCCTGATAAGACAGGTGATTTTTTGAAACAAGTATAGTCAAACCTGTATTTAGAGGTCACTTTTAAAGTGGACTGATAAGACAGGTGACTTTTTGAAACGAACTATAGTCAAACCTGTATTTAGAGGTCACTTCAAGTGGCCTGATAAGACAGGTGACTTTTTGACACAAGTATAGTCAAACCTATATTTAGAGGTCACTTCAAGTGGCCTGATAGACATGACTTTTTGAAACAAGTATAGTCAAACCTGTATTTAGAGGTCACTTTTAACGTGGACTGATAAGACAGGTGACTTTTTGAAACAAGTATAGTCAAACCTGTATATAGAGGTCACTTAAAGTGGTCTGATAAGACAGGTGACTTTTTGAAACGAAGTATAGTCAAACATGTATTTAGAGGTCACTTTTAAAGTGGCCTGATAAGACAGGTGATTTTTTGAAACAAGTATAGTCAAACCTGTATTTAGAGGTCACTTTTAAAGTGGACTGATAAGACAGGTGACTTTTTGAAACGAACTATAGTCAAACCTGTATTTAGAGGTCACTTCAAGTGGCCTGATAAGACAGGTGACTTTTTGACACAAGTATAGTCAAACCTATATTTAGAGGTCACTTCAAGTGGCCTGATAAGACAGGTGACTTTTTGAAACAAGTATAGTCAAACCTGTATTTAGAGGTCACTTTTAAAGTGGACTGATAAGACAGGTGACTTTTTGAAACAAGTATAGTCAAACCTGTATTTAGAGGTCACTTCAAGTGGCCTGATAAGACAGGTGACTTTTTGAAAGAAGTATAGTCAAACCTGTATTTAGAGGTCACTTATAACGTGGCCTGATAAGACAGGTGACTTTTTGAAACAAGTATAGTCAACCTGTATTTAGAGGTCACTTTTAACGTGGCCTGATAAGACAGGTGACTTTTTGAAACAAGTATAGTCAAATCTGTATTTAGGGGTCACTTAAAGTGGTCTGATAAGACAGGTGACTTTTTGAAACGAAGTATAGTCAAACATGTATTTAGAGGTCACTTTTAAAGTGGCCTGATAAGACAGGTGACTTTTTGAAACAAGTATAGTCAAACCTGTATCTAGAGGTCACTTTTAAAGTGGACTGATAAGACAGGTGACTTTTTGAAACGAGCTATAGTCAAACCTGTATTTAGAGGTCACTTCAAGTGGCCTGATAAGACAGGTGACTTTTTGACACAAGTATAGTCAAACCTATATTTAGAGGTCACTTCAAGTGGCCTGATAAGACAGGTGACTTTTTGAAACAAGTATAGTCAAACCTGTATTTAGAGGTCACTTTTAAAGTGGACTGATAAGACAGGTTACTTTTTGAAACAAGTATAGTCAAACCTGTATTTAGAGGTCACTTCAAGTGGCCTGATAAGACAGGTGACTTTTTGAAACAAGTATAGTCAAACCTGTATTTAGAGGTCACTTCAAGTGGCCTGATAAGACAGGTGACTTTTTGAAACAAGTATAGTCAAACCTGTATTTAGAGGTCACTTTTAAAGTGGACTGATAAGACAGGTGACTTTTTGAAACCAGTATAGTCAAACCTGTATTTAGAGGTCACTTTTAACATGGCCTGATAAGACAGGTGACTTTTTGAAACAAGCATAGTCAAACCTGTATTTAGAGGTCACTTTTAACGTGGACTGATAAGACGGGTGACTTTTTGAAACAAGTATAGTCAAACCTGTATTTCGAGGTCACTTTTAACGTGGCCTGATAAGACAGGTGACTTTTTGAAACAAGCATAGTCAAACCTGTATTTAGAGGTCACTTTTAAAGTGGACTGATAAGACAGCTGACTTTTTGAAACAAGTATAGCCAAACCTGTATTTAGAGATCACTTTTAAAGTGGCCTGATAAGACAGGTGACTTTTTGAAACAAGCATAGTCAAACCTGTATTTAGAGGTCACTTTTAACGTGGACTGATAAGATAGGTGACTTTTTGAAACAAGTATAGTCAAACCTGTATTTAGAGATCACTTTTAAAGTGGCCTGATAAGACAGGTGACTTTTTGAAACAAGTATAGTCAAACCTGTATTTAGAGGTCACTTTTAACGTGGCCTGATAAGACAGGTGACTTTTTGAAACAAGCATAGTCAAACCTGTATTTAGAGACCACTTTTAAAGTGGACTGATAAGACAGGTGACTTTTTGAAACAAGTATAGTCAAACCTGTATTTAGAGGTCACTTTTAAAGTGGACTGATAAGACAGGTGACTTTTTGAAACAAGTATAGTCAAACCTGTATTTAGAGATCCCTTTTAAAGTGGACTGATAAGACAGGTGACTTTTTGAAAGAAGTATAATCAAACCTGTATTTAGAGGTCACTTCAAGTGGCCTGATAAGACAGGTGACTTTTTGAAACAAGTATAGTCAAACCTGTATTTAGAGGTCACTTTTAACGTGGCCTGATAAGACAGGTGACTTTTTGAAACGAAGTATAGTCAAACCTGTATTTAGAGGTCACTTCAAGTGGCCTGATAAGACAGGTGACTTTTTGAAACGAAGTATAGTCAAACCTGTATTTAGATGTCACTTTTAAAGTGGCCTGAAAAGACAGGTGACTTTTTGAAACAAGTATAGTCAAACCTGTATTTAGAGGTCACTTTTAAAGTGGACTGATAAGACAGGTGACTTTTTGAAACGAACTATAGTCAAACCTGTATTTAGAGGTCACTTCAAGTGGCCTGATAAGACAGGTGACTTTTTGACACAAGTATAGTCAAACCTATATTTAGAGGTCACTTCAAGTGGCCTGATAAGACAGGTGACTTTTTGAAACAAGTATAGTCAAACCTGTATTTAGAGGTCACTTTTAACGTGGCCTGATAAGACAGGTGACTTTTTGAAACAAGTATAGTCAAACCTGTATTTAGAGGTCACTTCAAGTGGCCTGATAAGACAGGTGACTTTTTGAAAGAAGTATAGTCAAACCTGTATTTAGAGACCACTTTTAACGTGGCCTGATAAGACAGGTGACTTTTTGAAAGAAGTATAGTCAAACCTGTATTTAGAGGTCACTTTTAAGGTGGCCTGATAAGACAGGTGACTTTTTGAAACAAGTATAGTCAAACCTGTATATAGAGGTCACTTCAAGTGGTCTGATAAGACAGGTGAATTTTTGAAACGAAGTATAGTCAAACATGTATTTAGAGGTCACTTTTAAAGTGGCCTGATAAGACAGGTGATTTTTTGAAACAAGTATAGTCAAACCTGTACTTAGAGGTCACTTTTAAAGTGGACTGATAAGACAGGTGACTTTTTGAAACGAACTATAGTCAAACCTGTATTTAGAGGTCACTTCAAGTGGCCTGATAAGACAGGTGACTTTTTGACACAAGTATAGTCAAACCTTTATTTAGAGGTCACTTCAAGTGGCCTGATAAGACAGGTGACTTTTTGAAACAAGTATAGTCAAACCTGTATTTAGAGGTCACTTTTAAAGTGGACTGATAAGACAGGTGACTTTTTGAAACAAGTATAGTCAAACCTGTATTTAGAGGTCACTTAAAGTGGCCTGATAAGACAGGTGACTTTTTGAAACAAGTATAGTCAAACCTGTATTTAGAGGTCACTTTTAACGTGGCCTGATAAGACAGGTGACTTTTTGAAACAAGTATAGTCAAACCTGTATTTAGAGGTCACTTTTAACGTGGCCTGATAAGACAGGCGACTTTTTGAAACAATTATAGTCAAACCTGTATTTAGGGGTCACTTAAAGTGGTCTGATAAGACAGGTGACTTTTTGAAACGAAGTATAGTCAAACATGTATTTAGAGGTCACTTTTACAGTGGCCTGATAAGACAGGTGACTTTTTGAAACAAGTATAGTCAAACCTGTATCTAGAGGTCACTTTTAAAGTGGACTGATAAGACAGGTGACTTTTTGAAACGAGCTATAGTCAAACCTGTATTTAGAGGTCACTTCAAGTGGCCTGATAAGACAGGTGACTTTTTGACACAAGTATAGTCAAACCTATATTTAGAGGTCACTTCAAGTGGCCTGATAAGACAGGTGACTTTTTGAAACAAGTATAGTCAAACCTGTATTTAGAGGTCACTTTTAAAGTGGACTGATAAGACAGGTTACTTTTTGAAACAAGTATAGTCAAACCTGTATTTAGAGGTCACTTCAAGTGGCCTGATAAGACAGGTGACTTTTTGAAACAAGTATAGTCAAACCTGTATTTAGAGGTCACTTCAAGTGGCCTGATAAGACAGGTGACTTTTTGAAACAAGTATAGTCAAACCTGTATTTAGAGGTCACTTTTAACGTGGCCTGATAAGACAGGTGACTTTTTGAAACAAGTATAGTTAAACCTGTATTTAGAGGTCACTTCAAGTGGCCTGATAAGACAGGTGACTTTTTGAAACAAGTATAGTCAAACCTGTATTTAGAGGTCACCTTTAACGTGGCCTGATAAGACAGGTGACTTTTTGAAACAAGCATAGTCAAACCTGTATTTAGAGATCAGTTTTAAAGTGGACTGATAAGACAGGTGACTTTTTGAAACAAGTATAGTCAAACCTGTATTTAGAGGTCACTTAAAGTGGCCTGATAAGACAGGTGACTTTTTGAAACAAGCATAGTCAAACCTGTATTTAGAGGTCACTTTTAACGTGGCCTGATAAGACAGGTGACTTTTTGAAACAAGTATAGTCAAACCTGTATTTAGAGGTCACTTTTAACGTGGCCTGATAAGACAGGTGACTTTTTGAAACAGGTATTGTCAAACCTGTATTTAGAGGTCACTTCAAGTGGCCTGATAAGACAGGTGACTTTTTGAAACAAATATAGTCAAACCTGTATTTAGAGGTCACTTTTAAGTGGACTGATAAGACAGGTGACTTTTTGAAACAAGTATAGTCAAACCTGTATTTAGAGGTCACTTTTAGCGTGGACTGATAAGACAGGTGACTTTGAAACAAGTATAGTCAAACCTGTATTTAGAGGTCACTTTTAAAGTGGCCTGATAAGACAGGTGACTTTTTGAAACAAGTATAGTCAAACCTGTATTTAGAGGTCACTTTTAGCGTGGACTGATAAGACAGGTGACTTTGAAACAAGTATAGTCAAACCTGTATTTAGAGGTCACTGGAATAGGCTGAAAGTTAGTTGGAGGTATGAACTGTAGTGTATATTCCGGAATATCCCTTAAAATTTGAAAAATTCCCAATTTGAACAAATTTCATTTAAAAGACATCTCTGAAAATACTGGTAAAAAATAAAACAAAGTTGGCAGAGACGATCCTTGGGAGATCCCCTTTGCAAATTGTATCCGGTATGGACTACAAAGGTTAAAGATGGGTGCTACTACTAAAAAGGAAATTTCATAAAATAGTCACAAATTGTACCCTTTTCACTAGAATGGCGATGATCATGAGTTAATTAACATATATTCCGGGGTTTTCCATAAAATTTGTAATTTTGAGGAATATACAAAATAGGTCAAATTTGAACAATAATAATTATTTAAGAATTTGCTTCTGAAACCACTGAGCCAGATAAAATCAAATATGACAGCATTGGTACTTTGATTGCCCCATGCCAAATCAAACATGGCAGCTGAAATTGGACTCTAACTAACAAACTCTGGACAGTTTTTTGTATCCACTCCGTTTACGATTCTCCGCTGAAGAATGAAACGCCCTTGCCGTTCCGGCTCAGATCTGCATATATACGTATATTCTCCACTAGTATCAAGGGGAGGATCGTATTCGGAGCCGATACGAAAACTGTCCGAAGTTTGCTGGGGAGTATTATACGGAAGGCAATGGAATTTGTGCAACTTTGTTGCGTAATAACAACTTTTGATTTTTAGAGGAGTTTATTTTCCTACCAAGTTAGGGTTGCTAGAGGTTCTTCTGTAATAATAAAGAGGGGAGTTCGCTCCCTCAGATAACGTATAATAGCCGTTACCATGCACCTCCCAACAAACAGATTCTCCCTGGCGCTCGCCGCGGTACGGTAATCTTTGAGGATGGTCCCTCATGTGGGCGTAATAATTTTTATCTGGGATGTACCAGTAATATACATGCCCATATGTCTTTATAAGAATCTGGAATGAAACATACGTTACCATATAAGAATGAAACATACGTTACTCTATTAGTCGTTTATTATACTAAATTTTAAATTTGAACCATATAAACAAAAAATTGGTTACCCTTGCGGAGCACCTGCGTTCATCTCCGATTTTTAGTGGAGTTCGTGTACCTCGATCTTAAGTTTTATGTGTATGTTTTGTAGATCGTTGTTTGTCCTTTTGTCCTTTTTCTTTTTGCCATAGTGTTTCCTGAGATTTATGGATTCTGATTACCCCTTTGGTATTTTCAAACTCTTCTTATGATATCATACTTTCTATAAGCATTTGCAAAGAGATGATGTTTGTGTTACTGGGTACTGGTGAAGGGTCACAGGGTTCAAACCCACAGAGCTGATCAATGCGTCCCCAGGTGGTGGATAGGGAAAGCCCTTTCGATGAGAGGGGGGGGGGGGGGGGGGGTGTCACGTTATAGTACGGAAAGTATGACAGTCGACCATAGTGGGTAACGTGTTTTAAGAGTGCCACGTTCCCTGCATGCTAATGACCTCATGCTAATGACCGTCACCTCTTTTTGTAGATTTCTAATAGGGGTAGGTGCATTGTAGCAGCTACTAAAAACTAAATTGTTTTCGTCCATATCCAACTCGTATTATAATTCATGATTTATCAGTGGCAGTCAAAATCATTGACCAGGTTGACACATTCCTTCTTTCATTTTTCTATATAGATTTTATATATTATTCAACTTCTTGTCATGAATATAACTGAAATACGACTTATTGGACGTTAAGCAATAATCAAACTAAAATACGGCTCGTTGGAAGTTAACCAGCAATTCAATCAACCACTCAACTGTTTATCAGATGTTCTTAGTATAAATAACAAGGATAGCCTTCTAACATGTATGTTATCAGATTGATCAAGTTTTAGTCAAATTAATGTATTAATGTTTCTTGTTTCTAAATAATGTTTGTTTTCTCTCATTAGGGAACCCCGATTTATCCCATGGATATTTTAACTTAATTTTATGTGTTCTATAATCATGGTCACAACAATGCATTGAAAAGAAATGGCACATAACGGGCGTCACGATTGGAGCAGGAGCACCTAAGTTCATCTCCGGCATTAGTGGGGTTCGTGTTGCTCAATTTTTAGTTTTCTGTTTAATATATTGTTGATCAGTTTCTGTCCCTTTGTCCTTTTTATCCCCCTACGATAGCGGCGAGGGGATATAGTAATAGCGGCCGTCTGTCCGTCCGTCACACTTTCTTGTTTACGCTATTCTTTAGTAAACATGGATAGATTTGAATAATTTTTTGCATATGGTCTGTAATTATCATTATCTTGAATATGTTCTTACATAGAAATATTTGAAGCAAGGCTTTTGGGGGAAATCTTAGTTTTTGGTTGAAAAATCATCAATTTTGAAAATTGTGTCTTGTTTACGCGATAACTTCAGTAAACATGGATAGATTTTAATAATTTTTTGCATGTGGCTTGTAATTATCACTATCCTGGATGGGTCCTTACATGGAAATATTTGAAGCAAGGGTTTGGGGGAAAATCTATATTTACATCAGAGGTTTACACAGTGTCCAAAGTGGAGTACTTCCTGTATATTATTTAGATCATGCTGCAGTATACTCCATCCTTCAATAAAGTATGCTATACATTAAGACTGCAGGGCTGCTTTCCATAAATATATAAAGCTTAATATTATGCAAGTGCGGGGGGATACGTCGCGCATTTATGCGCTAGGCAGTACATTTATTCTTTTGACCATTGTATTTTCTGTCCTATTTACGGCTTCTGATTACTCTCTTGGTATCTTAGATTTACGGCTTCTGATTACTCTCTTGGTATCTTAGATTTACGGTTTCTGATTACCCCTGTCGTATCTTAGAGCTACGGCTTCTGATTACTCTCTTGGTATCTTAGATTTACGGCTTATGATTACTCTCTTGGTATCTTAGATTTACGGTTTCTGATTACTCTCTTGGTATCTTAGATTTACGGCTTCTGATTACTCTCTTGCCAGTCTTGGTATCTTAGATTTACGGCTTCTGATTACTCTCTTGGTATCTTAGATTTACGGCTTCTGATTACTCTCTTGGTATCTTAGATTTACGGCTTCTGATTACTCTCTTGGTATCTTAGATTTACGGCTTCTGATTACTCTCTTGGTATCTTAGATTTACGGCTTCTGATTACTCTCTTGGCATCTTATATTTACGGCTTCTGATTACTCTCTTGGTATCTTAGATTTACGGCTTCTGATTACTCTCTTGGTATCTTAGATTTACGGCTTCTGATTACTCTCTTGGTATCTTAGTTTTACGGCTTCTGATTACTCTCTTGGTATCTTAGTTTTACGGCTTCTGATTACTCCTGTGGTATCTTTGATTTATGGCTTCTGATTACCCCTGTGGTATCTTAGATTTACGGCTTCTGATTACTCCTGTGGTATCTTTGATTTACGGCTTCTGATTACCCCTGTGGTATCTTAGATTTACGGCTTCGGATTACTCTCTTGGTATCTTAGATTTACAGCT
Organism: Bathymodiolus septemdierum; assembly: GCA_963383655.1. Classification (NCBI taxonomy): domain Eukaryota; kingdom Metazoa; phylum Mollusca; class Bivalvia; order Mytilida; family Modiolidae; genus Bathymodiolus; species Bathymodiolus septemdierum. The sequence continues at coordinate 1,159,030 of OY726527.1, forward strand.
TCTGATTACTCTCTTGATATCTTCAAACTTTTCTTGCATATTGCTCTATATTTCCAAGCAGGACCGACCTTAAGAGTTGCGGTGCCTAATGGTTTTCTCTGTAAAACTTGCAGTGTGTTGTTGTGAGTACTTGAACAGCTGAGAGTAGATAATTCCAGCCCGGGGCCCTTTAAACGTGGGGACCAAATTGGAAACAATTAATTGGTCCAATTAACTTAAGCCCAGCCATGTTTCCAATGCACAAATATTTGTTGTGAATTGTCTACAGAAGAGCTTAAAGTGAGTGATTGTTGTTTAAGCGCCAGATGAGCAAAATTTCGACTATTTTCACAGAGAGAACAAGTTATGTTTTGATGACAAAATACTGTCCGCTTGGTTGGATTTTATAGTGCTACCTCAACAGTCTATTATCATGATTCCTAGTCCGGTGCTTGCTCTTACTATTTAATGTTGCGTACTTAGTTGAGGAGAAGCAAATATGAGTTCTATCATCTTTGATTTTACTCGACCGGTAATCAAACCCACAATCTGCCGCACTTGACGCGAGCACGCTAATTATTACAATACCGATTCGGTTTAGACGAGTTGAAATGCAATATTAAGACACATATAGGTATCATAGTGGTCTACAGTAGATATTGAATGTTCACGTCCCATTCTCTTTTCCGAACATTCGGGCATTTAATAATTCGAGACTGTGACATTATCAGAAATCCTCGGTATTAAACCTCGATTTCAATGGAAAATTTGAAGTTTATTAGTCTAAACTAAATTAAAAAACTGTCATATATACACATTGAAGAAAATCAAACTAGATATCTGATTTATTGTAAACAAGGACCAGAGGTGATTTTAATTACAATATTTAACTTCTGTAGGTAGATATCTAATAAATTAATACACATTGAAGTCTATGTATAATCCGGAGGAATTTTTTTAACCTCACTGCCTAATATTTTCTTCGCTTAAAAAATGCTAATCCTTGATTGGTCAATTACTTATTGTGATATCACTCCTGAATTGGGAATTACGAGCGTTAACACATTTCTTCATTTACCTCCAACGAAGTTAAGTTTACGGGCTTACCTCATTCCCTGCTGGAGATATGTCACCTCCTACTGGGTTGTGGTTGTTTTCTGTTACGGTTAGATAAACACCTTCGTTTACCGGTACACGATGATGAGCTCCCCATGCACTAGAGGGGAGGTGTACAAATTTGCCATGGTGATTGTTACTGACTTTTGAAACCACGTAAACCTCGCCTTTTGGGTCTACCATCACAGTTTCACAGTCGTGTTGGTCCCAACTATCGAAAATTCAAAATAAATAAGACTTTAAAGGTGATAAAGATAAAAAAATAATAAAACGCGAAGTAGCGATGTTACATGAGTAATTACGGTATTGTGTGAATAAATGATCAATTCATAGAAATTGAGTGCACTGCTAAACAGTGGGTATGGAAATTATCAGGTATTTAGTTGTTATCGCCTGTTTTGATTCCAACACTCCATGTGCCGGGTCCAAGCCAGGAAAGTGAGCGGTAATGATGTATTTATGTGTTAACTAGGGGTATCGATTTTGCCTCTTTCTACGATTTTTGTATTAGATTTTGATACTGTTCCGACAGTGGTATTTTTGTGTATTATTTATGACTACTTTTGGTTCTTAGAGTAGCATTCGTTCTCGTCATAAGTAGTGGTCCCCCTTTTTATGTTCAGTGTACTGTCTATTGTGTGGTTCTCGTCATAAGTAGTGGTTCCCCTTTTTATGTTCAGTGTACTGTCTATTGTGTGGTTCTCGTCATAAGTAGTGGTCCCCCTTTTTATGCTCAGTGTACTGTCTATTGTGTGGTTCTCGTCATAAGTAGTGGTCCCCCTTTTTATGTTCAGTGTACTGTCTATTGTGTGGTTCTCGTCATAAGTAGTGGTCCCCCTTTTTATCTTCAGTGTACTGTTTATTGTGTGGTTCTCGTCATAAGTAGTGGTCCCCCTTTTATGTTCAGTGTACTGTCTATTGTGTGGTTCTCGTCATAAGTAGTGGTCCCCCTTTTTATGTTCAGTGTACTGTCTATTGTGTGGTTCTCGTCATAAGTAGTGGTCCCCCTTTTTATGTTCAGTGTACTGTCTATTGTGTGGTTCTCGTCATAAGTAGTGGTCTCCCTTTTTATGTTCAGTGTACTGTTTATTGTGTGGTTCTCGTCATAAGTAGTCGTCCCCCTTTATATGTTCAGTGTACTGTCTATTGTGTGGTTCTCGTCATAAGTAGTGGTCCCCCTTTTTATGTTCAGTGTACTGTCTATTGTGTGGTTCTCGTCATAAGTAGTCGTCCCCCTTTATATGTTCAGTGTACTGTCTATTGTGTGGTTCTCGTCATAAGTAGTGGTCCCCCTTTTTATGTTCAGTGTACTGTCTATTGTGTGGTTCTCGTCATAAGTAGTCGTCCCCCTTTTTATGTTCAGTGTACTGTCTATTGTCTGGTTCTCGTCATAAGTAGTGGTCTCCCTTTTTATGTTCAGTGTACTGTCTATTGTCTGGTTCTCGTCATAAGTAGTGGTCTCCCTTTTTATGTTCAGTGTACTGTCTATTGTGTGGTTCTCGTCATAAGTAGTGGTCCCCCTTTTTATGTTCAGTGTACTGTCTATTGTGTGGTTCTCCGTCATAAGTAGTGGTCCCCCTTTTTATGTTCAGTGTACTATCTATTGTGTGGTTCTCGTCATAAGTAGTGGTCCCCCTTTTTATGTTCAGTGTACTGTCTATTGTGTGGTTCTCGTCATAAGTAGTGGTCCCCCTTTTATGTTCAGTGTACTGTCTATTGTGTGGTTCTCGTCATAAGTAGTCGTCCCCCTTTTTATGTTCAGTGTACTGTCTATTGTGTGGTTCTCCGTCATAAGTAGTGGTCCCCCTTTTTATGTTCAGTGTACTATCTATTGTGTGGTTCTCGTCATAAGTAGTGGTCCCCCTTTTTATGTTCAGTGTACTGTCTATTGTGTGGTTCTCGTCATAAGTAGTGGTCCCCCTTTTATGTTCAGTGTACTGTCTATTGTGTGGTTCTCGTCATAAGTAGTGGTCCCCCTTTTTATGTTCAGTGTACTGTCTATTGTGTGGTTCTCGTCATAAGTAGTCGTCCCCCTTTTTATGTTCAGTGTATTGTCTATTGTGTGGTTCTCGTCATAAGTAGTCGTCCCCCTTTTTATGTTCAGTGTACTGTCTATTGTATGGTTCTCGTCATAAGTAGTCGTCCCCCTTTTTATGTTCAGTGTACTGTCTATTGTGTGGTTCTCGTCATAAGTAGTGGTCCCCCTTTTTATGTTCAGTGTACTGTCTATTGTGTGGTTCTCGTCATAAATAGTGGTCCCCCTATTTATGTTCAGAGTACTGTCTATTGTGTGGTTCTCGTCATAAGTAGTGGTCCCCCTTTTTATGTTCAGTGTACTGTCTATTGTATGGTTCTCGTCATAAGTAGTGGTCCCCCTTTTTATGTTCAGTGTACTGTCTATTGTGTGGTTCTCGTCATAAGTAGTGGTCCCCCTTTTTATGTTCAGTGTACTGTCTATTGTGTGGTTCTCGTCATAAGTAGTGGTCCCCCTTTTTATGTTCAGTGTACTGTCTATTGTGTGGTTCTCGTCATAAGTAGTGTTCCCCCTTTTTATGTTCAGTGTACTGTTTATTGTGTGGTTCTCGTCATAAGTAGTGGTCCCCCTTTTTATGTTCAGTGTACTGTCTATTGTATGGTTTTCGTCATAAGTAGTGGTCCCCCTTTTTATGTTCAGTGTACTGTCTATTGTGTGGTTCTCGTCATAAGTAGTGGTCCCCCTTTTTATGTTCAGTGTACTGTCTATTGTGTGGTTCTCGTCATAAGTAGTGATCCCCCTTTTATGTTCAGTGTACTTTCTATTGTGTGGTTCTCGTCATAAGTAGTGGTCCCCCTTTTTATGTTCAGTGTACTATCTATTGTGTGGTTCTCGTCATAAGTAGTGGTCCCCCTTTTATGTTCAGTGTACTGTCTATTGTGTGGTTCTCGTCATAAGTAGTCGTCCCCCTTTTTATGTTCAGTGTACTGTCTATTGTGTGGTTCTCGTCATAAGTAGTGGTCCCCCTTTTTATGTTCAGTGTACTGTCTATTGTGTGGTTCTCGTCATAAGTAGTCGTCCCCCTTTTTATGTTCAGTGTACTGTCTATTGTGTGGTTCTCGTCATAAGTAGTGGTCCCCCTTTTTATGTTCAGTGTACTGTCTATTGTGTGGTTCTCGTCATAAGTAGTCGTCCCCCTTTTTATGTTCAGTGTACTGTCTATTGTGTGGTTCTCGTCATAAGTAGTGGTCCCCCTTTTTATGTTCAGTGTACTGTCTATTGTGTGGTTCTCGTCATAAGTAGTGGTCCCCCTTTTTATGTTCAGTGTACTGTCTATTGTATGGTTCTCGTCATAAGTAGTGGTTCCCCTTTTTATGTTCAGTGTACTGTCTATTGTGTGGTTCTCGTCATAAGTAGCGGTCCCCCTTTTTATGTTCAGTGTACTGTCTATTGTGTGGTTCTCGTCATAAGTAGTGGTCCCCCTTTTTATGTTCAGTGTACTGTCTATTGTGTGGTTCTCGTCATAAGTAGTGGTCCCCCTTTTTATGTTCAGTGTACTGTTTATTGTGTGGCTCTCGTCATAAGTAGTGGTCCCCCTTTTTATGTTCAGTGTACTGTCTATTGTGTGGTTCTCGTCATAAGTAGTGGTCCCCCTTTTTATGTTCAGTGTACTGTCTATTGTGTGGTTCTCGTCATAAGTAGTGGTCCCCCTTTTTATGTTCAGTGTACTGTCTATTGTGTGGTTCTCGTCATAAGTAGTGGTCCCCCTTTTTATGTTCAGTGTACTGTCTATTGTGTGGTTCTCGTCATAAGTAGTGGTCCCCCTTTTTATGTTCAGTGTACTGTCTATTGTGTGGTTCTAGTCATAAGTAGTGGTCCCCCTTTTTATGTTCAGTGTACTGTCTATTGTGTGGTTCTCGTCATAAATAGTGGTCCCCCTTTTTATGTTCAGAGTACTGTCTATTGTGTGGTTCTCGTCATAAGTAGTGGTCCCCCTTTTTATGTTCAGTGTACTGTCTATTGTATGGTTCTCGTCATAAGTAGTGGTCCCCCTTTTTATGTTCAGTGTACTGTCTATTGTGTGGTTCTCGTCATAAGTAGCGGTCCCCCTTTTTATGTTCAGTGTACTGTCTATTGTGTGGTTCTCGTCATAAGTAGTGGTCCCCCTTTTTATGTTCAGTGTACTGTCTATTGTGTGGTTCTCGTCATAAGTAGTGTTCCCCCTTTTTATGTTCAGTGTACTGTTTATTGTGTGGTTCTCGTCATAAGTAGTGGTCCCCCTTTTTATGTTCAGTGTACTGTCTATTGTATGGTTCTCGTCATAAGTAGTGGTCCCCCTTTTTATGTTCAGTGTACTGTCTATTGTGTGGTTCTCGTCATAAGTAGTGGTCCCCCTTTTTATGTTCAGTGTACTGTCTATTGTATGGTTCTCGTCATAAGTAGTGGTCCCCCTTTTAATGTTCAGTGTACTGTCTATTGTGTGGTTCTCGTCATAAGTAGTGGTCCCCCTTTTTATGTTCAGTGTACTGTCTATTGTGTGGTTCTCGTCATAAGTAGTGATCCCCCTTTTATGTTCAGTGTACTGTCTATTGTGTGGTTCTCGTCATAAGTAGTGGTCCCCCTTTTTATGTTCAGTGTACTATCTATTGTGTGGTTCTCGTCATAAGTAGTGGTCCCCCTTTTATGTTCAGTGTACTGTCTATTGTGTGGTTCTCGTCATATGTAGTCGTCCCCCTTTTTATGTTCAGTGTACTGTATATTGTGTGGTTCTCGTCATAAGTAGTGGTCCCCCTTTTTATGTTCAGTGTACTGTCTATTGTGTGGTTCTCGTCATAAGTAGTCGTCCCCCTTTTTATGTTCAGTGTACTGTCTATTGTGTGGTTCTCGTCATAAGTAGTGGTCCCCCTTTTTATGTTCAGTGTACTGTCTATTGTGTGGTTCTCGTCATAAGTAGTCGTCCCCCTTTTTATGTTCAGTGTACTGTCTATTGTGTGGTTCTCGTCATAAGTAGTGGTCCCCCTTTTTATGTTCAGTGTACTGTCTATTGTGTGGTTCTCGTCATAAGTAGTGGTCCCCCTTTTTATGTTCAGTGTACTGTCTATTGTATGGTTCTCGTCATAAGTAGTGGTTCCCCTTTTTATGTTCAGTGTACTGTCTATTGTGTGGTTCTCGTCATAAGTAGCGGTCCCCCTTTTTATGTTCAGTGTACTGTCTATTGTGTGGTTCTCGTCATAAGTAGTGGTCCCCTTTTTATGTTCAGTGTACTGTCTATTGTGTGGTTCTCGTCATAAGTAGTGGTCCCCCTTTTTATGTTCAGTGTACTGTTTATTGTGTGGCTCTCGTCATAAGTAGTGGTCCCCCTTTTTATGTTCAGTGTAATGTCTATTGTGTGGTTCTCGTCATAAGTAGTGGTCCCCCTTTTTATGTTCAGTGTACTGTCTATTGTGTGGTTCTCGTCATAAGTAGTGGTCCCCCTTTTTATGTTCAGTGTACTGTCTATTGTGTGGTTCTCGTCATAAGTAGTGGTCCCCCTTTTTATGTTCAGTGTACTGTCTATTGTGTGGTTCTCGTCATAAGTAGTGGTCCCCCTTTTTATGTTCAGTGTACTGTCTATTGTGTGGTTCTAGTCATAAGTAGTGGTCCCCCTTTTTATGTTCAGTGTACTGTCTATTGTGTGGTTCTCGTCATAAGTAGTGGTCCCCCTTTTTATGTTCAGTGTACTGTCTATTGTGTGGTTCTCGTCATAAGTAGTGATCCCCCTTTTATCTTCAGTGTACTCTCTATTGTGTGGTTCTCGTCATAAGTAGTGGTCCCCCTTTTTATGTTCAGTGTACTATCTATTGTGTGGTTCTCGTCATAAGTAGTGGTCCCCCTTTTATGTTCAGTGTACTGTCTATTGTGTGGTTCTCGTCATAAGTAGTCGTCCCCCTTTTTATGTTTAGTGTACTGTCTATTGTGTGGTTCTCGTCATAAGTAGTGGTCCCCCTTTTTATGTTCAGTGTACTGTCTATTGTGTGGTTCTCGTCATAAGTAGTGGTCCCCCTTTTTATGTTCAGTGTACTGTCTATTGTGTGGTTCTCGTCATAAGTAGTGGTCCCCCTTTTAATGTTCAGTGTACTGTCTATTGTGTGGTTCTCGTCATAAGTAGTGGTCCCCCTTTTTATGTTCAGTGTACTGTCTATTGTGTGGTTCTCGTCATAAGTAGTGGTCCCCCTTTTTATGTTCAGTGTACTGTCTATTGTGTGGTTCTCGTCATAAGTAGTGGTCCCCCTTTTTATGTTCAGTGTACTGTCTATTGTATGGTTCTCGTCATAAGTAGTGGTTCCCCTTTTTATGTTCAGTGTACTGTCTATTGTGTGGTTCTCGTCATAAGTAGTGGTCCCCCTTTTTATGTTCAGTGTACTGTCTATTGTGTGGTTCTCGTCATAAGTAGTGGTCCCCCTTTTTATGTTCAGTGTACTGTTTATTGTGTGGCTCTCGTCATAAGTAGTGGTCCCCCTTTTTATGTTCAGTGTACTGTCTATTGTATGGTTCTCGTCATAAGTAGTGGTTCCCCTTTTTATGTTCAGTGTACTGTCTATTGTGTGGTTCTCGTCATAAGTAGCGGTCCCCCTTTTTATGTTCAGTGTACTGTCTATTGTGTGGTTCTCGTCATAAGTAGTGGTCCCCCTTTTTATGTTCAGTGTACTGTCTATTGTGTGGTTCTCGTCATAAGTAGTGGTCCCCCTTTTTATGTTCAGTGTACTGTTTATTGTGTGGCTCTCGTCATAAGTAGTGGTCCCCCTTTTTATGTTCAGTGTACTGTCTATTGTGTGGTTCTCGTCATAAGTAGTGGTCCCCCTTTTTATGTTCAGTGTACTGTCTATTGTGTGGTTCTCGTCATAAGTAGTGGTCCCCCTTTTTATGTTCAGTGTACTGTCTATTGTGTGGTTCTCGTCATAAGTAGTGGTCCCCCTTTTTATGTTCAGTGTACTGTCTATTGTGTGGTTCTCGTCATAAGTAGTGGTCCCCCTTTTTATGTTCAGTGTACTGTCTATTGTGTGGTTCTAGTCATAAGTAGTGGTCCCCCTTTTTATGTTCAGTGTACTGTCTATTGTGTGGTTCTCGTCATAAATAGTGGTCCCCCTTTTTATGTTCAGAGTACTGTCTATTGTGTGGTTCTCGTCATAAGTAGTGGTCCCCCTTTTTATGTTCAGTGTACTGTCTATTGTATGGTTCTCGTCATAAGTAGTGGTCCCCCTTTTTATGTTCAGTGTACTGTCTATTGTGTGGTTCTCGTCATAAGTAGCGGTCCCCCTTTTTATGTTCAGTGTACTGTCTATTGTGTGGTTCTCGTCATAAGTAGTGGTCCCCCTTTTTATGTTCAGTGTACTGTCTATTGTGTGGTTCTCGTCATAAGTAGTGTTCCCCCTTTTTATGTTCAGTGTACTGTTTATTGTGTGGTTCTCGTCATAAGTAGTGGTCCCCCTTTTTATGTTCAGTGTACTGTCTATTGTATGGTTCTCGTCATAAGTAGTGGTCCCCCTTTTTATGTTCAGTGTACTGTCTATTGTGTGGTTCTCGTCATAAGTAGTGGTCCCCCTTTTTATGTTCAGTGTACTGTCTATTGTATGGTTCTCGTCATAAGTAGTGGTCCCCCTTTTAATGTTCAGTGTACTGTCTATTGTGTGGTTCTCGTCATAAGTAGTGGTCCCCCTTTTTATGTTCAGTGTACTGTCTATTGTGTGGTTCTCGTCATAAGTAGTGATCCCCCTTTTATGTTCAGTGTACTGTCTATTGTGTGGTTCTCGTCATAAGTAGTGGTCCCCCTTTTTATGTTCAGTGTACTATCTATTGTGTGGTTCTCGTCATAAGTAGTGGTCCCCCTTTTATGTTCAGTGTACTGTCTATTGTGTGGTTCTCGTCATATGTAGTCGTCCCCCTTTTTATGTTCAGTGTACTGTCTATTGTGTGGTTCTCGTCATAAGTAGTGGTCCCCCTTTTTATGTTCAGTGTACTGTCTATTGTGTGGTTCTCGTCATAAGTAGTCGTCCCCCTTTTTATGTTCAGTGTACTGTCTATTGTGTGGTTCTCGTCATAAGTAGTGGTCCCCCTTTTTATGTTCAGTGTACTGTCTATTGTGTGGTTCTCGTCATAAGTAGTCGTCCCCCTTTTTATGTTCAGTGTACTGTCTATTGTGTGGTTCTCGTCATAAGTAGTGGTCCCCCTTTTTATGTTCAGTGTACTGTCTATTGTGTGGTTCTCGTCATAAGTAGTGGTCCCCCTTTTTATGTTCAGTGTACTGTCTATTGTATGGTTCTCGTCATAAGTAGTGGTTCCCCTTTTTATGTTCAGTGTACTGTCTATTGTGTGGTTCTCGTCATAAGTAGCGGTCCCCCTTTTTATGTTCAGTGTACTGTCTATTGTGTGGTTCTCGTCATAAGTAGTGGTCCCCCTTTTTATGTTCAGTGTACTGTCTATTGTGTGGTTCTCGTCATAAGTAGTGGTCCCCCTTTTTATGTTCAGTGTACTGTTTATTGTGTGGCTCTCGTCATAAGTAGTGGTCCCCCTTTTTATGTTCAGTGTAATGTCTATTGTGTGGTTCTCGTCATAAGTAGTGGTCCCCCTTTTTATGTTCAGTGTACTGTCTATTGTGTGGTTCTCGTCATAAGTAGTGGTCCCCCTTTTTATGTTCAGTGTACTGTCTATTGTGTGGTTCTCGTCATAAGTAGTGGTCCCCCTTTTTATGTTCAGTGTACTGTCTATTGTGTGGTTCTCGTCATAAGTAGTGGTCCCCCTTTTTATGTTCAGTGTACTGTCTATTGTGTGGTTCTAGTCATAAGTAGTGGTCCCCCTTTTTATGTTCAGTGTACTGTCTATTGTGTGGTTCTCGTCATAAGTAGTGGTCCCCCTTTTTATGTTCAGTGTACTGTCTATTGTGTGGTTCTCGTCATAAGTAGTGATCCCCCTTTTATCTTCAGTGTACTCTCTATTGTGTGGTTCTCGTCATAAGTAGTGGTCCCCCTTTTTATGTTCAGTGTACTATCTATTGTGTGGTTCTCGTCATAAGTAGTGGTCCCCCTTTTATGTTCAGTGTACTGTCTATTGTGTGGTTCTCGTCATAAGTAGTCGTCCCCCTTTTTATGTTTAGTGTACTGTCTATTGTGTGGTTCTCGTCATAAGTAGTGGTCCCCCTTTTTATGTTCAGTGTACTGTCTATTGTGTGGTTCTCGTCATAAGTAGTGGTCCCCCTTTTTATGTTCAGTGTACTGTCTATTGTGTGGTTCTCGTCATAAGTAGTGGTCCCCCTTTTAATGTTCAGTGTACTGTCTATTGTGTGGTTCTCGTCATAAGTAGTGGTCCCCCTTTTTATGTTCAGTGTACTGTCTATTGTGTGGTTCTCGTCATAAGTAGTGGTCCCCCTTTTTATGTTCAGTGTACTGTCTATTGTGTGGTTCTCGTCATAAGTAGTGGTCCCCCTTTTTATGTTCAGTGTACTGTCTATTGTATGGTTCTCGTCATAAGTAGTGGTTCCCCTTTTTATGTTCAGTGTACTGTCTATTGTGTGGTTCTCGTCATAAGTAGTGGTCCCCCTTTTTATGTTCAGTGTACTGTCTATTGTGTGGTTCTCGTCATAAGTAGTGGTCCCCCTTTTTATGTTCAGTGTACTGTTTATTGTGTGGCTCTCGTCATAAGTAGTGGTCCCCCTTTTTATGTTCAGTGTACTGTCTATTGTGTGGTTCTCGTCATAAGTAGTGGTCCCCCTTTTTATGTTCAGTGTACTGTCTATTGTGTGGTTCTCGTCATAAGTAGTGGTCCCCCTTTTTATGTTCAGTGTACTGTCTATTGTGTGGTTCTCGTCATAAGTAGTGGTCCCCCTTTTTATGTTCAGTGTACTGTCTATTGTGTGGTTCTCGTCATAAGTAGTGGTCCCCCTTTTTATGTTCAGTGTACTGTCTATTGTGTGGTTCTAGTCATAAGTAGTGGTCCCCCTTTTTATGTTCAGTGTACTGTCTATTGTTTGGTTCTCGTCATAAATAGTGGTCCCCCTTTTTATGTTCAGAGTACTGTCTATTGTGTGGTTCTCGTCATAAGTAGTGGTCCCCCTTTTTATGTTCAGTGTACTGTCTATTGTGTGGTTCTAGTCATAAGTAGTGGTCCCCCTTTTTATGTTCAGTGTACTGTCTATTGTGTGGTTCTCGTCATAAATAGTGGTCCCCCTTTTTATGTTCAGAGTACTGTCTATTGTGTGGTTCTCGTCATAAGTAGTGTTCCCCCTTTTTATGTTCAATGTACTGTCTATTGTATGGTTCTCGTCATAAGTAGTGGTCCCCCTTTTTATGTTCAGTGTACTGTCTATTGTGTGGTTCTCGTCATAAGTAGCGGTCCCCCTTTTTATGTTCAGTGTACTGTCTATTGTGTGGTTCCCGTCATAAGTAGTGGTCCCCCTTTTTATGTTCAGTGTACTGTCTATTGTGTGGTTCTCGTCATAAGTAGTGTTCCCCCTTTTTATGTTCAGTGTACTGTTTATTGTGTGGTTCTCGTCATAAGTAGTGGTCCCCCTTTTTATGTTCAGTGTACTGTCTATTGTATGGTTCTCGTCATAAGTAGTGGTCCCCCTTTTTATGTTCAGTGTACTGTCTATTGTGTGGTTCTCGTCATAAGTAGTGGTCCCCCTTTTTATGTTCAGTGTACTGTCTATTGTATGGTTCTCGTCATAAGTAGTGGTCCCCCTTTTAATGTTCAGTGTACTGTCTATTGTGTGGTTCTCGTCATAAGTAGTGGACCCCCTTTTTATGTTCAGTGTACTGTCTATTGTGTGGTTCTCGTCATATGTAGTCGTCCCCCTTTTTATGTTCAGTGTACTGTCTATTGTGTGGTTCTCGTCATAAGTAGTGGTCCCCCTTTTTATGTTCAGTGTACTGTCTATTGTGTGGTTCTCGTCATAAGTAGTGTTCCCCCTTTTTATGTTCAGTGTACTGTTTATTGTGTGGTTCTCGTCATAAGTAGTGGTCTCCCTTTTTATGTTCAGTGTACTGTCTATTGTATGGTTCTCGTCATAAGTAGTGGTCCCCCTTTTTATGTTCAGTGTACTGTCTATTGTGTGGTTCTCGTCATAAGTAGTGGTCCCCCTTTTTATGTTCAGTGTACTGTCTATTGTATGGTTCTCGTCATAAGTAGTGGTCCCCCTTTTAATGTTCAGTGTACTCTCTATTGTGTGGTTCTCGTCATAAGTAGTGGTCCCCCTTTTTATGTTCAGTGTACTGTCTATTGTGTGGTTCTCGTCATAAGTAGTGATCCCCCTTTTATGTTCAGTGTACTGTCTATTGTGTGGTTCTCGTCATAAGTAGTGGTCCCCCTTTTTATGTTCAGTGTACTATCTATTGTGTGGTTCTCGTCATAAGTAGTGGTCCCCCTTTTATGTTCAGTGTACTGTCTATTGTGTGGTTCTCGTCATATGTAGTCGTCCCCCTTTTTATGTTCAGTGTACTGTCTATTGTGTGGTTCTCGTCATAAGTAGTGGTCCCCCTTTTTATGTTCAGTGTACTGTCTATTGTGTGGTTCTCGTCATAAGTAGTCGTCCCCCTTTTTATGTTCAGTGTACTGTCTATTGTGTGGTTCTCGTCATAAGTAGTGGTCCCCCTTTTTATGTTCAGTGTACTGTCTATTGTGTGGTTCTAGTCATAAGTAGTGGTCCCCCTTTTTATGTTCAGTGTACTGTCTATTGTGTGGTTCTCGTCATAAGTAGTGGTCCCCCTTTTTATGTTCAGTGTACTGTCTATTGTGTGGTTCTCGTCATAAGTAGTGATCCCCCTTTTATCTTCAGTGTACTCTCTATTGTGTGGTTCTCGTCATAAGTAGTGGTCCCCCTTTTTATGTTCAGTGTACTATCTATTGTGTGGTTCTCGTCATAAGTAGTGGTCCCCCTTTTATGTTCAGTGTACTGTCTATTGTGTGGTTCTCGTCATAAGTAGTCGTCCCCCTTTTTATGTTTAGTGTACTGTCTATTGTGTGGTTCTCGTCATAAGTAGTGGTCCCCCTTTTTATGTTCAGTGTACTGTCTATTGTGTGGTTCTCGTCATAAGTAGTGGTCCCCCTTTTTATGTTCAGTGTACTGTCTATTGTGTGGTTCTCGTCATAAGTAGTGGTCCCCCTTTTAATGTTCAGTGTACTGTCTATTGTGTGGTTCTCGTCATAAGTAGTGGTCCCCCTTTTTATGTTCAGTGTACTGTCTATTGTGTGGTTCTCGTCATAAGTAGTGGTCCCCCTTTTTATGTTCAGTGTACTGTCTATTGTGTGGTTCTCGTCATAAGTAGTGGTCCCCCTTTTTATGTTCAGTGTACTGTCTATTGTATGGTTCTCGTCATAAGTAGTGGTTCCCCTTTTTATGTTCAGTGTACTGTCTATTGTGTGGTTCTCGTCATAAGTAGTGGTCCCCCTTTTTATGTTCAGTGTACTGTCTATTGTGTGGTTCTCGTCATAAGTAGTGGTCCCCCTTTTTATGTTCAGTGTACTGTTTATTGTGTGGCTCTCGTCATAAGTAGTGGTCCCCCTTTTTATGTTCAGTGTACTGTCTATTGTGTGGTTCTCGTCATAAGTAGTGGTCCCCCTTTTTATGTTCAGTGTACTGTCTATTGTGTGGTTCTCGTCATAAGTAGTGGTCCCCCTTTTTATGTTCAGTGTACTGTCTATTGTGTGGTTCTCGTCATAAGTAGTGGTCCCCCTTTTTATGTTCAGTGTACTGTCTATTGTGTGGTTCTCGTCATAAGTAGTGGTCCCCCTTTTTATGTTCAGTGTACTGTCTATTGTGTGGTTCTAGTCATAAGTAGTGGTCCCCCTTTTTATGTTCAGTGTACTGTCTATTGTTTGGTTCTCGTCATAAATAGTGGTCCCCCTTTTTATGTTCAGAGTACTGTCTATTGTGTGGTTCTCGTCATAAGTAGTGGTCCCCCTTTTTATGTTCAGTGTACTGTCTATTGTGTGGTTCTAGTCATAAGTAGTGGTCCCCCTTTTTATGTTCAGTGTACTGTCTATTGTGTGGTTCTCGTCATAAATAGTGGTCCCCCTTTTTATGTTCAGAGTACTGTCTATTGTGTGGTTCTCGTCATAAGTAGTGTTCCCCCTTTTTATGTTCAATGTACTGTCTATTGTATGGTTCTCGTCATAAGTAGTGGTCCCCCTTTTTATGTTCAGTGTACTGTCTATTGTGTGGTTCTCGTCATAAGTAGCGGTCCCCCTTTTTATGTTCAGTGTACTGTCTATTGTGTGGTTCCCGTCATAAGTAGTGGTCCCCCTTTTTATGTTCAGTGTACTGTCTATTGTGTGGTTCTCGTCATAAGTAGTGTTCCCCCTTTTTATGTTCAGTGTACTGTTTATTGTGTGGTTCTCGTCATAAGTAGTGGTCCCCCTTTTTATGTTCAGTGTACTGTCTATTGTATGGTTCTCGTCATAAGTAGTGGTCCCCCTTTTTATGTTCAGTGTACTGTCTATTGTGTGGTTCTCGTCATAAGTAGTGGTCCCCCTTTTTATGTTCAGTGTACTGTCTATTGTATGGTTCTCGTCATAAGTAGTGGTCCCCCTTTTAATGTTCAGTGTACTGTCTATTGTGTGGTTCTCGTCATAAGTAGTGGACCCCCTTTTTATGTTCAGTGTACTGTCTATTGTGTGGTTCTCGTCATATGTAGTCGTCCCCCTTTTTATGTTCAGTGTACTGTCTATTGTGTGGTTCTCGTCATAAGTAGTGGTCCCCCTTTTTATGTTCAGTGTACTGTCTATTGTGTGGTTCTCGTCATAAGTAGTGTTCCCCCTTTTTATGTTCAGTGTACTGTTTATTGTGTGGTTCTCGTCATAAGTAGTGGTCTCCCTTTTTATGTTCAGTGTACTGTCTATTGTATGGTTCTCGTCATAAGTAGTGGTCCCCCTTTTTATGTTCAGTGTACTGTCTATTGTGTGGTTCTCGTCATAAGTAGTGGTCCCCCTTTTTATGTTCAGTGTACTGTCTATTGTATGGTTCTCGTCATAAGTAGTGGTCCCCCTTTTAATGTTCAGTGTACTCTCTATTGTGTGGTTCTCGTCATAAGTAGTGGTCCCCCTTTTTATGTTCAGTGTACTGTCTATTGTGTGGTTCTCGTCATAAGTAGTGATCCCCCTTTTATGTTCAGTGTACTGTCTATTGTGTGGTTCTCGTCATAAGTAGTGGTCCCCCTTTTTATGTTCAGTGTACTATCTATTGTGTGGTTCTCGTCATAAGTAGTGGTCCCCCTTTTATGTTCAGTGTACTGTCTATTGTGTGGTTCTCGTCATATGTAGTCGTCCCCCTTTTTATGTTCAGTGTACTGTCTATTGTGTGGTTCTCGTCATAAGTAGTGGTCCCCCTTTTTATGTTCAGTGTACTGTCTATTGTGTGGTTCTCGTCATAAGTAGTCGTCCCCCTTTTTATGTTCAGTGTACTGTCTATTGTGTGGTTCTCGTCATAAGTAGTGGTCCCCCTTTTTATGTTCAGTGTACTGTCTATTGTGTGGTTCTCGTCATAAGTAGTCGTCCCCCTTTTTATGTTCAGTGTACTGTCTATTGTGTGGTTCTCGTCATAAGTAGTGGTCCCCCTTTTTATGTTCAGTGTACTGTCTATTGTGTGGTTCTCGTCATAAGTAGTGGTCCCCCTTTTTATGTTCAGTGTACTGTCTATTGTATGGTTCTCGTCATAAGTAGTGGTTCCCCTTTTTATGTTCAGTGTACTGTCTATTGTGTGGTTCTCGTCATAAGTAGCGGTCCCCCTTTTTATGTTCAGTGTACTGTCTATTGTGTGGTTCTCGTCATAAGTAGTGGTCCCCCTTTTTATGTTCAGTGTACTGTCTATTGTGTGGTTCTCGTCATAAGTAGTGGTCCCCCTTTTTATGTTCAGTGTACTGTTTATTGTGTGGCTCTCGTCATAAGTAGTGGTCCCCCTTTTTATGTTCAGTGTAATGTCTATTGTGTGGTTCTCGTCATAAGTAGTGGTCCCCCTTTTTATGTTCAGTGTACTGTCTATTGTGTGGTTCTCGTCATAAGTAGTGGTCCCCCTTTTTATGTTCAGTGTACTGTCTATTGTGTGGTTCTCGTCATAAGTAGTGGTCCCCCTTTTTATGTTCAGTGTACTGTCTATTGTGTGGTTCTCGTCATAAGTAGTGGTCCCCCTTTTTATGTTCAGTGTACTGTCTATTGTGTGGTTCTAGTCATAAGTAGTGGTCCCCCTTTTTATGTTCAGTGTACTGTCTATTGTGTGGTTCTCGTCATAAGTAGTGGTCCCCCTTTTTATGTTCAGTGTACTGTCTATTGTGTGGTTCTCGTCATAAGTAGTGATCCCCCTTTTATCTTCAGTGTACTCTCTATTGTGTGGTTCTCGTCATAAGTAGTGGTGTCCCCCTTTTTATGTTCAGTGTACTATCTATTGTGTGGTTCTCGTCATAAGTAGTGGTCCCCCTTTTATGTTCAGTGTACTGTCTATTGTGTGGTTCTCGTCATAAGTAGTCGTCCCCCTTTTTATGTTTAGTGTACTGTCTATTGTGTGGTTCTCGTCATAAGTAGTGGTCCCCCTTTTTATGTTCAGTGTACTGTCTATTGTGTGGTTCTCGTCATAAGTAGTCGTCCCCCTTTTTATGTTCAGTGTACTGTCTATTGTGTGGTTCTCGTCATAAGTAGTGATCCCCCTTTTAATGTTCAGTGTAC
Organism: Bathymodiolus septemdierum; assembly: GCA_963383655.1. Lineage (NCBI taxonomy): Eukaryota > Metazoa > Mollusca > Bivalvia > Mytilida > Modiolidae > Bathymodiolus > Bathymodiolus septemdierum. The sequence goes on from OY726527.1 coordinate 1,175,783, forward strand.
TGTCTATTGTGTGGTTCTCGTCATAAGTAGTGGTCCCCCTTTTTATGTTCAGTGTACTGTCTATTGTGTGGTTCTCGTCATAAGTAGTGGTCCCCCTTTTTATGTTCAGTGTACTGTCTATTGTGTGGTTCTCGTCATAAGTAGTGGTCCCCCTTTTTATGTTCAGTGTACTGTCTATTGTATGGTTCTCGTCATAAGTAGTGGTTCCCCTTTTTATGTTCAGTGTACTGTCTATTGTGTGGTTCTCGTCATAAGTAGTGGTCCCCCTTTTTATGTTCAGTGTACTGTCTATTGTGTGGTTCTCGTCATAAGTAGTGGTCCCCCTTTTTATGTTCAGTGTACTGTTTATTGTGTGGCTCTCGTCATAAGTAGTGGTCCCCCTTTTTATGTTCAGTGTACTGTCTATTGTGTGGTTCTCGTCATAAGTAGTGGTCCCCCTTTTTATGTTCAGTGTACTGTCTATTGTGTGGTTCTCGTCATAAGTAGTGGTCCCCCTTTTTATGTTCAGTGTACTGTCTATTGTGTGGTTCTCGTCATAAGTAGTGGTCCCCCTTTTTATGTTCAGTGTACTGTCTATTGTGTGGTTCTCGTCATAAGTAGTGGTCCCCCTTTTTATGTTCAGTGTACTGTCTATTGTGTGGTTCTAGTCATAAGTAGTGGTCCCCTTTTTATGTTCAGTGTACTGTCTATTGTGTGGTTCTCGTCATAAATAGTGGTCCCCCTTTTTATGTTCAGAGTACTGTCTATTGTGTGGTTCTCGTCATAAGTAGTGGTCCCCCTTTTTATGTTCAGTGTACTGTCTATTGTGTGGTTCTAGTCATAAGTAGTGGTCCCCCTTTTTATGTTCAGTGTACTGTCTATTGTGTGGTTCTCGTCATAAATAGTGGTCCCCCTTTTTATGTTCAGAGTACTGTCTATTGTGTGGTTCTCGTCATAAGTAGTGGTCCCCCTTTTTATGTTCAGTGTACTGTCTATTGTGTGGTTCTCGTCATAAGTAGTGGTCCCCCTTTTTATGTTCAGTGTACTGTCTATTGTGTGGTTCTCGTCATAAGTAGTGGTCCCCCTTTTTATGTTCAGTGTACTGTCTATTGTATGGTTCTCGTCATAAGTAGTGGTTCCCCTTTTTATGTTCAGTGTACTGTCTATTGTGTGGTTCTCGTCATAAGTAGTGGTCCCCCTTTTTATGTTCAGTGTACTGTCTATTGTGTGGTTCTCGTCATAAGTAGTGGTCCCCCTTTTTATGTTCAGTGTACTGTTTATTGTGTGGCTCTCGTCATAAGTAGTGGTCCCCCTTTTTATGTTCAGTGTACTGTCTATTGTGTGGTTCTCGTCATAAGTAGTGGTCCCCCTTTTTATGTTCAGTGTACTGTCTATTGTGTGGTTCTCGTCATAAGTAGTGGTCCCCCTTTTTATGTTCAGTGTACTGTCTATTGTGTGGTTCTCGTCATAAGTAGTGGTCCCCCTTTTTATGTTCAGTGTACTGTCTATTGTGTGGTTCTCGTCATAAGTAGTGGTCCCCCTTTTTATGTTCAGTGTACTGTCTATTGTGTGGTTCTAGTCATAAGTAGTGGTCCCCCTTTTTATGTTCAGTGTACTGTCTATTGTGTGGTTCTCGTCATAAATAGTGGTCCCCCTTTTTATGTTCAGAGTACTGTCTATTGTGTGGTTCTCGTCATAAGTAGTGGTCCCCCTTTTTATGTTCAGTGTACTGTCTATTGTGTGGTTCTAGTCATAAGTAGTGGTCCCCCTTTTTATGTTCAGTGTACTGTCTATTGTGTGGTTCTCGTCATAAATAGTGGTCCCCCTTTTTATGTTCAGAGTACTGTCTATTGTGTGGTTCTCGTCATAAGTAGTGGTCCCCCTTTTTATGTTCAGTGTACTGTCTATTGTGTGGTTCTAGTCATAAGTAGTGGTCCCCCTTTTTATGTTCAGTGTACTGTCTATTGTGTGGTTCTCGTCATAAATAGTGGTCCCCCTTTTTATGTTCAGAGTACTGTCTATTGTGTGGTTCTCGTCATAAGTAGTGGTCCCCCTTTTTATGTTCAGTGTACTGTCTATTGTGTGGTTCTCGTCATAAGTAGTGGTCCCCCTTTTTATGTTCAGTGTACTGTCTATTGTGTGGTTCTCGTCATAAGTAGTGGTCCCCCTTTTTATGTTCAGTGTACTGTCTATTGTATGGTTCTCGTCATAAGTAGTGGTTCCCCTTTTTATGTTCAGTGTACTGTCTATTGTGTGGTTCTCGTCATAAGTAGTGGTCCCCCTTTTTATGTTCAGTGTACTGTCTATTGTGTGGTTCTCGTCATAAGTAGTGGTCCCCCTTTTTATGTTCAGTGTACTGTTTATTGTGTGGCTCTCGTCATAAGTAGTGGTCCCCCTTTTTATGTTCAGTGTATACTGTCTATTGTGTGGTCTCGTCATAAGTAGTGGTCCCCCTTTTTATGTTCAGTGTACTGTCTATTGTGTGGTTCTAGTCATAAGTAGTGGTCACCTTTTTATGTTCAGTGTACTGTTTATTGTGTGGCTCTCGTCATAAGTAGTGTCCCCCTTTTTATGTTCAGTGTACTGTCTATTGTGTGGTTCTCGTCATAAGTAGTGGTCCCCTTTTTATGTTCAGTGTACTGTCTATTACTGTCTATTGTGTGGTTCTCGTCATAAGTAGTGGTTCCCCTTTTTATGTTCAGTGTACTGTCTATTGTGTGGTTCTCGTCATAGTAGTGGTCCCCCTTTTTATGTTCAGTGTACTGTTTATTGTGTGGCTCTCGTCATAAGTAGTGGTCCCCTTTTTATGTTCAGTGTACTGTCTATTGTGTGGTTCTCGTCATAAGTAGTGGTCCCCTTTTTATGTTCAGTGTACTGTCTATTGTGTGGTTCTCGTCATAAGTAGTGGTCCCCTTTTTATGTTCAGTGTACTGTCTATTGTGTGGTTCTCGTCATAAGTAGTGGTCCCCCTTTTTATGTTCAGTGTACTGTCTATTGTGTGGTTCTAGTCATAAGTAGTGGTCCCCCTTTTTATGTTCAGTGTACTGTCTATTGTGTGGTTCTCGTCATAAGTAGTGGTCCCCCTTTTTATGTTCAGTGTACTGTCTATTGTGTGGTTCTCGTCATAAGTAGTGGTCCCCTTTTATGTTCAGTGTACTGTCTATTGTGTGGTTCTCGTCATAAGTAGTGGTCCCCCTTTTTATGTTCAGTGTACTATCTAATTGTGTGGTTCTCGTCATAAGTAGTGGTCCCCCTTTTTATGTTCAGTGTACTGTCTATTGTGTGGTTCTCGTCATAAGTAGTGGTCCCCCTTTTTATGTTCAGTGTACTGTCTATTGTGTGGTTCTCGTCATAAGTAGTGGTCCCCTTTTTATGTTCAGTGTACTGTCTATTGTGTGGTTCTCGTCATAAGTAGTGGTCCCCCTTTTTATGTTCAGTGTACTGTCTATTGTGTGGTTCTCGTCATAAGTAGTGGTCCCCCTTTTTATGTTCAGTGTACTGTCTATTGTGTGGTTCTCGTCATAAGTAGTGGTCCCCCTTTATATGTTCAGTGTACTGGTCTATTGTGTGGTTCTCGTCATAAGTAGTGTCCCCTTTTAATGTTCAGTGTACTGTCTATTGTGTGGTTCTCGTCATAAGTAGTGGTCCCCCTTTTTATGTTCAGTGTACTGTCTATTGTGTGGTTCTCGTCATAAGTAGTGGTCCCCCTTTTTATGTTCAGTGTACTGTCTATTGTGTGGTTCTCGTCATAAGTAGTGGTCCCCTTTTTATGTTCAGTGTACTGTCTATTGTATGGTTCTCGTCATAAGTAGTGGTTCCCCTTTTTATGTTCAGTGTACTGTCTATTGTGTGGTTCTCGTCATAAGTAGTGGTCACCCTTTTTATGTTCAGTGTACTGTCTATTGTGTGGTTCTCGTCATAAGTAGTGGTCCCCCTTTTATGTTCAGTGTACTGTTTATTGTGTGGCTCTCGTCATAAGTAGTGGTCCCCCTTTTTATGTTCAGTGTACTGTCTATTGTGTGGTTCTCGTCATAAGTAGTGGTCCCCTTTTTATGTTCAGTGTACTGTCTATTGTTTGGTTCTCGTCATAAGTAGTGGTCCCCCTTTTTATGTTCAGTGTACTGTCTATTGTGTGGTTCTCGTCATAAGTAGTGGTCCCCCTTTTTATGTTCAGTGTACTGTCTATTGTGTGGTTCTCGTCATAAGTAGTGGTCCCCCTTTTTATGTTCAGTGTACTGTCTATTGTGTGGTTCTAGTCATAAGTAGTGGTCCCCCTTTTTATGTTCAGTGTACTGTCTATTGTGTGGTTCTCGTCATAAGTAGTGGTCCCCCTTTTTATGTTCAGAGTACTGTCTATTGTGTGGTTCTCGTCATAAGTAGTGGTCCCCCTTTTTATGTTCAGTGTACTGTCTATTGTATGGTTCTCGTCATAAGTAGTGGTCCCCCTTTTTATGTTCCAGTGTACTGTCTATTGTGTGGTTCTCGTCATAAGTAGCGGTCCCCCTTTTTATGTTCAGTGTACTGTCTATTGTGTGGTTCTCGTCATAAGTAGTGGTCCCCCTTTTTATGTTCAGTGTACTGTCTATTGTGTGGTTCTCGTCATAAGTAGTGTTCCCCTTTTTATGTTCAGTGTACTGTTTATTGTGTGGTTCTCGTCATAAGTAGTGGTCCCCCTTTTTATGTTCAGTGTACTGTCTATTGTATGGTTCTCGTCATAAGTAGTGGTCCCCCTTTTTATGTTCAGTGTACTGTCTATTGTGTGGTTCTCGTCATAAGTAGTGGTCCCCCTTTTTATGTTCAGTGTACTGTCTATTGTATGGTTCTCGTCATAAGTAGTGGTCCCCCTTTTAATGTTCAGTGTACTGTCTATTGTGTGGTTCTCGTCATAAGTAGTGGTCCCCCTTTTTATGTTCAGTGTACTGTCTATTGTGTGGTTCTCGTCATAAGTAGTGATCCCCCTTTTATGTTCAGTGTACTGTCTATTGTGTGGTTCTCGTCATAAGTAGTGGTCCCCCTTTTTATGTTCAGTGTACTATCTATTGTGTGGTTCTCGTCATAAGTAGTGGTCCCCCTTTTATGTTCAGTGTACTGTCTATTGTGTGGTTCTCGTCATAAGTAGTCGTCCCCCTTTTTATGTTCAGTGTACTGTCTATTGTGTGGTTCTCGTCATAAGTAGTGGTCCCCCTTTTTATGTTCAGTGTACTGTCTATTGTGTGGTTCTCGTCATAAGTAGTCGTCCCCCTTTTTATGTTCAGTGTACTGTCTATTGTGTGGTTCTCGTCATAAGTAGTGGTCCCCCTTTTTATGTTCAGTGTACTGTCTATTGTGTGGTTCTCGTCATAAGTAGTCGTCCCCCTTTTTATGTTCAGTGTACTGTCTATTGTGTGGTTCTCGTCATAAGTAGTGGTCCCCCTTTTTATGTTCAGTGTACTGTCTATTGTGTGTTCTCGTCATAAGTAGTGGTCCCCCTTTTTATGTTCAGTGTACTGTCTATTGTATGGTTCTCGTCATAAGTAGTGGTTCCCCTTTTTATGTTCAGTGTACTGTCTATTGTGTGGTTCTCGTCATAAGTAGCGGTCCCCCTTTTTATGTTCAGTGTACTGTCTATTGTGTGGTTCTCGTCATAAGTAGTGGTCCCCCTTTTTATGTTCAGTGTACTGTCTATTGTGTGGTTCTCGTCATAAGTAGTGGTCCCCCTTTTTATGTTCAGTGTACTGTTTATTGTGTGGCTCTCGTCATAAGTAGTGGTCCCCCTTTTTATGTTCAGTGTACTGTCTATTGTGTGGTTCTCGTCATAAGTAGTGGTCCCCCTTTTTATGTTCAGTGTACTGTCTATTGTGTGGTTCTCGTCATAAGTAGTGGTCCCCCTTTTTATGTTCAGTGTACTGTCTATTGTGTGGTTCTCGTCATAAGTAGTGGACCCCCTTTTTATGTTCAGTGTACTGTCTATTGTGTGGTTCTCGTCATAAGTAGTGGTCCCCCTTTTTTTGTTCAGTGTACTGTCTATTGTGTGGTTCTCGTCATAAGTAGTGGTCCCCCTTTTTATGTTCAGTGTACTGTCTATTGTGTGGTTCTCGTCATAAGTAGTGGTCCCCCTTTTTATGTTCAGTGTACTGTCTATTGTGTGGTTCTCGTCATAAGTAGTGGTCCCCCTTTTTATGTTCAGTGTACTGTCTATTGTGTGGTTCTCGTCATAAGTAGTGGTCCCCCTTTTTATGTTCAGTGTACTGTCTATTGTGTGGTTCTAGTCATAAGTAGTGGTCCCCCTTTTTATGTTCAGTGTACTGTCTATTGTGTGGTTCTCGTCATAAGTAGTGGTCCCCCTTTTTAGGTTCAGTGTACTGTCTATTGTGTGGTTCTCGTCATAAGTAGTGATCCCCCTTTTATCTTCAGTGTACTCTCTATTGTGTGGTTCTCGTCATAAGTAGTGGTCCCCCTTTTTATGTTCAGTGTACTATCTATTGTGTGGTTCTCGTCATAAGTAGTGGTCCCCCTTTTATGTTCAGTGTACTGTCTATTGTGTGGTTCTCGTCATAAGTAGTCGTCCCCCTTTTTATGTTTAGTGTACTGTCTATTGTGTGGTTCTCGTCATAAGTAGTGGTCCCCCTTTTTATGTTCAGTGTACTGTCTATTGTGTGGTTCTCGTCATAAGTAGTCGTCCCCCTTTTTATGTTCAGTGTACTGTCTATTGTGTGGTTCTCGTCATAAGTAGTGGTCCCCCTTTTAATGTTCAGTGTACTGTCTATTGTGTGGTTCTCGTCATAAGTAGTGGTCCCCCTTTTTATGTTCAGTGTACTGTCTATTGTGTGGTTCTCGTCATAAGTAGTGGTCCCCCTTTTTATGTTCAGTGTACTGTCTATTGTGTGGTTCTCGTCATAAGTAGTGGTCCCCCTTTTTATGTTCAGTGTACTGTCTATTGTATGGTTCTCGTCATAAGTAGTGGTTCCCCTTTTTATGTTCAGTGTACTGTCTATTGTGTGGTTCTCGTCATAAGTAGCGGTCCCCCTTTATATGTTCAGTGTACCGTCTATTGTGTGGTTCTCGTCATAAGTAGTGGTCCCCCTTTTTATGTTCAGTGTACTGTCTATTGTGTGGTTCTCGTCATAAGTAGTGTTCCCCCATTTTATGTTCAGTGTACTGTTTATTGTGTGGTTCTCGTCATAAGTAGTGGTCCCCCTTTTTATGTTCAGTGTACTGTCTATTGTGTGGTTCTCGTCATAAGTAGTGGTCCCCCTTTTTATGTTCAGTGTACTGTCTATTGTGTGGTTCTCGTCATAAGTAGTGGTCCCTCTTTTTATGTTCAGTGTACTGTCTATTGTGTGGTTCTCGTCATAAGTAGTGGTCCCCCTTTTTATGTTCAGTGTACTGTCTATTGTGTGGTTCTCGTCATAAGTAGTCGTCCCCCTTTTTATGTTCTGTGTACTGTCTATTGTGTGGTTCTCGTCATAAGTAGTCGTCCCCCTTTTTATGTTCAGTGTACTGTCTATTGTATGGTTCTCGTCATAAGTAGCGGTCCCCCTTTTTATGTTCAGTGTACTGTCTATTGTGTGGTTCTCGTCATAAGTAGTGGTCCCCCTTTTTATGTTCAGTGTACTGTCTATTGTGTGGTTCTCGTCATAAGTAGTGTTCCCCCTTTTTATGTTCAGTGTACTGTTTATTGTGTGGTTCTCGTCATAAGTAGTGGTCCCCCTTTTTATGTTCAGTGTACTGTCTATTGTGTGGTTCTCGTCATAAGTAGTGGTCCCCCTTTTTATGTTCAGTGTACTGTCTATTGTATGGTTCTCGTCATAAGTAGCGGTCCCCCTTTTTATGTTCAGTGTACTGTCTATTGTGTGGTTCTCGTCATAAGTAGTGGTCCCCCTTTTTATGTTCAGTGTACTGTCTATTGTGTGGTTCTCGTCATAAGTAGTGGTCCCCCTTTTTATGTTCAGTGTACTGTCTATTGTATGGTTCTCGTCATAAGTAGTGGTCCCCCTTTTTATGTTCAGTGTACTGTCTATTGTGTGGTTCTCGTCATAAGTAGTGGTCCCCCTTTTTATGTTCAGTGTACTGTCTATTGTGTGGTTCTCGTCATAAGTAGTGGTCCCCCTTTTTATGTTCAGTGTACTGTCTATTGTGTGGTTCTCGTTATAAGTAGTCGTCCCCCTTTTTATGTTCAGTGTACTCTCTATTGTGTGGTTCTCGTCATAAGTAGTGGTCCCCTTTTTATGTTCAGTGTAATATCTATTGTGTGGTTCTCGTCATAAGTAGTGGTCCCCCTTTTTATGTTCAGTGTACTGTCTATTGTGTGGTTCTCGTCATAAGTAGTCGTCCCCCTTTTTATGTTCAGTGTACTGTCTATTGTGTGGTTCTCGTCATAAGTAGTGGTCCCCCTTTTTATGTTCAGTGTACTGTCTATTGTGTGGTTCTCGTCATAAGTAGTGTTCCCCCTTTTTATGTTCAGTGTACTGTTTATTGTGTGGTTCTCGTCATAAGTAGTGGTCCCCCTTTTTATGTTCAGTGTACTGTCTATTGTGTGGTTCTCGTCATAAGTAGTGGTCCCCCTTTTTATGTTCAGTGTACTGTCTATTGTATGGTTCTCGTCATAAGTAGCGGTCCCCCTTTTTATGTTCAGTGTACTGTCTATTGTGTGGTTCTCGTCATAAGTAGTGGTCCCCCTTTTTATGTTCAGTGTACTGTCTATTGTGTGGTTCTCGTCATAAGTAGTGGTCCCCCTTTTTATGTTCAGTGTACTGTCTATTGTATGGTTCTCGTCATAAGTAGTGGTCCCCCTTTTTATGTTCAGTGTACTGTCTATTGTGTGGTTCTCGTCATAAGTAGTGGTCCCCCTTTTTATGTTCAGTGTACTGTCTATTGTGTGGTTCTCGTCATAAGTAGTGGTCCCCCTTTTTATGTTCAGTGTACTGTCTATTGTGTGGTTCTCGTTATAAGTAGTCGTCCCCCTTTTTATGTTCAGTGTACTCTCTATTGTGTGGTTCTCGTCATAAGTAGTGGTCCCCCTTTTTATGTTCAGTGTAATATCTATTGTGTGGTTCTCGTCATAAGTAGTGGTCCCCCTTTTTATGTTCAGTGTACTGTCTATTGTGTGGTTCTCGTCATAAGTAGTCGTCCCCCTTTTTATGTTCAGTGTACTGTCTATTGTGTGGTTCTCGTCATAAGTAGTCGTCCCCCTTTTTATGTTCAGTGTACTGTCTATTGTATGGTTCTCGTCATAAGTAGTGGTCCCCCTTTTTATGTTCAGTGTACTGTCTATTGTGTGGTTCTCGTCATAGGTAGTGGCCCCCCTTTTATGTTCAGTGTACTGTCTATTGTGTGGTTCTCGTCATAAGTAGTGGTCCCCCTTTTTATGTTCAGTGTACTGTCTATTGTGTGGTTCTCGTCATAAGTAGTGGTCCCTCTTTTTATGTTCAGTGTACTGTCCATAGTGTGGTTCTCGTCATAAGTAGTGGTCCCCCTTTTTATGTTCAGTGTACTGTCTATTGTGTGGTTCTCGTCATAAGTAGTCGTCCCCCTTTTTATGTTCAGTGTACTGTCTATTGTGTGGTTCTCGTCATAAGTAGTGGTCCCTCTTTTTATGTTCAGTGTACTGTCTATTGTGTGGTTCTCGTCATAAGTAGTGGTCCCTCTTTTTATGTTCAGTGTACTGTCTATTGTGTGGTTCTCGTCATAAGTAGTCGTCCCCCTTTTTATGTTCAGTGTACTGTCTATTGTGTGGTTCTCGTCATAAGTAGTGGTCCCCTTTTTATGTTCAGTGTACTGTCTATTGTGTGGTTCTCGTCATAAGTAGTGGTCCCCCTTTTTATGTTCAGTGTACTGTTTATTGTGTGGTTCTCGTCATAAGTAGTGGTCCCCCTTTTTATGTTCAGTGTACTGTCTATTGTGTGGTTCTCGTCATAAGTAGTGGTCCCCCTTTTATGTTCAGTGTACTGCCTATTGTGTGGTTCTCGTCATAAGTAGTGGTCCCCCTTTTTATGTTCAGTGTACTCTCTATTGTGTGGTTCTCGTCATAAGTAGTGGTCCCCCTTTTTATGTTCAGTGTACTGTCTATTGTGTGGTTCTCGTCATAAGTAGTCGTCCCCCTTTTTATGTTCAGTGTACTGTCTATTGTGTGGTTCTCGTCATAAGTAGTGGTCCCCCTTTTTATGTTCAGTGTACTCTCTATTGTGTGGTTCTCGTCATAAGTAGTGGTCCCCCTTTTTATGTTCAGTGTACTGTCTATTGTGTGGTTCTCGTCATAAGTAGTCGTCCCCCTTTTTATGTTCAGTGTAATGTCTATTGTGTGGTTCTCGTCATAAGTAGTGGTCCCCCGTTTTATGTTCAGTGTACTGTCTATTGTGTGGTTCTCGTCATAAGTAGTGGTCCCCTTTTTTTGTTCAGTGTACTGTCTATTGTGTGGTTCTCGTCATAAGTAGTGGTCCCCCTTTTCATGTTTAGTGTACTGTCTATTGTGTGGTTCTCGTCATAAGTAGTGGTCCCCCTTTTTATGTTCAGTGTACTGTCTATTGTGTGGTTCTCGTCATAAGTAGTGGTCCCCCTTTTCATGTTCAGTGTACTGTCTATTGTGTGGTTCTCGTCATAAGTAGTGGTCCCCCTTTTTATGTTCAGTGTACTGTCTATTGTGTGGTTCTCGTCATAAGTAGTGGTCCCCCTTTTTATGTTCAGTGTACTGTCTATTGTGTGGTTCTCGTCATAAGTAGTGGTCCCCCTTTTCATGTTCAGTGTACTGTCTATTGTGTGGTTCTCGTCATAAGTAGTGGTCCCCCTTTTTATGTTCAGTGTACTGTCTATTGTGTGGTTCTCGTCATAAGTAGTGGTCCCTCCTTTTATGTTCAGTGTACTGTCTATTGTGTGGTTCTCGTCATAAGTAGTGGTCACTCTTTTTATGTTCAGTGTACTGTCTATTGTGTGGTTCTCGTCATAAGTAGTGGTCCCCCTTTTTATGTTCAGTGTACTCTCTATTGTGTGGTTCTCGTCATAAGTAGTGGTCCCCCTTTTTATGTTCAGTGTACTGTCTATTGTGTGGTTCTCGTCATAAGTAGTCGTCCCCCTTTTTATGTTCAGTGTAATATCTATTGTGTGGTTCTCGTCATAAGTAGTGGTCCCCCTTTTTATATTCAGTGTACTGTTTATTGTGTTGTTCTCGTCATAAGTAGTGGTCCCCCTTTTTATGTTCAGTGTACTGTCTATTGTGTGGTTCTCGTCATAAGTAGTGGTCCCCCTTTTATGTTCTGTGTACTGCCTATTGTGTGGTTCTCGTCATAAGTAGTGGTCCCCCTTTTTATGTTCAGTGTACTCTCTATTGTGTGGTTCTCGTCATAAGTAGTGGTCCCCCTTTTTATGTTCAGTGTACTGTCTATTGTGTGGTTCTCGTCATAAGTAGTCGTCCCCCTTTTTATGTTCAGTGTACTGTCTATTGTGTGGTTCTCGTCATAAGTAGTGGTCTCCCTTTTTATGTTCAGTGTACTCTCTATTGTGTGGTTCTCGTCATAAGTAGTGGTCTCCCTTTTTTTGTTCAGTGTACTGTCTATTGTGTGGTTCTCGTCATAAGTAGTCGTCCCCCTTTTTATGTTCAGTGTACTGTCTATTGTGTGGTTCTCGTCATAAGTAGTGGTCCCCCGTTTTATGTTCAGTGTACTGTCTATTGTGTGGTTCTCGTCATAAGTAGTGGTCCCCCTTTTTATGTTCAGTGTACTGTCTATTGTGTGGTTCTCGTCATAAGTAGTGGTCCCCCTTTTTATGTTCAGTGTACTGTCTATTGTGTGGTTCTCGTCATAAGTAGTGGTCCCCCTTTTTATGTTCAGTGTACTGTCTATTGTGTGGTTCTCGTCATAAGTAGTGGTCCCCCTTTTTATGTTCAGTGTACTGTCTATTGTGTGGTTCTCGTCATAAGTAGTGGTCCCCCTTTTCATGTTCAGTGTACTGTCTATTGTGTGGTTCTCGTCATAAGTAGTGGTCCCCCTTTTTATGTTCAGTGTACTGTCTATTGTGTGGTTCTCGTCATAAGTAGTGGTCCCCCTTTTTATGTTCAGTGTACTGTCTATTGTGTGCTTCTCGTCATAAGTAGTGATCCCTCTTTTTATGTTCAGTGTACTGTCTATTGTGTGGTTCTCGTCATAAGTAGTGGTCTCCCTTTTTATGTTCAGTGTACTGTCTATTGTGTGGTTCTCGTCATAAGTAGTGGTCCCCCTTTTTATGTTCAGTGTACTGTCTATTGTGTGGTTCTCGTCATAAGTAGTGGTCCCCCTTTTCATGTTTAGTGTACTTTCTATTGTGTGGTTCTCGTCATAAGTAGTGGTCCCCCTTTTTATGTTCAGTGTACTGTCTATTGTGTGGTTCTCGTCATAAGTAGTCGTCCCCCTTTTTATGTTCAGTGTACTGTCTATTGTGTGGTTCTCGTCATAAGTAGTGGTCTCCCTTTTTATGTTCAGTGTACTGTCTATTGTGTGGTTCTCGTCATAAGTAGTGGTCCCCCTTTTTATGTTCAGTGTACTGTCTATTGTGTGGTTCTCGTCATAAGTAGTGGTCCCCCTTTTTATGTTCAGTGTACTGTCTATTGTGTGGTTCTCGTTATAAGTAGTGGTCCCCCTTTTTATGTTCAGTGTACTGTCTATTGTGTGGTTCTCGTCATAAGTAGTGGTCCCCCTTTTTATGTTCAGTGTACTGTCTATTGTGTGGTTCTCGTCATAAGTAGTGGTACCCTGTTTTATGTTCAGTGTACTGTCTATTGTGTGGTTCTCGTCATAAGTAGTGGTCCCCTTTTTTATGTTCAGTGTACTGTCTATTGTGTGGTTCTCGTCATAAGTAGTGGTCCCCCTTTTTATGTTCAGTGTACTGTCTATTGTGTGGTTCTCGTCATAAGTAGTGGTCCCCCTTTTTATGTTCAGTGTACTGTCTATTGTGTGGTTCTCGTCATAAGTAGTGGTCCCCCTTTTTTATGTTCAGTGTACTGTCTATTGTGTGGTTCTCGTCATAAGTAGTGGTCCCCCTTTTTATGTTCAGTGTACTGTCTATTGTGTGGTTCTCGTCATAAGTAGTGGTCCCCCTTTTTATGTTCAGTGTACTGTCTATTGTGTGGTTCTCGTCATAAGTAGTGGTCCCCCTTTTTATGTTCAGTGTACTGTCTATTGTGTGGTTCTCGTCATAAGTAGTGGTCCCCCTTTTTATGTTCAGTGTACTGTCTATTGTGTGGTTCTCGTCATAAGTAGTGGTCCCCCTTTTTATGTTCAGTGTACTGTCTATTGTGTGGTTCTCGTCATAAGTAGTGGTCCCCCTTTTATGTTCAGTGTACTGTCTATTGTATGGTTCTCGTCATAAGTAGTGGTCCCCCTTTTTATGTTCAGTGTACTGTCTATTGTGTGGTTCTCGTCATAAGTAGTGGTCCCCCTTTTTATGTTCAGTGTACTGTCTATTGTGTGGTTCTCGTCATAAGTAGTGGTCCCCCTTTTTATGTTCAGTGTACTGTCTATTGTGTAGTTCTCGTCATAAGTAGTGGTCCCCCTTTTTATGTTCAGTGTACTGTCTATTGTGTGGTTCTCGTCATAAGTAGTGGTCCCCCTTTTTATGTTCAGTGTACTGTCTATTGTGTGGTTCTCGTCATAAGTAGTGGTCCCCCTTTTTATGTTCAGTGTACTGTCTATTGTGTGGTTCTCGTCATAAGTAGTGGTCCCCCTTTTTATGTTCAGTGTACTGTCTATTGTGTGGTTCTCGTCATAAGTAGTGGTCCCCCTTTTTATGTTCAGTGTACTGTCTATTGTGTGGTTCTCGTCATAAGTAGTGGTCCCCTTTTTTATGTTCAGTGTACTGTCTATTGTGTGGTTCTCGTCATAAGTAGTGGTCACCCTTTTTATGTTCAGTGTACTGTCTATTGTGTGGTTCTCGTCATAAGTAGTGGTCCCCTTTTTTATGTTCAGTGTACTGTCTATTGTGTGTTTCTCGTCATAAGTAGTCGTCCCCCTTTTTATGTTCAGTGTACTGTCTATTGTGTGGTTCTCGTCATAAGTAGTGGTCCCCCTTTTTATGTTCAGTGTACTGTCTATTGTGTGGTTCTCGTCATAAGTAGTGATCCCCCTTTTATGTTCTGTGTACTGCCTATTGTGTGGTTCTCGTCATAAGTAGTGGTCCCCCTCTTTATGTTCAGTGTACTCTCTATTGTGTGGTTCTCGTCATAAGTAGTGGTCCCCCTTTTTATGTTCAGTGTACTGTCTATTGTGTGGTTCTCGTCATAAGTAGTCGTCCCCCTTTTTATGTTCAGTGTACTGTCTATTGTGTGGTTCTCGTCATAAGTAGTGGTCCCCCTTTTTATGTTCAGTGTACTCTCTATTGTGTGGTTCTCGTCATAAGTAGTGGTCTCCCTTTTTATGTTCAGTGTACTGTCTATTGTGTGGTTCTCGTCATAAGTAGTCGTCCCCCTTTTTATGTTCAGTGTACTGTCTATTGTGTGGTTCTCGTCATAAGTAGTGGCCCCCCGTTTTATGTTCAGTGTACTCTCTATTGTGTGGTTCTCGTCATAAGTAGTGGTCCCCCTTTTTATGTTCAGTGTACTGTCTATTGTGTGGCTCTCGTCATAAGTAGTCGTCCCCCTTTTTATGTTCAGTGTACTGTCTATTGTGTGGTTCTCGTCATAAGTAGTGGTCCCCCTTTTTATGTTCAGTGTACTGTCTATTGTGTGGTTCTCGTCATAAGTAGTGGTCTCCCTTTTTATGTTCAGTGTACTGTCTATTGTGTGGTTCTCGTCATAAGTAGTGGTCCCCCTTTTTATGTTCAGTGTACTCTCTATTGTGTGGTTCTCGTCATAAGTAGTGGTCCCCCTTTTTATGTTCAGTGTACTGTCTATTGTGTGGTTCTCGTCATAAGTAGTCGTCCCCCTTTTTATGTTCAGTGTACTGTCTATTGTGTGGTTCTCGTCATAAGTAGTGGTCCCCCTTTTTATGTTCAGTGTACTGTCTATTGTGTGGTTCTCGTCATAAGTAGTGGTTCCCCTTTTTATGTTCAGTGTACTGTCTATTGTGTGGCTCTCGTCATAAGTAGTGGTCCCCCTTTTTATGTTCAGTGTACTGTCTATTGTGTGGTTCTCGTCATAAGTAGTCGTCCCCCTTTTTATGTTCAGTGTACTGTCTATTGTGTGGTTCTCGTCATAAGTAGTGGTCCCCCTTTTTATGTTCAGTGTACTCTCTATTGTGTGGTTCTCGTCATAAGTAGTGGTCCCCCTTTTTATGTTCAGTGTACTGTCTATTGTGTGGTTCTCGTCATAAGTAGTCGTCCCCCTTTTTATGTTCAGTGTACTGTCTATTGTGTGGTTCTCGTCATAAGTAGTGGTCCCCTTTTTATGTTCAGTGTACTGTCTATTGTGTGGTTCTCGTCATAAGTAGTGGTCCCCCTTTTCATGTTTAGTGTACTGTCTATTGTGTGGTTCTCGTCATAAGTAGTGGTCCCCCTTTTTATGTTCAGTGTACTCTCTATTGTGTGGTTCTCGTCATAAGTAGTGGTCCCCCTTTTATGTTCTGTGTACTGCCTATTGTGTGGTTCTCGTCATAAGTAGTGGTCCCCCTCTTTATGTTCAGTGTACTCTCTATTGTGTGGTTCTCGTCATAAGTAGTGGTCCCCCTTTTTATGTTCAGTGTACTGTCTATTGTGTGGTTCTCGTCATAAGTAGTGGTCCCCCTTTTTATGTTCAGTGTACTGCCTATTGTGTGGTTCTCGTCATAAGTAGTGGTCCCCCTCTTTATGTTCAGTGTACTCTCTATTGTGTGGTTCTCGTCATAAGTAGTGGTCCCCCTTTTTATGTTCAGTGTACTGTCTATTGTGTGGTTCTCGTCATAAGTAGTCGTCCCCCTTTTTATGTTCAGTGTACTGTCTATTGTGTGGTTCTCGTCATAAGTAGTGGTCCCCCTTTTTATGTTCAGTGTACTCTCTATTGTGTGGTTCTCGTCATAAGTAGTGGTCTCCCTTTTTATGTTCAGTGTACTGTCTATTGTGTGGTTCTCGTCATAAGTAGTCGTCCCCCTTTTTATGTTCAGTGTACTGTCTATTGTGTGGTTCTCGTCATAAGTAGTGGTCCCCCGTTTTATGTTCAGTGTACTCTCTATTGTGTGGTTCTCGTCATAAGTAGTGGTCCCCCTTTTTATGTTCAGTGTACTGTCTATTGTGTGGTTCTCGTCATAAGTAGTCGTCCCCCTTTTTATGTTCAGTGTACTGTCTATTGTGTGGTTCTCGTCATAAGTAGTGGTCCCCCTTTTTATGTTCAGTGTACTGTCTATTGTGTGGTTCTCGTCATAAGTAGTGGTCTCCCTTTTTATGTTCAGTGTACTGCCTATTGTGTGGTTCTCGTCATAAGTAGTGGTCCCCCTTTTTATGTTCAGTGTACTCTCTATTGTGTGGTTCTCGTCATAAGTAGTGGTCCCCCTTTTTATGTTCAGTGTACTGTCTATTGTGTGGTTCTCGTCATAAGTAGTCGTCCCCCTTTTTATGTTCAGTGTACTGTCTATTGTGTGGTTCTCGTCATAAGTAGTGGTCCCCCTTTTTATGTTCAGTGTACTCTCTATTGTGTGGTTCTCGTCATAAGTAGTGGTCCCCCTTTTTATGTTCAGTGTACTGTCTATTGTGTGGTTCTCGTCATAAGTAGTCGTCCCCCTTTTTATGTTCAGTGTACTGTCTATTGTGTGGTTCTCGTCATAAGTAGTGGTCCCCCTTTTTATGTTCAGTGTACTCTCTATTGTGTGGTTCTCGTCATAAGTAGTGGTCCCCCTTTTTATGTTCAGTGTACTGTCTATTGTGTGGTTCTCGTCATAAGTAGTCGTCCCCCTTTTTATGTTCAGTGTACTGTCTATTGTGTGGTTCTCGTCATAAGCAGTGGTCCTTCTTTTTATGTTCAGTGTACTCTCTATTGTGTGGTTCTCGTCATAAGTAGTGGTCCCCCTTTTTATGTTCAGTGTACTGTCTATTGTGTGGTTCTCGTCATAAGTAGTCGTCCCCCTTTTTATGTTCAGTGTACTGTCTATTGTGTGGTTCTCGTCATAAGTAGTGGTCCCCTTTTTACGTTCAGTGTACTGTCTATTGTGTGGTTCTCGTCATAAGTAGTGGTCCCCCTTTTCATGTTTAGTGTACTGTCTATTGTGTGGTTCTCGTCATAAGTAGTGGTCCCCCTTTTTATGTTCAGTGTACTGTCTATTGTGTGGTTCTCGTCATAAGTAGTGGTCCCCCTTTTCATGTTCAGTGTACTGTCTATTGTGTGGTTCTCGTCATAAGTAGTGGTCCCCCTTTTTATGTTCAGTGTACTGTCTATTGTGTGGTTCTCGTCATAAGTAGTGGTCCCCCTTTTTATGTTCAGTGTACTGTCTATTGTGTGCTTCTCGTCATAAGTAGTGGTCGCTCTTTTTATGTTCAGTGTACTGTCTATTGTGTGGTTCTGGTCATAAGTAGTGGTCTCCCTTTTTATGTTCAGTGTACTGTCTATTGTGTGGTTCTCGTCATAAGTAGTGGTCCCCCTTTTTATGTTCAGTGTACTGTCTATTGTGTGGTTCTCGTCATAAGTAGTGGTCCCCCTTTTCATGTTTAGTGTACTGTCTATTGTGTGGTTCTCGTCATAAGTAGTGGTCCCCCTTTTTATGTTCAGTGTACTGTCTATTGTGTGGTTCTCGTCATAAGTAGTCGTCCCCCTTTTTATGTTCAGTGTACTGTCTATTGTGTGGTTCTCGTCATAAGTAGTGGTCTCCCTTTTTATGTTCAGTGTACTGTCTATTGTGTGGTTCTCGTCATAAGTAGTGGTCCCCCTTTTTATGTTCAGTGTACTGTCTATTGTGTGGTTCTCGTCATAAGTAGTGGTCCCCCTTTTTATGTTCAGTGTACTGTCTATTGTGTGGTTCTCGTCATAAGTAGTGGTCCCCCTTTTTATGTTCAGTGTACTGTCTATTGTGTGGTTCTCGTCATAAGTAGTGGTCCCCCTTTTTATGTTCAGTGTACTGTCTATTGTGTGGTTCTCGTCATAAGTAGTGGTACCCTGTTTTATGTTCAGTGTACTGTCTATTGTGTGGTTCTCGTCATAAGTAGTGGTCCCCTTTTTTATGTTCAGTGTACTGTCTATTGTGTGGTTCTCGTCATAAGTAGTGGTCCCCCTTTTTATGTTCAGTGTACTGTCTATTGTGTGGTTCTCGTCATAAGTAGTGGTCCCCCTTTTTATGTTCAGTGTACTGTCTATTGTGTGGTTCTCGTCATAAGTAGTGGTCCCCCTTTTTATGTTCAGTGTACTGTCTATTGTGTGGTTCTCGTCATAAGTAGTGGTCCCCCTTTTTATGTTCAGTGTACTGTCTATTGTGTTGTTCTCGTCATAAGTAGTGGTCCCCCTTTTTATGTTCAGTGTACTGTCTATTGTGTGGTTCTCGTCATAAGTAGTGGTCCCCCTTTTATGTTCAGTGTACTGTCTATTGTATGGTTCTCGTCATAAGTAGTGGTCCCCCTTTTTATGTTCAGTGTACTGTCTATTGTGTGGTTCTCGTCATAAGTAGTGGTCCCCCTTTTTATGTTCAGTGTACTGTCTATTGTGTGGTTCTCGTCATAAGTAGTGGTCCCCCTTTTTATGTTCAGTGTACTGCCTATTGTGTAGTTCTCGTCATAAGTAGTGGTCCCCCTTTTTATGTTCAGTGTACTGTCTATTGTGTGGTTCTCGTCATAAGTAGTGGTCCCCCTTTTTATGCTCAGTGTACTGTCTATTGTGTGGTTCTCGTCATAAGTAGTGGTCACCCTTTTTATGTTCAGTGTACTGTCTATTGTGTGGTTCTCGTCATAAGTAGTGGTCCCCTTTTTTATGTTCAGTGTACTGTCTATTGTGTGTTTCTCGTCATAAGTAGTGGTCCCCCTTTTTATGTTCAGTGTACTGTCTATTGTGTGGTTCTCGTCATAAGTAGTGGTCCCCCTTTTTATGTTCAGTGTACTGTCTATTGTGTGGTTCTCGTCATAAGTAGTGGTCCCCCTTTTTATGTTCAGTGTACTGTCTATTGTGTGGTTCTCGTCATAAGTAGTGGTCCCCCTTTTATGTTCAGTGTACTGTCTATTGTATGGTTCTCGTCATAAGTAGTGGTCCCCCTTTTTATGTTCAGTGTACTGTCTATTGTGTGGTTCTCGTCATAAGTAGTGGTCCCCCTTTTTATGTTCAGTGTACTGTCTATTGTATGGTTCTCGTCATAAGTAGTGGTCCCCCTTTTATGTTCAGTGTACTGTCTATTGTATGGTTTTCGTCATAAGTAGTGGTCCCCCTTTTTATGTTCAGTGTACTGTCTATTGTGTGGTTCTCGTCATAAGGAGTGGTCTCCCTTTTTATGTTCAGTGTACTGTCTATAGTGTAGTTTTCTTTAACGTTTATTTATTGTACTGTTCATGTTTATGTTGTCAATCATTTTTGTGATAGTATGTGTTGTTTTCGAGTGGAATCAAATCTGTGCATTTTTTTTTTATAGTTTGTTTATATATGTATTGCCGTTGGAGATCCAGTTATCAAAAGGGGGGTAGGGACCCCATTAACTGGTTTAACTCCGCCACAGTTTTGTGTCTGTTCCAAGCAAGGACCTGGATGTTCAACTTCATGTCGTGTGTTCAGTGAGTGATAGGGAAAGGTGATTGTTCGTTTTGTTGATATTGGCGGAATTGTTGACCGTCACTGTTTAAACTTTCTTTTCATGATCGTAATGGCTACAAGTAAATATATCAATAAAAAATGAAAAAAAAATATTGGTAACTATTCATAAATTAAATATAAGTGCCCATCCCCTGTAAAAAATAAAACATGGTGAAACGCATTTTTTTTTAGAAGTAAGGGGAGGGGCTAATCGTGGACATTTCAAAGGTGCAAACTACAATGTGTATATGTAAATATTATTAGGATTGCTACTGCCGTCATCAGAACATTTTCACATGTTCAGACGTAGATATCATAAGGCGCTTGAAATTGAAAAGGAACCCTAGTTCGTCAATCGGCAAACATCGGTATAATCCGCTCTTCTCCCTTCGGAGGACCGGAGTAGGCCGAGTTGTGACGAGTGCTAGCTCATACGACATTTTTGGTAGTGGTAAAAATGAGAGCTATGGTTCCGCAGCCAAACAAATACCTGAACTGAAGGATAGATTCCACGTGCACATGTTGGTCATGTATGTGTGCTGGTTCCCGTATCCTGTAAATTGTGTTAGCATCTCCACCAGCATTGCCACCAGTGTCCGCAATATAGATACAATGTCCCGACCCACCGGCACAAGGTCCGCATGCAATGTCTTCCCAATCTAGGCTATGGGCACCATCTATGTATATCACTGCTTGTCGAACACCACTTTTGGCACTTGAATAGAGTGTGTGAGTGATTGTTGATTAGCGCCAACTGAGCAATTTTTCAGCCATATTATGGTGACAAACAAGTTACAGTTTAATGATGATGATATACAATTTGTCCTAGATCAACTCGCAGATTTGTAGTCATATAGTACTATCTCACTGAAACAACACTCCGTGAGTAGACATGTAGCTCCACTCGGAACACATTATTCTGATTCCGAACCAACCAGTCTGCTGTTACTCCTTAGTGTTGTGTGCTTAGCGGAGATGCAACAAATACCAATTGTATAGTCTTTGGTTTGGCCCGACTGATCATCGAACCCACGATCTACCACACTCTAGGCGATCATGCTACCATTACACCACCGATGAGGTTTACTTGGATAGAAGTAAACAAACATATCATTGATAAAGGCTGATTTTTGTTTTGTTTTGTTTTGTTTTGTTTTGTTTTGCTTTGTTTGTTTTTTGTTTTTTGTTTTTATTTGTTTGTTTGTTTGTTTTTAAATAAAAACGTAGATATCTAATTCAGTACGCACATCGCATTTCTTGAATACTGAAGATACCAGTAATATATAGATAGAACGTTATGGTATACACTATTGGCAAAAATAGGTGGGTTTAGAGGAGGTCCGGGGCTCGAGTCCCCTTTTTGAGCTAAGATATAAACTCGTAAAAATAAAAAACAAACAAACAAACAAACAAACAAACAAACAAACAAACAAACAAACAAAAACCAGAATATTTTCAGGCTAGTCCTTGTTATCTCTCTTTTTACCATGTTTTGTAATTTTAACTTTAAATTACGCCTCGGTATCTTTTGATTTATCTTAAAACAAATTGTTTTGAAATCCGATTTTGTTTTTCAAAAAAAAAACGCCCCCCCCCCCTTTAGGCAAATGTCTGGACATCGATTGGGCTATGGCTAGAACTATGGTGTATAGTTATATCGAGGCGGTCAGTTTTATTGGCCGTGGAGGAAACAGGAGTATCTGGAGAAAATCACCGACTTGTCGCAAGCCAATGACAAACTTTATCACTAAGTGTTGTAACAACAATATTTCTAAGAAAAACAAAATGCACATTGATGTTGACAAAATAAGTGAATAAACACAATGAGAACAATAGGAACTTGGGACATCATATATATGATCATGAAATATGAATTATAGTTTGATATTTTACATTGGCAAAACTTGTTTTTTTTCGAGAGCATTTATGTACATATCTAGTAAAGAAATACTATCACATAATGTTGTATCGAGTACACCTTGTCACCTCATCATGAACTGTGTTTGAACCCACATCTTTAGTGGTGATAGGCACTGATTACACATCTGTAGTGGTGATAGGCACTGATTGCACATCATTGATAAACATAAACGAACACTTGATTCTGAATTCTTCTGTCCATGTTTATGGTAACATTTTTTTTTTTGGTGATAGTATGTGGTCTTTTTGAGTGGAAGCGAATCTGTGAAAGTTTGTTTTAAATATTAGTTTATATAGGTATTGCCATTGGAGACCCAGTTATCAAGAGGTGAGGGTTGGGATCGGATTAACCGGTTTAGCCCCGCCACATTTTTATGCCTGTTCTACACCAGGACATTGATTTCCAACGTCATCTGTCGTGGTCTTTTTGTGTTCAAAGTTCATTGAGTTTAGATGGGAGGTGATAACTATTTTTATTGATATTGGTGGAATTGATGACCTTTAAACTTTGGGGCCGTAGTGGTCGTGATCGTATGGTAGTTGAATTTACAACTACCTATGCAATCAGTTTTACTTGATACAGCATTATGTGATAAATTTTGTCAGTGACTTGTGGCAGGTCGGTGGTTTATAAAGTTTGTTAGTGACTTGTGGCAGGTCGGTGGTTTATAAAGTTTGTTAGTGACTTGTGGCAGGTCGGTGGTTTATAAAGTTTGTCAGTGACTTGTGGCAGGTCGGTGGTTTATAAAGTTTGTCAGTGACTTGTGACAGGTCGGTGGTTTATAAAGTTTGTCAGTGACTTGTGACAGGTCGGTGGTTTATAAAGTTTGTTAGTGACTTGTGGCAGGTCGGTGGTTTATAAAGTTTGTCAGTGACTTGTGGCAGGTCGGTGGTTTATAAAGTTTGTCAGTGACTTGTGACAGGTCGGTGGTTTATAAAGTTTGTCAGTGACTTGTGGCAGGTCGGTGGTTTATAAAGTTTGTCAGTGACTTGTGGCAGGTCGGTGGTTTATAAAGTTTGTCAGTGACTTGTGGCAGGTCGGTGGTTTATAAAGTTTGTCAGTGACTTGTGACAGGTCGGTGGTTTATAAAGTTTGTCAGTGACTTGTGACAGGTCGGTGGTTTATAAAGTTTGTCAGTGACTTGTGGCAGGTCGGTGGTTTATAAAGTTTGTCAGTGACTTGTGGCAGGTCGGTGGTTTATAAAGTTTGTCAGTGACTTGTGGCAGGTCGGTGGTTTATAAAGTTTGTCAGTGACTTGTGGCAGGTCGGTGGTTTATAAAGTTTGTCAGTGACTTGTGACAGGTCGGTGGTTTATAAAGTTTGTCAGTGACTTGTGGCAGGTCGGTGGTTTATGAAGTTTGTCAGTGACTTGTGACAGGTCGGTGGTTTATAAAGTTTGTCAGTGACTTGTGACAGGTCGGTGGTTTATAAAGTTTGTCAGTGGCTTGTGGCAGGTCGGTGGTTTATAAAGTTTGTCAGTGACTTGTGGCAGGTCGGTGGTTTATAAAGTTTGTCAGTGACTTGTGGCAGGTCGGTTGTCTTCTCCTGATACTCCAGTTTCCTCCACCAAAAAAGATGACCCCCACGATATAATTGAAATATTGTTGAAAGTGGCGTTAAATACCATTACCCCATAACTTTCTTTTCATAGTGAATAGTTGTTATCAAAGTCGATCGATCGCAATAACCACTAGCACATCGAGTCCTTTCTTGACCTATTTGTATTTATATATTATACAAAATGTACATACTTTATGGCGTAAATTCTGTGTGTATCACCAGAGTCATTATGAGTATAGAGTATATCTGAATGAGCCCTACTGGCACACAACCCGGATGCTTCGTGTATGTAGTGACTGTTAACTGTAGCAACCCTCACTGCATTCTCAAACGAGGCTGTTGGTTTTATGTATAAAAATATATTAATATTTAAACAGATGTATTATGCAATATGGTAAACAATAGATCATCAGGATATGATACCGAAAATATGAACTGACTTAGTAACCCCGTACCTGGTTTTTCATCGGTATATGTCGCGGTCTTCTTGTGCGGCTATGGTTATTGTGCTTAACGCCACTTTCAACAATATTTCAGTTATATCGTGGCGTCATTTTCATTGGTGCAGGAAACCGGAGTACGCGGAGGAAACCACCGACCTACCTCAAGTCACTGAAAAACTTTATACTTTATCACATAATGCAGTATCGAGTACACCTCGCCTGAATGGGATTCGAACTTACCACGTTAGTGGTAATAGGCACTGATTGCATAGATAGTTGTAAATCCAACTACCATACGACGGCTCCTGATTTTTTTATTGTATTTTGCAACTGTTCCGACAGTGTGGTATTTTAGAACTGTTCCGACAGTGTGGTATTTTGGAACTGTTCCGACAGTGTGGTATTTTAGAACTGTTCCGACAGTGTGGTATTTTAGAACTGTTCCGACAGTGTGGTATTTTAGAACTGTTCCGACAGTGTGGTATTTTTGAACTGTTCCGACAGTGTGGTATTTTTGAACTGTTCCGACAGTGTGGTATTTTAGAACTGTTCCGACAGTGTGGTATTTTGGAACTGCTTCGACAGTGTGGTATTTTAAAACTGTTCCAACAGTGTGGTATTTTAGAACTGTTCCGACAGTGTGGTATTTCTGAACTGTTCCTACAGTGTGGTATTTAGAGTTGTTCCGACAAGTGTGGTATTTTTGAACTGTTCCGACAGTGTGGTATTTCAGAACTGTTCCGACAGTGTGGTATGTTAGAACTGTTCCGACAGTGTGGATGTTTTTGAATTGTTCCGACAGTGTGGTATTTTTGAACTGTTCCGACAGTGTGGTATTTTTGAACTGTTCCGACAGTGTGGTATTTTAGAACTGTTCCGACAGTGTGGATGTTTTTGAATTGTTCCGACAGTGTGGTATTTTGGAACTGTTCCGACAGTGTGGTATTTTTAGAACTGTTCCGACAGTGTGGATGTTTTTGAATTGTTCCGACAGTGTGGTATTTTTGAACTGTTCCGACAGTGTGGTATTTCAGAACTGTTCCGACAGTGTGGTATGTTAGAACTGTTCCGACAGTGTGGATGTTTTTGAATTGTTCCGACAGTGTGGTATTTTTGAACTGTTCCGACAGTGTGGTATTTTTGAACTGTTCCGACAGTGTGGTATTTTAGAACTGTTCCTTTAGAACTGTTCCGACAGTGTGGATGTTTTTGAATTGTTCCGACAGTGTGGTATTTTAGAACTGTTCCGACAGTGTGGTATTTTAGAACTGTTCCGACAGTGTGGTATTTTAGAACTGTTCCGACAGTGTGGTATTTTTGAACTGTTCCGACAGTGTGGTATTTTTGAACTGTTCCGACAGTGTGGTATTTTAGAACTGTTCCGACAGTGTGGTATTTTGGAACTGCTTCGACAGTGTGGTATTTTAAAACTGTTCCAACAGTGTGGTATTTTAGAACTGTTCCGACAGTGTGGTATTTCTGAACTGTTCCTACAGTGTGGTATTTAGAGTTGTTCCGACAAGTGTGGTATTTTTGAACTGTTCCGACAGTGTGGTATTTCAGAACTGTTCCGACAGTGTGGTATGTTAGAACTGTTCCGACAGTGTGGATGTTTTTGAATTGTTCCGACAGTGTGGTATTTTTGAACTGTTCCGACAGTGTGGTATTTTTGAACTGTTCCGACAGTGTGGTATTTTAGAACTGTTCCGACAGTGTGGATGTTTTTGAATTGTTCCGACAGTGTGGTATTTTGGAACTGTTCCGACAGTGTGGTATTTTTAGAACTGTTCCGACAGTGTGGATGTTTTTGAATTGTTCCGACAGTGTGGTATTTTTGAACTGTTCCGACAGTGTGGTATTTTAGAACTGTTCCTTTAGAACTGTTCCGACAGTGTGGATGTTTTTGAATTGTTCCGACAGTGTGGTATTTTAGAACTGTTCCGACAGTGTGGTATTTTAGAACTGTTCCGACAGTGTGGATGTTTTTTAATTGTTCCGACAGTGTGGTATTTTTGAACTGTTCCGACAGTGTGGTATTTTTGAATTGTTCCGACAGTGTGGTACTTTTGAACTGTTCTGACATTGTGGTATTTTTGAACTGTTCCGACAGTGTGGTATTTTAGAACTGTTCCAACAGTGTGGTATTTTAGAACTGTTCTGACATTGTGGTATTTTGGAACTGTTCCGACAGTGTGGTATTTTAGAACTGTTCCGACAGTGTGGTATTTTAGAACTGTTCCGACAGTGTGGTATTTTAGAACTGTTCCGACAGTGTGGTATTTTAGAACTGTTCCGACAGTGTGGTATTTTTGAACTGTTCCGACAGTGTGGTATTTTTGAACTGTTCCGACAGTGTGGTATTTTAGAACTGTTCCGACAGTGTGGTATTTTGGAACTGCTTCGACAGTGTGGTATTTTGGAACTGTTCCGACAGTGTGGTATTTTAGAACTGTTCCGACAGTGTAGTATTTTAGAACTGTTCCGACAGTGTGGTATTTCTGAACTGTTCCTACAGTGTGGTATTTAGAGTTGTTCCGACAAGTGTGGTATTTTTGAACTGTTCCGACAGTGTGGTATTTTTGAACTGTTCCGACAGTGTGGATGTTTTTGAATTGTTCCGACAGTGTGGTATTTTTGAACTGTTCTGACATTGTGGTATTTTGGAACTGTTCCGACAGTGTGGTATTTTAGAACTGTTCCGACAGTGTGGTATTTGAGAGCTGTTCTGACATTGTGGTATTTTTGAACTGTTCCGACAGTGTGGTATTTTAGAACTGTTCCGACATTGTGGTATTTTTTAACTGTTCCGACAGTGTGGTATCTTAGAACTGTTCCGACATTGTGGTATTTTAGAACTGTTCCGACAGTGTGGTATTTTTGAACTGTTCCGACAGTGTGGTATTTTGAACTGTTCCGACAGTGTGGTATTTTAGAACTGTTCCGACAGTGTGGTATTTTAGAACTGTTCCGACATTGTGGTATTTTAGAGCTGTTACGACAGTGTGGTATTTTTGAACTGTTCCGACAGTGTGGTATTTTTGAACTGTTCCGACATTGTGGTATTTTAGAACTGTTCCGACAGTGTGGTATTTTTGAACTGTTCCGACAGTGTGGTATTTTAGAACTGTTCCGACAGTGTGGTATTTTAGAACTGTTCCGACAGTGTGGATGTTTTTGAATTGTTCCGACAGTGTGGATGTTTTTGAATTGTTCCGACAGTGTGGTATTTTAGAACTGTTCCGACAGTGTGGTATATTAGAACTGTTCCGACAGTGTTGATGTTTTTGAATTGTTCCGACAGTGTGGTATTTTTGAACTGTTCCGACAGTGTGGTATTTTTAACTCTTCTGACATTGTGGTATTTTTGAACTGTTCCGACAGTGTGGTATTTTAGAACTGTTCCGACAGTGTGGTATTTTAGAACTGTTCTGAAATTGTGGTATTTTTGAACTGTTCCGACAGTGTGGTATTTTAAAACTGTTCCGACAGTGTTGTATTTTTGAACTGTTCCGACAGTGTGGATGTTTTTGAATTGTTCCGACAGTGTGGTATTTTTGAACTGTTCCGACAGTGTGGTATTTTTGAATTGTTCCGACAGTGTGGTACTTTTGAACTGTTCTGACATTGTGGTATTTTTGAACTGTTCCGACAGTGTGGTATTTTATAACTGTTCTGACAGTGTGGTATTTTTGAACTGTTCCGACAGTGTGGTATTTTAGAACTGTTCCGACAGTGTGGTATTTTAGAACTGTTCCGACAGTGTGGTATTTGAGAGCTGTTCTGACATTGTGGTATTTTAGAACTGTTCCGACATTGTGGTATTTTAGAACTGTTTCGACAGTGTGGTATTTTTGAACTGTTCCGACAGTGTGGTATTTTGAATTGTTCCGACAGTGTGGTATTTTAGAACTGTTCCGACAGTGTGGTATTTTAGAACTGTTCCGACATTGTGGTATTTTAGAGCTGTTCCGACAGTGGTATTTTTGAACTGTTCCGACAGTGTGGTATCTTAGAACTGTTCCGACATTGTGGTATTTTAGAACTGTACCGACAGTGTGGTATTTTTGAACTGTTCCGACAGTGTGGTATTTTGAACTGTTCCGACAGTGTGGTATTTTAGAACTGTTCCGACAGTGTGGTATTTTAGAACTGTTCCGACATTGTGGTATTTTAGAGCTGTTCCGACAGTGTGGTATTTTTGAACTGTTCCGACAGTGTGGTATTTTTGAACTGTTCCGACATTGTGGTATTTTAGAACTGTTCCGACAGTGTGGTATTTTTTAACTGTTCCGACAGTGTGGTATTTTAGAACTGTTCCGACAGTGTGGTATTTTAGAACTGTTCCGACAGTGTGGATGTTTTTGAATTGTTCCGACAGTGTGGATGTTTTTGAATTGTTCCGACAGTGTGGTATTTTAGAACTGTTCCGACAGTGTGGTATATTAGAACTGTTCCGACAGTGTTGATGTTTTTGAATTGTTCCGACAGTGTGGTATTTTTGAACTGTTCCGACAATGTGGTATTTTTGAACTGTTCCGACAGTGTGGTATTTCAGAACTGTTCCGACAGTGTGGTATTTTTGAACTGTTCCGACAGTGTGGTATTTTAGAACTGTTCCGACATTGTGGTATTTTTGAACTGTTCCGACAGTGTGGTATTTGAGAACTGTTCCGACAGTGTGGTATTTTAGAACTGTTCCGACAGTGTGGATGTTTTTGAATTGTTCCGACAGTGTGGTATTTTAGAACTGTTCTGACAGTGGTATTTTTGAACTGTTCCGACAGTGTGGATGTTTTTGAATTGTTCCGACAGTGTGGTATTTTTGAACTGTTCCGACAGTGTGGTATTTTTGAACTGTTACGACAGTGTGGTACTTTTTAATTGTTCTGACATTGTGGTATTTTTGAACTGTTCCGACAGTGTGGTATTTTAGAACTGTTCCGACAGTGTGGTATTTTAGAACTGTTCTGAAATTGTGGTATTTTTTAACTGTTCCGACAGTGTGGTATTTTAAAACTGTTCCGACAGTGTGGTATTTTAGAACTGTTCCGACAGTGTGGATGTTTTTTAATTGTTCCGACAGTGTGGTATTTTTGAACTCTTCCGACAGTGTGGTATTTTTGAATTGTTCCGACAGTGTGGTACTTTTGAACTGTTCTGACATTGTGGTATTTTTGAACTGTTCCGACAGTGTGGTATTTTATAACTGTTCTGACAGTGTGGTATTTTTGAACTGTTCCTACAGTGTGGTATTTTAGAACTGTTCCGACAGTGTGGTATTTTAGAACTGTTCCGACAGTGTGGTATTTGAGAGCTGTTCTGACATTGTTATATTTTTGAACTGTTCCGACAGTGTGGTATTTTAGAACTGTTCCGACAGTGTGGTATTTTTGAACTGTTCCGACAGTGTGGTATTTTAGAACTGTTCCGACATTGTGGTATTTTAGAACTGTTTCGACAGTGTGGTATTTTTGAACTGTTCCGACAGTGTGGTATTTTGAACTGTTCCGACAGTGTGGTATTTTAGAACTGTTCCGACAGTGTGGTATTTTAGAACTGTTCCGACATTGTGGTATTTTAGAGCTGTTCCGACAGTGGTATTTTTGAACTGTTCCGACAGTGTGGTATCTTAGAACTGTTCCGACATTGTGGTATTTTAGAACTGTACCGACAGTGTGGTATTTTTGAACTGTTCCGACAGTGTGGTATTTTAGAACTGTTCCGACAGTGTGGTATTTTAGAACTGTTCCGACAGTGTGGATGTTTTTGAATTGTTCCGACAGTGTGGTATTTTAGAACTGTTCCGACAGTGTTGATGTTTTTGAATTGTTACGACAGTGTGGTATTTTTTAACTGTTCCGACAGTGTGGTATTTTGAACTCTTCTGACATTGTGGTATTTTTGAACTGTTCCGACAGTGTGGTATTTTAGAACTGTTCCGACAGTGTGGTATTTTAGAACTGTTCCGACAGTGTGGTATTTTAGAACTGTTCTGACATTGTGGTATTTTTGAACTGTTCCGACAGTGTGGTATTTTAAAACTGTTCCGACAGTGTGGTATTTTAAAATTGTTCCGACAGTGTGGTATTTTTGAACTGTTCCGACAGTGTGGTATTTTAGAACTGTTCTGACATTGTGGTATTTTAGAACTGTTCCGACAGTGTGGTATTTTTGAACTGTTCCGACAGTGTGTTATTTTTGAACTGTTCCGACAGTGTGGTATTTTAGAACTGTTCCGACATTGTAGTATTTTTGAACTGTTACGACAGTGTGGTATTTTTGAACTGTTCCGACAGTGTGGTATTTTTGAACTGTTCCGACAATGTGGTATTTTTGAACTGTTCCGACAGTGTGGTATTTCAGAACTGTTCCGACAGTGTGGTATTTTTTAACTGTTCCGACAGTGTGGTATTTTAGAACTGTTCCGACATTGTGGTATTTTTGAACTGTTCCGACAGTGTGGTATTTTAGAACTGTTCCGACAGTGTGGTATTTTAGAACTGTTCTGACAGTGGTATTTTTGAACTGTTCCGACAGTGTGGATGTTTTTGAATTGTTCCGACAGTGTGGTATTTTTGAACTGTTCCGACAGTGTGGTATTTTTGAACTGTTACGACAGTGTGGTACTTTTTAATTGTTCTGACATTGTGGTATTTTTGAACTGTTCCGACAGTGTGGTATTTTAGAACTGTTCCGACAGTGTGGTATTTTAGAACTGTTCCGACAGTGTGGTATATTAGAACTGTTCTGAAATTGTGGTATTTTTGAACTGTTCCGACAGTGTGGTATTTTAGAACTGTTCCGACATTGTGGTATTTTTGAACTGTTCCGACAGTGTGGTATTTTAGAACTGTTCCGACATTGTGGTATTTTAGAACTGTTCCGACAGTGTGGTATTTTTGAATTGTTCCGACAGTGTGGTATTTTAGAACTGTTCCGACATTGTAGTATTTTTGAACTGTTACGACAGTGTAGTATTTTTGAACTGTTCCGACAGTGTGGTATTTTTTAACTGTTCCGACAGTGTGGTATTTTTGAACTGTTCCGACAGTGTGGTATTTTAGAACTGTTCCGATATTGTGGTATTTTAGAACTGTTCCGACAGTGTGGTATTTTTGAACTGTTCCGACAGTGTGGTATTTTAGAACGGTTACGACAGGTTGGTATTTTAGAACTGTTCCGACAGTGTGGGATTTTTGAACTGTTCCGACAGTGTGGTATTTTTGAACTGTTCCGACAGTGTGGTATTTTTGAACTGTTCCGACAGTGTGGTATTTTAGAACTGTTCCGACAGTGTGGTATTTTTGAACTGTTCCGACAGTGTGGTATTTTAGAACTGTTCCGACAGATTGGTATTTTAGAACTGTTCCGACAGTATGGTATTTTAGAACTGTTCCGACAGTGTGGTATTTTTGAACTGTTCCGACAGTGTGGTATTTTTGAACTGTTCCGACAGTGTGGTATTTTAGAACTGTTCCGACAGTGTGGTATTTTTTAACTGTTCCGACAATGTGGTATTTTAGAACTGTTCCGACAGTGTGGTATTTTTGAACTGTTCCGACAGTGTGGTATTTTTGTTTTTCATTTTATTACTTATATAAAAATTGAAAAATTGCAATAAAACCCAATAATTATAATAAAAGCACAGATAACAGGCTAAATAAACGTTAGAGAATATCGAAAGGACAATCAAAAATGAACAATCCAGAGAAACTGGCAACATAGAGTACACAAGACGAAGACAAACATAACAAAAACACAACGCAGTATGTGTTGGACAAACACAAATAACGTAAATACGACATGAGCCCTTCTACAAACAAACGTATATCGTTTGTATGCGGAAATCGTAGCTGACACCACAACACGGAACTCAGAACGTAAAGACCCATAACATAAAAACATAAAAAACTATAAAAAATTAGCAACACAGACCTTAGTACAAAACACCCGGAGTGAACTAAGGAGCTCGCAAATTTCTCCTGGTTTGTCAGTGACAGGTCGGTGGTTTTCTCCTGGTTTGTCAGTGACAGGTCGGTGGTTTTCTCCTGGTTTGTCAGTGACAGGTCGGTGGTTTTCTCCTGGTTTGTCAGTGACAGGTCGGTGGTTTTCTCCTGGTTTGTCAGTGACAGGTCCGTGGTTTTCTCCTGATTTGTCAGTGACAGGTCGGTGGTTTTCCCCTGATTTGTCAGTGACAGGTCGGTGGTTTTCTCCTGGTTTGTCAGTGACAGGTCCGTGGTTTTCTCCTGGTTTGTCAGTGACAGGTCCGTGGTTTTCTCCTGGTTTGTCAGTGATAGGTCGGTGTTTTACTACTGGTTTGTCAGTGACAGGTCGGTGGTTTTCTCCTGGTTTGTCAGTGACAGGTCGGTGGTTTTCTCCTGGTACTCTGGTTTCCTCCGCCAATAAAACTGACCGCCACGATATAGCTGAAATAGTGTTGAAAGTGGCGTTAAACACCACAACCCTAACCCCTATAAAAACAATAATAATGAATTGAATCTACAATAACATATTATACATACCAGCATGCACGGTGACTACACACAGGACCACAGAGAGTACACTGGCTATAGGAGACCGCATTATCTTGATGGTACTAGTTCAATGAAACACTAAGCATGCAGTGAAGGCACGTCTCTGTTCTTTTATCTAACTTAAATATATTGACCAATCACATCTAGGAAATTGCTTACGTAAGTAAACATCTGATAAGTTATACTAATTTCATTTATTTGTTTTTATTTATTTTTATTTTTATTCATTTAACAAAAATCAAATTGGATTGTAGCAATACAAATACAGACATTTCTGTGCTGTCCCAAGCCAGGGCTGATTCCCCGAATACCACCTTTCAATAAAAAAAAACCTCTTTTCTTTCCATAGTTGTTGCTCCTGCATCCAAGTTGGTTGCTTGTCCGTGAAGGTCTTACAAATGCCTCATATAACGCGTCTGTCGTTTCTGCCCTCAAAGAATCGAACCAGGAACGAGTAGTTGTAGTGAATATTTTATTAGGTTTAAAATCTTCGTATTTGTTTATTTGCATCCAACTTCTAAATTTTGAAATTCATAAATTTGCTGAAGTTTCAATTGTTTATGCGTAATGTTTTGTAGATCGTTGTTTGTCCTTTTTCTTTTGGCCATTGTGTTGTCTGTCCTTCTTCGATTTACGGATTCTGATTAACCCTTTGATATCTCCAAACTCTTCTTCCGATAAACTTTTCAGGTCGAAAGGGTTGAGTAATAACTTTTGTGACAATAACTGTTCGTTGTTCTCTACGCTCATCGTTAGATTTCGTCGTATCTATGAGTCCTTTTACGTCACGAACGTCAGCCATTTTAACTTAACTACGATTATAATGTTTTGTCATATTCCGAGTTAACAACAATCATATGTTGTAGCTCTTGTGTTGTAACTTGTATCTAAATGTTTTATTCATTACGCAACATGGGAACTAGCAAATACACAAATTAGACTGACGAGTTCTGTCCCCTGGCTCACACGTTACTCGCCTTCTTCTTCTCTCAACGCCACTTGAGACAGATTAATCAGTCTAATGCACAAATGTGTCCAACTTGGGATTCTTTGGCACGGGGTACCATTATAAACGAGAAATCATTTATGCTACACAAATTAGACTGACGAGTTCTGTCCCCTGGCTCACATATGCTACTCCGCTTCGCCCAACGCAGCTTGAGCATATGGACAGACTAGTCAGTCCGATACATAAATATGTCCAACCTGGTACCCTTTAATTTGGTGCAGGGTACCAGCATAAACGAGAAATCAATTTATGCTATATGTTTATCATTCAGAGGTCTAACTAACAACTGGCTAACAAACTACAAAAAGATATTACCATCTATATCAGCATGTATATCCCTCAGACATAGGTGACCTTAGTCGATTCCCGCTATTCCGTTTAGGACCTTTGGTTTAATTGTTCCGAAAAATTATTTGGCTTTACAATCGTTGGATGTTGATCATACCTGATGAAGGTTATTCAAGAAGCGTCATGCGCACTACATTTGATAACTACGTATTTATTTCAAAGCAGGAAATTAGTTCCAACACTTTAGATATGAATCTTTAAATACCATCCATGTGATCAGACGTATAAACTTTTGCCATCATCACAGATTATTTATATGTGTAACGGGAACTTGAACTTTTAACATGATTAAAAAAAGACATTAATTTCAACATGATGACATATCGAACTATGTAACATATGAATTAATTTGTTTTCTTATTATGAGAAAGTCGATGTTCAGATAACATATGTTCGGCGAAAGACATTCGAGCGAATTGACAGGACAAAGGAGCGGGGAAAACGGACATAAAGGCCCGTTTACACGATCAAAGTTTTCCAACAAATTTTTGACGGAATATTTGCTCAAAGAAAGGTATCCCGTTTACACGATCAAAATTTGGTCAAAGATTGATCAAAGTTTCTATCCCAAGTTACCTTTTGGCGGTAAATTCAAAGACAAACAATAGATCTTGCTTCCGAAAAGATGTTTTGATTGGTCAATTCCCATCAAAGTCCGTCAAAGTTTTTAGAAAAATAGGAATGGGTTTCTATTCCGTCAAAGTCCATCAAAGTTCTCTGACAAAGTTTTTAATTCAGGTTTACACGATCAAATAACTTTGTCAAAAAAACTTTGACCTATGACCTATTTTTTTATGGAAACCTTTAATCGTGTAAACGGAATTACAACTTGTAATCCATTTGAGCGAAAATTTAATAACCCATTTGAGCGAGGGAAAAAAACTCTTCCATTAGCCAGAGTCTGTGGCCTCCAACTCACCACGGGGAGGTGGACGTATGTTTTTGAGGAGGGTATTTATTTATAAAAGTTCAGCACTATTTTAAAAGTGACAGGTCGGTGGTTTTCTCTGGGTACTCCGGTTTCCTCCACCAATAAAACTGACCGCCACGATATAACTGAAATATTGTTAAAAGTTGCGTTTATCACCTTAAACCTAACTCTAACCCTAACCCTAATCCTCGAGGATGCATACTGTTTATTATGTAGAACGTTACTGTATCAATCAGATATAGGGGGCCGTCGTGGTCGTGATCGTATGGTAGTTGGATTTACAACTACCTATGCAATCAGTGCCTATCACCAGGTCCACTGAGAGGAAGGGGCAAGGGGGGGCATGAGTTATAATTAAGGGTCCAGACAAATAAACAAGTAGAAAGCTGTTTTCCAAATCACAATTCATCAATTCATTTTTGTTGTACTGAATCCTTGCTTAAGACACACCGTGGTGGACTTAGTTTGAGTATCATTATTTGGAGAATTGGAGGAGGATGGCCAAGTTTCCTTTTGCCCTAGGACCCAAACATTCTCTTGACGGCCCTGCCTATCATCACTGATGTGAGTTCGAATCTCGATCAGGGCCAGGTGTACATCATTTTGTGATAAAGTTTGTCAGGGACTTGCAGATCATTCGTTTTCTCTGGTTCCTCCGGTTTCCTCCACCAATAAAACTGACCGCCAAGATATAACTGAAATATTGTTGAAAGTGGCGTTAAACAAAAACAAACAAACATCAATCAGATTTAAAGTGTCAAGCTACATTATCTACAGATGGTATTTTGATGAATTAGGGAATGCATTATCTTATCTACCAAGATTTTAGACAAACTGACCTTATATGACGCAGATATATAACACATGGAAATTTCTCGTAATAAAGGTCGAAATGTGGAGGTATTCTGGTGATAATTGTTACTTGTAAATTAGGAGAGGTAATCTGTTCGGTGTTCGGTTGGTCTTTACCTCCAGTTGTTTGTAGGAGGGCTCGTGTCTTATTGCGTTATTATTTTAAAATCATATACTAAATTTGTCCTACTGATTTTTTTGCAATCATATACTAAATTTGCCCTACTGATTTATTTTTACAATCATATACTAAATTTGTCCCACTGATTTTTTTTTTAAATCATATACTAAACTTGTCCTACTGATTTTTTTGCAATCATATACTAAATTTGCCCCACTGGTTGTTTTTTTTACAATCATATACTAAATTTGCCCTACTGATTTTTTTTTACAATCAAATAATAAATTTGCTCCACTGATTTCCTTTTACAATCATCTACTAACTTTGCCATACTGATCTTTTTACAATCATATACTAAATTTGCCCCACTGATTGTTTTTTTTACAATCATATACTAAATTTGTCCCACTGATTGTTTTTTTCACAATCATATACTAAATTTGTCCCACCGATTTTTTTTTACACTCATACTAAATTTGCCCCACAATTTTCTTGCAATCATACTAAATTTGCCCTACTGATTTGTTTACAATCATATACTCAATTTGCCCCACTGATTTGTTTTTACAATCATATTCTAAATTTACCCCACTGATTTTTTTTACAATCATATGCTAAATTTGCTCCACTAATTTGCTTTTACAATCATATACTAAATTTGCTGCACTGATTTTTTTTTGCAATGATATACTAAATGTGCCCCACTGATTTTTTTACAATCAGATATTAAATTTGCCCCACTGATTTATGCTAGCTATCATATCCTAAACTTGCCCTCTTGATTTTGTTTACTATCATATACTAAATTTGCCCTACTGATTTTTGTTTACAATCAGATACTAAATTTGTTCCACTGATTTTTTTTGCTATCATATACTAAATTTGCCCCATTGATTATTTTACAATCATATACTAAATCTGTCCCATTGATTTTTTTTACAATCATATACTAAATTTTCCCTACTGATTATTTTACAATCATATACTAAATTTGCCCTACTGATTTTTGTTTACAATCAGATACTAAATTTGCCCTACTGATTTTTGTTTACAATCAGATACTAAATTTGTTCCACTGATTTTTTTTGCTATCATATACTAAATTTGACCCATTGATTATTTTACAATCATATACTAAATTTGCCCCATTGATTTTTTTTTACAATCATATACTAAATTTTCCCTACTGATTATTTTACAATCATATACTAAATTTGCCCTACTGATTTTGTTTACTATCATATACTAAATTTGCCACACTGATTTTTTTACAATCATATACTAAATTTGTCTTACTGATTTTTTTACAATCATATACTAAATTTTCCCTACTGATTTTTTTTACAATCATTTACTAAATTTTCCCTACTGATTTGTTTTTACTATCATATGCTAAATTTGCCCCACTTATTTTTTTTTACACAATCATATGCTAAATTTGCTCCACTGCTTTTTTTTTACAATCGTATACTAAATTTCCTTACTGATTTTTTTACAATTATATACAAATGTACTAAATTTGCCCCACTGATTTTATTTTACTATCGTATACTAAATTAGCCCCACTGATTTTTTTTTAACTATCATATATACTGAATTTTTTACCTATCATATTCTAAATTAGCCCCACTGATTTTTTTTTGACTATCATATACTGATTTTTTTACCTATCATACTCTAAATTAGCCCCACTGATTTTTTTTTGACTATCATATACTGATTTTTTTTACCTATCATATTCTAAATTTGCCCCACTCATTTTTTTTTACTATCACATTGAATAAGTGAGTGGTTGTTGTTTAACACCAACTCATCAATTTATCCGCTATTTCATAGCGAGAACAAGTTAATATTCAATGCGATGATGATGAAGTCCGCTTTGTACTAGACTAACATCCATAGTTGTATTTTTATAGTGCCAGCTAACTGAAGCAACAGTCAGTTGAAGACATTATCACCCCATGACGAGACATTATCTTGATTCCGAGCCAACCAATGGTACACATACGAATGGATGGCGATCGGGAAAATGTCATATTTCAGCCTTTGGTTCAGGTGAGCTAAAAAGTTCAGACACTGATACTGAGGCTAGATATTAACACAATAATAAAGACTGGGTATTGGTGAATATTCCCATGGCTCAAACCCAGTGGGTAACATGGTTATAGAGTGTCATGCCACCTGCACACTGACATCTTTTGTAGATTTTCAAAAATAGTATGTGCATTGTAGCTGCTATAAAAGACTAAATTTGTTTTGCCCCTACCCAATTCTCCATACTTTTTCAGTGGCAGTCAAAAGTTGTTGACCAGTAGTTGACTCATCTATTCCTTCAATTCTACGTAGTTTTTTTTAAATATATATTATTGAACTTGTTCTCGTCCTGAATATAGATGAAATACTGCTTTCTGGACGTTAAGCCATAATCAATCAATCAAGAAATAATGGGTTTGGTGTTTAACACCAATTTCAACGATATTTCAGTTATATTGTGGTGATCAGTTTTATTGATAGAGGAAACTGGAGTTCCACGGAGAAAACCACCTCACGAAAGTCACTGACAAACTTCTATCACATATTGTTGTATTGAGTACACATCGCCATGAGCGAGGTTCAAACTCACAACTTTAGTAGTGATAAGCACTGATTGCATAGAAATCCAAGTACAATGCGATCACGACCACGACAGCCCGTCAAGAAATAAAGAATTCAAATACAAAATAAAGAGTATTAAATATTTATTGTCAAAGACACATTGATTGGTTTGGTTTATGGCGCTTAACGCCACTTTCAACAATATTTCAGTTATATTGTGTTAATTTTATTAGTGGAGGAAACCGGAGTTCCCCGGAGAAAACCACTGACCTACCGCAAGTCACTGACCAACTTGATCACACAATGTTGTATAGAGAAAACCACTGACCTACCGCAAGTCACTGACCAACTTGATCACACAATGTTGTATAGAGAAAACCACTGACCTACCACAAGTCACTGATCAACTTGATCACACAATGTTGTATAGAGAAAACAACTGACCTACCACAAGTCACTGATCAACTTGATCACACAATGTTGTATAGAGAAAACCACTGACCTACCACAAGTCACTGATCAACTTGATCACACAATGTTGTATAGAGAAAACCACTGACCTACCACAAGTCACTGATCAACTTGATCACACAATGTTGTATAGAGAAAACCACTGACCTACCACAAGTCACTGACCAACTTGATCACACAATGTTGTATAGAGAAAACCACTGACCTACCACAAGTCACTGATCAACTTGATCACACAATGTTGTATAGAGAAAACCACTGACCTACCACAAGTCACTGATCAACTTTATCACACAATGTTGTATAGAGAAAACCACTGACCTACCGCAAGTCACTGAC
The DNA here is from genome assembly GCA_963383655.1 of Bathymodiolus septemdierum. Taxonomy (NCBI): domain Eukaryota; kingdom Metazoa; phylum Mollusca; class Bivalvia; order Mytilida; family Modiolidae; genus Bathymodiolus; species Bathymodiolus septemdierum. Next base: position 1,214,492 of record OY726527.1, read on the forward strand.
CAACTTTATCACACAATGTTGTATAGAGAAAACCACTGACCTACCGCAAGTCACTGACCAACTTTATCACACAATGTTGTATAGAGAAAACCACTGACCTACCACAAGTCACTGACCAACTTTATCACACAATGTTGTATAGAGAAAACCACTGACCTACCACAAGTCACTGACCAACTTTATCACACAATGTTGTATAGAGAAAACCACTGACCTACCGCAAGTCACTGACCAACTTTATCACACAATGTTGTATAGAGAAAACCACTGACCTACCGCAAGTCACTGATCAACTTTATCACACAATGTTGTATAGAGAAAACCACTGACCTACCACAAGTCACTGATCAACTTTATCACACAATGTTGTATAGAGAAAACCACTGACCTACCACAAGTCACTGACCAACTTTATCACACAATGTTGTATAGAGAAAACCACTGACCTACCGCAAGTCACTGATCAACTTTATCACATAATGTTGTATAGAGAAAACCACTGACCTACCGCAAGTCACTGATCAACTTTATCACACAATGTTGTATAGAGAAAACCACTGACCTACCACAAGTCACTGACCAACTTTATCACACAATGTTGTATAGAGAAAACCACTGACCTACCACAAGTCACTGACCAACTTTATCACACAATGTTGTATAGAGAAAACCACTGACCTACCGCAAGTCACTGATCAACTTTATCACACAATGTTGTATAGAGAAAACCACTGACCTACCACAAGTCACTGATCAACTTTATCACACAATGTTGTATAGAGAAAACCACTGACCTACCACAAGTCACTGACCAACTTTATCACACAATGTTGTATAGAGAAAACCACTGACCTACCGCAAGTCACTGATCAACTTTATCACACAATGTTGTATAGAGAAAACCACTGACCTACCGCAAGTCACTGACCAACTTGATCACACAATGTTGTATAGAGAAAACCACTGACCTACCACAAGTCACTGATCAACTTTATCACACAATGTTGTATAGAGAAAACCACTGACCTACCGCAAGTCACTGACCAACTTTATCACACAATGTTGTATAGAGAAAACCACTGACCTACCGCAAGTCACTGACCAACTTTATCACACAATGTTGTATAGAGAAAACCACTGACCTACCACAAGTCACTGACCAACTTTATCACACAATGTTGTATAGAGAAAACCACTGACCTACCACAAGTCACTGACCAACTTTATCACACAATGTTGTATAGAGAAAACCACTGACCTACCGCAAGTCACTGATCAACTTTATCACACAATGTTGTATAGAGAAAACCACTGACCTACCACAAGTCACTGATCAACTTTATCACACAATGTTGTATAGAGAAAACCACTGACCTACCGCAAGTCACTGACCAACTTTATCACACAATGTTGTATAGAGAAAACCACTGACCTACCGCAAGTCACTGATCAACTTTATCACATAATGTTGTATAGAGAAAACCACTGACCTACCGCAAGTCACTGATCAACTTTATCACACAATGTTGTATAGAGAAAACCACTGACCTACCACAAGTCACTGACCAACTTTATCACACAATGTTGTATAGAGAAAACCACTGACCTACCACAAGTCACTGACCAACTTTATCACACAATGTTGTATAGAGAAAACCACTGACCTACCGCAAGTCACTGATCAACTTTATCACACAATGTTGTATAGAGAAAACCACTGACCTACCACAAGTCACTGATCAACTTTATCACACAATGTTGTATAGAGAAAACCACTGACCTACCGCAAGTCACTGACCAACTTTATCACACAATGTTGTATAGAGAAAACCACTGACCTACCGCAAGTCACTGATCAACTTTATCACACAATGTTGTATAGAGAAAACCACTGACCTACCGCAAGTCACTGACCAACTTTATCACACAATGTTGTATAGAGAAAACCACTGACCTACCGCAAGTCACTGATCAACTTTATCACACAATGTTGTATAGAGAAAACCACTGACCTACCACAAGTCACTGATCAACTTTATCACACAATGTTGTATAGAGAAAACCACTGACCTACCACAAGTCACTGACCAACTTTATCACACAATGTTGTATAGAGAAAACCACTGACCTACCACAAGTCACTGATCAACTTTATCACACAATGTTGTATAGAGAAAACCACTGACCTACCACAAGTCACTGACCAACTTTATCACACAATGTTGTATAGAGAAAACCACTGACCTACCGCAAGTCACTGACCAACTTTATCACACAATGTTGTATAGAGAAAACCACTGACCTACCACAAGTCACTGACCAACTTTATCACACAATGTTGTATAGAGAAAACCACTGACCTACCACAAGTCACTGACCAACTTTATCACACAATGTTGTATAGAGAAAACCACTGACCTACCACAAGTCACTGACCAACTTTATCACACAATGTTGTATAGAGAAAACCACTGACCTACCACAAGTCACTGACCAACTTTATCACACAATGTTGTATAGAGAAAACCACTGACCTACCACAAGTCACTGACCAACTTTATCACACAATGTTGTATAGAGAAAACCACTGACCTACCACAAGTCACTGACCAACTTTATCACACAATGTTGTATAGAGAAAACCACTGACCTACCGCAAGTCACTGACCAACTTTATCACACAATGTTGTATAGAGAAAACCACTGACCTACCACAAGTCACTGACCAACTTTATCACACAATGTTGTATAGAGAAAACCACTGACCTACCACAAGTCACTGACCAACTTTATCACACAATGTTGTATAGAGAAAACCACTGACCAACTTTATCACATAATGTTGTATAGAGAAAACCACTGACCTACCACAAGTCACTGACCAACTTTATCACATAATGTTGTATAGAGAAAACCACTGACCTACCACAAGTCACTGACCAACTTTATCACACAATGTTGTATAGAGAAAACCACTGACCTACCACAAGTCACTGACCAACTTTATCACACAATGTTGTATAGAGAAAACCACTGACCTACCACAAGTCACTGACCAACTTTATCACACAATGTTGTATAGAGAAAACCACTGATCTACCACAAGTCACTGATCAACTTTATCACACAATGTTGTATAGAGAAAACCACTGACCTACCACAAGTCACTGATCAACTTTATCACATAATGTTGTATAGAGAAAACCACTGACCTACCACAAGTCACTGACCAACTTTATCACACAATGTTGTATAGAGAAAACCACTGATCTACCACAAGTCACTGATCAACTTTATCACACAATGTTGTATAGAGAAAACCACTGACCTACCGCAAGTCACTGACCAACTTTATCACATAATGTTGTATAGAGAAAACCACTGACCTACCACAAGTCACTGATCAACTTTATCACACAATGTTGTATAGAGAAAACCACTGACCTACCACAAGTCACTGACCAACTTTATCACATAATGTTGTATAGAGAAAACCACTGACCTACCACAAGTCACTGACCAACTTTATCACATAATGTTGTATAGAGAAAACCACTGACCTACCACAAGTCACTGACCAACTTTATCACACAATGTTGTATAGAGAAAACCACTGACCTACCACAAGTCACTGACCAACTTTATCACACAATGTTGTATAGAGAAAACCACTGACCTACCACAAGTCACTGATCAACTTTATCACACAATGTTGTATAGAGAAAACCACTGACCTACCACAAGTCACTGACCTACTTTATCACACAATGTTGTATAGAGAAAACCACTGACCTACCACAAGTCACTGATCAACTTTATCACACAATGTTGCATAGAGAAAACCACTGACCTACCACAAGTCACTGACCAACTTTATCACACAATGTTGTATAGAGAAAACCACTGACCTACCACAAGTCACTGACCTACCACAAGTCACTGACCAACTTTATCACACAATGTTATATCCACTATACCCCACCATGAGTGGGATTTGAACTCACAACTTAAGTGGTGATAGTCACTAATTACATATGTACATGTAGTTGTAAATCCAACTACCATACCATCACAATCATGATGTCCCCCAGTCAAGAAAAAAGAATTCAAACACAAAATAAAGTGTATTTTACATTTATTGTCAGAGCCACATTGATCACAGGCACATTTTAAACATACATAGCAACTTTTTGATTGATAATGAAGCAAAATTATTAAGTATCAATAAATAATCCTATAAAGTACATTTTTATCTTAATATCAGTAGAAAACTAGTATCTACTTTACAAAAATCTGAACAGGTATACAGTATTCTACCTTTCTGGATTCCTGTTCAGATTTTTGTAAAATAGGTAACAGTATTCTATTGATGCTTAGATAGAAAAAAGTAGGGGAGAGGGTGGGGGTTATGCGACGTTAAACACATACTATCTTAACATCAGTAGAATACTGGTACCTATTTTACAAAAAATCTGAACAGGTATCCATTATTCTACATTACTGGGCTTTACAATATTTTGATTGAGCGTGCCTGATGGGGATTGTTCCAGGGTGAATCGTGAGCGGTGGGCTTGATATCTATGTTTTTATTACTGATACACATTTTACAGAAATCTGATCAAGTATCCAAACATAACTAAGATGACAGTAATTTAATCATATTCCAACTTTTCACATAATTTGATTCAAGTGATATAATATAAATATCAATATTTCTACAAAGGGAACTGAAATTTTCCAAAAAAAAAAATCACATTTTTTTATTCAAAGGGAATTGAAATTTAAAAAAAAAAAAAAAAAATCACATTTTCTTATTCAAAGGGAACTGAAATTTTCCTCAAATTTTTACATTTTTTTATTCAAAGGAAACAGAAATATTCCTAAAAATTTTCACAATGAATTTTAATGGAATTGATATTTTCCTCAAATTTTCACAATTTTTTATTCAAAGGAAGCAGAAATTGTCCTTAATTTTTTTACAATTTTTTTACAATTTTTTATTTAAAGGGAACTGAATATTTCCAAAAATTGTTACAATCTTTTTATTCAAAGGGAACTGAAATTTTCCTCAAATTTTCATTTTTTTATTCAAAAGGAACTGAAATTTTCAACAAAAAAAAAAATCACATTTTCTTATTCAAAGGGAACTGAAATTTTCCTCAAATTTTCACAATTTTTTATTCAAAGGCAACTGAAATTTTTCTAAAAAATTTCAAAATTTGTTTTAATTCAAATGGAATGGAAATTTTCCTCAAATTTTCACAATTTTTTATCCAATGGGAACAGAAATTTTCCTATATTTTTTTTACAATTTTTTATTCAAATGGAACAGAAATTTCCCTAAAATGTTAACAATTTTTTATTCAAAGGGAACTGAAATTTTCCTCACTTTTTTTTTAATAATATTTGATTCAAAGGGAACAGAAATTTTCCTAAATTATTTGATAGAAAAAAAATTAATTCTTATTACCATAGTTTTCACAATATTTGAAAAAATAAATAGAAATCTTAATATTTTTACAAAGAGAACAGAAATTTTACTCAAACCTTTCACATGTATCTGATTTAAAAAAAATGCTTCAGTACATCTAGCAATCTACTAAGGGGACAAATCAATGTCTATAAAGGACAACCCAATTTTCTCCATTAATAGATAGTGTATATAATTCTAACCTGTATATAAAGGGCAACTGCTCATAAAGGGCACATTTTCTGCTTCCCTTGAGTGCCCTTTATATGACTGTATATCATGGTGAGAGCAAGTTACATTTGGAGAGATGATGATGAAGTCAGCTTTGTTCTAGACCAACACTCATAGTTGGATTTTTATAGTGCTAGCTCACTAAAATAACAGTCTGTGAACAAGACATGATGCTTCACTCAGACACATTATCCTGATTCTGAGCCAACCAATCTTTGCTCTTACTCCTTAATAGTTATGGCTATGGTGTTTAACACCACTTTCAACAATATTTCAGTTATTTCGTACTGTCAGTTTTATTGGTGGAGGAAACCGAAGTATCCGGAGAAAACCACCGACCTGCCGCAAGTCACAGACAAACTTTATCACATAATGTTGTATCGAGTACACATCACCATGAACAGGATTAAAACTCACAACTTTAGTGGTGATGGGCACTGATTGCAAAGTTAGCTGTAAATCCAAGTACCATACAACCCCAACCACGACAGCCCAGCTATATCATGGTGAGAGCAAGTTACATTCAATGAGATGATGTCAGCTTTGTACTAGACCAACACAATAAGTTGGATTTTTATAGTGCTAGCTCACTGAAACAACAGTCAGTGGATAAAACATGTCGCTCCACTTGAACACATTATCCTGATTCCATGGTAACCAGTCTTTGCTCTTACTCCTAAATATTGTGTGCTTAGTAAATACCAATTTTATAGTCTTTGGTTTAAACCCACGATCTATCACACTCCACACTAGCATACATTACACCACCTATGCAGTCAAATCTTACAAATTCAACCTAGGAACAAGTATTTCACGGTTAAAGTTATCATGTGAAACAAATTGTTCCTGTTTGACAATATAATGTTCCACTAGATTTGAGATATTTCTGTCTTTGCTCCTAGAGACATTAAAATCATTTAGCTCTACAATATTTTGACTGAGCATATCTGATGAAGGTTATTTCAGAAACATGTCATGCTTTATAATTAGATAAATGTATGTACATTTTTTTTGCTACTCAATGTGATAGAAAATTTACTTTAACTTTTTACAATGAGACAAAGAAAGATACAACAATGTATTGCAACAAATGGACAGAAATTGTACTTAAACTTTTCACAGTAATTGATTCAAATTGAAATGATATGAAAATAAAGGGGTATGCTAGGGGGCAGCATGATACAACCACAGCAAATCTAGACGGGCTACCTCCTAATCCAGTTTTACTGAAACCCACTCTAACTCCCAAACCAAAACCGTCAGTGGAAATCCACTGGAATACTATCAGTAGCCCATGTCACAATCAATTCAAAGAAAAAACACATCAAACATTTCAAAATTGGATGAAAAAAAAAAAATTGTCCAAATCTTCCAAATAAGCATGATTTGAGAATTTGTGCCCCTTTGTTGACTAATAAATAAATCATTAAATTGAGGTTTTTGCAAAAAAAATAGGATGAAAAATAAATGTTCAAATTTTGGAAATTGTCAATTTTTTGCTCAGGAATATATCATTAACATATAAACAATAAACATTTCCACATACAAAAAAAACACAGAAACACCCTTTTGGCACATTGGACCTCTTCTTATGAAATGAGTAAAGGTTCAATACCCCAAATCAAGCCTAACATTTATTTGTTGCCAACCAAGGATCATTATTTACAAATGGTTGGTTTATGGTGTTTAATGCCATGAACGGGATTTGAACTCACAACTTTAGATAGTGGTAATAGGCACTGATTGCACAGGTAGTAGTAAATCCAACTATTATACGATCACGGCCACGATGACCCCTCATTATTTATAATTTCAGAATAGAACAAAAGTTCTCACACTGAAAACATGGTGTGTACAGACAAATGACGATGACAACAGACCCATAGCATATACAAAAATTTAACATTAAAATAAAATAGGTCTCTCCAACAAATCTCTACAATGAAATTTGATTGCAAAAATGCAGATGAAAAATTCTGCATATTTTATGATTCTGGAAATAGATATACAGTGAAACATGTCTATACCGAACCTCCCTGGGGACCAATGTTTGTGTTCAGAATAGACAGGTGTTCACTTTGTACAGGTCAAATTTACAAACATTTCCTACATTTGGACTTTATCAGGGATGAGTCTGGTTAGAAAATAAAATAACTGAAAATGAATGAAAAATAGCTGAAACCATCTACACCCCCTTTCAACTGATCTATTTTTTACCTGTTCTGACTGTGACCAGCAACTTATGGAAATTTCTCTCCAGAGGAAAATAGTTGAAATCAGTTAAATAACTGAAAAAAATTCATCTCAGGTTTATACAGGATTCTGGCTTATACAGTTTTCGGTATAGACAAGTTTCATGTACAAAAATGTAACTAAGGATTGATCGCAATTTTTGTTCGGTTCATGAAGAAATAACCTCAATCAGGTTGTACACACCGTGTAACCTGTGTAGCGGATTACGCAAGGGTGTGTACAACCTACTTGAGGTTATTTCGATCAATGCCTATAAATTAATTCAAACTTTGTTTGCTATGATATTGAAAAATATATTTATTTTTTCAAAATAAGGCAAATAATCGGAAATAAATTTAAATAACCACAAAAGTGCCTCATTTAAAGAAAATCACCTGGTGACAACGGCATGTGACGCCTTGAGAACGACATCTATTTTTAGATTCTGTTCATTGACAAGTAACCTCAACTTTTTAAACCAATCAAAACACGTATAAAATGATATGTGACTCTAAAATTAATTTATATAGCGATAAATTATGACAATATCTGGTCAGTTGGAAATTACAATTTTCCCACTAAATATTTTTTAAGAAGTTATACAGTAATATGGCACATTTTATGACAACAGTCTGAATATATCTACTATCCACCACCCTTATAAACAACATAATAAATTGTGTTAAATCTTGATGGCAGTTTGACAAATACATTACAGCAAAAATATACATCTCTTATTGGTCACCTTACAAGTACATATAGTCATTTGACTTCTATAAATGTCCAGAAAGAAATTCTTAAAAATCCAGCTTTCAGATTAACATTTTTTTCTCTAAACGTATATTAATATATGATATATACGAACTCTGAAAATTAATTTCAAAATATTTGGTCCATTAATAAAAAAGTTACCCATTAGGTCCCTAGTTAATTATATTTTCTGAAGTGTAACTAGAGGCTCAGTGGGCTGAGCCTGTGTCACTCACCTTTCATTCTGCTTTGAGGAAACTTAATACAGAACCTTCCATACATGTAGATGCTTCCTACCAAGTTTCGGTTCATATGGCTAGGCAGTTTCAAAGGAGAAGATTTTTTAGAAATTGACCAATCAGAAAAAAGAATTGAATGTGGTGGCCATGCTTGCTAACCGATCGGAACGAAATGAGCAATCTTCATAGAGGACATTCCATAGATGATTCCTACCAAGTTTCGGTGGTAGCCATGCTTGATAACCGATCGGGACGAAATGAGCAATCTTCATAGAGGACATTTCATAGATGCTTCCTACCAAGTTTCGGTTCATTTGGCCAAGCGGTTTCAGAGGAGAAGATTTTTTAAAATCGGCCATCAGAAACAAGAATTGTCTGTGGTGGCCATGTTTGGTAATGGATCATAACAAAATGTGCACTCTTTAGAGAGGACCTTCCATAGATGCTTCCTACCAAGTTTCAGTTCATTTGGCTGAGGGTTTTCAGAGGAGAAGATTAAAATGTGAAAAGTAAACGGATGACAGATGACGGACACCAAGTGATGGCAAAAAGCTCATATTGCCTTTGGCAAGGTTTGCTAAAAAGAATATTAAAATGTGAATACCTACTTGTAATGTATAGAATAAACATGTTACACTATATCAGCATTAATTAATTTCTAAGAGAGATAATGGCCAGAGTTATCTTTCTTTTAACAGTATAGGCAAGAATTATCTCTCTTTTAACAGAGGAGAAGATTTTTTAGAAATCAACCAATCAGAAACAAGAATTGCCTGTGGTGGCCATGTTTGTTAATGGATCGGGACGAAATGAGCAATCTTTATAGAGGACCTTCCATAGATGCTTTCTACCATGTTTCGGTTCATTTGGCCAAGCGGGTTCAGAGGAGAAGATTTAAAAAAATCGGCCAATCAGAAACAAGAATTGCCTGTGGTGGCCATGTTTGTTAATAGATCGGGACGAAATGAGCAATCTTTATAGAGGACCTTCCATAGATGCTTCATACCAAGTTTCAGATCAATTGTCTTTGCGGTTTCAGGGGAGAAGATTAAAATGTGAAAAGTTAACAGACGACGGACGCCAAGTGATGGCAAAAGCTCACATTGCCTTTGGCAAGGTGAGCTAAAAATCTGCATGGAGTGAGTACAAATAATGTAAGAGACAAACCATCAAAACAAATATGTGCTTTCAATGACTATTTCATTGCACCATGTGACATAGGACATTTAAATATTAAAGGACATCAATAACAACTGACCATTACCTTAATGGTCAGTTAATGAGTAGCCTTTTAATATTTAAATGTCCTATGTCACATGGTACAATGAAATATACATTGAAAGCACATGTCTTTTATTTTGTTTTGATCGCTTGATGGTACACAGATGTATATCAAACTATGAAATGTATTTTAGGAAAATTGAAAACTATGAAAAGATCACAACTATGGAAGCCCCTAAAACTAAATTAAGAATAGTATACATAGATTCAAGGTATCAGTGTGTATAACCTCATATCAGTAGTTTTAGGCTTGTAGACTTAAATGAACAACTGTAACATCTTTCATATATACCCCCCAGCAATGTTCCAAATTGAATGCTTTTATGTATGTACAAAATACATTTGAGATCCCAGGAAAATGATAGCAAGAACCACATTTCCCCTGCTTAGAGTCAGCCCTTTTTAATATGATAGATATGACTGGCAAAATCCCCTTTAAAATCCAGTGCTGTATTAAAACAAATTTGCAGAAGCCTCTAATCCCAAGTGCCTGTAATTGCTCACCAGGTTTTTAATTTGATGTCTAAAATTTATTAGAAACATTTCAGATTTTATTTTTGATATTTAATGAAATTTCTTCTAACAGCCATCTTGGATGGAGGATGGAGATGTAACACATAATTTTGAAAGTGGGACAACTAAAGATCATTTCAGCTCAAATTTCTCAACAGAAGATTTTACGGTGATTTTTTTCATTAAAAAAAATACATATTAATTGGTATAAATCAGCTAAAAGAAAAAATTCACAGAAAACCCTGAAGATATGCTAAACTTCTTATAGTAGGGGTGGGGGCTGTCTGATACAATATTGAAAGGAGATACCATCCCAGCCAAGATTGGTTTAATTTGGTTCAGTGGTTTCAGAGGAGAAGATTAAAATGTGAAAGTTTATAATGTACGACGGAGGCCAAGTGATGAACTTAAAAATAAAACAAAACAAAACATTTGACAATTAATATCTGCATGATTAACTAAAGGTGTTCACATATACATACACAAAAAAATAGTCATATTAATAAACAATTTTTTTCTTAAAGACATCTTTTGCAATAGAATTATGAAATTATGTACAAATTTATCATCAGATTCAACTTGTAATTAACATAACAAGACTGTACAAATAATAAAATGAAAACAAAAAATACGAAACTGTCTAAACAGTTCCAAAATCTCATAGAAAAATCGTAGAAAGTCAAAATCATATAGAAAAAAAATATCAGCAGAAAATAAATAAAAGTCCAAAAAACTGCATAAATTTCACACCACAAAAATTAGTGGTTATACAGTATTATATATATGAAGATTATGGCAATAAGACTTATAGCCTACAAAGACCTATAGCTCAGAAAATAATGAAATATTTTAAAAATTATGGTATTTAATGCCAATTTCAACCAAATTTCAGTTATATCACGGTGGTCAGTTTTATTGATGGAGGAAACCGGATTACCCGGAGAAAACCACTGACCTGTCACAAGTCACTGACAAACTTAATGTTGTATCAAGTAAACCTCGCCATCAGCAGGACTCGCACTCACAACTTTAGTGGCGATAGATACTGATTGCGCAGGTAGTTATAAATCCAACTACCATTACAATAGCTCAGAAAATAATGAAACATTTTAAAATTTAAGTATAAAAAACTACAAATCATTAAACTAAATTTTCTCTATATTACAACGGACAATGCCAGTGTACTTCTATAATAATAAAGTTATATAAAATTAAATTCAACATGTAATGCTTACTTATTCATAGATTAGGTCACATGATGTTTGACCTTTGACTTTAATCAATAGGTACAGTCAAACCGGCTTGAGAAATCACCTGTATTTAAAGCAAAAACCTGTGTAACAAGATCACCCTTTTCAACTTCCACTGTGCCACATTCCATATAAATTTTACCTGTATTAAGAGACCACCTGTATTTAGAGACCATGTGGCAAAAACCTATGTTGAAAGAGTGTACTTTTCAACAACAACTGTGACATATTCCTTTAAATTTTGACCTGTATTAAGAGACCATGTTTGTGGCACATTCCATATAAATTTTACCTTCATTAAGAGACCATGCTTTGACTCTCCCTTGAGTGGTCTTTCATGACAGGTTTGACTGTACTAAGGAATGCTATGAACTAAAACTTTCTAAACTAGAAACATTCGATACAGAATTCATTATAATACATTTGATTGCATCACTCCTATAAATAAAACGCATTCTATCTACAGTTTTTGACCTTCAAGGTCAACCATAGAAGTTTATATCTGTTCCTTTGGTTTCCATTTTTGTTGTTGATGGTATATCCGAGGACTGTTCCTTTGGTTTATATTTTTGTTGCAGATGATACATTTGGAAACTTCCTTTGGTTTTCTTTTGTGTTAATAGAATTAAAGTCTGATCCTATGATACAGCAGGTTCTATGATAACGCCGCCATTTTTTAAAGTTAACATTTTTTTAATCTAACTACCACGGTACCATAGGACAACGATATAATAATTATATAGTTATTATCTAAAGACGGATCTTTGTTTTCTCCGCGATGATGATGGAATCTCGACCATCAGAAAGCTATCGTCAACACTCTTTTTACAATATTTATAAAACAGGTCAGCTGATTTACATAAAACATCATCTAAATCAATCTTGACACTGAAAAAAAGATTTAAAAAAGAATCACATATCATTTAGGAAGATTGTCCATAGAAAATAAAATTGGGGACATTTTTTAATCCTCTGTTCATTACCATTCTTAGAAAACATGTCAGTTCAGAGTGAGTGAGTGAGTGAGGGATTGTTGTTTTATGCCAACTCAGCAATTTTTCAGATATATCATGGCGAGAACCCGTTAATTTTCAATGAGATGATGATGAGGTCAGCTTTGTACTAGACCAACACGCTTAGTTGGATTTTTATAGTGTTAGCTCACTGACACAACAGTCTGCGGATAAATATGTTGCCCCACTCGGACGCATTATCCTGATTCCGAGGCAACCAGTCTGCTTTTTCTCCTTAATGCTGCATGCATAGCAGAGAGGCAACAAATATCAATTTTATATTTTTTGGTTTGTACTGTTCACTGCTTGAACCCACGATCTACCACACTTGATGTGAACCCACGATCTACCACACGAACATGCAAACCATTACACCACTGATGTCGTTCATCACATCCATGATCATACGTAAGCTTGATTTACACCTACCTATACAATCAGTGCCTATTATTGCGAATGTTACCATGTGTTTACCCATTACCGTAATGACCTATGTATAATGTGCTAGATTTTACACAGCTTCTTTATTTTGAGGAGGGATGCGCATTATAAACAAGAACAATATGTTTGTTTCGCTTTTTTCAACCAGGAAATCACATGTCTGCCATTGTTATTGTTTATGTAGTATCATGCAGTGCACAATTTTATTACAATACCTGGAACATGCAAAATTAGACAAGATGTGCTATGACAATTTAATAATTGAGATAAAAATTGTATCATTTTAAACAATAATAAATATTTCACAAAAAGTTTCAACAACTATCAACAAAATAAGAAAATATCAAATCTCAGTGAGCCTGCAGATTAGAAGAATTCTTATCTCATAAATTTGTTAACAATAAATGAAAACAACAATCTAATTCAAATTTCGGACATATTCTAAAAATATCCATAGTACGACCTAGATTCTGGTAAAATGCAATTCACTGATTTTACTGCTTTTTGACAATAAATATTACCAGAAAATACCTTAAAAGTCAACCGCAATGCAAGTCTATGCAATCTTAAATAAATTTAAGTGAAATAGCAATCCCCAAAATCGGTGGTTTTCCCAGGGTACTCTGGTTTCCTCCACCAATAAAACTGACTGGCACAATATAACTGAAATAGTGTTGAAAGTGGCATTAAACACCATTACCCTAACCCTAACCCAAAAATAACTTACTTGTTAATTACTGTAAAAACTGCAGCAGTATCTGTGCTCTGTAACAAATCTCCTCTACACTCCTCTAATAAAGCTAGACACATAAATAACTCAAAAGTGTATTCACATTCTGTGTCCAGTCTGGCCGTCCTCGTTATACCACCTAAAACAATCAAATTAATATGGTATACACGATATTCTATAGGTAATCCTATAGGTAATCGGTGCATTTTCTCATTGAAGCTTACATTTGTCTATCTTGTCTATCAGAAAATATTACACCTTCACACAAAATTTGTTTTCTGTTCTGGTATAGATATTGGACTTAATTAAACACCATAACCCACCTCAACTGGCTACTTACTAAGTAAAATCTGTTGACTGTATGCCTTTACTTAAATTTGATAACCCACATCAACTGGCTACTTAATAAGTAAAATCTGTTAGCTGTAGGCCTTTACTTAAATTTGATAACCCACATCAACTGGCTACTTAATAAGTAAAATCTGTTGGCTGTATGCCTTTACTTAAATTTGATAACCCACCTCAACTGGCTACTTAATAAGTAAAATCTGTTGACTGTAGGCCTTTACTTAAATTTGATAACCCACCTCAACTGGCTACTTACTAAGTAAAATCTGTTGGCTGTAGGCCTTTACTTAAATTTGATAACCCACATCAACTGGCTACTTAATAAGTAAAATCTGTTGACTGTAGGCCTTTACTTAAATTTGATAACCCACCTCAACTGGCTACTTACTAAGTAAAATCTGTTGGCTGTAGGCCTTTACTTAAATTTGATAACCCACCTCAACTGGCTACTTAATAAGTAAAATCTGTTAGCTGTAGGCCTTTACTTAAATTTGATAACCCACCTCAACTGGCTACTTAATAAGTAAAATCTGTTGACTGTAGGCCTTTACTTAAATTTGATAACCCACCTCAACTGGCTACTTAATAAGTAAAATCTGTTAGCTGTAGGCCTTTACTTAAATTTGATAACCCACCTCAACTGGCTACTTACTAAGTAAAATCTGTTGACTGTAGGCCTTTACTTAAATTTGATAACCCACCTCAACTGGCTACTTACTAAGTAAAATCTGTTGGCTGTAGGCCTTTACTTAAATTTGATAACCCACATCAACTGGCTACTTACTAAGTAAAATCTGTTGGCTGTAGGCCTTTACTTAAATTTGATAACCCACCTCAACTGGCTACTTAATAAGTAAAATCTGTTAGCTGTAGGCCTTTACTTAAATTTGATAACCCACCTCAACTGGCTACTTAATAAGTAAAATCTGTTGGCTGTAGGCCTTTACTTAAATTTGATAACCCACCTCAACTGGCTACTTAATAAGTAAAATCTGTTGACTGTAGGCCTTTACTTAAATTTGATAACCCACATCAACTGGCTACTTAATAAGTAAAATCTGTTGGCTGTAGGCCTTTACTTAAATTTGATAACCCACCTCAACTGGCTACTTAATAAGTAAAATCTGTTGGCTGTAGGCCTTTACTTAAATTTGATAACCCACCTCAACTGGCTACTTAATAAGTAAAATCTGTTGGCTGTAGGCCTTTACTTAAATTTGATAACCCACCTCAACTGGCTACTTAATAAGTAAAATCTGTTGGCTGTAGGCCTTTACTTAAATTTGATAACCCACCTCAACTGGCTACTTAATAAGTAAAATCTGTTGGCTGTAGGCCTTTACTTAAATTTGATAACCCACATCAACTGGCTACTTACTAAGTAAAATCTGTTGGCTGTAGGCCTTTACTTAAATTTGATAACCCACCTCAACTGGCTACTTAATAAGTAAAATCTGTTAGCTGTAGGCCTTTACTTAAATTTGATAACCCACCTCAACTGGCTACTTAATAAGTAAAATCTGTTGGCTGTAGGCCTTTACTTAAATTTGATAACCCACCTCAACTGGCTACTTAATAAGTAAAATCTGTTGACTGTAGGCCTTTACTTAAATTTGATAACCCACCTCAACTGGCTACTTACTAAGTAAAATCTGTTGGCTGTAGGCCTTTACTTAAATTTGATAACCCACATCAACTGGCTACTTAATAAGTAAAATCTGTTGGCTGTAGGCCTTTACTTAAATTTGATAACCCACCTCAACTGGCTACTTAATAAGTAAAATCTGTTGACTGTAGGCCTTTACTTAAATTTGATAACCCACCTCAACTGGCTACTTAATAAGTAAAATCTGTTGGCTGTAGGCCTTTACTTAAATTTGATAACCCACCTCAACTGGCTACTTAATAAGTAAAATCTGTTAGCTGTAGGCCTTTACTTAAATTTGATAACCCACCTCAACTGGCTACTTAATAAGTAAAATCTGTTGACTGTAGGCCTTTACTTAAATTTGATAACCCACATCAACTGGCTACTTACTAAGTAAAATCTGTTGGCTGTAGGCCTTTACTTAAATTTGATAACCCACCTCAACTGGCTACTTAATAAGTAAAATCTGTTAGCTGTAGGCCTTTACTTAAATTTGATAACCCACCTCAACTGGCTACTTAATAAGTAAAATCTGTTGGCTGTAGGCCTTTACTTAAATTTGATAACCCACCTCAACTGGCTACTTAATAAGTAAAATCTGTTGACTGTAGGCCTTTACTTAAATTTGATAACCCACCTCAACTGGCTACTTACTAAGTAAAATCTGTTGGCTGTAGGCCTTTACTTAAATTTGATAACCCACATCAACTGGCTACTTAATAAGTAAAATCTGTTGGCTGTAGGCCTTTACTTAAATTTGATAACCCACCTCAACTGGCTACTTAATAAGTAAAATCTGTTGACTGTAGGCCTTTACTTAAATTTGATAACCCACCTCAACTGGCTACTTAATAAGTAAAATCTGTTGGCTGTAGGCCTTTACTTAAATTTGATAACCCACCTCAACTGGCTACTTAATAAGTAAAATCTGTTGACTGTAGGCCTTTACTTAAATTTGATAACCCACCTCAACTGGCTACTTAATAAGTAAAATCTGTTGGCTGTAGGCCTTTACTTAAATTTGATAACCCACATCAACTGGCTACTTAATAAGTAAAATCTGTTGGCTGTAGGCCTTTACTTAAATTTGATAACCCACCTCAACTGGCTACTTAATAAGTAAAATCTGTTGACTGTAGGCCTTTACTTAAATTTGATAACCCACCTCAACTGGCTACTTACTAAGTAAAATCTGTTGGCTGTAGGCCTTTACTTAAATTTGATAACCCACATCAACTGGCTACTTACTAAGTAAAATCTGTTGGCTGTAGGCCTTTACTTAAATTTGATAACCCACCTCAACTGGCTACTTAATAAGTAAAATCTGTTAGCTGTAGGCCTTTACTTAAATTTGATAACCCACCTCAACTGGCTACTTAATAAGTAAAATCTGTTGGCTGTAGGCCTTTACTTAAATTTGATAACCCACCTCAACTGGCTACTTAATAAGTAAAATCTGTTAGCTGTAGGCCTTTACTTAAATTTGATAACCCACCTCAACTGGCTACTTAATAAGTAAAATCTGTTGGCTGTAGGCCTTTACTTAAATTTGATAACCCACATCAACTGGCTACTTAATAAGTAAAATCTGTTGGCTGTAGGCCTTTACTTAAATTTGATAACCCACCTCAACTGGCTACTTAATAAGTAAAATCTGTTGACTGTAGGCCTTTACTTAAATTTGATAACCCACCTCAACTGGCTACTTACTAAGTAAAATCTGTTGGCTGTAGGCCTTTACTTAAATTTGATAACCCACATCAACTGGCTACTTAATAAGTAAAATCTGTTGGCTGTAGGCCTTTACTTAAATTTGATAACCCACCTCAACTGGCTACTTAATAAGTAAAATCTGTTGACTGTAGGCCTTTACTTAAATTTGATAACCCACATCAACTGGCTACTTAATAAGTAAAATCTGTTGGCTGTAGGCCTTTACTTAAATTTGATAACCCACCTCAACTGGCTACTTAATAAGTAAAATCTGTTGGCTGTAGGCCTTTACTTAAATTTGATAACCCACATCAACTGGCTACTTAATAAGTAAAATCTGTTGGCTGTAGGCCTTTACTTAAATTTGATAACCCACCTCAACTGGCTACTTAATAAGTAAAATCTGTTGGCTGTAGGCCTTTACTTAAATTTGATAACCCACCTCAACTGGCTACTTAATAAGTAAAATCTGTTGGCTGTAGGCCTTTACTTAAATTTGATAACCCACATCAACTGGCTACTTAATAAGTAAAATCTGTTGGCTGTAGGCCTTTACTTAAATTTGATAACCCACCTCAACTGGCTACTTAATAAGTAAAATCTGTTGGCTGTAGGCCTTTACTTAAATTTGATAACCCACCTCAACTGGCTACTTAATAAGTAAAATCTGTTGGCTGTAGGCCTTTACTTAAATTTGATAACCCACATCAACTGGCTACTTAATAAGTAAAATCTGTTGGCTGTAGGCCTTTACTTAAATTTGATAACCCACCTCAACTGGCTACTTACTAAGTAAAATCTGTTAGCTGTAGGCCTTTACTTAAATTTGATAACCCACCTCAACTGGCTACTTAATAAGTAAAATCTGTTGGCTGTAGGCCTTTACTTAAATTTGATAACTCACATCAACTGGCTACTTAATAAGTAAAATCTGTTGGCTGTAGGCCTTTACTTAAATTTGATAACCCACCTCAACTGGCTACTTAATAAGTAAAATCTGTTGACTGTAGGCCTTTACTTAAATTTGATAACCCACCTCAACTGGCTACTTAATAAGTAAAATCTGTTGACTGTAGGCCTTTACTTAAATTTGATAACCCACCTCAACTGGCTACTTACTAAGTAAAATCTGTTGGCTGTAGGCCTTTACTTAAATTTGATAACCCACATCAACTGGCTACTTAATAAGTAAAATCTGTTGACTGTAGGCCTTTACTTAAATTTGATAACCCACCTCAACTGGCTACTTACTAAGTAAAATCTGTTGGCTGTAGGCCTTTACTTAAATTTGATAACCCACCTCAACTGGCTACTTAATAAGTAAAATCTGTTGGCTGTAGGCCTTTACTTAAATTTGATAACCCACCTCAACTGGCTACTTACTAAGTAAAATCTGTTGGCTGTAGGCCTTTACTTAAATTTGATAACCCACCTCAACTGGCTACTTAATAAGTAAAATCTGTTGGCTGTAGGCCTTTACTTAAATTTGATAACCCACCTCAACTGGCTACTTAATAAGTAAAATCTGTTGACTGTAGGCCTTTACTTAAATTTGATAACCCACCTCAACTGGCTACTTAATAAGTAAAATCTGTTAGCTGTAGGCCTTTACTTAAATTTGATAACCCACCTCAACTGGCTACTTACTAAGTAAAATCTGTTAGCTGTAGGCCTTTACTTAAATTCGATAACCCACATCAACTGGCTACTTAATAAGTAAAATCTGTTGGCTGTAGGCCTTTACTTAAATTTGATAACCCACCTCAACTGGCTACTTAATAAGTAAAATCTGTTGGCTGTAGGCCTTTACTTAAATTTGATAACCCACCTCAACTGGCTACTTAATAAGTAAAATCTGTTAGCTGTAGGCCTTTACTTAAATTTGATAACCCACCTCAACTGGCTACTTAATAAGTAAAATCTGTTGGCTGTAGGCCTTTACTTAAATTTGATAACCCACCTCAACTGGCTACTTAATAAGTAAAATCTGTTGGCTGTAGGCCTTTACTTAAATTTGATAACCCACCTCAACTGGCTACTTAATAAGTAAAATCTGTTAGCTGTAGGCCTTTACTTAAATTTGATAACCCACCTCAACTGGCTACTTAATAAGTAAAATCTGTTGGCTGTAGGCCTTTACTTAAATTTGATAACCCACCTCAACTGGCTACTTAATAAGTAAAATCTGTTGGCTGTAGGCCTTTACTTAAATTTGATAACCCACCTCAACTGGCTACTTAATAAGTAAAATCTGTTAGCTGTAGGCCTTTACTTAAATTTGATAACCCACCTCAACTGGCTACTTAATAAGTAAAATCTGTTGACTGTAGGCCTTTACTTAAATTTGATAACCCACCTCAACTGGCTACTTAATAAGTAAAATCTGTTGGCTGTAGGCCTTTACTTAAATTTGATAACCCACCTCAACTGGCTACTTAATAAGTAAAATCTGTTGGCTGTAGGCCTTTACTTAAATTTGATAACCCACCTCAACTGGCTACTTAATAAGTAAAATCTGTTGGCTGTAGGCCTTTACTTAAATTTGATAACCCACCTCAACTGGCTACTTAATAAGTAAAATCTGTTGGCTGTAGGCCTTTACTTAAATTTGATAACCCACCTCAACTGGCTACTTAATAAGTAAAATCTGTTGACTGTAGGCCTTTACTTAAATTTGATAACCCACCTCAACTGGCTACTTAATAAGTAAAATCTGTTAGCTGTAGGCCTTTACTTAAATTTGATAACCCACCTCAACTGGCTACTTAATAAGTAAAATCTGTTGACTGTAGGCCTTTACTTAAATTTGATAACCCACCTCAACTGGCTACTTAATAAGTAAAATCTGTTGGCTGTAGGCCTTTACTTAAATTTGATAACCCACCTCAACTGGCTACTTACTAAGTAAAATCTGTTGGCTGTAGGCCTTTACTTAAATTTGATAACCCACCTCAACTGGCTACTTAATAAGTAAAATCTGTTGGCTGTAGGCCTTTACTTAAATTTGATAACTCACATCAACTGGCTACTTAATAAGTAAAATCTGTTGACTGTAGGTCTTTACTTAAATTTGATAACCCACATCAACTGGCTACTTAATAAGTAAAATCTGTTGGCTGTAGGCCTTTACTTAAATTTGATAACCCACCTCAACTGGCTACTTAATAAGTAAAATCTGTTGACTGTAGGCCTTTACTTAAATTTGATAACCCACCTCAACTGGCTACTTAATAAGTAAAATCTGTTAGCTGTAGGCCTTTACTTAAATTTGATAACCCATCTCAACTGGCTACTTAATAAGTAAAATCTGTTGACTGTAGGCCTTTACTTAAATTTGATAACCCACCTCAACTGGCTACTTACTAAGTAAAATCTGTTGGCTGTAGGCCTTTACTTAAATTTGATAACCCACCTCAACTGGCTACTTACTAAGTAAAATCTGTTGGCTGTAGGCCTTTACTTAAATTTGATAACCCACCTCAACTGGCTACTTAATAAGTAAAATCTGTTGGCTGTAGGCCTTTACTTAAATTTGATAACCCACCTCAACTGGCTACTTAATAAGTAAAATCTGTTGACTGTAGGCCTTTACTTAAATTTGATAACCCACATCAACTGGCTACTTAATAAGTAAAATCTGTTGGCTGTAGGCCTTTACTTAAATTTGATAACCCACCTCAACTGGCTACTTAATAAGTAAAATCTGTTGGCTGTAGGCCTTTACTTAAATTTGATAACCCACATCAACTGGCTACTTAATAAGTAAAATCTGTTGGCTGTAGGCCTTTACTTAAATTTGATAACCCACCTCAACTGGCTACTTAATAAGTAAAATCTGTTGGCTGTAGGCCTTTACTTAAATTTGATAACCCACCTCAACTGGCTACTTAATAAGTAAAATCTGTTGGCTGTAGGCCTTTACTTAAATTTGATAACCCACCTCAACTGGCTACTAAATAAGTAAAATCTGTTAGCTGTAGGCCTTTACTTAAATTTGATAACCCACCTCAACTGGCTACTTAATAAGTAAAATCTGTTGGCTGTAGGCCTTTACTTAAATTTGATAACCCACCTCAACTGGCTACTTACTAAGTAAAATCTGTTAGCTGTAGGCCTTTACTTAAATTTGATAACCCACCTCAACTGGCTACTTACTAAGTAAAATCTGTTAGCTGTAGGCCTTTACTTAAATTTGATAACCCACCTCAACTGGCTACTTAATAAGTAAAATCTGTTGGCTGTAGGCCTTTACTTAAATTTGATAACCCACATCAACTGGCTACTTAATAAGTAAAATCTGTTGACTGTAGGCCTTTACTTAAATTTGATAACCCACATCAACTGGCTACTTAATAAGTAAAATCTGTTGGCTGTAGGCCTTTACTTAAATTTGATAACCCACCTCAACTGGCTACTTAATAAGTAAAATCTGTTGGCTGTAGGCCTTTACTTAAATTTGATAACCCACCTCAACTGGCTACTTACTAAGTAAAATCTGTTAGCTGTAGGCCTTTACTTAAATTTGATAACCCACCTCAACTGGCTACTTAATAAGTAAAATCTGTTGGCTGTAGGCCTTTACTTAAATTTGATAACCCACCTCAACTGGCTACTTAATAAGTAAAATCTGTTGACTGTAGGCCTTTACTTAAATTTGATAACCCACCTCAACTGGCTACTTAATAAGTAAAATCTGTTGGCTGTAGGCCTTTACTTAAATTTGATAACCCACCTCAACTGGCTACTTAATAAGTAAAATCTGTTGGCTGTAGGCCTTTACTTAAATTTGATAACCCACATCAGCTGGCTACTTAATAAGTAAAATCTGTTAGCTGTAGGCCTTTACTTAAATTTGATAACCCACCTCAACTGGCTACTTAATAAGTAAAATCTGTTGGCTGTAGGCCTTTACTTAAATTTGATAACCCACCTCAACTGGCTACTTAATAAGAAAAATCTGTTGGCTGTAGGCCTTTACTTAAATTTGATAACCCACCTCAACTGGCTACTTAATAAGTAAAATCTGTTGGCTGTAGGCCTTTACTTAAATTTGATAACCCACCTCAACTGGCTACTTAATAAGAAAAATCTGTTGGCTGTAGGCCTTTACTTAAATTTGATAACCCACCTCAACTGGCTACTTAATAAGTAAAATCTGTTGACTGTAGGCCTTTACTTAAATTTGATAACCCACCTCAACTGGCTACTTAATAAGTAAAATCTGTTGGCTGTAGGCCTTTACTTAAATTTGATAACCCACCTCAACTGGCTACTTAATAAGTAAAATCTGTTGGCTGTAGGCCTTTACTTAAATTTGATAACCCACATCAACTGGCTACTTAATAAGTAAAATCTGTTGGCTGTAGGCCTTTACTTAAATTTGATAACCCACCTCAACTGGCTACTTAATAAGTAAAATCTGTTAGCTGTAGGCCTTTACTTAAATTTGATAACCCACCTCAACTGGCTACTTAATAAGTAAAATCTGTTGGCTGTAGGCCTTTACTTAAATTTGATAACCCACCTCAACTGGCTACTTAATAAGTAAAATCTGTTGGCTGTAGGCCTTTACTTAAATTTGATAACCCACCTCAACTGGCTACTTAATAAGTAAAATCTGTTAGCTGTAGGCCTTTACTTAAATTTGATAACCCACCTCAACTGGCTACTTAATAAGTAAAATCTGTTGGCTGTAGGCCTTTACTTAAATTTGATAACCCACCTCAACTGGCTACTTAATAAGTAAAATCTGTTGGCTGTAGGCCTTTACTTAAATTTGATAACCCACCTCAACTGGCTACTTAATAAGTAAAATCTGTTAGCTGTAGGCCTTTACTTAAATTTGATAACCCACCTCAACTGGCTACTTAATAAGTAAAATCTGTTGACTGTAGGCCTTTACTTAAATTTGATAACCCACCTCAACTGGCTACTTAATAAGTAAAATCTGTTGGCTGTAGGCCTTTACTTAAATTTGATAACCCACCTCAACTGGCTACTTAATAAGTAAAATCTGTTGGCTGTAGGCCTTTACTTAAATTTGATAACCCACCTCAACTGGCTACTTAATAAGTAAAATCTGTTGGCTGTAGGCCTTTACTTAAATTTGATAACCCACCTCAACTGGCTACTTAATAAGTAAAATCTGTTGGCTGTAGGCCTTTACTTAAATTTGATAACCCACCTCAACTGGCTACTTAATAAGTAAAATCTGTTGACTGTAGGCCTTTACTTAAATTTGATAACCCACCTCAACTGGCTACTTAATAAGTAAAATCTGTTAGCTGTAGGCCTTTACTTAAATTTGATAACCCACCTCAACTGGCTACTTAATAAGTAAAATCTGTTGACTGTAGGCCTTTACTTAAATTTGATAACCCACCTCAACTGGCTACTTAATAAGTAAAATCTGTTGGCTGTAGGCCTTTACTTAAATTTGATAACCCACCTCAACTGGCTACTTACTAAGTAAAATCTGTTGGCTGTAGGCCTTTACTTAAATTTGATAACCCACCTCAACTGGCTACTTAATAAGTAAAATCTGTTGGCTGTAGGCCTTTACTTAAATTTGATAACTCACATCAACTGGCTACTTAATAAGTAAAATCTGTTGACTGTAGGTCTTTACTTAAATTTGATAACCCACATCAACTGGCTACTTAATAAGTAAAATCTGTTGGCTGTAGGCCTTTACTTAAATTTGATAACCCACCTCAACTGGCTACTTAATAAGTAAAATCTGTTGACTGTAGGCCTTTACTTAAATTTGATAACCCACCTCAACTGGCTACTTAATAAGTAAAATCTGTTAGCTGTAGGCCTTTACTTAAATTTGATAACCCATCTCAACTGGCTACTTAATAAGTAAAATCTGTTGACTGTAGGCCTTTACTTAAATTTGATAACCCACCTCAACTGGCTACTTAATAAGTAAAATCTGTTGGCTGTAGGCCTTTACTTAAATTTGATAACCCACCTCAACTGGCTACTTACTAAGTAAAATCTGTTGGCTGTAGGCCTTTACTTAAATTTGATAACCCACCTCAACTGGCTACTTAATAAGTAAAATCTGTTGGCTGTAGGCCTTTACTTAAATTTGATAACCCACCTCAACTGGCTACTTAATAAGTAAAATCTGTTGACTGTAGGCCTTTACTTAAATTTGATAACCCACATCAACTGGCTACTTAATAAGTAAAATCTGTTGGCTGTAGGCCTTTACTTAAATTTGATAACCCACCTCAACTGGCTACTTAATAAGTAAAATCTGTTGGCTGTAGGCCTTTACTTAAATTTGATAACCCACATCAACTGGCTACTTAATAAGTAAAATCTGTTGGCTGTAGGCCTTTACTTAAATTTGATAACCCACCTCAACTGGCTACTTAATAAGTAAAATCTGTTGGCTGTAGGCCTTTACTTAAATTTGATAACCCACCTCAACTGGCTACTTAATAAGTAAAATCTGTTGGCTGTAGGCCTTTACTTAAATTTGATAACCCACATCAACTGGCTACTAAATAAGTAAAATCTGTTAGCTGTAGGCCTTTACTTAAATTTGATAACCCACCTCAACTGGCTACTTAATAAGTAAAATCTGTTGGCTGTAGGCCTTTACTTAAATTTGATAACCCACCTCAACTGGCTACTTACTAAGTAAAATCTGTTAGCTGTAGGCCTTTACTTAAATTTGATAACCCACCTCAACTGGCTACTTACTAAGTAAAATCTGTTAGCTGTAGGCCTTTACTTAAATTTGATAACCCACCTCAACTGGCTACTTAATAAGTAAAATCTGTTGGCTGTAGGCCTTTACTTAAATTTGATAACCCACATCAACTGGCTACTTAATAAGTAAAATCTGTTGACTGTAGGCCTTTACTTAAATTTGATAACCCACATCAACTGGCTACTTAATAAGTAAAATCTGTTGGCTGTAGGCCTTTACTTAAATTTGATAACCCACCTCAACTGGCTACTTAATAAGTAAAATCTGTTGGCTGTAGGCCTTTACTTAAATTTGATAACCCACCTCAACTGGCTACTTACTAAGTAAAATCTGTTAGCTGTAGGCCTTTACTTAAATTTGATAACCCACCTCAACTGGCTACTTAATAAGTAAAATCTGTTGGCTGTAGGCCTTTACTTAAATTTGATAACCCACCTCAACTGGCTACTTAATAAGTAAAATCTGTTGACTGTAGGCCTTTACTTAAATTTGATAACCCACCTCAACTGGCTACTTAATAAGTAAAATCTGTTGGCTGTAGGCCTTTACTTAAATTTGATAACCCACCTCAACTGGCTACTTAATAAGTAAAATCTGTTGGCTGTAGGCCTTTACTTAAATTTGATAACCCACATCAACTGGCTACTTAATAAGTAAAATCTGTTAGCTGTAGGCCTTTACTTAAATTTGATAACCCACCTCAACTGGCTACTTAATAAGTAAAATCTGTTGGCTGTAGGCCTTTACTTAAATTTGATAACCCACCTCAACTGGCTACTTAATAAGAAAAATCTGTTGGCTGTAGGCCTTTACTTAAATTTGATAACCCACCTCAACTGGCTACTTAATAAGTAAAATCTGTTGGCTGTAGGCCTTTACTTAAATTTGATAACCCACCTCAACTGGCTACTTAATAAGAAAAATCTGTTGGCTGTAGGCCTTTACTTAAATTTGATAACCCACCTCAACTGGCTACTTAATAAGTAAAATCTGTTGACTGTAGGCCTTTACTTAAATTTGATAACCCACCTCAACTGGCTACTTAATAAGTAAAATCTGTTGGCTGTAGGCCTTTACTTAAATTTGATAACCCACCTCAACTGGCTACTTAATAAGTAAAATCTGTTGGCTGTAGGCCTTTACTTAAATTTGATAACCCACATCAACTGGCTACTTAATAAGTAAAATCTGTTGGCTGTAGGCCTTTACTTAAATTTGATAACCCACCTCAACTGGCTACTTAATAAGTAAAATCTGTTGGCTGTAGGCCTTTACTTAAATTTGATAACCCACCTCAACTGGCTACTTAATAAGAAAAATCTGTTGGCTGTAGGCCTTTACTTAAATTTGATAACCCACCTCAACTGGCTACTTAATAAGTAAAATCTGTTGGCTGTAGGCCTTTACTTAAATTTGATAACCCACCTCAACTGGCTACTTAATAAGAAAAATCTGTTGGCTGTAGGCCTTTACTTAAATTTGATAACCCACCTCAACTGGCTACTTAATAAGTAAAATCTGTTGGCTGTAGGCCTTTACTTAAATTTGATAACCCACCTCAACTGGCTACTTAATAAGAAAAATCTGTTGGCTGTAGGCCTTTACTTAAATTTGATGTAGATTTATAGCTATAAATATCCAACATTAATGAAATTTATCATGAATTAAAACATAAGAAACTGAAATGTTATACAACTTAATTACCTAAGTTCTCAAATTCTTTCATTGTCTGTTTTCTTCGTGCAGTTTCTGCCTCGAGAGATGAGAGCTCCAAATGATGACTACTTAAAATCTCAAAACATCGTAACGAGTCGAGGAAGGACATCTCTCTCTTAAAACCAAGTAACAACCATCTGAAAAACACATTTATTCCATATATAGAATAACTGCAGTTTGAAGGTTAAGACAGACATTATTGCTAGTATCACAGCAAGTCTGACCTAAGGATGAGCTGTGATAATGTATGTCGACATCTTCAAAACTGGCGTTATTGTTTTTATAGGTGACGTCAAAACGTGTTTGTAGTCACACTTTTCAATATGAGAGTCAGTTCTTAGGCATGTAGGTTACGAAGTGACCTAATATTTTTGTGGATCAAGGTCAATTCAGTGATCCAGACTTGATCAGCGCACACATCAAAGGGAAAATGTCCAATTTGCCGATAACTTGCAATACTAACATTTTGATTCTAAGCGTCATTGTATTTTTAACTAAAGAATCACTTTGTTATTCATGACCCGTAGGATGGAGGTATTTCAGGCATTTCCATGAATCCCCCTATCTACTATATCAAAGAGATATATTATCTAAGTTCTAACCAATCAGGCATTTCCATGAATCCCCCTATCTACTATATCAAAGAGATATATTATCTAAGTTCTAACCAATCAGGCATTTCCATGAATCCCCCTATCTACTATATCAAAGAGATATATTATCTAAGTTCTAACCAATCAGGCATTTCCATGAATCCCCCTATCTACTATATCAAAGAGATATATTATCTAAGTTCTAACCAATCAGGCATTTCCATGAATCCCCCTATCTACTATATCAAAGAGATATATTATCTAAGTTCTAACCAATCAGGCATTTCCATGAATCCCCCTATCTACTATATCAAAGAGATATATTATCTAAGTTCTAACCAATCAGGCATTTCCATGAATCCCCCTATCTACTATATCAAAGAGATATATTATCTAAGTTCTAACCAATCAGGCATTTCCATGAATCCCCCTATCTACTATATCAAAGAGATATATTATCTAAGTTCTAACCAATCAGGCATTTCCATGAATCCCCCTATCTACTATATCAAAGAGATATATTATCTAAGTTCTAACCAATCAGGCATTTCCATGAATCCCCCTATCTACTATATCAAAGAGATATATTATCTAAGTTCTAACCAATCAGGCATTTCCATGAATCCCCCTATCTACTATATCAAAGAGATATATTATCTAAGTTCTAACCAATCAGGCATTTCCATGAATCCCCCTATCTACTATATCAAAGAGATATATTATCTAAGTTCTAACCAATCAGGCTTTTCCATGAATCCCCCTATCTACTATATCAAAGAGATATATTATCTAAGTTCTAACCAATCAGGCATTTCCATGAATCCCCCTATCTACTATATCAAAGAGATATATTATCTAAGTTCTAACCAATCAGGCATTTCCATGAATCCCCCTATCTACTATATCAAAGAGATATATTATCTAAGTTCTAACCAATCAGGCATTTCCATGAATCCCCCTATCTACTATATCAAAGAGATATATTATCTAAGTTCTAACCAATCAGGCATTTCCATGAATCCCCCTATCTACTATATCAAAGAGATATATTATCTAAGTTCTAACCAATCAGGCTTTTCCATGAATCCCCCTATCTACTATATCAAAGAGATATATTATCTAAGTTCTAACCAATCAGGCTTTTCCATGAATCCCCCTATCTACTATATCAAAGAGATATATTATCTAAGTTCTAACCAATCAGGCATTTCCATGAATCCCCCTATCTACTATATCAAAGAGATATATTATCTAAGTTCTAACCAATCAGGCATTTCCATGAATCCCCCTATCTACTATATCAAAGAGATATATTATCTAAGTTCTAACCAATCAGGCTTTTCCATGAATCCCCCTATCTACTATATCAAAGAGATATATTATCTAAGTTCTAACCAATCAGGCTTTTCCATGAATCCCCCTATCTACTATATCAAAGAGATATATTATCTAAGTTCTAACCAATCAGGCATTTCTATGAATCCCCCTATCTACTATATCAAAGAGATATATTATCTAAGTTCTAACCAATCAGGCTTTTCCATGAATCCCCCTATCTACTATATCAAAGAGATATATTATCTAAGTTCTAACCAATCAGGCTTTTCCATGAATCCCCCTATCTACTATATCAAAGAGATATATTATCTAAGTTCTAACCAATCAGGCATTTCTATGAATCCCCCTATCTACTATATCAAAGAGATATATTATCTAAGTTCTAACCAATCAGGCATTTCCATGAATCCCCCTATCTACTATATCAAAGAGATATATTATCTAAGTTCTAACCAATCAGGCATTTCCATGAATCCCCCTATCTACTATATCAAAGAGATATATTATCTAAGTTCTAACCAATCAGGCATTTCCATGAATCCCCCTATCTACTATATCAAAGAGATATATTATCTAAGTTCTAACCAATCAGGCATTTCCATGAATCCCCCTATCTACTATATCAAAGAGATATATTATCTAAGTTCTAACCAATCAGGCATTTCCATGAATCCCCCTATCTACTATATCAAAGAGATATATTATCTAAGTTCTAACCAATCAGGCATTTCCATGAATCCCCCTATCTACTATATCAAAGAGATATATTATCTAAGTTCTAACCAATCAGGCTTTTCCATGAATCCCCCTATCTACTATATCAAAGAGATATATTATCTAAGTTCTAACCAATCAGGCTTTTCCATGAATCCCCCTATCTACTATATCAAAGAGATATATTATCTAAGTTCTAACCAATCAGGCATTTCCATGAATCCCCCTATCTACTATATCAAAGAGATATATTATCTAAGTTCTAACCAATCAGGCATTTCCATGAATCCCCCTATCTACTATATCAAAGAGATATATTATCTAAGTTCTAACCAATCAGGCTTTGACTGTGTGTATCAAAGAGTGAGTGAGTCATTGTTATTTAAAATGTCAAATGAGCAATTTTCCAGCTACATCAATGCAAGAACAAGTTATATTTGATGAGATGATGTCTTTGTTCTAGACCAACACATTAGGGTCTGCTTTGTTCTAGATCAACACATTAGGGTCTGCTTTGTTCTAGACCAACACATTAGGGTCTACTTTGTTCTAGACCAACACATTAGGGTCTGCTTTGTTCTAGACCAACACATTAGGGTCTGCTTTGTTCTAGATCAACACATTAGGGTCTGCTTTGTTCTAGACCAACACATTAGGGTCTACTTTGTTCTAGACCAACACATTAGGGTCTGCTTTGTTCTAGACCAACACATTAGGGTCTGCTTTGTTCTGGTCCAACACATTAAGGTCTGCTTTGTTCTAGACCAACACATTAGGGTCTGCTTTGTTCTAGACCAACACATTACGGTCTGCTTTGTTCTAGACCAACACATTAGAGTCTGCTTTGTTCTAGACCAACACATTAGGGTCTGCTTTGTTCTAGACCAACACATTAGGGTCTGCTTTGTTCTAGACCAACACATTAGGGTCTGCTTTGTTCTAGACCAACACATTAGGGTCTACTTTGTTCTAGACCAACACATTAGGGTCTGCTTTGTTCTAGACCAACACATTAGGGTCTGCTTTGTTCTAGACCAACACATTAGGTCTGCTTTGTTCTAGACCAACACATTAGGGTCTGCTTTGTTCTAGACCAACACATTAGGGTCTGCTTTGTTCTAGACCAACACATTAGGGTCTGCTTTGTTCTAGACCAACACATTAGGGTCTGCTTTGTTCTGGTCCAACACATTAGGGTCTGCTTTGTTCTAGACCAACACATTAGGGTCTGCTTTGTTCTAGACCAACACATTAGGGTCTGCTTTGTTCTAGACCAACACATTAGGGTCTGCTTTGTTCTAGACCAACACATTAGGGTCTACTTTGTTCTAGACCAACACATTAGGGTCTGCTTTGTTCTAGACCAACACATTAGGGTCTGCTTTGTTCTAGACCAACACATTAGGGTCTGCTTTGTTCTAGACCAACACATTAAGGTCTGCTTTGTTCTAGACCAACACATTAGGGTCTGCTTTGTTCTAGACCAACACATTAGGTTGGTTTTTTATAGTGTTGGCTCACTGAAACAAAAGGCAGCTGGTAGACATGTCGTTCCACTCGGACACATTATCCTGAATCGGACTCAACCCATCTTTGCTCTTTCTCCTTAATGCTGCATGCTTAGCGGAGAAGCAACAAATACCAATTTTATAGTCTTTAGATTTACCTGCCGGGACTTGAACCCATGATCTACCGTACTCAAGGCGAGCATGCTATCCACAACACCACCAATGCGTTTGTATTTTAAAGAAAGATATGAATTAAGGTACGAATGAATCTCATACCCACCTGTGACAGAACATGAGATTTCCCATATCGTATTGTCGTAAGTGATTTAGTAGTTCTAAGTCCATCTCTTCTAATAATTCTACAACTAATTCTGAAAACACAATAAATAAAAATCAGCTGAATCTAGGATTGTTATAATGTTCATCACTTTTTTTTCACGGAACAGAAAATAATTCTATTTCACTAAATTTTGCTGTAAACAAGTTACTAGGTGTACAGCTTTTACCTGGTATCCCTTGTTAATAACCAAATAAGAAGGCATTTACTATTCAGCAAAGCTAAGTATCTATAATAAACTAGAGGCTCAGTGGGTTTGATCCTGTGTCGATCACCTTCCATTCTACTTTGAGGAAACTTAATACAGAACCTTCCATTGGTGCTTCCTACCAAATTTCGGTTCATTTGGCTACTCAGTTTCAGAGGAGAAGATTTTTTAGAAATCGACCAACCAGAAACATGAATTGCCTATGGTGTCCATGTTTGTTAACGGATCGGGACTAAATTATCAATCTTTATAGATGACCTTCCATAGATACTTCCTACCAAGCTTCGGTTCATTTGGCCGAGCAGTTTCAGAGGAGAAGATTTTTAGAAATTGACCAACCAGAAAGAAGAGTTGCCTATGGTGGCCATGTTTGTTAACGGATCAGGATAAAAAGAGCAATCTTTATAGAGGACCTTCCATAGATGCTTAATATCAACTGTCAGTTCATTTGGCCAAGCGATTTCAGAGGAGAAGATTTAAATGTGAAAAGTCAACAGACGACGGATGCCAAGTGGTGGCAAAAGCTCACATTGCCAGAGCTAAATATCACTACTGGTCCATTTAAGCGATCAGTATTTTAAAAACCTGGCGACTGTAAAATTCCAGATCACTTACCTATATATAATCACGTCCATGACGACCCCGGTAAAATAAGAGAATTATTGCTTCTTGTAAATCAATACTTACCAATTTTTCTCACCATTCCATCTTCAGTGAAGTCCTGTTGTATCTTTGACATATAGATAGAAAAACACCAGTATGTCTCTACCTGGAACAAACACAGAACATTTTACTGACAACAAAATAATCTTGTACACAGTTATTTCCCTTGTGTATTATTCACTAGTTGACCTACTGGCAGGTCTGTGGCTTTCTCTGATTTCCTCCACTAAAAAACTGAAATATTGTTGAATGTGGCATTAAACCCTAACTCTAACCCCCTGCCTCTAATTATGAAAGGCAGTCAATCATCTTAATATACAGACATTTTATCACCAGTGAAGTATAGGTTTGCATTTCGATTCAAGGCACACTGAAACCTGTCCAGAGAAGAAAGGGGGTATGGGATTATGGTATGGTGTTTAATGCCACTTTCAACAATATTTCAATTATATCGTGTCGGTCAGTTTTATTGGTGGACGAAACTGGAGTACCTGGAGAAAACCACCGACCTGCCGCAAGTCACTGACAAACTTTTATCACATAATGTTGTATCGAGTACACATCACCATGAACCTTTTTTTTTCTGGAAAAATACATTAATCTCCTTACCGTCTAATCCAATCCATATGATTTTTAATTTACTAGAAATAACATTAATTTCCTTACCTCAGAATCAAAGACAACTAGAAACCTGGCAAGAATATCGTTCATTCCTTGGGCGTAACCAATCTTTGGGTAAAATGCTCCAAATGTGATTAGAATCTCACGTAATACTGTTAAGTTAGGATTTAATGCTCCTCTATAATAAAAACATTTATTATATTAATAGGTGAATAACAGAATTTTCTGATTTACATAAAAACCATAATATATTTTATTTCATTCTAGATATATTTCACACCATTTTGTTATCGGAGCTATTTTTCTGTATGTTTTACAGTTACGTTCCTTTGACCGTTTCCTACACAAAATATTAAATTCTCCATGTTTTTGAAGTGATACACATTATAGTAGTATACGTTTTTGGAAAGCTTGTACTTGTTGATGATAGAAACCAAAGCCCCCCCCCCCCAAGAAAATTTAAACCATTCTACTTAAATAACTGTATTTATCAACAAATTGGACATTTTCCCTTTGATGTGTGCTGCTGATAAATGTCTGGATCACTGAACTGACCCTGATCCACAAAAACACTAGGTCAGTTCGTAACTCGCATGCACAAGTTTATAGGTCAGTCTGACGTAAAACACACTAAAACACATTATGCCATCACTGGTAGAAACAATAACATCAGTTCTGAAGGGCAGACATCACAAATATATCCCAGCTTGTCCTATCACACTTTCTGAGATTAGCGATAATGTCTGAACTGACCGTCAAAACTACTGTTATTCTTAATTTAATTGAGAATTACTTGAAATAATCTTGGTCCCGATCTGTACGAGGAACGTCTTTATCAATGACTCGTAACTGACTCCACAGATTCTTTACATTAATGTTGTGTCTGTTGACTAGAACCTGTCAAGAAAAATAAATTTTAAACATTACATCAGCTTCCAATAAAATATTACATAGACAACAAACAATGATGTAATAAATTCAGCAGTTTAAATATTTGAGGTGAGTCAGAAGAGGAGACATGATGGGCACTGTCGATAAGTTCATATCATGTTTATTGATCAAATAGAGAATAATAGGTACATTTTTATGTCTGTCTCTAGCCACGACCTGGATTTTCAAAGTCATATGTTGTGGTTGGTTGTGTGTTATAAAGAATTACAGTCAAATCTGCCCATGTGGTCATCTCTATTAAGCAGTCACCTGTATTTTAAAAGTCACCTTTTCTTGTACTGTCATAAAAAAATTCATATCAATTGATCTTCTATTAAGAGGTCACCTGTCTTATAAGGCCACTTTTTCTTAGTCCCAAAGGCGACCTCTAAATACAGGGCTTGACTGTATTACAAATTAAATACTGCTGACAAGCTGTGAAACATAACATTTATGCAATCACTTCTGAAAAAAGGAACATCAAACAAGATGTACCCCTTTGCACTTCAAAATTTTCTGGTGCTCAGTATAAATTATCTGGCACTCAGTATAAATTATCTGGTGCTCAGTATAAATTTTCTGGTGCTCAGTATAAATTATCTGGTGCTCAGTATAAATTATCTGGTGCTCAGTATAAATTATCTGGTGCTCAGTATTTATCTGGTGCTCAGTATAAATTATCTGGTGTTCAGTATAAATTATCTGGCACTCAGTATAAATTATCTGGTGCTCAGTATTTATCTGGTGCTCAGTATAAATTATCTGGTGCTCAGTATAAATTATCTGGTGCTCAGTATAAATTATCTGGTGCTCAGTATAAATTATCTGGTGTTCAGTATAAATTATCTGGCACTCAGTATAAATTATCTGGTGCTCAGTATAAATTATCTGGTGCTCAGTATTTATCTGGTGCTCAGTATAAATTATCTGGTGTTCAGTATAAATTATCTGGCACTCAGTATAAATTATCTGGTGCTCAGTATAAATTATCTGGTGCTCAGTATAAATTATCTGGT
This sequence comes from Bathymodiolus septemdierum, assembly GCA_963383655.1. NCBI lineage: Eukaryota > Metazoa > Mollusca > Bivalvia > Mytilida > Modiolidae > Bathymodiolus > Bathymodiolus septemdierum. Next base: position 1,249,724 of record OY726527.1, read on the forward strand.
GCTCAGTATAAATTATCTGGCACTCAGTATAAATTATCTGGCACTCAGTATAAATTATCTGGTGCTCAGTATAAATTATCTGGTGCTCAGTATAAATTATCTGGTGTTCAGTATAAATTATCTGGCACTCAGTATAAATTATCTGGTGCTCAGTATAAATTATCTGGTGCTCAGTATAAATTATCTGGTGCTCAGTATAAATTATCTGGTGTTCAGTATAAATTATCTGGCACTCAGTATAAATTATCTGGTGCTCAGTATAAATTATCTGGTGCTCAGTATAAATTATCTGGTGCTCAGTATAAATGTTCTGGTGCTCAGTATATTTTTTCTGGTGCTCAGTATAAATTATCTGGTGCTCAGTATAAATTATCTGGTGCTCAGTATAAATTATCTGGCACTCAGTATAAATTATCTGGTGCTCAGTATAAATTATCTGGTGCTCAGTATAAATTATCTGGTGCTCAGTATAAATTATCTGGCACTCAGTATAAATTATCTGGTGCTCAGTATAAATTATCTGGTGCTCAGTATAAATTATCTGGCACTCAGTATAAATTATCTGGTGCTCAGTATAAATTATCTGGTGCTCAGTATAAATTATCTGGTGCTCAGTATAAATTATCTGGTGCTCAGTATAAATTATCTGGTGCTCAGTATAAATTATCTGGTGTTCAGTATAAATTATCTGGCACTCAGTATAAATTATCTGGTGCTCAGTATAAATTATCTGGTGCTCAGTATAAATGTTCTGGTGCTCAGTATAAATGTTCTGGTGTTCAGTATAAATTATCTGGTGCTCAGTATAAATTATCTGGTGCTCAGTATAAATTATCTGGTGCTCAGTATAAATTATCTGGCACTCAGTATAAATTATCTGGCGCTCAGTATAAATTATCTGGTGCTCAGTATAAATTATCTGGTGCTCAGTATAAATTATCTGGTGCTCAGTATAAATTATCTGGTGCTCAGTATAAATTATCTGGTGCTCAGTATAAATTATCTGGTGCTCAGTATAAATTATCTGGCACTCAGTATAAATTATCTGGTGCTCAGTATAAATTATCTGGTGCTCAGTATAAATTATCTGGTGCTCAGTATAAATTATCTGGTGCTCAGTATAAATGTTCTGGTGCTCAGTATAAATTTTCTGGTGCTCAGTATAAATTATCTGGTGCTCAGTATAAATTATCTGGTGCTCAGTATAAATTATCTGGTGCTCAGTATAAATTATCTGGCCCTCAGTATAAATTATCTGGTGCTCAGTATAAATTATCTGGTGCTCAGTATAAATTATCTGGTGTTCAGTATAAATTATCTGGCACTCAGTATAAATTATCTGGTGCTCAGTATAAATTATCTGGTGCTCAGTATAAATGTTCTGGTGCTCGGTATAAATTATCTGGTGCTCAGTATAAATTATCTGGTGCTCAGTATAAATTATCTGGTGCTCAGTATAAATTATCTGGCACTCAGTATAAATTATCTGGTGTTCAGTATAAATTATCTGGTGCTCAGTATAAATTATCTGGTGCTCAGTATAAATGTTCTGGTGCTCAGTATAAATTTTCTGGTGCTCAGTATAAATTATCTGGTGCTCAGTATAAATTATCTGGTGCTCAGTATAAATTATCTGGCACTCAGTATAAATTATCTGGTGCTCAGTATAAATTATCTGGCACTCAGTATAAATTTTCTGGTGCTCAGTATAAATTATCTGGCACTCAGTATAAATTATCTGGTGCTTAGTATAAATTATCTGGTGCTCAGTATAAATTATCTGGTGTTCAGTATAAATTATCTGGCACTCAGTATAAATTATCTGGTGCTCAGTATAAATTATCTGGTGCTCAGTATAAATTATCTGGTGCTCAGTATAAATGTTCTGGTGCTCAGTATAAATTTTCTGGTGCTCAGTATAAATTATCTGGTGCTCAGTATAAATTATCTGGTGCTCAGTATAAATTATCTGGTGCTCAGTATAAATTATCTGGTGCTCAGTATAAATTATCTGGCACTCAGTATAAATTATCTGGTGCTCAGTATAAATTATCTGGTGCTCAGTATAAATTATCTGGTGCTCAGTATAAATGTTCTGGTGCTCAGTATAAATGTTCTGGTGCTCAGTATAAATTATCTGGTGCTCAGTATAAATTATCTGGTGCTCAGTATAAATTATCTGGCACTCAGTATAAATTATCTGGTGCTCAGTATAAATTATCTGGTGCTCAGTATAAATTATCTGGTGCTCAGTATAAATGTTCTGGTGCTCAGTATAAATTTTCTGGTGCTCAGTATAAATTATCTGGTGCTCAGTATAAATTATCTGGTGCTCAGTATAAATAATCTGGCACTCAGTATAAATTATCTGGCACTCAGTATAAATTTTCTGGTGTTCAGTATAAATTATCTGGTGCTCAGTATAAATTATCTGGTGCTCAGTATAAATTATCTGGTGCTCAGTATAAATTATCTGGTGCTCAGTATAAATTATCTGGCACTCAGTATAAATTATCTGGTGCTCAGTATAAATTATCTGGTGCTCAGTATAAATTATCTGGTGCTCAGTATAAATTTTCTGGTGCTCAGTATAAATTATCTCAATATCTGGTGCTCAGTATAAATTATCTGGTGCTCAGTATAAATTTTCTGGTGCTCAGTATAAATTATCTGGTGCTCAGTATAAATTATCTGGTGCTCAGTATAAATTATCTGGTGCTCAGTATAAATTATCTGGTGCTCAGTATAAATTTTCTGGTGCTCAGTATAAATTATCTGGTGCTCAGTATAAATTATCTCAATGTCTGGTGCTCAGTATAAATTTTCTGGTGCTCAGTATAAATTTTCTGGCACTCAGTATAAACTTTCTGGTGCTCAGTATAAATTATCTGGTGCTCAGTATAAATTATCTGGTGCTCAGTATAAATGTTATCCTATTCTTAGCATGTTTTAACCAGTTGGTTAAATTTTCGCAATATTTTTAATCACCACTGTGGTTAAATTTCTGGATAAATATTTCAGTCAATGGTCAATTATAGAAATTAACTACTTAAAAATATAAGGAAGAAACGGCTTCTTTTTCTGTTACTATTGGATTATGGAGAAATTATCAATATGATAATAATCGATAGTTTAATTTTCAAATTTAAAACATTTGTTAAAGATTGAGCTTTAAAATTTGGAGTGGAGAAATATCGTAATTCACTGGAAGCAGAAGGAGAATCTATATGTATCAAATACCACTAAACATTTCTATAGATGTTCATGGTAATAGATGTAAATTGAACTACCATATATCCTGGAATTCTGTATTGGCTGGATAGGAACTCTGCCAATACGAACAAATATCAATATTGACCGATTAGTTCTGTATTGGCTGGATAGGAACTCTGCCAATACGAACAAATATCAATATTGACCGATTAGTTCTGTATTGGCTGGATAGGAACTCTGCCAATACGAACAAATATCAATATTGACCGATTAGTTCTGTATTGGCTGGATAGGAACTCTGCCAATACGAACAAATATCAATATTGACCGATTAGTTCTGTATTGGCTGGATAGGAACTCTGCCAATACGAACAAATATCAATATTGACCGATTAGTTCTGTATTGGCTGGATAGGAACTCTGTCAATACGAACAAATATCAATATTGACCGCTTAGTTCTGTATTGGCTGGATAGGAACTCTGCCAATACGAACAAATATCAATATTGACCGATTAGTTCTGTATTGGCTGGATAGGAACTCTGCCAATACGAACAAATATCAATATTGACCGCTTAGTTCTGTATTGGCTGGATAGGAACTCTGCCAATACGAACAAATATCAATATTGACCGCTTAGTTCTGTATTGGCTGGATAGGAACTCTGCCAATACGAACAAATATCAATATTGACCGCTTAGTTCTGTATTGGCTGGATAGGAACTCTGCCAATACGAACAAATATCAATATTGACCGATTAGTTCTGTATTGGCTGGATAGGAACTCTGCCAATACGAACAAATATCAATATTGACCGATTAGTTCTGTATTGGCTGGATAGGAACTCTGCCAATACGAACAAATATCAATATTGACCGCTTAGTTCTGTATTGGCTGGATAGGAACTCTGCCAATACGAACAAATATCAATATTGACCGATTAGTTCTGTATTGGCTGGATAGGAACTCTGCCAATACGAACAAATATCAATATTGACCGCTTAGTTCTGTATTGGCTGGATAGGAACTCTGCCAATACGAACAAATATCAATATTGACCGCTTAGTTCTGTATTGGCTGGATAGGAACTCTGCCAATACGAACAAATATCAATATTGACCGATTAGTTCTGTATTGGCTGGATAGGAACTCTGCCAATACGAACAAATATCAATATTGACCGATTAGTTCTGTATTGGCTGGATAGGAACTCTGCCAATACGAACAAATATCAATATTGACCGCTTAGTTCTGTATTGGCTGGATAGGAACTCTGCCAATACGAACAAATATCAATATTGACCGATTAGTTCTGTATTGGCTGGATAGGAACTCTGCCAATACGAACAAATATCAATATTGACCGATTAGTTCTGTATTGGCTGGATAGGAACTCTGCCAATACGAACAAATATCAATATTGACCGATTAGTTCTGTATTGGCTGGATAGGAACTCTGCCAATACGAACAAATATCAATATTGACCGCTTAGTTCTGTATTGGCTGGATAGGAACTCTGCCAATACGAACAAATATCAATATTGATCGATTAGTTCTGTATTGGCTGGATAGGAACTCTGCCAATACGAACAAATATCAATATTGACCGATTAGTTCTGTATTGGCTGGATAGGAACTCTGCCAATACGAACAAATATCAATATTGACCGATTAATTCTGTATTGGCTGGATAGGAATTCTGCCAATACAAACAAATATCAATATTGACCGATTAGTTCTGTATTGGCTGGATAGGAATTCTGCCAATACAAACAAATATCAATATTGACCGATTAGTTCTGTATTGGCTGGATAGGAACTCTGCCAATACGAACAAATATCAATATTGACCGATTAGTTCTGTATTGGCTGGATAGGAACTCTGCCAATACGAACAAATATCAATATTGACCGATTAGTTCTGTATTGGCTGGATAGGAACTCTGCCAATACGAACAAATATCAATATTGACCGATTAGTTCTGTATTGGCTGGATAGGAACTCTGCCAATACGAACAAATATCAATATTGACCGATTAGTTCTGTATTGGCTGGATAGGAACTCTGCCAATACGAACAAATATCAATATTGACCGATTAGTTCTGTATTGGCTGGATAGGAACTCTGCCAATACGAACAAATATCAATATTGACCGATTAGTTCTGTATTGGCTGGATAGGAACTCTGCCAATACGAACAAATATCAATATTGACCGATTAGTTCTGTATTGGCTGGATAGGAACTCTGCCAATACCAACAAATATCAATACTGACTGATTAGTTCTGTATTGGCTGGATAGGAACTCTGCCAATACAAACAAATATCAATATTGACTGATTAGTTCTGTATTGGCTGGATAGGAACTCTGCCAATACGAACAAATATCAATATTGACCGATTAGTTCTGTATTGGCTGGATAGGAACTCTGCCAATACAAACAAATATCAATATTGACCGATTAGTTCTGTATTGGCTGGATAGGAACTCTGCCAATACGAACAAATATCAATATTGACCGATTAGTTCTGTATTGGCTGGATAGGAACTCTGCCAATACGAACAAATATCAATATTGACGGATTAGTTCTGTATTGGCTGGATAGGAATTCTGCCAATACGAACAAATATCAATATTGACCGATTAGTTCTGTATTGGCCATATTGTAGGGGTCATTTTATTGATATTTCAGACAATAACATGGTAGACTTTAATTAATACAAAGTAACATATTTACCTGCGCCTGAATTTTCATGAAGTCCACTTTTTGTTTGAGCTCTGGAGAAGCTATATCCAGATTAGGAAAGTTCTTAGACAGGGTTTTAAAGTCAGGATCTCCACTCTTCATCTTACCAGCCATTAGATTACTCTGTAAGACTTCAAACTCAGAGATTGGGTCATTGATAATACCATCTGGGCTCTTGGCAATACTGTTACTGGTATCAATCTGGTACCTTGCTACTAGTCCTTGCTCTAGTAAAGATGCTGAGGAAAATATATTTTTATTTAATAAAAAAAAAAAAAAAAACCAGAGGCTCATCTGTGCCTGGATCGCTCACCTGAATTTGTTTCAATGTTCAATGAAGTCTAGATTTTAAGAAAAATCATTATATTCATTTTTACATAGGATCCAATGTTCAAATTATTATTAAAAATAAAAATTCTATATAATTTTCAAATATGCAAAATTTCCGAATTTGGGCCCATTTTACACCCCTTTTCGAAATAAAATATTGTTCCATCAATAACCCCATTATGATGAACACTACTTACCACTCTAAATTCACAAATTACTGTATTCATAAATTATTGTGAATATAAGACTACGTATGTGTATGAGGCTTACAAACTGGGATAAAGGTGAGGTTCAATGAGCCTTACCCCAGTTTTGTGTAGAATACGGGTCTAGGACAAAAGACCTCCAATAATAAAAAGTATAGGTTAATGGTTTTTGTTTCATATATAATATATTTTTTCCTGTGTCTTTGTTTAACTGTTTGGATATGTAAAATTTTCTTTATATTTTATAACATGATTCAAGACATTTTTTTACCTCTGTATTTTAATTCATTTATTTTTGAAACATGAAGATATTATAAACAATTGAAGTATTTGTTTAAGAATTATAATAACCCTCATCAAAGAAAGTCAAAACAAAAATAAAGTTGTTTTATCTTTAAAAAAATCAGAGTATATAAAAAAAAAACAAAGTGAGAAAATAACTCATTCATTACTTTTAAGAACTTCAAAGGTTGAAAAGGTAATCATTGTTTATCAATAAAAACAACTCCTGATTAACTTTACCTGATTAATTTCAATTTAAGGAATTAAGCAGGTTTTTTTTAATTTACACTTTATAAATGAATATAACAATGAACAAAATGTGGACAAATATGTTTTTAAAGTATTTTATTTTTTGTATTAATTCTTTGAGATATCTTTTAAAATCACCATCAATATAAAACAAATGTAATAAGATTGTATGATTATTTCATTATTGGGGGGCTTTTTGTCAGGATTTTTTTTTCTCCTAGGGGGGCTTTTGTCCGGGGGGGGGCTTTGTCCTGTTCTCGTAGAATACACATCAACTTTATATTTTAAGACACTGCATTAGTATTGTTTTTATCCTGCAGAAAAATCATATTAATTCATGGACGTTTATGTTTTGAATTAAATAATAAAATTATACAATTATCCCTTGATTGCCCCTTTTGATATTTTCTTTCAATAGGAAGTGAACTGGAATGACATGAAAATTAAATACCACTAAAAAAAAAATTGTTGCAATTTGGAAGATAATCATGAAATTTAGCTCCAGAGAAAAAAAAAACTTATACGCTACCTCCTGGTTTAGCATTTAACATCAACATTGTCTTCCATCTTGATTTCTGTTCATGATATTTCACAATGTAGTCAATCAGTAGATCTTCTCTTTCTCTATAAAACAATATATTAGAGTGAGTGAGTGATTGTTGTTTAACGCCACTTCAGCAATTTTAAAGCTATATCATGAGGAGAACAAGTTACATTTAGATGAGATGATGATGATGCCTGCTTTGTACTAGACCAACACGATTAGTTGGATTTTTATAGTGTTAGCTCACTGAATCAACAGTCTGACGGTAAACATGTTGTTCCACTAAGACACATTGTCCTGGTTCTGAACCAGTGTTCCACTAGGAGATATTTACCCTAATTCTGAACCAATGTTCCACTAGGAGATATTTACCCTAATTCTGAACCAGTGTTCCACTAGGAGATATTTACCCTAATTCTGAACCAATGTTCCACTAGGAGATATTTACCCTAATTCTGAACCAGTGTTCCACTAGGAGATATTTACCCTAATTCTGAACCAGTGTTCCACTAGGAGATATTTACCCTAATTCTGAACCAGTGTTCCACTAGGAGATATTTACCCTAATTCTGAACCAGTGTTCCACTAGGAGATATTTACCCTAATTCTGAACCAGTGTTCCACTAGGAGATATTTACCCTAATTCTGAACCAATGTTCCACTAGGAGATATTTACCCTAATTCTGAACCAGTGTTCCACTAGGAGATATTTACCCTAATTCTGAACCAGTGTTCCACTAGGAGATATTTACCCTAATTCTGAACCAGTGTTCCACTAGGGAGATATTTACCCTAATTCTGAACCAGTGTTCCACTAGGAGATATTTACCCTAATTCTGAACCAGTGTTCCACAAGGAGATATTTACCCTAATTCTGAACCAGTGTTCCACTAGGAGATATTTACCCTAATTCTGAACCAGTGTTCCACTAGGAGATATTTACCCTAATTCTGAACTAGTGTTCCACTAGGAGATATTTACCCTAATTCTGAACCAGTGTTCCACTAGGAGATATTTACTCTAATTCTGAACCAGTGTTCCACTAGGAGATATTTACCCTAATTCTGAACCAGTGTTCCACTAGGAGATATTTACTCTAATTCTGAACCAGTGTTCCACTAGGAGATATTTACCCTAATTCTGAACCAGTGTTCCACTAGGAGATATTTACCCTAATTCTGAACCAGTGTTCCACTAAGAGATATTTACCCTAATCTTTGCTCCTACTACTTACTGCTGCCCGCGTAGAAGCAAAGAAAGAGCAAATATTAATTGTAATTTGTATAGTCTTTAGTTTGACCTGACCGACAATTCAACCAATGATCTACCCTACTTGAAGCAGGCATGCTAACCATTACACACAGAGGGCAGACATGCTAACCATTACACACAGAGGGCAGGCATGCTAACCATTACACACAGAGGGCAGGCATGCTAACCATTACACACAGAGGGCAGGCATGCTAACCATTACACACAGAGGGCAGGCATGCTAACCATTACACACAGAGGGCAGGCATGCTAACCATTACACACCGAGGGCAGGCATGCTAACCATTACACACAGAGGGCAGGCATGCTAACCAATACACACAGAGGGCAGGCATGCAAGCCATTACACACAGAGGGCAGGCATACTAACCATTACACAGAGGGCAGGCATACTAACCATTACACACAGAGGGCAGGCATGCTAACCATTACACACAGAGGGCAGGCATGCTAACCATTACACACAGAGGGCAGGCATGCTAACCATTACACACAGAGGGCAGGCATGCTAACCATTACACACAAGAGGGCAGGCATGCTAACCATTACACACAGAGGGCAGGCATGCTAATCATTACACACAGAGGGCAGGCATGCTAACCATTACACACAGAGGGCAGGCATGCCAACCATTGCACACAGAGGGCAGGCATGCCAACCATTATACACAGAGGGCAGGCATGCTAACCATTACACACAGAGGGCAGGCATGCTAACCATTACATACAGAGGCAGAGCTCCAGATAATTTTCAAGTCCAAAGGGTAATTACCCCCTACTTTTGAAAATGATGCATATTTGCATATTTTCTTTGCACTGTTGTACTCTCTACTTCAGAAAAGATTGCTTAGATGTACACTTTTAAAATTATGTTTGACACAAGTGTTATTCAACAAATGCAGGATGCAAGTGAAATGTATATCTCTGTTTAATTTGACACGATTGTGTCATGATTATTAATAAAATGTTGTAAATAGTTTGTTTTTTGCTCGTCGACTTCGGCAGTTTTCACAGCCGTGTTGATAATGTCATCAATGATTCCTTTAACTATACTGTCACTAGACACAGATGAAACTGTCAGGAACTTAAAATATATAATTTTCCGTAGAATGCTTATTCATGTTCTTGCTCATTTTCAACGAACAACGTGTTCCCAAATTTACTTTCGTTTTAGTTCTTACTTATTATGTAAACCTCATTTATTTGTAATATTGACCGCGATTGGATGATTTATCGTAAACATCCAATCAGATCTCTTTTGACATCAATGCTTAGAAAGGCAAGCATTATGTACCCCTCAGATGTATACGCTCTCTCCTTCGAAAAGTATAAAGGGAAGTAATTACGGGGAATTTCTCAGACAAAAATGTATTGTTATGTACACGACTGTACAAGTACGCTCCGAATTTGGAAAGTTTGCTTACACAGCAATATGTATGCGTAATGTGTACACTCTGATCTGATAATACATGCGTTTTTACTCGTTTTCATAGCGTAAAAAACGCAAATACGCAGCTTATCTGGAGCTCTGCAGAGGGCATGCATGCTAACCATTACACACAGAGGGCAGGCATGCTAACCATTACACACAGAGGGCAGGCATGCTAACCATTACACACAGAGGGCAGGCATGCTAACCATTACACACAGAGGGCAGGCATGCTAACCATTACACACAGAGGGCAGGCATGCTAACCATTACACACAGAGGGCATGCATGCTAACCATTACACACAGAGGGCAGGCGTGCTAACCATTACACACAGAGGGCAGGCATGCTAACCATTATACACAGAGGGCAGGCATGCTAACCATTACACACAGAGGGCAGGCATGCTAACCATTACATACAGAGAGCATGCATGCTAACCATTACACACAGAGGGCAGGCATGCTAACCATTACACACAGAGGGCAGGCATGCTAACCATTACCCACAGAGGGCAGGCAGTTCAAAATTCTTTTGATAGACCACCTCTCTTAGAACTTAGAAAAGTGCAAAATCTGTTGACATCAGGGGTAGTGTCTCAAGAGAAGCAAAACTGTATTACCATGGTAACCAATTATATACTGTACCTTGTCGTTGATGAGCATGGGAAAAAACCAAACAGGAAGTGCCACACCTCTTTTCTTATACTAGGATCTACACCTCCTGTAAAAGAAATAAAATAATTTTATACTCCTGCAAGGTAATCAATGAAAACATATGCTAATTGGAACGTGTACAATAAGAAATTGATTTTCTGATGTCAAAGGTCAATCTGAACCATATTTGGCAGGTATTGTATAAGAGACAGGAACTGCTTACCCTTCGTGAGCACATGGGTTCACCCCCGGTTTTTCGTGGGGTCCGTGTTGCTATTTTTTTTTAGTTTTCTGTGTTTTGTTTGTCTTAAGTCTTGTTTCTTGTGTGACCAATAATTAATGTTGTCAGTTTCTCTGGATTCTTGATTGCCCCATTGGTTTTCTCTAACCTTTATTATCAATCAATTGTGGCCAGAAAAATTACTACAAAATATTTTTGTCGTCGATATTTAAAAAAAAACATTGTAACATTGATAGAGTCCAGATAAAGACCACAACAGATCAGCAAGTGAATTTCTTTTTACACCAAATATACAGAAGTGAACCAATACCAAACAATTAAAGATTTATTAGTTTTATTTTCTGCATACTGGACTCATTAAAAACTTTAAGAATAAGTATGTTCTGCAAGACTATCTTTCAAGGCTGATTTGACTATAGTCTAACTCATATACAAAGTCCCAATCAAATTGTGGGGAGTCCCACTAATGTATTTTGTATTTTTATTTTGGTACAAAATGGTCTTTGGTGAGTCCCAGACACAAGTTATGAGTCCAGGACTTATCATCTAGATGAATTGCAAGTATCATTGATTTTTTTTTTTAATATTACATATTTTATTTATTAATTATAACCAGAGATCCTTGCAACTCGCCTAGATGAGTCCTGGACCAGAGATCCTTACAACTCGCCTAGATGAGTCCTGGACCAGAGATCCTTACAACTCGCCTAGATGAGTCCTGGACCAGAGATCCTTACAACTCGCCTAGATGAGTCCTGGACCAGAGATCCTTACAACTCGCCTAGATGAGTCCTGGACCAGAGATCCTTACAACTCGCCTAGATGAGTCCTGGACCAGAGATCCTTACAACTCGCCTAGATGAGTCCTGGACCAGAGATCCTTACAACTCGCCTAGATGAGTCCTGGACCAGAGATCCTTACAACTCGCCTAGATGAGTCCTGGACCAGAGATCCTTACAACTTGCCTAGATGAGTCCTGGACCAGAGATCCTTACAACTCGCCTAGATGAGTCCTGGACCAGAGATCCTTACAACTTGCCTAGATGAGTCCTGGACCAGAGATCCTTACAACTCGCCTAGATGAGTCCTGGACCAGAGATCCTTACAACTCGCCTAGATGAGTCCTGGACCAGAGATCCTTACAACTCGCCTAGATGAGTCCTGGACCAGAGATCCTTACAACTCGCCTAGATGAGTCCTGGACCAGAGATCCTTGCAACTCGCCTAGATGAGTCCTGGACCAGAGATCCTTACAACTCGCCTAGATGAGTCCTGGACCAGAGATCCTTACAACTCGCCTAGATGAGTCCTGGACCAGAGATCCTTACAACTTGCCTAGATGAGTCCTGGACCAGAGATCCTTACAACTCGCCTAGATGAGTCCTGGACCAGAGATCCTTACAACTTGCCTAGATGAGTCCTGGACCAGAGATCCTTACAACTCGCCTAGATGAGTCCTGGACCAGAGATCCTTACAACTCGCCTAGATGAGTCCTGGACCAGAGATCCTTACAACTCGCCTAGATGAGTCCTGGACCAGAGATCCTTACAACTCGCCTAGATGAGTCCTGGACCAGAGATCCTTACAACTCGCCTACATGAGTCCTGGACCAGAGATCCTTACAACTCGCCTAGATGAGTCCTGGACCAGAGATCCTTACAACTCACCTAGATGAGTCCTGGACCAGAGATCCTTACAACTCGCCTAGATGAGTCCTGGACTCACAACATTTTTCAAATTTTAGATTCTTACTAGTGGGACTGTATTCCTGTAAATTTAATTCATTTTCATAATTTTTAAGAATATGATACCCATAAATACAGCTTTTCTAAGAGCATGTTCATCGACAATTCTACCATCTTCGTCAAACATCTTTTGAAACTCTTCTCTACACAATGGCTTCTCCCTTTTAAAACTTGGACTAAACATCCCATCATGCTTCTTCTCTTCCTCTGTACAAGTCTTCTTACAATCCAAATGTAGAGACCTCTTCCTTCCATTGTTTGCTGAAGTTTCTGCATCATTTTGGTGGGTGCCAATTTTACATGTGGTATTTTGACGAATATTTGGTTTTGACATAAAATTTTGAGTATTAGATTCTTGCTGTACAATATCAGGTCTTTGGTCCAATATGTCTACCTCCTGGTTTGTATCGTGTGGACTAGATTTAGTTATACTCTGATTTGATAGTTCCTCTACGTTTAAATTTTCCTCACTTTGCCCAATGTCAGCGTTACTTCTACTTTCATTTTGTAGCGTCTTAAATTTGTCAGAGTCATCTATAGTTTTACATGACTGCTCACTACTTTGGTTAGAAATAATCGGATAATGATTGCAGTCATTTCCATTTTGACTAGAAAGTGGGCCTTTAGGACATGATACTAACTGATTGATTTCATCTTCTGTTTGACAATTCTTACACTCACTATTATTACTTTGAGCTATTGAAAAACGGTTGAAATTGTGAAATTCCTGTTCACTTTTTGTTTTTGTTATGCCACAATCACAACTTGTTGACTCACCATGAATAAAATCTGTCTTTGAAATTGCTCTATCTTTGTTTTCTGAACTACCTACTTTTTTGGAACTAGAATTATTAGTCTTGGTTCCTTGTTCGTGATTAGTTTTGCCATCTTTCACAGTCTTCTTAGTTATAAATTTTGCACAATTTACATTTATTTGGCAATTGTCCAAAGAGGAAACAAGCAAGCTGTGATCAGGTCTATTTTCATCAACCAATATTTCATTTCCAAAAATTTGTCTTACTGCAACACTTCCAGTGACAGTGGGTATCACGTAATCTGTGGATTCATCTTCGATAGCATCTACAAACTCAAAGGACTCATCTTCACTTGATAATCTGTTGAAAAGACAAGATATTTATTTAAACACATATTTAATCCTGCCACATTTTTGTAGGTTTCAACAACATGTCAGTTATATTGTGGCGGTCAGTTTTATTTGTGGAGGAAACCGGAGAAAACCACCGACCTGCCGCAATTCTATGACAAACTTTATCACATAATATTGTCGAGGGCACCTCACCATGAATGGGGTTTTTAACTGACAACTTTAGTGGTGGTAGGCATTGATTATATGTACAGGTAGTTGTAAACCCAATGACGACCATTATGGCCCCCACATTTTTGTACCTGCCCCAATCTCGGACTTGGATTTCGAACGTCGTACGTCATGGTCTTTTTGTTTTTTTGTTTAGTGAGTTAAGATGAGAGGTGATTGTTCGTTTTGTTGATATTGGTGGAATTGTTGACCATTACTGTCTAAACTTTTTTTTCCGATTATCATAAAATAAAATACAATCTCAAATAAATCATTTCTTCGGACAGTTAGCTTGTTTGTACGATGAAACCTTCTAAGTCAAACCCTGAATAAACCCAAATCCTGTATAAACTGAACTTTAAATAAAGTCCGAATAAAGTAAATCTTTGTTAATTCAACTTGTATAAATCAAACACTTGTCTATTCCAAACAAAAAAGTTGGTTTGAAGGAGGTTCGTTTAAATAGGTTTCAGTGGAAAATATTCTGGATAATCCACGATATTTCAGTAAAAACACCTCACCATGAACACGGTTCGAACTCTCAACTACTGGTGATAGGCACTGATTGCACAGGTAGTTGTAAATCCAACTACCATATGACAACGACCATGACTGCACCACGTATTGTAGCTTTATTTACAACAACCTATACAATCAGTGCCCATCACCACTAAAGTTTTTGTTCAAAACCCGCTTATGACAAGGTGTACTGGATGACATTACAATGTACATGTATCATTGTATGTGATATTAAGTTTGTCAGAGACTTGTGACAATTTGGTGGGTTTTTTTCGGGTACTCTGGTTTCCTCCACCAATAAAACTGACCGTCACACTATAACTGAAATATTGCTAAAAGTGACATTAAACACCAAAAACCAACCAAGCCAAACCAATTATTTTTCTCCGCAGGGAACGATCACCTACAAAGTCCGGAGATGTTGACACCACTTACCAACCAACCACGTCAACCAACCACGTAAGTCTGATATTTATGTTAATGTAAGTAAATAAGTCGGCAAAGAAGGGGAGATAATTTATAGAAAAAAAATATATTTGAAAAATCAATGACAAAATAAAATCTTGCAATGAATAAAAGAGAATGGAGGAAATAGTGTCATAGTGATAAGTTTTCAATGTTGGGAAATAAATGTAAGAGAAAACCAAAGGGCAATCGAGAATGGACAATCCAGAAAAACTGACAACAATGTACACAAGACACAGGACAAAGACAAACAAAACAAAAAACACAACACAGAAATCCAAAAAGACAAGCAACACGGGCCCCACCAAAAACTGCAGGTGAACACCACTATACGCAAACAAGCACAAATAATGTCAGTGTTCCAGCTAGGAATTGAAAATGGAGGGTCGCGACTTTGGAAAAAGGGCACTTCAGCACGTCAAAAACTATGAAAAAGGGCAATATAGTTATTTTCAGTTACTTACTATTAAAATGTCTTTCAGCACTACATGTTCAGCTCTTTGTATCAATGCATCTACATGACTCATTGTTTATATATATATGTTATTACATTGACATATGTATAGAAATGCAGTTAAAACCTGAAGATCAATAAAAAGACTTGTGCTAAAAAGAATATTAGTGTTATGAATGTTCCAGATACAATTTTAACAAAAATAAAAGTCACACTATGTTTACAAGTCTTCTGTTTTTGTGTTTAAAAAAGGCATGTACACACTCATCAATGATGGAATTAAAAAGTGTCTGATCACAGTTGTACTTAATGTTCAAAATTTTGGAAAGTGTCTCAGTTTTAATGTTAGCTCTGTGGCTGGTTTTGATTAAGGCAACTGAGAGAAATTCTCTCAACTTCTGCAGTGCTCAAAGGCTGTATGACAGCAATGCTGTACAGTTTGGAGACAAGTGGATACATTGAAGAAAAATTCTTGTCTTTGTCAGTTTGTGATCTACAGACTGAAATAGTTCATTCAAGTGAGTTAAGGATCTGTTGTCAGAGGAGGACAAAATCTGTATAAATTCCTGCCACTGAATGAGCAGAGACTCAGAGTCCCAGACTTTTAGAAATTCGTCGGACCGAGCGAGAAGAAAATCACAAGGACCGGCAATACTGTTTGTGTATTTTGTTTTGCACCGGAAATCGGAAATGCAACTGGTATGCCGGAACGATCACGGTCAACTCGGAATTAGATTCTGCTTCAAATGACATTTACTTCTTAAACATGCAACTGTTTCCATGGTAATTCTATTAATCATTGTATTTTTAGTTCACCTGGACCAAAGGTCCAGGTGAACTATTGCCATCACTTGGCGTCCGTCGTCTTGTCGTCTGTCGTCTGTAAACTTTTCACATTTCAAGCTTCTTCTCCGAAACCACTTGGCCGATTGGAACCGAACTTAGCAGAAATGTTCCTTGGATGGTCCTCTACAAAGTTACTGTTTTTCGTTCCAGTCGAATATTCAATATGGCTGCCAGGGCCAATAATATGCTCTGATTGGCTGAAATTTCAAAGATCTTCTTCTCTGAAACTAATGAACTGACTGAACCCAAACTGTAAAGGAATGATCATTGGAATGTCCTTTACCAAGTTACTGTTTTTTATGCCGATCGGAAATCCAAGATGGCCGCCATCGCAGGACATAGATTAACATTGGACCCTATGGGAAAATGTTCAAATGCCTTCTTCTCAGAAACTACAAATATGATTAAAGCCAAACTGTACATGAATGTTCATTGGATGGTCCTCTACAATCTTAAGGTTTTTTGTTCCGATATGAAATTCAAAATGGCGGCTACGGCAGGACTTAGTTTAACATTGGACCCTATGGGAAAAATGTTTCAAAATGCTTCTTCTCTGAAACCACTTGGACAGTTGAAACCAAACTGCCCAGGAATGATCATTGGAAGGTCCTCTACAAGGTGTGTGTTTTTTATGCCGATCGGAAATCCAAGATGGCCACCACCGCAGGACATAGATTAACATTGGACCCTATGGGAAAATGTTCAAATGCCTTCTTCTCAGAAACTTCAAATATGATTAAAGCCAAACTGTACATGAATGTTCATTGGATGGTCCTCTACAAACTGTACGTTTTTTGTTCCGATATGAAATTCAAAATGGCGGCTACGGCAGGACTTAGTTTAACATTGGACCCTATGGGGAAAATGTTTCAAAACGCTTCTTCTCTGAAACCACTTGGACAGTTGAAACCAAACTGCCCAGGAATGATCATTGGAAGGTCCTCTACAAAATATTTGTTTTTTATGCCGATCGGAAATCCAAGATGGCCGCCACCGCAATACATAGATTAACATTGGACCCTATGGGAAAATGTTCAAATGCCTTCTTCTCAGAAACTACAAATATGATTAAAGCCAAACTGTACATGAATGTTCATTGGATGGTCCTCTACAAACTTTACGTTTTTTGTTCCGATAAGAAATTCAAAATGGCGGCTACGGCAGGACTTAGTTTAACATTGGACCCTATGGGAAAAATGTTTCAAAACGCTTCTTCTCTGAAACCACTTGGATAATTGAAACCAAACTACCCAGGAATGTTCATTGGATGGTCCTCTACAAACTGTACGTTTTTTGTTCCGGTATGAAATTCAAAATGGCGGCTACGGCGGGACTTAGTTTAACATTGGACCTTATGGGAAAAATGTTTCAAAACGCTTCTTCTCTGAAACCACTTGGATAATTGAAACCAAACTGCCCAGGAATGATCATTGGAAGGTCCTCTACAAGGTGTGTGTTTTTTATGCCGATCAGAAATCCAAGATGGCCGCCATCGCAGGACATAGATTAACATTGGACCCTATGGGAAAATGTTCAAATGCCTTCTTCTCAGAAACTACAAATATGATTAAAGCCAAACTGTACATGAATGTTCATTGGATGGTCCTCTACAATCTTAAGGTTTTTTGTTCCGATATGAAATTCAAAATGGCGGCTACGGCAGGACTTAGTTTAACATTGGACCCTATGGGAAAAATGTTTCAAAATGCTTCTTCTCTGAAACCACTTGGACAGTTGAAACCAAACTGCCCAGGAATGATCATTGGAAGGTCCTCTACAAGGTGTGTGTTTTTTATGCCGATCGGAAATCCAAGATGGCCACCACCGCAGGACATAGATTAACATTGGACCCTATGGGAAAATGTTCAAATGCCTTCTTCTCAGAAACTACAAATATGATTAAAGCCAAACTGTACATGAATGTTCATTAGATGGTCCTCTACAAACTTTACGTTTTTTGTTCCGGTATGAAATTCAAAATGGCGGCTACGGCGGGACTTAGTTTAACATTGGACCCTATGGGAAAAATGTTTCAAAACGCTTCTTCTCTGAAACCACTTGGATAATTGAAACCAAACTGCCCAGGAATGATCATTGGAAGGTCCTCTACAAGGTGTGTGTTTTTTATGCCGATCGGAAATCCAAGATGGCCACCACCGCAGGACATAAATTAACATTGGACCCTATGGGAAAATGTTTAAATGCCTTCTCCTCAGAAACTGCAAATATGATTAAAGCCAAACTGTACATGAATGTTCATTAGATGGTCCTCTACAAACTGTACGTTTTTTGTTCCGGTATGAAATTCAAAATGGCGGCTACGGCGGGACTTAGTTTAACATTGGACCCTATGGGAAAAATGTTTCAAAACGCTTCTTCTCTGAAACCACTTGGATAATTGAAACCAAACTGCCCAGGAATGTTCATTGGAAGGTCCTCTACAAAGTTTCTGTTTTTTTATGCTGATCGAAAATTCAAGATGGCCGCCACCGCAGGACATAGATTAACATTGGACCCTATGGGAAAATATTCAAATGCCTTTTTCTCAGAAACTACAAATATGATTAAAGCCAAACTGTACATGAATGTTCATTGGATGGTCCTCTACAATCTTAAGGTTTTTTGTTCCGATATGAAATTCAAAATGGCGGCTACGGCAGGACTTAGTTTAACATTGGACCCTATGGGAAAAATGTTTCAAAATGCTTCTTCTTTGAAACCACTTGGACAGTTGATACCAAACTGCCCAGGAATGATCATTGGAAGGTCCTCTACAAAGTTTCTGTTTTTTATGCCGATCGGAAATCCAAGATGGCCGCCACCGCAGGACATAGATTAACATTGGACCCTATGGGAAAATATTCAAATGCCTTCTTCTCAGAAACTACAAATATGATTAAAGCCAAACTGTACATGAATGTTCATTAGATGGTCCTCTACAAACTGTACGTTTTTTGTTCCGGTATGAAATTCAAAATGGCGGCTACGGCGGGACTTAGTTTAACATTGGACCCTATGGGAAAAATGTTTCAAAACGCTTCTTCTCTGAAACCACTTGGATAATTGAAACCAAACTGCCCAGGAATGATCATTGGAAGGTCCTCTACAAGGTGTGTGTTTTTTATGCCGATCGGAAATCCAAGATGGCCACCACCGCAGGACATAGATTAACATTGGACCCTATGGGAAAATGTTCAAATGCCTTCTTCTCAGAAACTGCAAATATGATTAAAGCCAAACTGTACATGAATGTTCATTGGATGGTCCTCTCCAAACTGTACGTTTTTTGTTCCGATATGAAATCCAAATGGCGGCTATGGCAGGACTTAGTTTAACATTGGACCCTATGGGGAAAATGTTTCAAAACGCTTCTTCTCTGAAACCACTTGGACAGTTGAAACCAATCTGCCCAGGAATGATCATTGGAAGGTCTTCTACAAATTTTATGTTTTTTATGCCGATCGGAAATCCAAAATGGCCGCCACCGCAATACATAGATTAACATTGGACCCTATGGGAAAATGTTCAAATGCCTTCTTCTCAGAAACTACAAATATGATTAAAGCCAAACTGTACATGAATGTTCATTGGATGGTCCTCTACAAACTTTACGTTTTTTGTTCCGATAAGAAATTCAAAATGGCGGCTACGGCAGGACTTAGTTTAACATTGGACCCTATGGGGAAAATGTTTCAAAACGCTTCTTCTCTGAAACCACTTGGATAATTGAAACCAAACTGCCCAGGAATGTTCATTGGAAGGTCCTCTACAAAGTTTCTGTTTTTTTATGCCGATCGAAAATTCAAGATGGCCACCACCGCAGGACATAGATTAACATTGGACCCTATGGGAAAATGTTCAAATGCCTTCTTCTCAGAAACTACAAATATGATTAAAGCCAAACTGTACATGAATGTTTATTAGATGGTCCTCTACAAAGTTTACGTTTTTTGTTCTGATATGAAATTCAAAATGGCGGCTATGGCAGGACTTAGTTTAACATTGGACCCTATGGGAAAAATGTTTCAAAATGCTTCTTCTCTGAAACCACTTGGATAATTGAAACCAAACTGCCCAGGAATGATTATTGGAAGGTCCTCTACAAGGTTTGTGTTTTTTATGCCGATCGGAAATCCAAGATGGCCACCACCACAGGACATAGATTAACATTGGACCCTATGGGAAAATGTTCAAATGCCTTCTTCTCAGAAACTACAAATATGATTAAAGCCAAACTGTACATGAATGTTCATTGGATGGTCCTCTACAAACTGTACGTTTTTTGTTCTGATATGAAATTCAAAATGGCGGCTATGGCAGGACTTAGTTTAACATTGGACCCTATGGAATTTTTTTTTCAAAATGCTTCTTCTCTGAAACCACTTGGACAGTTGAAACCAAACTGCCCAGGAATGATCATTCGAAGGTCCTCTGTTTTTTATGCCGATCGGAAATCCAAGATGGCTGCCACCACAGGTCATAGTATTAACACAGAACCATATGGGGAAAATACAGAAATATATTCTTCTCTGAAGCTATTGCACTGATTGAACCTAAACTGTGCATCAATCATTGGAAGGTCCTTTACAAACTTTGTGTTTTTTATGTTGATCGTAATTCCAAGATGACTACCACTGCAGGACATAGTTTTTACATAGGACCAATTGGTTTTTTTTATTACCAGGTGAACGATACAGGCTCTTGAGAGCCTCTGGTTATAATTTAAACTGGCTTTGATGCATCAACGCGACCATTTCGTGTGTTTATATTTGAAAACATGGCGGGTCTGGTTTTTAGTTCACCTGGACAAATCCATGTGAACTATTGCCATCACTTGGCATCCGTCGTCTGTCGTCTGGCGTCCGGCGTCTGTCGTCTGTAAACTTTTCACATTTCAAGCTTCTTCTCCGAAACCACTTGGCCGATTGGAACCGAACTTAGCAGGAATGTTCCTTGGATGGTCCTCTACAAAGTTACTGTTTTTCGTTCCAGTCGAATATTCAATATGGATGCCAGGGCCAATAATATGCTCTGATTGGCTGAAATTTCAAAGATCTTCTTCTCTGAAACTAATGAACTGACTGAACCCAAACTGTAAAGGAATGATCATTGGAATGTCCTTTACCAAGTTACTGTTTTTTATGCCGATATGAAATCCAAGATGGCCGCCATCGCAGGACATAGATTAACATTGGACCCTATGGGAAAATGTTCAAATGCCTTCTTCTCAGAAACTACAAATATGATTAAAGCCAAACTGTACAGGAATGTTCATTGGATGGTCCTCTACAATCTTAAGGTTTTTTGTTCCGATATGAAATTCAAAATGGCGGCTACGGCAGGACTTAGTTTAACATTGGACCCTATAGGAAAAATGTTTCAAAATGCTTCTTCTCTGAAACCACTTGGACAGTTGAAACCAAACTGCCCAGGAATGATCATTGGAAGGTCCTCTACAAAATTTCTGTTTTTATGCCGATCGGAAATCCAAGATGGCCGCCACCGCAGGACATAGATTAACATTGGACCCTATGGGGAAATATTCAAATGCCTTCTTCTCAGAAACTACAAATATGATTAAAGCCAAACTGTACATGAATGTTCATTACATGGTTCTCTACAAACTGTACGTTTTTTGTTCCGGTATGAAATTCAAAATGGCGGCTACGGCAGGACTTAGTTTAACATTGGACCCTATGGGAAAAATGTTTCAAAACGCTTCTTCTCTGAAACCACTTGGATAATTGAAACCAAACTGCCCAGGAATGATCATTGGAAGGTCCTCTACAAGGTGTGTGTTTTTTATGCCGATCGGAAATCCAAGATGGCCACCACCGCAGGACATAGATTAACATTGGACCCTATGGGAAAATGTTCAAATGCCTTCTTCTCAGAAACTGCAAATATGATTAAAGCCAAACTGTACATGAATGTTCATTAGATGGTCCTCTACAAACTGTACGTTTTTTGTTCCGATATGAAATTCAAAATGGCGGCTACGGCGGGACTTAGTTTAACATTGGACCCTATGGGAAAAATGTTTCAAAACGCTTCTTCTCTGAAACCACTTGGATAATTGAAACCAAACTGCCCAGGAATGTTCATTGGAAGGTCCTCTACAAAGTTTCTGTTTTTTTATGCCGATCGAAAATTAAAGATGGCCGCCACCGCAGGACATAGATTAACATTGGACCCTATGGGAAAATGTTCAAATGCCTTCTTCTCTGAAACTACAAATATGATTAAAGCCAAACTGTACATGAATGTTCATTGGATGGTCCTCTACAACCTTAAGGTTTTTTGTTCCGATATGAAATTCAAAATGGCGGCTACGGCAGGACTTAGTTTAACATTGGACCCTATGGGAAAAATGTTTCAAAACGCTTCTTCTCTGAAACCACTTGGATAATTGAAACCAAACTGCCCAGGAATGATCATTGGAAGGTCCTCTACAAAGTTTCTGTTTTTTATGCCGATCGGAAATCCAAGATGGCCGCCACCGCAGGACATAGATTAACATTGGACCCTATGAGAAAATATTCAAATGCCTTCTTCTCAGAAACTACAAATATGATTAAAGCCAAACTGTACATGAATGTTCATTAGATGGTCCTCTACAAACTTTACGATTTTTGTTCCGGTATGAAATTCAAAATGGCGGCTACGGCAGGACTTAGTTTAACATTGGACCCTATGGGAAAAATGTTTCAAAACGCTTCTTCTCTGAAACCACTTGGATAATTGAAACCAAACTGCCCAGGAATGATCATTGGAAGGTCCTCTACAAGGTGTGTGTTTTATATGCCGATCGGAAATCCAAGATGGCCACCACCACAGGACATAGATTAACATTGGACCCTATGGGAAAATGTTCAAATGCCTTCTTCTCAGAAACTACAAATATGATTAAAGCCAAACTGTACATGAATGTTCATTGGATGGTCCTCTACAAACTACGTTTTTTGTTCTGATATGAAATTCAAAATGGCGGCTACGGCAGGACTTAGTTTAACATTGGACCCTATGGGAAAAATGTTTCAAAACGCTTCTTCTCTGAAACCACTTGGATAATTGAAACCAAACTGCCGAGGAATGATCATTGGAAGGTCCTCTACAAGGTGTGTGTTTTTTATGCCGATCGGAAATCCAAGATGGCTGCCACCACAGGTCATAGTATTAACACAGAACCATATGGGGAAAATACAGAAATATATTCTTCTCTGAAGCTATTGCACTGATTGAACCTAAACTGTGCATCAATTATTGGAAGGTCCTTTACAAACTTTGTGTTTTTTATGTTGATCGTAATTCCAAGATGACTACCACTGCAGGACATAGTTTTTACATAGGACCAATTGTTTTTTTTTATTACCAGGTGAACGATACAGGCTCTTGAGAGCCTCTGGTTATTGTTACCATCACCGATTCCGTTTAAATTTTAGAATTTTGTAAATTCCGGTCCTACACAATCTCAGTAGGTCCTGCAGAAAATTATTGGGTGCATATTGAATTTTTTTTTCAAAAAGTCTGGAGTCCATGTCAAAATATGTAGCTAAGGCCTCCATTTCAGTATAACCATACATACATTCAATCAAATCAGTTCCTGTGAGATCAAGTATTGCTAACTGATTAATAATATCAGCATCCTCAAACCTTGACTGAATGTTGCTAATTAAAGTGTTTAAAAAAGGCTCTCTAATATTGTTGTGAAAGTTGTCAGGGAGAGGGTCTACAATGCCACAGTCTGGACACAACTGATCCTCTTTTTGTAGCCATGGCCCATTTACTGTTTTTCTACAGATAAGAATTTTCACTGTTTTTTCCAGACTTGTTTTAATGTTTCCAAGATGAACATCCCTTTTCTGAAATACCAGTGATAAACTACAGACATGTGGTATTTATGTTGATCACTATCTTGATGGGATTGGACTTTATCTGTACGCAATAGTTTATAGCCCACATTAGACCACGTTTTACTACCATTGCTTCCATGCGATTGGTGTTTCTTACACAGACGACAAAGCATAACGTCTTGAGAGTTATCATCCACATCAACCTCAGTATCAAAGTACAGCCAAGAATACTGTTTAAGCCACTCTTTATTCAAACCAACTCTATGTTTCCCACTTGGATGTTTTTTTGCGAAAAGTAAGAGGACTCTGAGGTTCTTTCTCAACGATGTCATGTTCAGTCTAGATACATATTAATGTCTGATTTGCTGGTCACTATTGAAAAGATATTGTTGGGCATCATAAGAAATTTGAAAGCAGAAAATTTGTGAAATTCGAAAGGAATTTACTCATCAAATTGGCAAAAAATATTTTATTTTGATTTGCATTAGACATTTTCTATAACTTTATTAATTATAAATTATTCTCAAGTGACTGAAGTGTTTTTAATAGGTCACTAGGTACTTTTACAGAATGTGGATATATTTAAAGGTACATTTGTATGTGCGAGATTTGAATAATTTTTAATAAATGTTTAAATGTTTGTGCTGTCCATCTGTCCATTTCGTAATTTACACGTTTGTCTGCCAGTCTTGTTCAGCTTGTCTCCCATGGTTTGTCTGTCAATGAATCACGATTTTTGATCTCCGTCATACACATTTTTCTTCCTTGTTTTTTGTTTATATATATTTTTAGAAATGCTACTTAGATGCATAAAAATAGTAACAAAATCGGAATGTACAGAATCATAATTTTAAGTTATATGTACCTTGAACGTTGTTCATTGCCAGAAAAAAAAGATGAAATTGGTGTACATGTTTTGGCAATTTTCTTCTTTTCACCTTCAAGCTGAGCCAACTTTCTCATCTTGGATAGCATGTTTGCATGTCTACGTTTGTCATATGAATGAAAAATCTTAAAATAATGTGAGTTTATTTCATGAAATATTGTTTAACGTTTTACAATGACCTAAGGACATATTTCACTGATCAGGTTTACCGAAGTCATAAACTGATCACTTGGTCAGGGCAGGAAATCCGAAATTACTAATTAGCGGACAACAGGTGATTGTTGTTAAAAGCCTTACACCTGCCACGCTTTAACACCTGTACACATTTAATTTGAAATTAATTGGACAAGTTTTGAGACAATGTCACGAGTGGACAACACAAGCGTACACGTTTGGGATTCATGTACGGCATGGAAAGGGCAGAGGGGCACAAGGGATGGCTAAAAAGGGCAGAGGGGTGTAAAATTTCGGGGGCGGGGTGCAGCACCCCTCTATTTTGGTCTAGCTGGAACACTGACTGTTATTAAGACATGAGCCTTCCTACAACTAACTGGAGTTAAAGACGAACCAAACATTGTTCTTGCGCACAAATCGTAGCGGACTTCACAACACAGAACTCAGAACATAAAGACATGTGGTAGGACAAAATGGTGGACATCACTATATGTAAACATACACAAAAACACAATATGACCTCCTACAAACAACTGAAGGTAAAGACGAACCAAACATTGTTCTTGCGCACAAATCGTAGCGGACTTCACAACACAGAACTCAGAACATAAAGACATGTGGTAGGACAAAATGATGGACATCACTATATGTAAGCATACACAAAAACACAATAAGACCTCCTACAAACAACTGATGGTAAAGACGAACCAAACATTGTTCTTGCGCACAAATCGTAGCGGACTTCACAACACAGAACTCAGAACATAAAGACATGTGGTAGGACAAAATGATGGACATCACTATATGTAAACATACACAAAAACACAATATGACCTCCTACAAACAACCGATGGTAAAGACGAACCAAACATTGTTCTTGCACACAAATCGTAGCAGACTTCACAACACAGAACTCAGAACATAAAGACATGTGGTAGGACAAAATGATGGACATCACTATATGTAAACATACACAAAAACACAATAAGACCTCCTACAAACAACTGAAGGTAAAGATGAACCAAACATTGTTTTTATCAGTCTTTGCCTTAATTTTGTTTCTTGTCCAGGGCTTCAGCCAAGTGGGTTAGTGTGAAGACTGTTTTATACAAAAATAGTAACAAGAAATCACAACATGTAACCAAGAACGTAAAAAACAACGCATAAAACTAAAAAGATGAGCAACACGGACAGTCTGCACAATAGGAAGATAATTGATAAACGAAATCCATAGTTAAATAAAATCTTCCAATGAATCAGAGAAGGATCTCAAATAAAAAATTTGGTCTGTTAGTACTAGCTTTAAGCTTAATTTATTACGGTTAACTGGAGTACTGATCTTATTCAATATAAAATGATCTGTCCATTCGACTTGGACATTATGGGATCTTACTTTATGCCAATTTGTTGGTTCCACAGGTGATGCAATTTTTTTTCACCTTTAAATATCCACAGGAGTCGACGGTTTATACAACATTCTAACATGACGTCCTTCATTGACTCTATGAATAATACAGTGATAAAACTCTTGATATATTTTGTCAAGCAAATTATTAACATACATATTTGTAATTCCAAAGTGATTTTCATGTATTCATGCAGGACTGTACAAGTTTGTACAACATTGAAAATTTTTATAGCTTTAATAATACACAACTTTTCAATCTGATAAAAATCTTGAATTTGTGTAACATTTTGTAGTGGAGCCCATTTTTATGTTTTCTTTATTTTTTTTTCATTAACAGCTCCTGAGTTTTGGTGTACGATAACCTACTTTGAATTAGATCAGCAGGTTGGAGAGACGTTTAAAGTTCCTTACAGTTATTCAACAGTGAAAGTTGACGGATACACCGACCCGTCAAGTCTAGATAGATTCTGTCTCGGTCAACTGTCAAATGTTCACAGAACGGAAACAAGTGAACGTGCTCGGTAAGTGATATACAGACTCAGTCGAGTCTAGATAGATTCCGTCTCGGTTCACTGGACAGAAACAAGTGAACGTGCTCTGTAAGACCATACAAAAAAAATGCCTAGGTTCTTAGGCCAATTTTTTTTTTAAATGGAGGCTTTTTTTTTGTTGTTTTTTTTTTCAGAAGTTTTCTTCCTTTTTTCGACAAATTTCATCAAATCCACTACTGCAGCTATTGTGACTCGATCGAGGATGATCTGCTTTATATTGTCAAACAATTTAAATGAAATGTACCTTCCAAAAGCAGCAACTGCCTGAGCCACGTTGCATGACATAGCCACTTGATAGTTCTCAACCTTGGATCTAAAGATAGTAGCTGAAACAGAGCATTTGTCATATTTTTCTGGGAAGGTCCATCCATCTGGAGCAGATTGTCCATTCTTTATGGAATTATACAATTCTGTGAACGTACATGACGTTGAAAAGTCGAAGATAATGCTCCATGGCATCAAAACTTTACTCGAATGAGCAATTTGGCAAGAAATAAGTGCCATGCTTTTGCTGATCAACGATAAATAAAATCCCGTTTGAAATACAATGTAGTTATATTCACCTTTCTATCAAGCGCGCATATGACTCCATTGAAAAAATTCCAGATTTTGACCGTAATAAAAATCGCTAACGCAGGGATTTTGCGAGTGTTTTAGGGGACGCAGCGGGGCCTGAGAACCTAGTTTTATTATTTTTTGATAGCCTATTAAGTGATATACAGACTCAATCAAGACTTAGATAGATTCTGTCCAGGTTCTCTGAACAGAAAACTAGACTGTAAAATTGGTATTTGTTGCTTCTCCACTAAGCATGCAGCATTAAAGGGAAACTTCGTGATTTTTTACATGTTAACTAAATATGTTCCTGGTGATATAAAATACATATTCACAAAGTTTTATCGACATATTTCCACAAATAACGAAGCAAATCGCAAATTTGTAATTTTAATTTCTAATTTTTCAACCAGGCTGTGACGTTTTAAACTAAAAATGCATTATGGGATTGAAATTTAAAGTCTGGGTCGCTGATGTTAAATTCGCCTCATTTAAAGCGCTCAGAGGACTGTAATTTAAATCTAATAACCGTTGGAAAATTAAATACTGAAGTGAACAGCTACGTACCTTTTTGACAAACAACTATTTTAAATGAACAAAATGTTTCATTTCCTTTATATTTACAACGGAGAGTGTTTTACAACAGTCACCTATATTCACTATATATCGGATCCCTTTTAAAATTATGTTCATTTTGTTTTACTGCTAATGTGCTGAAAATTATAATGGATAATTTTGACAACACGTAACTTGTGTATTGATTTCTAGATTCTGTTTTAATCCCTTTTTTAGCTCACCTGACCCAAAGGGTCAGGTGAGCTATTGTCACCACTGAGCGTCCGTCGTCCGTCCGTTAACTTTTCAAATTTTAATCAACTCCTCTGAAGCCACTGGGCCAATTTGAACCAAGCTTTGGTGGAATGGTCCTTGGATGGCCCCCTTCCAAAAGTGTGTCCGGTGATCCCGACTTCCAACCAAAATGGCCGCCAAGCTAGAAATAGAAAAAAGGGGGGGGGGATGAAAATTTAATTGTTCATTGCTGCTTTAGTATAAGTCAAAATGAGCTCAAATTTTACCTGCAGCTACATGGCAAGGAGTAGTTTAACATATATTCCGGATTTTTCTGTGAAATTTTTCTTTCAGCCGATATATACCGATTATGCAAATTAGTCATATTTTGATAAAAGATCACATTTAAGTCTTCTCCTCTGAAACCGCAGAACCAAATTAAATCAAACCTGGCAGGGATGGTCCCTGGGTGCGTCCCTTTCAAAATTGTGTCCGACAGCCCCGCCCTCCTTTCAAGATGGCTGCTGTTACTAAAAATAGAAATTTCTTCAATTGTCTATTGCTGCTTTAGAATAAATCAAAATGAGCTTAAATTTTAACTGCAGCTACATGGTAAGGAGTAGTTTAACATATATTCCGAATTTTTCTGTGAAATTTTTCTTTCAGCTGATTTATACCGATTATGCAAATTAGACATATTTTGATAAAAGATCACATTTAAATCTTCTCCTCTGAAACCGCTGAACCAAATTACACTAAACCTGGCAGGGATGGTCCCTGGGTGCGCCCCTTTCAAAATTGTGTCCGACAGCCCCGCTCTCCATTCAAGATGGCTGCTGTTACAAAAAATAAAAATTTCTTCAATTGTCCATTGCTGCTTTATTATAAATCAAAATGAGCTCAAATTTTAACTGCAGCTACATGACAATGAGTAGATTAACATATATTTTGTGTTTTTCTGTGAATTTTTTCTTTCAACCGATTTATACTGATTATACAAATTAGACATATTTTGATAAAAGATCACATTTAAATCTTCTCTGAAACCGCCAAACCAAATTAAAGCAAATTTGGCTGGGATGGTCCTTGGGTGGTCCCCTTACAATATTGTGTCCGACAGCCCCGCCCTCCATTCAAAATGGCTGCTGTTACTAAAAATAGAAATTTTTTAATTGTCAATTTCCTCTTTATTACAAATCAAAATGAACTCAAATTTTAACTGCAGCTATATGGCAATGAGTAGTTTAACATATATTCTGGCTTTTTCTGTGAGATTTTTTCAGCCAGTTTATTCCGTTTAGGAATATTATGAGATAAAAATCACATCAAAATCTTTTGCTCAGAAATTTGAGTTGAAATGATCTTTGGGTGGCCCACTTTCAAAATTATGTGTAACACCCCCATTTTCTATCAACTTTAGATGTCAAATTGAAAACCAGGTGAGCGATTACAGGCTCCTGGGAGCCTCTAGTTTATAATCATTATCAGTCTTCACGCTTAACTTTTTACCTTACAAGCCCACCGGGCCAGTAAGTTCAATTATTTACAGGCCCACCATCAATTCTACAGGCCCGAATTTGAAAACTACATTAATGACCATTAATTAAAACCACCAAAATTCAAAACATGATGATGTACCAAATATTATGTGGACATGTCAATTATGCATTAGGTAAGACCAGAATGCATGTATAAAAAAAACCAAAAAGACACTTTATTTTGGATTCATGTTTATATTAATCTCCTGAAAATTCTAAAATCATATTGTCAATAGCATCCTCAGTATATTCCATATCATCACTGTCCACCTCCTCCTCCTCCTCATCATCACAACCAATATTGTTATAAGACTCTTATAACAAAAACTTGTGGTGTCATCATTGTGTGTGACATACAATGTATAAGATAAGATAAGATTGTATTGTCCAATCAAGGTCCCAGCAAGGGGCAGAGTCATTACAGTGATTTATATTACACAAAAAAGCAATAAACATTCTAA
Source organism: Bathymodiolus septemdierum (assembly GCA_963383655.1). Lineage (NCBI taxonomy): Eukaryota > Metazoa > Mollusca > Bivalvia > Mytilida > Modiolidae > Bathymodiolus > Bathymodiolus septemdierum. The sequence continues at coordinate 1,280,458 of OY726527.1, forward strand.
TACATAAATGTAATAAACAGTATACAAACAAACAATTTGCAGAAATTAGATTGGTACATAAGTACTAAACATATCTATGTCTCTGATGAGTATAATATTTGGAAGAGTCCACTGGGCAATTACAAAAAAAACAATAAATATATATCATTTGTTGATATTTAATAAGTTATTAACTTCTGAACACCGAAACAGAAATAAACACTTTTATATTTACAAGGGGCTAATTCAATGACAGAAGGCAGATCCAGCGTCCTCCCCATGACCAATGTACATGCATGAGAGCAATGCCATTCATATACAGAGGTCATCAAGGGCCGTTGCCTAAAGGACATTTAGACTAGAAATGATTAAACAAAATGAAATTAAAATGTAATTAATTTGATGATCATTTTTAATATGTACCCCCCCTTTTTTTTTAAATATCACTATGCTTTGAATTAATACCACACAAAATGCAAAAAGTCATATTTGTGTAGCCTTCAGCAGAAGAAATATGTATATGACAATTTGCTCAACGGTCCAACTATATATAGATAGCTAGGGAATGCAAATATAGCACGAACGTATATTGACACTGACAGTCATAAACTGAAGCAAGTAAAGATTGTAATTATTATTTGTCAGACCTCAAATCAGAGTGCAACAATGGAACAAAACTACTGTAGTTCAAAGTCTATTTTCTAACTGCAGAGGTATTAACGTAAGTCTGTCAGCAACAGTTCTATAAATAGATCGCAATTAATAAAAAAAAATACCGATCGGATTTGGATGCAGATCAAAAAAAATCTGAAGTGTCTCCGTGCATTTCAACGAATTTTGAATGACCAACCTTCTCAAATATGAACATATTATATATGTCACAGGATTGAGAAAAAAATTAATCGAAAGTTTGTTTGTTAGCTTCGATCAACATTTCCCGTAGCATGCGTCCCCTTTCTCGTGGTGCCATTTTTATTTGATATTGAACGAAATTAAAGTTTCTTTAAACCGAAATTGATTACTTTTCAAGAAAGTCACTTTCAAAATACTTAATGAATACCATAGAATTACATAAACACGATGTCGATATTTTCACAAATGGCACGTGGGAAAAATACGCAGGCAACATAGGGTGACTCTTCAAAATTACAAGGCTACTTGAACTTCGCTTTTGACCAATGAGAAATCGAAGTCAACCTTCACAAGGCAACTACTTCACCCTCTAACGTGAGCCCTGCTCTTCATCCTTTTCTAAAACCTACATGATGGTAAAAATATCAACCAATCAAATTGCAAAAAACAGACACACCTAAATCTATTTCGAATAACGGAGAACAATAAACTTAATATCTACACACAATATCTTATGAAATCAACTTTTGAAACTATATGACTTTTTTTTCACAGACCGTGTACAATTATACACGCCACAGGCTTCGGACTACCGCCTAATTTCGAAGACTGCACTATTCGGCATGCTGTTTACTGTTATTTTGATTTCCGCATGTAGATGTCCGCTTGGGTGTTTTCTAGTCGGAGGGTAAAATTATACAGGTGTAAAATTCAAGGTGATCGGATTAATCAAATGGGAATTTGAATACACACTGCTTTCCAAGACGAGTTGGTATCGTTTATTATCTATTAAAGATAAAATATTCTTAAAACATTAGAATAAATATAATGTTGAAATAACAGGAACAATTTTTGTTTAAGATGATAAAAAAGTATACACCATCCTTGAAATTATAATTTTTCATTAAGAGAGGCGCCAAATTGGTCTAACTATATATAGCTGTCTCATCATAATAATTTAACGATCGATGTTCATAAAAGATGTGTTAATTTTAATTTTAAATAAAATGATTATGATTTTACTCAATCATTATTTTAACAGTCGGTGTTCATAAAAGATGTTTTAATTAATTTAATTTAATCAAATGATTATGATTTTACTCAATCAATATTTCTTTACTTTTTTTTTTGTTCAACGCATGTTGTTTGTTTGGGAACATTTCTATATAAAGCACCGAAATTAACGTTTTAGTTATAGCTTAAATATGTCGAGCTCAGGTACGGAAAGTGACTAGCGCCTCAAGTGAGGTAGATTTCGACGACTATGGAGAGTTCGGTTACCAACTTGAACCAGAATATACGGAAGAAGAACTCAGACAAATGGAAGAGGCAGCGAGTGCCCAACGTCGGGAAATAGAGAACAACCCACGTCAGAACGACACAAATTTGATATCCACTGATATTCATTTAGACAAAGTTCGAAAGAGATCATGATCATGAGCGGTATAAACAGATGAAGGGCAGTCAAAGATTAAAAAGAGATTAGGCCACACCAGATTTACTTCTTGTTCTTCGGATTTTGTGCTAAAAACCTTGTCCAGAGCGAGCAAGTGATTTAAAAATGTTAATTTCTTTTCCTTTTTTTTGCTTGTCATTTTTGATGAGGCGTGGTGGTATTTAGACGTCACGTGATACTTGGTATTGAGATACTATCAAAATGGCAACTTCCATGTATCGTTGACAGAATTTTAAAATCGATTTCATTCCCTTATCCAACATAATAAAACGCTAATATACATATAAACATCCATATTTATACATCAGGAAAAACATATAAAAAAATATTTTTTTTGCGAAGTTTTGCTTTAAGGAGAATGAGCAAAAAGACTGGTTGGCTCGGAATCAGAATAATGTGTCAGAGTGGAGCGACATGTCTATCCGCGGACTGTTGTTTCAGTGAACTAGCACTATAAAAATCCCAACTCAACTGATGGAGAGGGTTTATGGTGTTTACAGTTGTACAAAGTGAACCTCATCATCATCACATTGAAAAATAACTTGTTCTCGCCATGATATAGCTGAAAAAATTGATGAATTGGCGTTAAACAACAATCGCTCACTATTAAATGAGTATTAATTCCATTTTAAAATAAGGTGAATTTTTTTTGTAATTTTACAGATTACATATAGGTAAAGGGGTACAATTAGACTATCGTGGAGAAGGAGACGTGTGGATCAGATGTGTTAGTGATCACAGTGTGTTCGTTCAGAGTTACTACCTAGACCGTGAGGCAGGCCGTGCGCCAGGTGATGCTGTCCATAAAATTTATCCCAGTGCTTATATAAAGGTAATTTGACTCTGGAATTGGTTTTGGTACATGATTCTCACTACGATGCAATTTTTGTACGACCTCAAATTTTGTTATGGGTCTGTCGTTGTCGTCTATTTGACCATTCTGTCTGTTAATACAAAGCTCCTTGGAACATAATAAAGGTTGGTATTGATTTGGGATATTGCAACCCTTCTTTTTTCCAAACAAGAGGCCCCAAGGTACATAGATGGGTGTTTTTATTTTTATGTACTTGAAACGTTGTTCTTCTGAGTTTTTTTTTTTAATGAATTTCATTTTTAAAAAATCCATTTTAAGAAAAATTCCTAATGTTTATTTAAAAAAAGGAGAGAAATTAAAAATTTTAACTTTTTTATTTGTCATCCAATTTAGATAAAGATCTGTGTAATATGAACATCTTTTTAGGTTATTGATGGACGATAAAGAATTTAGCTATTTATTGAAAGGGGAACTAAAAGGACCTAAATTTAGAAATTTTGCGTATTTGGATTTTTATTTTTCATCCAATTTTGATGCAATTTTTTTATCATTGAAAGAGCTTACAGTAGTATGTGGATGGATTTCCTTGATCTCTTACAGTTTCTAAAATAAACTCGACAAGTGCCAAATTCCAAAATTAGAATTTTCTTATTGTTATCTTATATTAATGGGGGTTTTTTGGGGGCAAAAATTCCATACAGAAAATGGCTAAATGAGGCACAAATTCTGAAATTTTTAATATTGGATATATAAACATGACTTATATTTTTCAACTAATTTTGACATGGTTAATGTGATTATTTGATTGTTTAAAGGGCTTCATTTAGTATTCCAGCAGATTTCTTCTATTAGTCATGGTTTTCAAGTTAAACTTGATTGCAGTAAAATTGGTACAGAAGGAAAGCCATTTCAACTTGCTGTGGTTGTATCGTGCTGCACCCTGGAAGAGGAGACAACCCTAGCATGACACAGGAAATAGTTGTTATTATTAAAGATTTGGTTTGAGTTTATGATATTTACCGCCACTTTCAACAATATTTCAGTTATATCGTGATGGTCAGTTTTATTGGTGAAGAAACCAGAGTACCCGGAGAAAACCAGCGACCTGCCGCAAGTCACTGACAAACGTTATCACATAATGTTGTATCGAGTACACCTCGCCATGAACGGGATTTGAAATCACTACATCAGTGGTGATAGGCACTGATTGCACATGTAGTTGTAAATTCAATTACCATACGATCACAACGGCCCCTTTGTTATTATTAAAGAATGAAGACTATAGATTATTAAAATAGACTTTTTTTTCTTCTTCAGGTATTTGATATTCGTCAATGTCATCGCCAGATGCAACAACAAGCTGCCACGGCTCAGGCTGCTGCCGCTGCACAAGCGGCTGCTGTGGCAGGAAATGTACCCGGTCCTGCTTCAGTTGGGGGAATAGCTCCAGCTGTTGGTATGTGGCTTTTATATTATGTCAATAAAGAATTGAAATTGACGTGATCCAGTATTGAGTAATAGATTTCCCCAGAGGAAACAAACCCCTGTGAAATGAAGGTATTCAATCTAGAATAGTTCAATGTGGATTTCAAGAATTGGAAAAAAAATTGAGTGAGTGAATGATTGTTGTTTTAACACCAATTCAGCAATTTTTTTAGCTATATTATGGCAAGAAGAAGTTAATTTTCAATGAGATGATGATGAGATCTGCTTTGTTCTAGACCAACACGCTGAGTTGGATTTTATAGTGCTAGCTCACTGAAACAACAGTCCACGGGTAGACATGTCAATCCACTCGTACACATTCTTCTGATTCCGAGCCAAGCAGTCTTTGCTCTTTCTCCTTAGTGCTGCGTGCTTATTGGAGAAGTAACAAATACCAATTTTATAGTCTTTAGTTTGACCCGAACAGGACTCGAATCAACTATCTACCGCACTCGAGGCGAGCACGCTAACCATTACTCCACCGATGTGGTTCCTGTGAAATGAAAGAGAGATTCTGTGCCTACATTGTTGTGTCTTTCCCAAGCCTAGATCTTGTTATGTAAAGGAATTTCAGTTTTATTATTATCTAAGTTTGAAGGAACCTTAATGCTGCAGAGACTAGGTTAACGACTTTATTTACAAGAATTTATGTTTATTTACAAAGATGATCATGTGCTGTTATAAACTTTAATTGACCAACACTTAGGACATTAATTATGTCTGTCTGTTAGCCAACACTTAGGACATTAATTACGTCTGTCTGTTAGCCAACACTGAGGACATTAATTATGTCTGTCTGTTAGCCAACGCTTAGGACATTAATTATGTCTGTCTGTTAGCCAACACTTAGGACATTAATTATGTCTGTCTGTTAGCCAACGCTTAGGACATTAATTATGTCTGTCTGTTAGCCAACGCTTAGGACATTAATTACGTCTGTCTGTTAGCCAACGCTTAGGACATTAATTACGTCTGTCTGTTAGCCAACGCTTAGGACATTAATTACGTCTGTCTGTTAGCCAACGCTTAGGACATTAATTACGTCTGTCTGTTAGCCAACGCTTAGGACATTAATTACGTCTGTCTGTTAGCCAACGCTTAGGACATTAATTACGTCTGTCTGTTAGCCAACGCTTAGGACATTAATTACGTCTGTCTGTTAGCCAACGCTTAGGACATTAATTACGTCTGTCTGTTAGCCAACGCTTAGGACATTAATTACGTCTGTCTGTTAGCCAACGCTTAGGACATTAATTACGTCTGTCTGTTAGCCAACGCTTAGGACATTAATTACGTCTGTCTGTTAGCCAACGCTTAGGACATTAATTACGTCTGTCTGTTAGCCAACGCTTAGGACATTAATTACGTCTGTCTGTTAGCCAAGGCTTAGGACATTAATTACGTCTGTCTGTTAGCCAAGGCTTAGGACATTAATTACGTCTGTCTGTTAGCCAAGGCTTAGGACATTAATTACGTCTGTCTGTTAGCCAAGGCTTAGGACATTAATTACGTCTGTCTGTTAGCCAAGGCTTAGGACATTAATTACGTCTGTCTGTTAGCCAAGGCTTAGGACATTAATTACGTCTGTCTGTTAGCCAAGGCTTAGGACATTAATTACGTCTGTCTGTTAGCCAAGGCTTAGGACATTAATTACGTCTGTCTGTTAGCCAAGGCTTAGGACATTAATTACGTCTGTCTGTTAGCCAAGGCTTAGGACATTAATTACGTCTGTCTGTTAGCCAAGGCTTAGGACATTAATTACGTCTGTCTGTTAGCCAAGGCTTAGGACATTAATTACGTCTGTCTGTTAGCCAAGGCTTAGGACATTAATTACGTCTGTCTGTTAGCCAACGCTTAGGACATTAATTACGTCTGTCTGTTAGCCAAGGCTTAGGACATTAATTACGTCTGTCTGTTAGCCAAGGCTTAGGACATTAATTACGTCTGTCTGTTAGCCAAGGCTTAGGACATTAATTACGTCTGTCTGTTAGCCAACGCTTAGGACATTAATTATGTCTGTCTGTTAGCCAAGGCTTAGGACATTAATTATGTCTGTCTGTTAGCCAACGCTTAGGACATTAATTATGTCTGTCTGTTAGCCAACGCTTAGGACATTAATTACGTCTGTCTGTTAGCCAACGCTTAGGACATTAATTACGTCTGTCTGTTAGCCAACGCTTAGGACATTAATTACGTCTGTCTGTTAGCCAACGCTTAGGACATTAATTACGTCTGTCTGTTAGCCAACGCTTAGGACATTAATTACGTCTGTCTGTTAGCCAACGCTTAGGACATTAATTACGTCTGTCTGTTAGCCAACGCTTAGGACATTAATTACGTCTGTCTGTTAGCCAACGCTTAGGACATTAATTACGTCTGTCTGTTAGCCAACGCTTAGGACATTAATTACGTCTGTCTGTTAGCCAACGCTTAGGACATTAATTACGTCTGTCTGTTAGCCAAGGCTTAGGACATTAATTACGTCTGTCTGTTAGCCAAGGCTTAGGACATTAATTACGTCTGTCTGTTAGCCAAGGCTTAGGACATTAATTACGTCTGTCTGTTAGCCAAGGCTTAGGACATTAATTACGTCTGTCTGTTAGCCAAGGCTTAGGACATTAATTACGTCTGTCTGTTAGCCAAGGCTTAGGACATTAATTACGTCTGTCTGTTAGCCAAGGCTTAGGACATTAATTACGTCTGTCTGTTAGCCAAGGCTTAGGACATTAATTACGTCTGTCTGTTAGCCAAGGCTTAGGACATTAATTACGTCTGTCTGTTAGCCAAGGCTTAGGACATTAATTACGTCTGTCTGTTAGCCAAGGCTTAGGACATTAATTACGTCTGTCTGTTAGCCAAGGCTTAGGACATTAATTACGTGTCTGTTAGCCAAGGCTTAGGACATTAATTACGTCTGTCTGTTAGCCAAGGCTTAGGACATTAATTACGTCTGTCTGTTAGCCAACGCTTAGGACATTAATTACGTCTGTCTGTTAGCCAAGGCTTAGGACATTAATTACGTCTGTCTGTTAGCCAAGGCTTAGGACATTAATTACGTCTGTCTGTTAGCCAACGCTTAGGACATTAATTACGTCTGTCTGTTAGCCAACGCTTAGGACATTAATTATGTCTGTCTGTTAGCCAACGCTTAGGACATTAATTACGTCTGTCTGTTAGCCAACGCTTAGGACATTAATTACGTCTGTCTGTTAGCCAACGCTTAGGACATTAATTACGTCTGTCTGTTAGCCAACGCTTAGGACATTAATTACGTCTGTCTGTTAGCCAACGCTTAGGACATTAATTACGTCTGTCTGTTAGCCAACGCTTAGGACATTAATTACGTCTGTCTGTTAGCCAACGCTTAGGACATTAATTACGTCTGTCTGTTAGCCAACACTTAGGACATTAATTACGTCTGTCTGTTAGCAATCTGACCATGAATTAGTTCCAGTATCATTAGTGTATAGAACTTTAATTACTATGAAAAGTTAAATTTGCTTCAGTCTGGGGTTTGGCTCCAAAGTTTACAGGTCACAATTGTTATTAGATATTTGAAAGTATATTGGTGTTTTTTGGTGTTCATTATAGCCTCAACTAGTATAGTAACAATCTTGATTTCCAATGGCATATGTCATGGTCTTCTTTGTGTCCATTAATTTGAGTTGAGAATGTGAGGGGTGGTTGTTCGTTTTGCAATCTAATTAAAATTAGATGTTTGTTGTATTTTTTTTTCTTTTTTCTGTTTGACTTTGGCAATACACTAATATCTAATGATATTCTGTATGGAGTCATGTCAGAGTTCATTTTTTTTACTGACCAATCAGCATTGAGCCTACTAAATCTTTAGATATCTAAACTGAGAGCAGTTGTCTGATTGGACAGTCAAAGATGACTGAAAGGTTACATGATACATCTGTTGCGAAAAGAATTTAAAATTGTGAATTTTTTTCAACGCCAAGTATTTTTATACCCCCGCTCCCCGAAGGGGGAGGGGGTATACTGTTTTACCTCTGTCCTTCTGTCCGTCCAAGATATTTTTCGGCGCATTTTTCTCAGTAACTGTTGATGGCAGAAATCTGATATTTGGTCACAAGCATCATATAGGTATACCATATTGTGGGTAGCGTTTTTGGACCCGTCAGATTCCTACTTCCTGTTTGCCGACTTTGTTGATTTTTATACACATTGAACATATATGCTCATTTTTCGTCGCATTTTTCTCATCAACTATTGTTGGCAGAAATCGGATATTTGGTCACAAGCTTCATATGGGTACCCCATATCGTGGGAAGCGTTTTTGGACCCATCAGATTCCTACTTCCTGTTTGCCGATTTTGTTGATTTTTATACACATTGAACATATATGCACATTTTTCGTCACCTTTTTCTCAGCTACTATTGATGGCAGAGATCTGATATTTGGTCACAAGCTTCATATAGGTACACCATATTGTGGGAAGCATTTTTTTTAAAAATATAGTACTCTCTCTCATATATATAAGGCCACTCCCACCAAAGTCCATCACTATAGGCCAGTTTTCATATGCACTGAGATAGTAAAATACTCCTAAATTATCCACCTCAAGAGAGCCACCCATCTTATAATGCCATTTGACATTCAAAAGGGATGATTTCTCTTTTTTTTTTTTTTTTTGATTTTTTTTTTAAAGAACTTAAAAAAGAAAAGGACTATTGTACAATCAAACCTTATTTCAAACGTGAATAAGTTATTTTGTTAGATGACTCGTAAATATGGTCTATCCTTGACAACTCGGGGCCATCATGTGCATGATCGTATGGTAGTTGGATTTACAACTACATGTACCTGTGCAATCAGTGCCTATCACCACAAAAGGTTTGAGTTCGAATCCCACTCATGGCGAGGTGTACTTGATACAAATTTTTGTGATACAGTTTGTTAGTGACTTGTGGCAGGTTGGTGGTTTCCTCCACCAATAAAACTGCCTCCACGATATAACTGAAATATTGTTGATGTACTGTTAAGCACCATAACCCTAACTAACCTTTGACAACTCAAATTCGCCTAATATGAAGTATATATCTATAGATTCTTTCGACGTCAACCGTATATGTTAAAGCAATTTGTTTTTGTTACAGGTCTTAGTGCAGCGGCTGGTATCGGTGTGGATGACTTACGACGGTTGTGCATTTTACGATTGAGTTTCGTCAAGGGATGGGGACCTGATTACTCAAGACACAGCATTAAAGAGACTCCATGTTGGATTGAAGTTCAGCTACATAGACCATTACAACTTCTTGATGAAGTTCTACAGACCATGCCCCTTAGTGATCCCCGTCCCCGGGGAATCTTTTTAGGGTGAATTACACTCACACCTTTAACTGGAGGATAGATCTTTTCAGGTTAAACTCAATTGAAACCAAATATTGTTTTTTTAAGTGTTTGTTGACGCTGTATTTACAGACTGTGCAGTAAAATGTTGTTTTTGTAGCTTTTTTGTGGTAAAACAATTTAGTGCAGTCTGTGCCAAAAAACACTAGCCCTATGCTATGCCACACAGTCTAGTAAAAATTGGTTTGGACTAGTAAAAATTGCATCAAATTTGCTTAATCAAACAGAAATTTGTATTTTGAAATGCTGTTTGGGCTAGTTTGTTAAAATGTTTTTGGCACAGACTGTAATAGTGCTGTTCATTCAAGTAGTCTTCATAACACTTCATAGGTTTTCATCAAACAATGTGAAGAGTTAAAACTTAAATGTCAAATGTCACTCGTTGCACAATTCATGTCGAAAATTTTTATGAGAAACAAGAGTACATATTTGAAGAAATAGACCATAATATATTTTCAATTCCGTCTTTCATCAGACAATGAGTATCGGGTATCTTGAATCCATACTTGAAGAAAGAGAATACAATTATTTTTTTTATTTGGTCAGTATTACAAGGCATTGGTTGTACAATGTTCCATCACCAAATAAGGAGTCGGTCAAATAGAAATGGCATTTTTGTGCCATCATCACAAGGTTTATTTCCTACGATTTCAAACCAATATGTGAACAAAATTGTTTATTTGTGATATAAAATATCTATAGGTTACTTTAATCAATCTGATCAGTGTTATTACCAATATTCTTGAGAAGAAAAAAAATAAGTGTTTTTGCCAATATTCTTGAAGAAGAAGAAAAATCAGTGTATTTGCCGATATTCTTTAATAAAATCGAATCAATGTTTTTACCAATATTCTTGTGAGAGAAAAAATATGCTGTGTTTTTGTCTATATACTTCAAAAAAAATCTATTCATTTTTATATATTCTTTTTTAAATAAATTGGATCAATTATTTTGCTGATCTTCTTAAAAAAAATATTTGATATTATTCCTGAATAAGAGTAATAGAACTAAAAATTCCAACCAACTAAATCCTAATCCCTCCCCTACCAAACATATCATATAGGTCATTTCAAATTCCAACCAACTAAATCCTGATCCCTCCCCTACCAAACATCCCCTCCCAAACATATCATATAGGTCATTTCAAATTCCATTATGAAAGCTTTTTTTTTTCGTGATTTTATATAATTATCAAACAAAGGAATCGTAAACATAGTTGTCTTAACAAAGACTATTTTGTCTTAAATCACAAATTTTTAACATTGATATAAATTTAGTTGTCAAAACAAAATCTATTTTCGTCCTAAATCACAAATTTTTAACACTGATGTAAATTTAGTTGTCAAAACAAAAACTATTTTCATCCTAAATCACAATTTTTTAATACTGATGTAAATTTAGTTGTCAAAACAAAATCTATTTTCGTCCTAAATCATAAATTTTTAACACTGATGTATCAAATATATACGTAGGTCACAAGCTTGTTCTGAAGCAAAAATTTGTATAATTTTATTTTATAAAAGTCATTTAATGTTTAAATGGTTTCTTCCTTTCGTATACAAAAGGACGAAGAATGACGTATAACCGGTAATTTCTGCGGTCAACTCGGGACCGACCACAGAAATTAAAATAGCAGAATATTATATGTTGGAGAAACAATTTGTTGCTTCCTGTAACACAAACAAAAATTTTCGGCTGCAAGATTTTCAAACCGCAGAAAAGGGAACATCAGAAAATAAATGTCTTCTTTTTAGTCCAAAACCGCAGAAATTACTGGTATGATGGTAATTGATATTACATCGAGAAGATAGAAGGTTAAAGTTTATTCGACATGTATCTATGTCAACTTCAAATTATTTTTCTTCTGACTTTTTGTCAGTCAGAGATACTATATACAAAAAAAATGATAATCTATTTTTATCTATTGATGATTTGTACATTTTCCATTTGATCTTTACATGCAATAATATCTATTATCAAGAAACTAGCGTGATATTAACACAATATCGCTGTTTTCTAATGTGACATTATAATGATGTCCTCTCACGAAGTCCTTGATAAGCATACTATCGTTATGTTTTGCCCGAAATGGACTTCTCATCATGTCTCATATTTCAGACTTCGTCATCAATGCAATATTGCTCTGAGAAATCCATTCTCGCAAAATATCTCGAAAGATAGTATATAAATTCCAACAATTCCTCGAAAAATATGTTAATAAGGAATTTGATATCATATTATAATTCCATTGTTATAGATTTTTATCATTGTATATAATTCATTGTTATTATATTTTTTTTTTACATTTTGTAAAAAAAAATCACATTGTGGTTGTTTTTAATGTTGATCATTATATTGTCTAAATAAGTAGTATACGACACACAAACTGTCCTCGTTGTCTAAATAAGTAGTATGTGATGCACAAACTTTCCATATTGTCTAAATAAGTAGTATACGATGCACAAGCTGTCCATATTGTCTAAATAAGTAGTATGTCCATGAGCCAATTTGTTGTAGATATTTTCCATGTGTTGACCATGAAAAATTATTAATAATCGTACTTTGTTTTTAACTAGATACATGACACAATTGATGAATATTTTTTTCTGAGGTGCTTTAATGGATTCAAGTGAGGTACTGTAAAGGATTTTTTTACCTATGGTATCAGTGCTTTTATGGATTCAACTCAGCTGGGGTTCTTTAAGGGATTTTTAGCATGTTGATCATGAAAAGTGATTATATTGTCAAGAAAAATACTTCAAAACACTTAATATGTTGTTTGTTCAAAACACTTAATATGTTGTTTGTTTAGAGATTTTTAAGGGCATGTTGATCATGAAAAGTAGTAACTGTATTGTTTAACAAGTAGTATACAAGGCACATAATTTTCTTTATATTTTGGAGACCATTGAGAATATAATATGGTTAGTAAAGTTTATTATAGCTATTAGCTCTAGATAACCAAAACTATCTTTGATTTCCTACATTGGAAGGCTCAGCCCACTGAGCCTTTAGTTTTCTTGTTTTTCCCCATGTTAATCTGACCTTTTAAATTTATTTGACATTGCAGGATAAACATAATATATATAGATTGTCACTGACTATAAGATTTAATTGTACGTTGCACGGAACGGGGTTGACAAATGCTTAGCAATCTTCACATTTCTTCCTGTCGTAAGCTTCACTTTCAGTCATATAAATTTTAGAGTTAGGGTTATGTTGTTTAATGCCACTTTCAACAATATTTCAGTTATATCGTGACTTAGTTTTATTGGTGAAGGAAACCGGAGTACTCGGAGAAAACCACTGACCTGTCTGAAGTCACTGACAAACTTTATCACATAATGTTGAATTGAGTATACCTCACTATGAGCGGGATTCAGACTCACAACTTTAGTGGTGATAGGCACTGAATTCATAGGTAGTTGTGAAACCAACTACCATATGATCACGACCACAATGACCCCTTCAGTCAAATAAATTTGATATACAGAGACAAGGCATGCACAGTCTATATTTATATATCTCGTCTTGATATACTCCCAAGACTTTATTTTTCATCTATTGAGATGTGGACATTGATAGCATCTTACATTGGGGGTCGTGATCGTATGGTAGTTGGATTTACAACTACCTGTGTAATTGATGCCATCACCACGGATGTATGTTTGAATCCCATTCAGGGCGAGGTGTACTGATACATTAGTATGTGATAAAAGTTTGTCAGTGTTCTCTAATTTCCTCCATCAATAAAACTGACACGCCACGATATAGCTGAAATATTGTTGAAAATGGCATTAAACACCATAACCCTAACCTATACTCCAAGACATTTTTTTCATCTATTACGATGTGGACATTGATAATGTCTTGCACTGTATTTTTAACGAAATTCGATAAAAAAAATATATGGTTGTCGAGAATGCTTTGTCACTTCAGCTTGAATGTTCAGCTTGCTTCATGAGATATCACTGTAAAAACCTTTTCTTAACTGCTGCATGATAATCAAATATAATCAAACGTTTAAAATGTCCGAAAATCTATCAGTATTTTGTCTGTCTGATTCATATATTTTTCATCGGGTAAATATTATATATCATGTAAAATTTAAGCTTTTCTTACTAATTTTAGGTTTAATTGTTCAATTCAAGTTAATATTGAAATTAGACATGTCCATTTAAATTACAAGGAAACCTGTCTAAACCGCACCTCCTTTGCAACCAGGCGTTCAGTTGTAGATGTTAAATTACCAAAGATTTACTACCTTAGGACTTTTATTTAAAGTTCTGTTTATATAGAATTCCATTTTATTTAAGGTTTAATTTAGACAGATTCACTGTAATATGGAGTAATATCAATTAAGTTTTCAATATTTACTATCACTGGGTTAATACCTCTGCTGGTGGACTATTAGTCCCCGAGGGTACCATTCGCCCAGTAGACATTGCGTATATCACTGGGTCTATACCTCTGCTGGTGAACTATTAGTCCCCGAGGGTACCATTCGCCCAGTAGACAGTGCTTATATCACTGGGTCAATACCTCTGCTGGTGGACTATTAGTCCCCGAGGGTACCATTCGCCCAGTAGACAGTGCTTATATCACTGGATCAATACCTCTGCTGGTGGACTATTAGTCCCCGAGGGTACTATTCACCCAGTAAACAATGCTTATATCACTGGGTCTATACCTCTGCTGGTGAACTATTAGTCCCCGAGGGTACCATTCGCCCAGTAGACAGTGCTTATATCACTGGGTCAATACCTCTGCTGGTGGACTATTAGTCCCTGAGGGTACCATTCGCCCAGTAGACAGTGCTTATATCACTGGGTCTATACCTCTGCCGGTGAACTATTAGTCCCCGAGGGTACCATTCGCCCAGTAAACAGTGCTTATATCACTGGGTCTATACCTCTGCCGGTGAACTATTAGTCCCCGAGGGTACCATTCGCCCAGTAGACAGTGTTACTATCACTGGATCGACACCTCTGCTGGTGGACTATTAGTCCCCGAGGGTACCATTCGCCCAGTAGACAGTGTTACTATCACTGGATCGACACCTCTGCTGGTGGACTATTAGTCCCCGAGGGTACCATTCGCCCAGTAGACAGTGTTTCTATCACTGGGTCAATACCTCTGCTGGTGGACTATTAGTCCCCGAGGGTACCATTCGCCCAGTAGACTGTTACTATCACTGGATCGACACCTCTGCTGGTGGACTATTAGTCCCCGAGGGTACCATTCGCCCAGTAGACAGTGTTACTATCACTGGGTCAATACCTCTGCTGGTGGACTATTAGTTCCCGAGGGTACCATTCGCCCAGTAGACAGTATTTCTATCACCGGGTCAATACCTCTGCTGGTGGACTATTAGTCCTTGAGGGTACCATTCGCCCAGTAGACAGTGTTTCTATCACTGGGTCAATACCTCTGCTGGTGGACTATTAGTCCCCGAGGGTACCATTCGCCCAGTAGACAGTGTTTCTATCACTGGGTCAATACCTCTGCTGGTGTACTATTAGTCCCTGAGGGTACCAGTAGACAGTGTTTCTATCACTGGGTCAATACCTCTGCTGATGGACTATTAGTCCCCAAGGGTATCATTCGCCCAGTAGACAGTGCTTTTGCACTGATATGATTTATTAGATATATTTTTTATCAAAATTTACAGTTCTTAAATCATCAAGTTATTAACAAAACTAAGGTGACCTTAGTTGATATTGGCTATCCTGTTTAGACCCTTTGGTTTTATTGCTCCCAAAGTATTTTAAATTTATTTGACTTTCAAATATTTTGGCTTTGAGTGTACCTGATGAAGGTTATTCTAAAACCTGAATACCTTTGTCAGTTAACCATTATGGCTATTATGTTAAGGCCATTCTTTGTCAGTTAACCATTATGGCTATTATGTTAAGGCCTTTCTTTGTCAGTTAACCATTATGGCTATTATGTTAAGGCCTTTCTTTGTCAGTTAACCATTATGGCTATTATGTTAAGGCCTTTCTTTGTCAGTTAACCATTATGGCTATTATGTTAAGGCCTTTCTTTGTCAGTTAACCATTATGGCTATTATGTTAAGGCCTTTCTTTGTCAGTTAACCATTATGGCTATTATGTTAAGGCCTTTCTTTGTCAGTTAACCATTATGGCTATTATGTTAAGGCCTTTCTTTGTCAGTTAACCATTATGGCTATTATGTTAAGGCCTTTCTTTGTCAGTTAACCATTATGACTATTATGTTAAGGCCTTTCTTTGTCAGTTAACCATTATGGCTATTATGTTAAGGCTTTTCTTTGTCAGTTAACCATTATGGCTATTATGTTAAGGCCTTTCTTTGTCAGTTAACCATTATGGCTATTATGTTAAGGCCTTTCTTTGTCAGTTAACCATTATGGCTATTATGTTAAGGCCTTTCTTTGTCAGTTAACCATTATGGCTATTATGTTAAGGCCTTTCTTTGTCAGTTAACCATTATGGCTATTATGTTAAGGCCTTTCTTTGTCAGTTAACCATTATGGCTATTATGTTAAGGCCTTTCTTTGTCAGTTAACCATTATGGCTATTATGTTAAGGCCTTTCTTTGTCAGTTAACCATTATGGCTATTATGTTAAGGCCTTTCTTTGTCAGTTAACCATTATGGCTATTATGTTAAGGCCTTTCTTTGTCAGTTAACCATTATGGCTATTATGTTAAGGCCTTTCTTTGTCAGTTAACCATTATGGCTATTATGTTAAGGCCTTTCTTTGTCAGTTAACCATTATGGCTATTATGTTAAGGCCTTTCTTTGTCAGTTAACCATTATGGCTATTATGTTAAGGCCTTTCTTTGTCAGTTAACCATTATGGCTATTATGTTAAGGCCTTTCTTTGTCAGTTAACCATTATGGCTATTATGTTAAGGCCTTTCTTTGTCAGTTAACCATTATGGCTATTATGTTAAGGCCTTTCTTTGTCAGTTAACCATTATGGCTATTATGTTAAGGCCTTTCTTTGTCAGTTAACCATTATGGCTATTATGTTAAGGCCTCTCTTTGTCAGTTAACCATTATGGCTATTATGTTAAGGCCTCTCTTTGTCAGTTAACCATTATGGCTATTATGTTAAGGCCTCTCTTTGTCAGTTAACCATTATGGCTATTATGTTAAGGCCTCTCTTTGTCAGTTAACCATGATGGCTATTATGTTAAGGCCTCTCTTTGTCAGTTAACCATTATGGCTATTATGTTAAGGCCTCTCTTTGTCAGTTAACCATTATGGCTATTATGTTAAGGCCTTTCTTTGTCAGTTAACCATTATGGCTATTATGTTAAGGCCTGTTGGTTTTCTTGCTCCCAATACTTTAAATTATTTGGCTTATCAATATTTTGACTGCGCGTACATGATGAAGGTTATTCCAGAAACACGTCGTGGTCACTAAATTTGATACCTACATTTTTATTAGATAGAAACTTCTCAGATACATACATGATATACGTGAAATAGAGTTTTCATTATTACTTAACATTAATTGATTCCTTCCTACGTTTTACCGGTGATGTCGTTCTGTATATTAATATAAACAGTTTAGGTTAACTTGTGTTGGCATAACAATATTTCAGTTAAATCGTGGCGGTCAGTTTTATTGGTTGAGAAAACCGTTGATCCAGAAAATGCAGAGTGTAAGAATTCATTGACACAGTTGGTAAATCAAACATAATTTGATTTTGATGGATGGTCAAACCTGCCCATGCAGTCACCTGTATTGAAAGGTCACCTTTTTCATGTCCAGTCATAGACAATTTCATATGAAGAGGTCACCTGTCTTACATTGAGAAATTGAAACTGGCCTTGATAGAAAGTGATATGTTATATACAGGTCCTCTTTAAGGCAGGCTTGACTGTATTTGGTCATTTATATTTTCTTTATTAAAGAATTTGAAATTGACAATTCAAAGTTCAATAATTAGGTTGTAATATGTTTATACACTTGTTACATTGTACTCTGTAGTATTTAAGTGATGTTTTTGGTGCTAGAATCTTATATCATTGTAAGAAGGTACAGTCAAACCTGTACATGTGGTCACCTTTATTAAGCAGTCACCTGTATTTAAAGGTCATCTTTTCTTAAAAAGAGGTTCAGTTCATATAACCTCCACGATATAACTGAAATATTGTTGAAAGTGGCGTTAAACACTAACCCAAACCTCATATGATATTTTCTATCACAGGACAAGAAAGGTGACCATTTAATATAGATGACTGCTTAATAAAGGTGACCATATGGGGCAGGTTTGATTGTACATGTACAATGTACGATTTGTTGAGAGTTCTATCTAAATGTGTACCACATTTTATTTATGATTACTTTACTTATTTAATGTTTTTTAATGCATAGTAAATATTTGTTTAAAAAAAATCATAATTTGTAGAAATGTTCTTCAGTAAAAGTCACCATCTATGAAAAACATGATCAATTTTTGTTTATTTCACTGTTGAAAAAAAAATTGAAGATTTTTGAAAATTATATTCATTCTCTAGGATGACACTTTATCAACAGGTATACACAAAAGCCACAAGCTTATTTTTGAAATATTTAAGAAATGAGTTTTGAAAATGTAATTGAATTAAAGGGTCAGTTTGGCTGTCACTATGAATATCACATGATAAAAAAATGTAAATGGTTAATTCTAATGTAGTTGTTTAATATTCCTGGTTTGTGATTGGACAATGCTGTAATTTTCAAGGTATTAATTCAACGGTTGAAATATCATGAGATATTTTTAGAATTTTAGCTGATTACTGCTTACGTCATCTTGTCAATAATGTGGCAATACACATTTATACACATGATTACATTAGAATGGAGATAACTGTATTGCATTTGAAAATTTCAGGGCATCAATAGTCAATTTAATGGTCGCAAATATGCATTTACTGGCTCTGCTATCACGTCGCCAGTAAACTCAATTTGCGACCATCAAATCTCCAATTGATGCCATGAAATTTTCAAATACAATACAGTTATCTCCTAATTGTTATATTTAAAAAATGTCACGATAAATGTACGATAGACGATTTAATGTACTGTTTTATGTACTTAGTGTTATATAAGGTTGTTTATTAGTTATTATCAGACTCGTAATTATGAAAAGATGATGTTTTGTATTTTTTTTAATAAAAGAAAATGAATCCAGTATTGTCACAAAGAATATTGTGCTACCATGTATAATAAATATCATTGTACATTGTATGTCCTGTTTAGGGAGCGACCAGGTTAATGTTTAGATTAGGGGGAGGAGTGCTTTAAAAAAAATAGTTTTAAGCAATTTTCCTTTGCCACATTTTATTGAAAAACAATTACTTGACCTAAAAATAAATAATTTGACCCTGCAGTTTTCAATAAAAAAAATTTGTAAAATTTGAAAAAAAGTTGACTGATTTTTCATGTCCCCCAAAAAAATAATAAACCCCATCCCATAAAAGTTAAATGGTCGGTCTGTTGTCTACTTCACATGGTGTAATAGTGGGTTGAAGCGTCTTTCTTCACTCAGTGTAATAGTCCACGGTTTAAGTGTCTCCAACTGTATGTTTATTGTTGTGTTTGATCTCAGGATTGTACAGTGAAATCTTCAGTTTATACAGGATTCTACTTTATTGAGGGTTTGGTTTATACAGGATTCTACTTTATTGAGAGTTCAGTTTATACAGGATTCTACTTTATTGAGGGTTCAGTTTATACAGGATTCTACTTTATTGAGAGTTCAGTTTATACAGGATTCTACTTTATTGAGGGTTCAGTTTATACAGGATTCTACTTTATTGAGGGTTCAGTTTATACAGGATTCTACTTTATTGAGAGTTCAGTTTATACAGGATTCTACTTTATTGAGGGTTCAGTTTATACAGGATTCTACTTTATTGAGGGTTCAGTTTATACAGGATTCTACTTTATTGAGGGTTCAGTTTATACAGGATTCTACTTTATTGAGGGTTTGGTTTTGACAGGTTTCACTGTATAAATTATGAAATAATGGTTCTCAAATTGTTGGAAAATTAAATTTGAATGCCAAACTGATGCAATGTAAAGAGAAGAATAAACCGAAATGTCAAAACCGGGACACAAATTTATTTTCTGTAACCCATGGTTACCTACACTTGTTCCTCCTCTATTTTACCCCTGGGTCAACTTATCGTCTGTACCCCATGATTACCCAAGGTCCCCCTCAATTTCCTTTTAATTTTGT
The DNA here is from genome assembly GCA_963383655.1 of Bathymodiolus septemdierum. Classification (NCBI taxonomy): domain Eukaryota; kingdom Metazoa; phylum Mollusca; class Bivalvia; order Mytilida; family Modiolidae; genus Bathymodiolus; species Bathymodiolus septemdierum. The sequence continues at coordinate 1,300,639 of OY726527.1, forward strand.
GTCCTGAGATTTTTATGTATGAGCAAGTCGAAAGTTTTTGATGGACTACGTTTTCATTTTTGTATGGCTTCCATGGTATTCCTATAATTCTTAATTATAGCAAACTATTTGTTCACAATAAGACAACATTTTTATTAGCCGAAAGTCGAAAGTTATTTGTTCAGAATAAGATGATATGTTTTTTTTAGCTCACATTTTAATATTCTCCTCTGAAACCGCAAAGCCAATTGATCTGAAATTTGGTAGGAAGCATCTATAAGAGGTCCTCTATAAAGACTGCTCATTTCGTCCCGATCCATTAAACATGGCCGCCACAGGCAATTCGTGTATCCCGATCGGTTAACAAACATGCTACCACCGAAACTTGGTAGGAATCATCTATGGAATGTCCTCTATGAAGATTGCTCATTTCGTCCCGATCGATTAGCAAACATGGCTACCACCGAAACTTGGTAGGAAGCATCTATGGAATGTCCTCTATGAAGATGGCTCATATCGTCCTGATCGATTAGCAAACATGGCCACCACATGCAATTCTTGTTTCTGATTGGTTGATTTCTAAAAACATCTTCTCCTTTGAAACTGCTTAGCCATAGGAACCGACACTTGGTAGGAAGCATCTACATGTATGGAAGGTTCTGTATTAAGTTTCCTCAAAGCAGAATGAAAGGTGAGCAACACAGGCTCAATCCACTGAGCCTCTAGTATTATTAACCAAAATTCGAAAATTTTTGAATGACTTGTGACCGTTTTCCTACTTTTTCATTGTGTATGGCTTCCATGGTATTCATATAATTCTTAATAATAATGAACAATAAGACTGCATCTTAAAAAAAAATGTTAGAAGTCGAATGTTTTTGATTGACTTGTGACCATTTTTCTACTTTTTTCCATTTTTATTTGGTTTCCATGGTGACCGTTTTCCTACTTTTTTCATTTTTGTATGGCTTCCATGGTATTCCTATGATTGTGAGTTATAACAAACTATTTGTTCACAATAAGACAGTATTTTTTAAAATTATTAGAAGTCAAACGTTTTCTTACTTTTTTCATTTTTATTTGGTTTCCATGGTGACCGTTTTCCTACTTTTTCATTTTTATTTGGTTTCCATGGTGACTGTTTTCCTACTTTTTCATTTTTGTATGGTTTCCATGCTATTCCTATAATTTTATTAATTATGTTAATTAATTTGTTAGGACATATTACTTACTGTTATTATTTGTTATATCATGTAATTAATACATTGCCAAAAAAAACAAACAACAAGAAATCAAAGTCAGTATTGTACACTTGATGTTACTAGACCATGTACATTGTGTATATGTATCAGAATAAAATATAAAACATAATATTTCTTGTCTTTTTTTATCTTGATAAACTTTATTTAGAGGTCACCTTTAAAGTGGTCTTATAAGACAAGTGAATAGATTTCCATATATATATATATATATATATATATATTAGTTTGTAAGCATTGTCTGAAACTATTCTGTAGTAGAAAACAAATGTGTAGGAAGTACACATCGTAAGAGTTGAAATTCACAATATAATTACTGACATATATAGACAATATATGTACATTGTCGGAAAATATCAAATTTATTTGTACGAGCTTTAGAAACTGGTAGAACATTGAGCCTTTAACAAGCTTTTCTGGCCTGTTTTGCAGCGAGTGCAAATTAATTTTATTGTCTGACAATACACGTACATTGTATATATCCTGGAATGTCAAAAAATACTATATCTTGACTAGTGACCGTATATAACGTTGATCAATTCATTTGATAACAATCGTATTCATGAACAAATAATTCTTAAAATTCTACTGAGAGAACTGATTTAGCCCTTGATGTTGTGATTGAGTGATTAATATTTAGCGCTAAATAATCCATTTTACAGCTATTGCATGGGTATGGACATGTTGAACCAGTTACATGTTACATTTTAATGAGATGATGATGTCTACTTTGTACTAGACCAACGCTTTGAGATGGATTTTTATAGTGCTAGTTCACTGAAACAACAGCCCGTGGGTAGACATGCCACTCCGAGTCAACCAGTCTTAGCCCTACTTATTAGTGCTGTGTGCTTATCAGAGCAGCAACAATACCGATTTTAGTCTTTTGTTTGGCTCGAACCCATGATATACTGCACTCACGGCCAGCATGGTAACCATTACACCGTCTATGTGGTTTTCTTAATGTCGTGAATTCTTGAATGTTGACACATCTTTATATGGCAGTAATAACTGATTTAATTTGAGGAAGTTTAATTTCGGGTATTCATCATGGACCTGTGGTGACTGGGTTTGTAGGTTCAAACCAGAACTATGTTGATATATGGGGAACAACACTATATACTGTTAGATCTGTTTCACTAATGGGACAACGAGGGCAAATCATGGTAAATAGAGCTTATAATTAAATTTACGTCAACTTTGCATACTCAGCATCATTTAGAATTGAATTCAGAAACATGCATTGTAATAGACGTTTACTCATCGAACAGGCCAACTATATTTGTGAATTGATAGAATAAAATGAAAGAAAAATACTACAATGTCGGAACAGTTCCACAAACATATAGCGAAATAGTTGAAGAAGGACAAACCGATACCACTAACACACATATACATGACCTGTCACGTTACTGGCTCCAATCATACATTTAATTGGCTAATCTCCATTGCAGCGGACACAACTCGATCGGACATTCCGTCCATTACAACTTATCTCAGGTTTTTTTCTGTCAACTATTTTCACTGGTTAAACTAAAGTTCAGATGTACTTAGGTTTAAAGTATTTAGGCCATGTATGAATATAATTGAAAACGTAGATATCTAATTTTGTGCGCTCGACGCATTTCTAGTTTCTGCACTAACCTTTATCATATACTAAAGAAAACCAAATACAAAGTATCTGGGAGTAATAATACCAAAAGGCATACACAAAATACCAAAAGTGTGTTACGTTAGCAATTACATTATTTAGGAACAGTGAATTTCAACAATGAATATATCTATTAAGCCATGTCGGTGTCGAATCACTGACAAAACTAAATTTCAGCTGTACGGTTGGTTTATTTGTTTGTTTGTTTGATGGTGTTTAACGCCACTATCAACAATATTTCAGATATATAGTGGCGGTCAGTTTATTGATGGAGACAACCGGAGTACCCAGAGGAAACTACCAACCTGTCGCAAATCACTGACAAACTTTATTACATAATGTTGTATCGAGTACACCTCTCAATGAGCATGATTCGAACTCACAACTTTCGTGGTGATAAGCAATTATTGCATAGGTAGTTGGATATTCAACGACCATACGACGACGATGCACCCCCAACCAAAAAAAAACCCACCAACGATCACGACGACCCCTTAATATAAAGATGGTACATGCATAGAAATGTATATATACCAATATAATATTAATATATATACCAATATACTAAACATCATTGTTGACTTTTTTGTGTAATTTAGGTTTCATGTGAAACTAAAAAGGTGCTTGAGAAAATAAGATGCATCTTTATTGAAGGTCAAATAGTTCTTGTAAACGAAGAAAATAGGATTACAACTTACTTGTATTATGGACAGGTTGATTGATAGTAAATAAATATTTAAAAATTTAAGACGATGCAGTATTTTTTCTATTGAAATTCATTGGAAACTTCGACTATTTTGTATTTTCACATGACATCATTAGTGATGATATTGTTATAATGCTCACCTCCAGTGCGATAGATTGAGCCCAAGTCAGGTCAAACCAAAGACTAAATAATTGGCATTTGTTGCTACTTCCCCGCTCCACAAGCAGCATCAATGAACAAACGCTCGGAATAAAGGTAATGCGTCATAGTGGAATGATATGTCTACCTACGGACTGTTGTTTCAGTGGGCTAGCAATATTAAAGCTCACCTCATGGTGTTGGTCTTGTACAAAGCAAACAGTTCACCAACATCATCATATAATCAAAATATATTTTCTTATCGCCATGATATAGATGAAACATTGCTTACTTAGCGTTTGCAAAATTCACACACTCACTCTAATTCATATATCTCTGTTCTTCATTTCAATGTAAAACAGATTGTCTACTCTTATATGTATATGTGTATCTGAATAGTGAGTATTAACATGGAAAACAAAGAACAGTTCTACAATATAATCAGAATATCGTAGAAACATAGACAAACTCGATACCCATAGCACACATATACATGACCGTATACTAACCTGGCTTGACACAGGCACTTTAATGAAACGTGGTGGGGATAAACTGGCATTATGAGTACAGGATTGAGCATACCAAAGGGGTAATCAGAATCCGTATATCGAAGAACAGACAACACAATGGCCAAAAGAAAAAGTACAAAAGGACAAACAACAATTTACAAAACATGCACATAACTAACGATCGAGTAATACGAACCCAACTAAAAACCAGGAGTGAACTCAGGTGCCCCGGAAGGGTGAGCAAAGAATCAGAAGCCTTTGGAAATGACTCGATCATTCTGTTTTCCAGTAACATTGCGAACGTCACATACATATGTGTTAACGGTGATGGCTATGAAAAACGGTGAGTCACAAACGTCACATACATATGTGTTAACGGTGATGGCTATTGAAAAACGGTGAGTCACAAACGTCACATACATATGTGTTAACGGTGATGGCTATGAAAAACGGTGAGTCACAAACGTCACATACATATGTGTTAACGGTGATGGCTATTGAAAAACGGTGAGTCACAAACGTCACATACATATGTGTTAACGGTGATGACTATTGAAAAACGGTGAGTCACAAACGTCACATACATATGTGTTAACGGTGATGGCTATGAAAAACGGTGAGTCAAAAACGTCACATACATATGTGTTAACGGTGATGGCTATGAAAAACGGTGAGTCACAAACGTCACATACATATGTGTTAACGGTGATGACTATTGAAAAACGGTGAGTCACAAACGTCACATACATATGTGTTAACGGTGATGGCTATGAAAAACCGTGAGTCACAAACGTCACATACATATGTGTTAACGGTGATGGCTATTGAAAAACGGTGAGTCACAAACGTCACATACATATGTGTTAACGGTGATGGCTATGAAAAACGGTGAGTCACAAACGTCACATACATATGTGTTAACGGTGATGGCTATTGAAAAACGGTGAGTCACAAACGTCACATACATATGTGTTAACGGTGATGGCTATGAAAAACGGTGAGTCACAAACGTCACATACATATGTGTTAACGGTGATGACTATTGAAAAACGGTGAGTCACAAACGTCACATACATATGTGTTAACGGTGATGGCTATGAAAAACGGTGAGTCACAAACGTCACATACATATGTGTTAACGGTGATGGCTATGAAAAACCGTGAGTCACAAACGTCACATACATATGTGTTAACGATGATCGCTATTGAAAAACGGTGAGTCACAAACGTCACATACATATGTGATAACGGTGATAGCTATGAAAAACGGTGAGTCACAAACGTCACATACATATGTGTTAACGGTGATGGCTATTGAAAAACGGTGAGTCACAAACGTCACATACATATGTGTTAACGGTGATGGCTATGAAAAACGGTGAGTCACAAACATCACATACATATGTGTTAACGGTGATGGCTATGAAAAACGGTGAGTCACAAACGTCACATACATATGTGTTAACGGTGATGACTATTGAAAAACGGTGAGTCACAAACGTCACATACATATGTGTTAACGGTGATGGCTATGAAAAACGGTGAGTCACAAACGTCACATACATATGTGTTAACGGTGATGGCTATGAAAAACCGTGAGTCACAAACGTCACATACATATGTGTTAACGGTGATGGCTATTGAAAAACGGTGAGTCACAAACGTCACATACATATGTGTTAACGGTGATGGCTATGAAAAACGGTGAGTCACAAACGTCACATACATATGTGTTAACGGTGATGGCTATTGAAAAACGGTGAGTCACAAACGTCACATACATATGTGTTAACGGTGATGGCTATGAAAAACGGTGAGTCACAAACGTCACATACATATGTGTTAACGGTGATGGCTATGAAAAACGGTGAGTCACAAACGTCACATACATATGTGTTAACGGTGATGGCTATGAAAAACGGTGAGTCACAAACGTCACATACATATGTGTTAACGGTGATGACTATTGAAAAACGGTGTCACAAACGTCACATACATAAGTGTTAACGGTGATGGCTATGAAAAACGGTGAGTCACAAACGTCACATACATATGTGTTAACGGTGATGACTATTGAAAAACGGTGAGTCACAAACGTCACATACATATGTGTTAACGGTGATGGCTATGAAAAACGGTGAGTCACAAACGTCACATACATATGTGTTAACGGTGATGGCTATGAAAAACGGTGAGTCACAAACGCGAACGTAATAATATTTTTTTGTGACGCAATTGTTGTGATATGCAAATACTAGTTCTACAAAAAAGAAATAACAAATATATCTTATTAACCACATTATGGCCGAATCAGTTACTAGGGTAACATTACGGGTGCCACTAGCAGAGCAGCAACTGCTAACCCTTCCGGTTCACCTGCGTTGACGCTCGGTTCTTAGTGGGGTTCATATTCCTCGATCTTTAGGTTTCTGTGTAGTATTTGTACATCTGTGTTTGTCCTTTTGAAATCTTACGCCATTGCATTGTCTGTACCTCTTCGATTAACGACTTCTGATTACCCTTTTGGCATTTTCATGTTTTTCTTTCTTACTTAGGTTCAGCTATACGTGATATTGTTATGCCATTGTTGGTTTAGTATTTTGACTGTCCCTTCCAGACATAACACTCTCCTAATATTGCTCTACAATTATTAACTTGCAGCAAGTACAAATTGTAAACCGCTGAAAATGTCTAGAATCTATTGACCGTGGTATTTGATTTTAGGCTTCTGATTCTTTGGAATCTTCAAACTTTTCATTTTAAATTGATATTACATATAATTTGTTTTCATGGGGTTCGTGTTACTCAATCTTTAGTTTTCTATGTAGTGTTTTGTAGCTCATAATATGTCGTTTTGTTTATGTTTTCCCGATTAGTGGCCTATCATTAACCGGTTGGTATCTTCAAGATTCTCGAATATATTTAAGTTTGCATAAGTTAAGATATAGCATAAGAAGTTATTTGGGGAAAAAAATCTAGTTTTGTATTTCCTACTTATTTTTGTTTCCAATAGCAAATCAAACATGTGTCATCATCTATATTTGGAACGTGATGATTCAAGTAATCTTTTTTGCTGACGAGTGATATCCCTTTTCAATCGGTATCCTAAAACTAATTGTAATCAATACTTTTATATTGAGCATGAATACATTTTGCTGTTGTTTTATTGATGTGTAAACGAGTTGACCGAAGTACAATTTGTATATTAACAGATTCATATATAATAACAGTTCTGCTTGCTTTTCGAAGTAGAATGGACCGATGGTTTTGCTTCAAATTATAATATGACGTCCTTCTTTCGTTTTGCAAACACACGAGCTATTTAATAGATGACCAAATCTCATTAGCACATACGGGGCACACATATATAAGTCATGTGATAAAATCACAAAATAAAATTATGTACACGGTTGTTAAAGTTTTAAACATCTATATTCACTGAAAATAATCAACATATCCCAAATTAATAAATAGGCAATGTGCAATTAAAATGTGCAGACACAATATTAATGTTACGGATGCTTTATCAATACGACTGACTTTCCCGTCGTAATTGTATATGTTAATGAGTTATCGTCTGCTCGAATTTGGCAGCATAAATTGTGTGCGACATTGTCCGCAAACATAAATGCTTGAAGATACCAAACGGTTAATAGGAAGAAAGACACACAATACAATGGTGAAAGAGAAAAAGGTCAAAATGATAAACAATGATCTACAAAACACTACACAGAAAACTAAGATCCAGCATCAAGTTCCCCACTGAATACCTAGAATACTATGGTGCCCCAAAAGGACAATCAGTTCCTAAATGATAATAAAACCATTGGCTACTTGTACTGTATATTGCAAGAACAGTTTGGAGATACCAAGGTTGTAATCAGAAGTCGCTAGTCTTAGAATAACAGACAAAACAAAAAAACAACAAAACAAATAATGGACCACAAAACACTGAGCAGAAAACTAACGATTGGACAAGCAACACGAATCTCAATGACATAAGAGAATTAACTATAATATCGTGTAAACCATGACATTGAGAGGTCATGTATTTGTGTTAGGGTATCAATGTTGCCTCTTTCTACGAAATTTGAAGGTCGCACTGTCATGCTGGAATTATTCATTTTGTTTTTATTATTACCTTATTTTTACCTTTGTATTTATTTATTGTATTTATTTATTTCATTTCTTATGTTGGTTTGTTTGTTTTATGGTGTTTTAACGCCACTTTCAACAAATTTTCAGTTTTATCGTGGCGGTCAGTTTTATTGGTTGAGGAAACCAGAGGACAGGGAGAAAACCAACTTAATTTCTGATGTACGTCGCTTAGAGGTCTAAAATATTTGAATCATAAATAATATATATTTTTTTATCTATGTTCATTTAAGCTTCTATTTTTATTTATATCCATTTATATTTCGTCAAACTTGAATACTTCTAAATGTCTGATATTTAGGACTATATTGTAATCTTTTAAATCCAATATTAGTCATTACATTTATTGTACCAAAAATGTGAGGGATAAATATATCTGTAATATCACGAAATTACAAAACTTTAATTTGGCAGATCTTAGTATATAATGAATTAACCTACCCCCTCTAAAAATCTAATTGTCGTCTTCTATTTAAAAAGATTAATCAAGTATAATATTACGACAATTAACATACCTGTAAAGTGTCAGATTGCATGCTGATTATTGAAATTTAAAGGTTGAAAATCTACCTTTTTGCTTACGTTTATTGAAGGATGGCCTTTATATTTGATCTTTATTGTATGTTTTTGTCTTGTCATGTGAAATAGTACTTGATTGTCACGTAGGCTACATTTGTGCATCGACCAAGGATTTGTAGACATGTATTTCATAGAGAGAATGATATAAAAAGGTAAATACATAAACAATACATTAGAATTTGCAGCAAATGGTCATATTATTGTGCTTCTTTTCTATACATAACAAGTGTTAAATATATACAAGCCTAAATAATCGTTTGTTAATACTTAGCTAATTGTTAGTTTCTGTGCAACTAATCGTTTGTTTCTAGGTTGCATCTACCTAGCTAATCGCTTGTTTCTAGGTTGCAATGATAACATCAAAGAAATGGGAAATTTGTCAAGTCCTGGATACAGCGAAATCACCGTGATGAGCCTTTTTAATACTATTCCAAGAACTAAACGGAGCCATGGTCATAAAGAATTCAACATCCAAATATTAAAACGGCCTCTAAACCAAGAACGTTACAAGATACTTTTAATGATTTACTTTCTAATATACAGAAACCTCTTGGAATTCATCACATTCGTACAATCTTATTTTCACTACCTGTAAACTACCTCAAAGATCTTAGGGATTTTGGACTTGACAAAGGAGGCGTAGATCCTTTTTCTCCTAAGTACAGATTGTCTAGTATTATATGTGACGTGGCGTCCTTTCGTCTTTTCAAACCAGTTCGATCCATATTCCGTTTGCTAACAAAGGAATCGATGCTATTAACATCAGCAACATTCTTAATAGAAAAGAGGTCGTAAAAGAACTTCCACCTTATTTCAAAAATCAATCTGTTCCCATTGTCTCCTATAGCAACACTAACAGCATTGGCCGTAAAATTTTCAACTACAAAGAAGCATTGCAAGATATTAACATAGAAGATTACCTTAAGAACCTTCTGACTTGTGACTGCTCCCACTCTCCTTTTCAATACAACCCATATGGACATGTAATCACTGGTGATCTGAATATCATTCAACATGAGAGTCTCCGAATGGTGATTTCTCATGGTCCTAAATTCAGAGAACCTCAACACATCAATTGGAAACATAATTTCAAGATAATTATGGATGCTGTTGAAGATTATGCCAGAAGGTGAATAAAGAGAGAAGTAGACCAAGATCCAGAGTTAGAGTCCTTGTCAGACTGTGTTAGAACAATTAGGTCTCTAGTACAAGGTCGGATTCACAAACTTAAAAATTGTGTTAATAGTCGACCTAAGTCTGTATTTATAAAGACCAAGAAGCTGTTAAGTGTCTTTCCTCTCTTCATGACAAATATGTTATCGTTCCTGCGGACAAGGCTTCCAACAATATCGTGTTTGTATGTAAATCATATTACTTCGAACGTTAATCAAGGAATTAGGCATAAATAACAACACCTCTAGTAATACCACATACAAACCTACTTCGTTCGACAAAGATGAAATCCTAGCTAACCACAGATCATTCATGACCTCTTTAAACATTCCCTCTGGTAAAGAGTCTGAGGGTTTACCCTATTTATATTGGATACCTAAACTCCATAAGACACCATGCAAAGAAAGATACATAGCGGGATCATCAACTTATTCGACGAAAGAATTGTCTATTCACCTGACAAAGATTCTGTCTGCAATAAAAGAGGGACAACAGAAATATTGTGAAACTGTTTACTCGCGTAGTGGCATAAATGACATGTGGATTTTGAAAAACTCTAAAGATATTTTGGATAACTTTAAATCAAGATCTTTCTCTCAGGTATCCCCCATCAAAACTTTTGATTTTTCAACTCTATATACCACCCTACCGCATGACAAATCAGAAACCCGCTTAAGTAGGCCTGGGGTATGGGAGATAACTCTATTTTCAGTGTCTTCTCAAATATATGATCATCTGTGCGTTTGAAAATTCCCCCTCAATTCCAAGCTTCTTGGTGACAAAGATTGTTTACATTGGATATGACCAGTTAAAAAAATGACTCCTTTTCCTTTTACCTTTCCATAGCTGTGCTCCTTGCAGGGCTCACCGAACCAGGCGAAGTGGGCGATGTTCTCGCCCATTATCGGCTGAAGTCGCTCTCCCTCGACTACAAAGCGAAATTAAAGTCGCTCTGTTTCTTTTTGTAAGTCACTCTTTTCTTGCAAATAATCTTCGTGTTATGGTAAAGCTGATTGTCAAAACAATTGTAATCAATGGGAAGATACATAAGAATAAGAGGGAAAGGTTTTATTCAAGCAATAAAGAAGGTTTAATTTGTTGATACAAAAGTATCACGGCAAACTTCTGCAAATTTTTACTGACGAAATTCCAGGTGAATATTAAATCCCAAATTTTAAAATATACAAGCAGACGCTTCCTTTACCAAATTGGCGGTTGAATTGTGTTATTTTCAAATTATTTTCACAAAACTTGAGTTATTTGTAGCTTTTAAAAGCTAAACAATCAACATGTCTAAGACTAAGTTTTAAACACGGCGATCATGGGGACGTAGGAAATCGGGGGAAGGAAACGAACATTTAGATGTCATTGACAGATTTCAAGGCAAAAATGAATAAATCTAAAATCAATAAATATAAGATCAATAATAATAATAAAACAAATACAAAACATGAATTTAATGTTAGATATGAAAGATATAAGCAAGATATTAGCAAAGACACACTTCAAATGCAAAAAAATGTTTAAAACCCACATTTTTGCGAAAACATGTTTCCCTGTCATGCGTTCACTTCTCCCTCATCTTCTACGACAACTAAAGAATAACCAGAATCAAACGAATACAACTGGAGCACAGAATTTGAAGGAATTCAACAATAGAGCTGGGTGGCTGTCTGTGGTTTTTTTGGGGTTTTTTTGTTGTTGTAATATGTGGGGTTTTTCTTTGTAATGAATTAATCAAGTAGAGTCACCCTCAAACCACCCCTCCCCCTCTCCAGCCGACTTGAAAATAAAAAAGACAAATGCAGTCATTTGGTAATTTGGACATCCACTTTGTCAATTATAAGAATTCAAAAGCTTTTTGTTATTGGTAACTAGTTATTTTTATCTCACAAACAAAGAAACTAGCAAAGGATGGGTGTGTGAAAACTTTCCGCGACAATTTCATTTTTTTTCTGGGTGCCATCCATGAAAAACATAAATTTAAATATTTAAAAAATCTGACGGTAAAAGTTTGTAAAATTTGGTGCAATGATGTCTATATATTTATTCTTCAGTGTGATATTTTTTGGTGGTAATTAATTGACAGGAAATCCGATTTTTAATACCAAGGTGGTCCTCAGGGCTTCCCCCCTTTTTTGCAGTTTCAACTGTTTTGCACATGATTATCTCCAAACAGGATATTCAGATATGCTAGATATTTCATATTTATTCAACAACAACACTCTCAAGTGTATTAAAGCCAAAATATTATCTTTCAATCAGAAATAAATGTGCATATCTATTAGAATCTTGCGAAACTAGTATTACCATCTGGCGTCAAGAATACCCCCAAAATTGCTATATTTAGGATGTGCTATGGAGAAAACGGCACAGTGAAATTTTTTGAAACTTTGGCAGATAATGTATTTAGACATAACTATTCCATGATGCAAATTTAAAAAAAAGTGAATGATGGGAAAATTTTAGGATAACCCAGGTCTACCACCTTAAAAGAAACAATTCACAAAGCATTCAGTCATAGAAACTATGGCTCAAAATTTGTTATATTTGGCTACAATTCCACATATTTTTCAATCAAAATTCAAAAAGGTAAAACATGCTACTCCGAGGAGCAAGTGATCAGTATGCTGGAGTTCTTCATCGATAACATATTTGTCTCCTTTGGAGGGGTACTGTTTCAGCAGGTCGTCGGCATACCAATGAGTACGAATTGTGCCCCTCTTCTAGCCGATTTATTTTTATACTCATATGAGTCGGAGATTCTTCAAAAGGTTGTAAAAGATAAGAAGATTCATGAGGCTAGAGCCTTTAATTTCACATACAGGTATATTGATGACGTTTTATCTATCAATAATTCTAGATTTGCAGAATTTCTTCCATTGATATATCCTCCAGAGCTGGAAGTTAATGAGACCACAGATACCGCTTCGTCCGCATTATTTTTGGACTTATACCTCGAATTTGACGACAGTGGTCAAATCAGTACTAAAATTTATGATAAACGGGACGACTTCAATTTTAAAATCATAAATTTTCCAAATATGTGCAGCAATATACCAGCTTCTCCTGTATATGGTGTTTACATCTCGCAATTGATTAGTTATGCAAGGGCAATTGTTCTGATTTCCTGAAACGTCATCTTCATCTGAGAAACAGGCTACTTGACCAGGGCTATGAAAAGATTCACCTTATTCGATCTCTTAAAAAGTTTATATTCCGATACCAAGATCTTGTCGAAATATATTCCGTCTCTGCAGAAAAGATTATAAACGAGTGATTTTCATATAGTGAAAATGTATAAAGATAAGGTGTCAACAAAAATGTCAAAAATATTTTTTTATCAATGTGTGACGTAAAAGTGTCTGTGACATTTACTTCACTGAGTTTGGTGCTGCTTTGACAATTGTTTTACCTGTTTTGTTCAAGTATTGTTATAAATACTGTTATAGTGAGAGCCGGAAACTTTGAGCCGTAATGAAAAGGGGAGATTTGGCGCTTTAAAATCTGATTCAACCCACCATTTCTTTAGAAATGCCTGTACCAAGGCAGGGTCATTACGGTTTTCACAGTTTTCCGGTTGTTGACTGATTTTGTCTGTTTATATACTTATGGGTTTTGACTTTCCCTTTGTAAGATTGTTCGGAGTTCGGTAATTTTGTTATTACCCTTATCTACCTAGCTAATCGTTTGTTTCTAGGTTACATCTACCTAGCTAATCGTTTGTTTCTAGGTTACATCTACCTAGCTAATCGTTTGTTTCTAGGTTACATCTACAAAGCTAATCGTTTGTTTCTAGGTTACATCTACCTAGCTAATCGTTTGTTTCTAGGTTACATCTACCTAGCTAATCGTTTGTTTCTAGGTTACATCTACCTATCTAATCGTTTGTTTCTAGGTTACTCGTACATCTACCTAGCTAATCGTTTGTTTCTAGGTTACATCTACCTAACTAATCGTTTGTTTCTAGGTTACTCGTACATCTACCTAGCTAATCGTTTGTTTCTAGGTTACTCGTACATCTACCTAGCTAATCGTTTGTTTCTAGGTTACATCTACCTAACTAATCGTTTGTTTTTAGGTTACTCGTACATCTACCTAATTAATCGTTTATTTCTAGGTTACATCTACCTAGCTAATCGTTAGTTTCTAGGTTACATCTACCTAGCTAATCGTTTGTTTCTAAGTTACTCGTACATCTACCTAATTAATCGTTTATTTCTAGGTTACATCTACCTAGCTAATCGTTAGTTTCTAGGTTACATCTACCTATCTAATCGTTTGTTTCTAGGTTACATCTACCTAGCTAATCGTTTGTTTCTAGGTTACATCTACCTAACTAATCGTTTGTTTTTAGGTTACTCGTACATCTACCTAATTAATCGTTTATTTCTAGGTTACATCTACCTAGCTAATCGTTAGTTTCTAGGTTACATCTACCTAGCTAATCGTTTGTTTCTAAGTTACTCGTACATCAACCTAATTAATCGTTTATTTCTAGGTTACATCTACCTAGCTAATCGTTAGTTTCTAGGTTACATCTACCTATCTAATCGTTTGTTTCTAGGTTACATCTACCTAGCTAATCGTTTGTTTCTAGGTTACATCTACCTAGCTAATCGTTTGTTTCTAGGTTACATCTACCTAGCTAATCGTTTGTTTCTAGGTTACTTGTACATCAACCTATTCAATCGTTTATTTCTAGGTTACATCTACCTAGCAAATTGTTTGTTTCTAGGTTACATCTACCTAACTAATTGTTTGTTTCTAGGTTACATCTACCTAACTAATTGTTTGTTTCTAGGTTACATCTACCTAACTAATTGTTTGTTTCTAGGTTACATCTACCTAGCTAATTGTTTGTTTCTAGGTTACATCTACCTAACTAATTGTTTGTTTCTAGGTTACATCTACCTATCTAATCATTTGTTTCTAGGTTACTCGTACATCTACCTTTGTAAGATTGTTCGGAGTTCGGTAATTTTGTTATTACCCTTATCTACCTAGCTAATCGTTTGTTTCTAGGTTACATCTACCTAACTAATTGTTTGTTTCTAGGTTACATCTACCTAGCTAATTGTTTGTTTCTAGGTTACATCTACCTAACTAATTGTTTGTTTCTAGGTTACATCTACCTATCTAATCGTTTGTTTCTAGGTTACTCGTACATCTACTTAGCTAATCGTTTGTTTCTAGGTTACATCTACCTAGCTATTCGTTTGTTTCTAGGTTACTCGTACATCTACCTAGCTAATCGTTTGTTTCTAGGTTACTCGTACATCTACCTTTGTAAGATTGTTCGGAGTTCGGTAATTTTGTTATTACCCTTATCTACCTAGCTAATCGTTTGTCTCTAGGTTACATCTACCTAGCTAATCGTTTGTTTCTAGGTTACATCTACCTAGCTAATCGTTTGTTTCTAGGTTACATCTACCTAGCTAATCGTTTGTTTCTAGGTTACTCGTACATCTACCTTTGTAAGATTGTTCGGAGTTCGGTAATTTTGTTATTACCCTTATCTACCTAGCTAATCGTTTGTCTCTAGGTTACATCTACCTAGCTAATCGTTTGTTTCTAGGTTACATCTACCTAGCTAATCGTTTGTTTCTAGGTTACATCTACAAAGCTAATCGTTTGTTTCTAGGTTACATCTACCTAGCTAATCGTTTGTTTCTAGGTTACATCTACCTAGCTAATCGTTTTTTTCTAGGTTACTCGTACATCTACTTAATTAATCGTTTATTTCTAGGTTAGATCTACCTAACTAATTGTTTGTTTCTAGGTTACATCTACCTAGCTAATTGTTTGTTTCTAGGTTACATCTACCTATCTAATCGTTTGTTTCTAGGTTACTCGTACATCTACCTAGCTAATCGTTTGTTTCTAGGTTACATCTACCTATCTAATCGTTTGTTTCTAGGTTACTCGTACATCTACCTAGCTAATCGTTTGTTTCTATATTACATCTACCTAGCAAATCGTTTGTTTCTAGGTTACTCGTACATCTACCTAATTAATCGTTTATTTCTAGGTTACATCTACCTAGCTAATCGTTAGTTTTTAGGTTACATCTACCTAACTAATCGTTTGTTTCTAGGTTACTCGTACATCTACCTAATTAATCGTTTATTTCTAGGTTACATCTACCTAGCTAATCGTTAGTTTCTAGGTTACATCTACCTATCTAATCGTTTGTTTCTAGGTTACATCTACCTAGCTAATAGTTTGTCTCTAGGTTACATCTACTTAGTTAATTGTTTTTTTCTAGGTTACATCTACCTAACTAATCGTTTGTGTCTAGGTTACTAGTACATCTACTTAATTAATCGTTTATTTCTAGGTTACATCTACCTAGCTAATCGTTTGTCTCTAGGTTACATCTACCTAGCTAATCGTTAGTTTCTAGGTTACATCTACCAAACTAATCGTTTGTTTCTAGGTTACTCGTACATCTACCTAATTAATCGTTTATTTCTAGGTTACATCTACCTAACTAATCGTTTGTTTCTAGGTTACTCGTACATCTACCTTTGTAAGATTGCTCGGAGTTCGGTAATTTTGTTATTACCCTTATCTACCTAGCTAACCGTTTGTTTCTAAGTTACATCTACCTAGCTAATCGTTTGTTTCTAGGTTACATCTACCTAGCTAATCGTTTGTTTCTAGGTTACATCTACCTAGCTAATCGTTTGTTTCTAGGTTACATCTACCTAACTAATCGTTTGTTTCTAGGCTACATCTACTTAGCTAATCGTTTGTTTCTAGGTTACTCGTACATCTACCTAATTAATCGTTTATTTCTAGGTTACATCTACCTAGCTAATTGTTTGTTTCTAGGTTACATCTACCTATCTAATCGTTTGTTTCTAGGTTACTCGTACATCTACCTTTGTAAGATTGCTCGGAGTTCGGTAATTTTGTTATTACCCTTATCTACCTAGCTAACCGTTTGTTTCTAAGTTACATCTACCTAGCTAATCGTTTGTTTCTAGGTTACATCTACCTAGCTAATCGTTTGTTTCTAGGTTACATCTACCTAGCTAATCGTTTGTTTCTAGGTTACATCTACCTAACTAATCGTTTGTTTCTAGGCTACATCTACTTAGCTAATCGTTTGTTTCTAGGTTACTCGTACATCTACCTAATTAATCGTTTATTTCTAGGTTACATCTACCTAGCTAATTGTTTGTTTCTAGGTTACATCTACCTATCTAATCGTTTGTTTCTAGGTTACTCGTACATCTACCTACCTAATCGTTTGTTTCTAGGTTACATCTACCTAACTAATCGTTTGTTTCAAGGTTACTCGTACATCTACCTAGCTAATTGTTTGTTTCTATGTTACATCTACCTAGCTAATCGTTTGTTTCTAGGTTACTCGTACATCTACCTAATTAATCGTTTATTTCTAGGTTACATCTACCTAGCTAATCGTTAGTTTTTAGGTTACATCAACCTAACTAATCGTTTGTTTCTAGGTTACTCGTACATCTACCTAATTAATCATTTATTTTTAGGCTACATCTACCTAGCTAATCGTTTGTCTCTAGGTTACATCTACTTAGTTAATCGTTTTTTTCTAGGTTACATCTACCTAACTAATCGTTTGTGTCTAGGTTACTAGTACATCTACTTAATTAATCGTTTATTTCTAGGTTACATCTACCTAACTAATCGTTTGTTTCTAGGTTACTCGTACATCTACCTAATTAATCGTTTATTTCTAGGTTACATCTACCTAACTAATCGTTTGTGTCTAGGTTACTTGTACATCTACTTAATTAATCGTTTATTTCTAGGTTACATCTACCTAACTAATCGTTTGTTTCTAGGTTACTCGTACATCTACCTAATTAATCGTTTATTTCTAGGTTACATCTAACTAACTAATCGTTTATTTCTAGGTTACATCTACCTAACTAATCGTTTGTTTCTAGGTTACTCGTACATCTACCTAATTAATCGTTTATTTCTAGGTTACATCTACCTATCTAATCGTTTGTCTCTAGGTTACATCTACTTAGTTAATCGTTTTTTTTCTAGGTTACATCTACCTAGCTAATCGTGTGTTTCTAGGTTACATCTACCTAACTAATCGTTTGTGTCTAGGTTACTAGTACATCTACTTAATTAATCGTTTATTTCCAGGCTACATCTACCTAGCTAATTGTTTTTTTCTAGGTTACATCTACCTAGCTAATCGTTTGTGTCTAGGTTACTAGTACATCTACTTAATTAATCGTTTATTTCTAGGCTACATCTGCCTAACTAATTGTTTGTTTCTAAGTTACATCTACCTAACTAATTGTTTGTTTCTAGGTTACATCTACTAAACTAATTGTTTGTTTCTATGTTACATCTACCTAGCTAATCGCTTGTTTCTAGGTTACTCGTACATCTACCTAATTAATCGTTTATTTCCAGGTTACATCTACCTAGCTAATCGTTCATTTCTAGGTAACATATACCTAGCTAATCGTTTATTTCTAGGCTACATTTATCTAATTAATCGTTAGTTTCTAGGTTACATCTACCTACCTGCGTTTGCGATCAAAGCGTCATTTTTCTGTTATTCATTTATTGAGTAATATAAGGCACGAAATAGTCAACTATTTTCTATACAACTATGTTATTCTACCACAAGATGCTTTCATACTTACCAAAGTTCTCCTTTTTATAACACAATATTATCTAGATAGTAGTGCTGTGCTTCCACAACTGGCTTGCACAATTACCGAAGTTCTCCCTGCTATAACACAATATTATCTAGATAGCTGTGTTGTGCTACCACAACTGGCTTACACAATTACCGAAGTTTTCCTTTCTATAGCGCATTATTATCTGGATAGCTGTGTTGTGCTACCATAACTGGCTTACACAATTACCGAAGTTCTCCTTTTAATAGCACAATATTATCTAGATAGTGTGTTGTGCTACCACAACTGGCTTGCACAATTACCGAAGTTCTCCTTGATATAACACAATATTATCTAGATAGCTGTGTTGTGCTACCACAACTGGCTTGCACATTTACCGAAGTTCTCCCTGCTATAACACAATATTATCTAGATAGCTGTGTTGTGTTACCACAACTGGCTTACACAATTACCGAAGTTTTCCTTTCTATAGCGCATTATTATCTGGATAGCTGTGTTGTGCTACCATAACTGGCTTAAACAATTACCGAAATTCTCCTTTTAATGATGCAATATTATCTAGATAGTGTGTTGTTCTACCTTAGCTGATTTACACAATTACCGAAGTTATACTTTTTATGTGGTCTGTTGGGGTCGTGATCGTATGGTAGTTATATGTACAACTACATGTACAATCAGTGCCTATCACTACTAAGGATGGAAGTTCGAATCCCGCTCATTACAAGGTGTACTCGATACAGCATTATGTGATACAAATTGTCAGTGATTTGCGACAGGTCAGTGCTTTTCTCCAGGGACTCCGTTTCTTCCACCTATAAAACTGACCCCCATGATATAAAGAATAATATTGTTGAAAGTGACATTGAACACCATAACCCTAATCCATATTACAAATGAGGTCTGTATCTTCACAAACGGCTTATTACGTGTCTACCATATTATCTACCACCGGTAGATCATTATTATATCACAATTTGTGTCTAAATCACCCCCACCCCTGGTGTGTCCTAACAGCATATTTGTGTCTGTTATTCCTTTGTTAACTGTTAACTATCGTTGTTATTTCGTTTATAACCGCTTGTGGTACTGGAGAACATATAAAATATATGACGAAGTGTGTAAGTTTAAGCATAATGTATTTGCCAATTAAATAGACTAAATGGATTAGACACAAGTTAAACAAACTTAGCGAAGTGTGTTATGCAATAAGATAATTTATACCCATGCCATATAGTGTAATATAACCCTTCTGTGATTTAATGCAATGTGATTTAATTGTAAAAAAAATATTTAAATAATTTAAATGCACATTTATTTAATATTTTTTACTTTAAATCGTGTATGAACCTAAAGCAATATTTGGTCCTTAGATTTTAAATCATGATCAACTATTGATAATTCATTATGTTGAAAGACATTTTATATTTATATCTGTTTTTAAAAAGTGATATGTTGTGTTGTATTGACGCCTGAAACTAGTAAAATTAATTTTACCAATCAATTTCTGTGTTCATTTTCTTTTTTAATTGCTTCATCCGAATTTCATACGCCATTGATTCTAAGGTAGGCAGAGTGCGACAAAGTGACACTAATTATCCTTGTGTTATTTGATTGACAGCTAACTTTGTGTCTTTAATCTAGTAGTATTTCTCTGGTTCGTTTTACACAACATATTGATTAACTTCTGGCATACATATTCACATTTCTAGATTTATCGCAATAATTATTCATGTTACTTGCTGGTTTTATCGCAATAATTATTCATGTTGGTTGCTGTTTTTATCAGAATTTTAGGAATTTATTTTGATCTTTTGAAAATCAGTTATAGTAAATACATATAACATTTATTATGCATTAAATAGAGAAAATAATTCTCTACAATATCATCATGACATTCAATAATCTCCTGTTGGCTCGTCTTAATATCAAATCGACTTCGTCCTAACTAGACCCCCCTTTGTTCCCATTTCTCCCAATGTAAAACCAAATACAAATCTGGCAGTAAATATTAAGGCTACAAAGTTTCATAATGTATAGCTAATATTGATAATGACAACATACAAGTTCACGTTCTATCTTTTATGTACATTTATTGAAGGGTGGTATTTAAATTTAGATCTTTTGTATTCTCCATTTTAGTCATATGATAGTTTTACTTCCTTCTTCCTGGTTGATGTCGATTGCGGACATTTTATTTCTGTAGAAATATATTTATATGGTGAAAATGTTCTAAACAGGTAAATAAACATACAAATCACATTCTATGTTTATATTAATATATTTCTGTAAATGACAACACACAATATTGTTTTGTAAAGCGACATCCGTTAATGTTGTTGTTCGGGGATTCCTTTTTAGTTATATGTTAATAAAAATCAGTTACAAATGTTTATATTAAATGTAAAGATGATAATTGATTGGTAATTATTTGTTAATTTTACTTTTGCGAATCGTGACAAAGACTTCCCCATTAGCCCATATACTTTAATCAGTATAAAAAATATTTTTATACTCCCATTGAAATATCAGAAAAACCTTTTTTATTTCCATCAACATACCAATTACAAGATTGTCCTTACTAAGTGAAAAAGATCAATGGTCCTACATGTAAATTAACATTATGTGATATTATTATTGAAAATTTTGGTATTATTTTTACCAACATTCATGCACAGAATTTAATAAGAGTTCTTTAAAAATATTGATATCAGTGGTGGGTTCAAAGTGGTCGTTTGGAGTAAACTTTATGATTTAGTCTTTGTCCCCCTCATTTATGTTAAATTGGATATCCACTTAAACTAGTCAAAACTTAAAACAAAGTTTTCAACAAATCAAATACATATGTGGAGGGAGCTGATTTAGGATATCATGCAAGTTTATGGACAGCTTTTTTAGGCATAAGCTCCACGAACCTTGTTAGCTCACCTGGCCAAAGGCCATGTGAGCTTTTGCCATCAGGTTTCGTTCGTCGTCCGTCCTATGTCGTCGTCGTCGTCGTCGTCTGTCGTAAACTTTTCACATTTTAATCTTCTCCTCAGAAACCACTGAGCCTATTTAGACCAAACTTTGGTGGAATGGTCCATGGATGGCCCCTTCCAAAATTGTGTCCGACCAAGATGGCCGCCAAGCTAATAATAGAAAAAAGGGGGGATGAAATGTTAATTGTCCATTGCTTCTTTAGTATAAGTCAAAATGAGCTCAAATTTTAGCTGCAGCTACATGACAAGGAGTAGTTTAACATTATTCAGGGTTTTTCTGTGAAATGTTTCCTTCAGTCGATTTATACCGATTATGCAAATTAGGCATATTATGATAAAAGATCACATTTAAATCTTCTCCTCTGAAACCGCTGAAGCAAATTAAACCAAATCTGGCAGGGATGGTCCATGGGTGGGTCCCTTTCAAAATTGTGTCCGACAGTACCGCCCTCTATTCAAGATGGCTGTTGTTACTAAAAATAGAAATGTCTTCAATTGTCCATTGCTGCTTTAGTATAAGTCAAAGTGAGCTCAAATTTTAACTGCAGTTACATTGCAAGGAGTAGTTTAACATATATTCCTTTTTTAGCTCACCTGGCCTTTAGACCATGTGAGCTATTGTCATCACTTTTCGTCCGTCGTCCGTCCGTCCACATTTCACATGTTAATCTTCTCCTCAGAAACCACTGGGCCAATTGCAACCAATCTTTGGTGGAATGGTCCTTGGGTGGCCCCCTTCCAAATTTGTGTACAGTGATCCCAACTTCCAATCAAGATGGCCGTCAAGCTTAAAATAGAAAAGGGGGGATGAAATATAAAAAAAATCTTCTCCTCTGAATCTACTGAGCCAATCTCAACCAGACTTTGGCGAAATGATCCTTGGGTGGCCCCCTTCCAAAAATGTGTCCAGCATTTCAGACCTCCGACCAAGATGGCCGCCACAGCCGAACTTCATTTAACATAGGACTCTATGGGAAATTCCCATAAAAATCTTCTTGTCTGAAACCATTTGCTCAATAATAACTAAATTTTGATGAAATAGTCATTGGATGGTTCTCTTCCAAAAATGTGTTCGCCGGTGCGGCCCTTCGACCAAAATGGCTCCCACAGCCGAACTTAGCTGAACATAGAACCTTATGGGAAATTCACATAAATATCTTCTCTTCAGAAACCACTGGGCCAATTGCAACCAAACTTTGGTGGAATGGTCTTTGCATGCCCCCCTTCCAAAGTTGTGTCCGGTGATCCCAACTTCCAACCAAGATGTCCGCCAAGCTAAAAACAAAAAAAGGGGTTCTCTTCCAAAAATGTATCCGGCGGTTCGACACTTCGACCAAGATGGCCCCACAGTCGAGCTTAGCTTAACATAGGACCCTATTGGAAATTCACATAAACATCTTTTCCTCAGAAACCACTGGACCAATTGCAACCAAACTTTGGTGGAATGGTCTTTGCATGCCCCCCTTCCAAAGTTGTGTCCGGTGATCCCGACTTTCAACCAAGATGGCCGCCAAGCTAGAAAGAGGAAAAAGGGGGATGAAATTAAAAAAAAAATGTTCTCCTCTGAAACTACTGAGCCGATCTCAACCAAACTTTGCTGAGATGATCCTTGGGTTGTCCTCTTCCAAATTTGAATCCGGCATTTCAGACCTCCGACCGAGATGGCCGCCACAGCCGAACTTAATTTAACATAGGACCCTATGGGAAATTCCCATAAAAATCTTCTTGTCTGAAACCATTTGCTCAATAAGAACTAACTTTTGATGAAATAGTCATTGGATGGTTCACGTCCAAAATGTGTCAGGCGGTTCGGCCCTTCGACCAAGATGAACCCACAGCCGAACTTAGCTTAACATAGGACCCTATGGGAAATTCACATAAACATATTCTTGTCTGGAACCAGTTGCTCAATTGGAACCAAACTTTGATAACATAGTCATTGGATGGTCCTCTTCTAAAATTGTGTCTGGTGGTCCCGCCCACTGACCAAGATGGCTGCACAGCTGAACTTAAATTAACATAGGACCCTATGGGAAATTCACATAAAAACCAACTTGTCTGGAACCAGTAGCTCAGTTAGAACCAAACTTTGATGGAATAGTCATTGGATGGTCCTTTTCCAAAATTGTGTCCGGCAGTTGCGCTCTCCCACCAAGATGGCTGCCACAGTGCAGTTTCGTTGTTATAGAAAGCAACTTTGATTCAGGTGAGCGATTACAGACTACTGGGAGCCTCTGGTTGTATTAGCACCTGTCTCAGTCTCAGTAATCTTGTGTCAAGGAACATTTTGATTAATTAGTTATGGGAAATAGTGATGAATAATTTGTAATGTACATAATAATTAATTCAAGGACTGGCTTGAGAACAAAACAAAACACCACTAGCAGATTTAACATTTATATTAATAAAAGAATATCACTTTTGAATTGATATTATTATCCCTGTATTTGTATACTGAAAAACTTATGAAAATTCAGGGTAAACAATTATATGTATTCATGCAGTGTACTTGTATAGACATAAACATGGCTGAACTCAGAGAGTCTGGCGAAAGTATGCAGTTCCTGAAAGTTATAGAGCATGCTAACGCCAGACTAACAATAAAAGAGGCAACAGAACCACCAACCTTTGGCGGGTAACTGATACACTCGAGTACACATTTGTGTTATGCACAAAGCCGGGATTGAACTATTACCATAGAGGTTATTGACTGATGGTCAACAGTAGTCGTATTTAAACTAGCAACTTAGACTACTCGGCCACCTAGGCCCCCACTAGCCGTTTATATGCACAATTTCATTACAATCCTTGAACACAGCATAGCTTTATAGGAATTAGCTTGTACAGTACATAGGTGCATTTTTTTTTATTCAAATGCTTTTGAAAAAAAAAACAATGGTTTCAGGCATTTATTTCATATTCCAATAAGGTAAAAATAAGTTTCAAATGTACACACATAAAATAAAAATTCAACCAAATAATGTTTGCATAAATTATTGCATAAACAAGACTTGATTCTCAAAATCTGTGTCCCCCAAAAAAGGTAAGTCCCCCATACCAAAAAGTTGCAGATAATTGTTTCTTATGACAAAAATAGTCTAATCCTCACCAGCTTCACATTCTTTTTTTTTTAAATATGAAATGTTCTGCTCATCATAAGCTAGTTATTTCATTAAAAACAAGAATTAATTCTCAAAATCCGGCCATAATTTTCAAAGAAAACTAGAATTGTTTCAGAGGATTAAAACCCATGTCTCCCATTCATAAAACTCTCAAGTAAAATATTTGACCTCAAGGTCAAAGGTCAAGGTCAAATTGTGATCATGATGGTACGCGAGACGCTGTCTCATCATTATACAACCACATACCAAATATCATTAACCTATCTAAAAAGGCAAAAAGTTATTGCCCAGACACAAACACACTTCAAAAATATCAATTATTTGACCTTAAAGTCAAAGGTCAAACTGAGGTCACGATGGAACACGACACACCGTTTCATGATTATACACGGTACACCTACATACCAAATATCATTAATCTATCGTAAAAGACAAAAAGGTTATGACTCGGACACCATAACACTTAAAAAATATCAATTATTTGACCTAGATGTAAAAGGTCAAAGACAAAATGTGGTCATGTTGGTACATGACATACCCTCTCATGATTATATACCTACATACCAAATATCATTGACCTATCTGAAGAGACAAAAAAAGTTATGGCCCGACAGTAAATTCGCAAATCCATTCAGATTGAACAAAGAGTTAGCTCCCTTTTTTGTCTATTTTCTTGGATAATTTTACTTATATCTTTTTTATTTGGAATGTGACCCACTAATTTTTGAATTTTATCTTTTTAAGAAACATTTGAACCATTCAATGGAGAACATTCACCCAAATTTGCTCAACAGGTGTCGCTCGAGTACCAACGGTGGTTAGCGGAGCGTTTTATTATCGCTTAGACGTTTGTACCGGGCTATGTAAACTATTATTTCAAACACAATTTCTATCTAATTATCCAACGATAATTATTTTTTATTTGTATAACAATATTCCTCATGTTAACAACAAATGCATCATAAGTTGTAACCATCTTCTGACATGTTACTAAATTACTAAAGTGATCACGTCATTACGTTGAAATAAGACAAGGACAACGTTGCAATCGTATCAGGAAGTGAAACCTTAAGCTATGCAGATAATTGCTTTATTTTTTATTCAGTTTTTCGATTCATATAAAGGTCTAAGCGATGTCTAATCGTTTAATGTACTAACCAAACACCATCCAGCATCCAAACACACACACACACACATACTTTTTCCTCATTTCTTTTTACTCGTTTACTATTTTCAGCTATATTATATGATAAAATTGTATTTTTCTTGTTTTCTTGTGCATTCTCAATATAATGTAATAATGATTGTAAATATAGGAGAAGATTCCATAAGTTGGTAAAACTTGTGTCTGATCCTCTTTGTATCATTGATCAAATAAAATACTTATAAGCTAAATCTGGGTCACGGGCACCTGTTACTAACTGTGAATGCGAATATAAAATAAAATTGATTACATTCTTATTTTTTTTCTTATGTTCTCCATGTGCAAAAATCAATATTTTCGATAATTTTGTAATTAGTAAATACGCATAGCATACGTACAATAACTGTAGAATGAGGAAACTATAGTACACGTGTACGTACGTTTTTAAGCAAAGTTTGATATTTGTTCACATTCTTTGTATTTCCCTTTTTAAAAGATTTTCATGTTGGTTTCCTAGTTTTGTTGTATCTGATTTTCTACTTTCATGGTAAATAATCGTTTATTAATGGTTAGAATCAAATAATTTCGATCAATTTCACATACATTAATTATTCTTGGCGAATTTTATGTACTGTTCTATTCCGGATTCCATCCACAGTGGCTTGTCTTTAAGATATATAACTTTATTAATAAAAAAATATGCACCCCTATATCATTATTAAGATATATATATATTATAAAAAAAAAAAACTAAACGTGTTGGGACCTCGTCTTCATCTCATTGAAAATTAACTTGTTCTCGTCGGGATATAGCTGAAAAATTGCGTAAACAACAATTATTCACTGATCCCCAACATGATGTTAAAAACATATTCTGTCTCAAACATAAATATCTACATTTATTAATCTACTATTTAAGTGGTTATTTTCGAAGGGGTGTTACTTTTGCGTTTTTTAGTCATACTGTTCGTGTGGGCTCTAATTTTGCGAAAATTGAAAAAAAGCAAAATTATATTTTTTACGATTTCAGCTTTATCTTAAGCCATTCAAATAAAGGCATGAAACATTCTGAAAATTTTGATAAAAAGAAATCAAACGTGAATACCTGGGTCGTATTATAGATAATGTTTCATATTATCCCATTTTATTTTCATCAACAGTCATGTGTGGATTTTATTTTTCATCAACAGTCGCTTGACTATTATCAATTGGGAATAATACTAATGTGATTTCTATGTGATAAAGTTT
Organism: Bathymodiolus septemdierum; assembly: GCA_963383655.1. NCBI lineage: Eukaryota > Metazoa > Mollusca > Bivalvia > Mytilida > Modiolidae > Bathymodiolus > Bathymodiolus septemdierum. The sequence goes on from OY726527.1 coordinate 1,327,937, forward strand.
GTCAGTGACTTGCGGCAGGTGGGTGGTTTTTTCAGGGAACTCCGGTTTTCTCCACCACGGGCCGAATAAAACTGACCGTCACGAAACAAGAAGTGTACTGTTTCATTTCAACGGTAACACAAGCTATTTAACAACCTCTACACTAAATACAAAATATATTTGGGCGGTGTTGATTAAATTACATGATAGTGCTACATATGATGATAGAAGAAAATCATATGAATGGTTAAAGCACCAAGCATTAAAATGCAACTTATCTCTTTGAAGGTTTACTTTTTAAGGAATCAATCTTATGGGGACAAATCCGAGAATCAGAAGCAATAATTAAACTGATGAACTTTCTTTCATAACTTAGGTTCTTGAAATCCGGACACGTATTATGCGAGTGATTGTTGCTGTTTAACGCCAATTCAGCAATTTTTCACCTATATCATGGCGAGAACAAGTTAATTTTCAATGAGATGATGATGAGGTCCGCTTTGTACTAGAACAACACGTTGAGTTGGATTTTTATAGTGCTAGATCACTAAAACAACAGTCCGCGGATAGACATGTCGCCCCACTCGGACACATTATCCTGATTCCGAGTCGACCAGTTTTTGTTCTTTCTCCTTAATGCTGCGTGCCTTACCAGAGAAGCAACACATATCAATTTGCATAGTCTTTGGTATGAACCGATCGGTGCTCGAACCCACGATCTAACGCAATCGAGGCGAGCACTCTAACCATTACGCCTCCGATGCGGTTCGCATTATACGTAGCTGCATTGACGCGGACGAGACACACATGCATGTCATTAAGGGGACGACCATTTAACTTTTAGGATGTTTTTTTCTGAAGAAAATTTTTTATTAATTATGTGGTGAAATTTTAAAGAAACAAAATAAATTTACACGACGAAAGATGCAAAAATATCATTAATCCGGCCCTACAGTTCTCAACGAGAAATCTATGATAAAAATTTGAAGGGAAATTACTGATTTTTTTTTATGTCCAAAAAATAAAAATCTGATTTTTGTTTCCTGTGAAAAAATATATCGCTGTGGAAGAAATGTTTTGTAGATCAGTGATTGTCCTTTTTCTTTTTGGCCATTGTATTGCCTGCCCTTGCGCTTGGGGATCTTAAAACTCTTCTTGCATTGTTTTTGAAGCAAAAGCGAGTACGCACATTTTCATGGTTAGACCCTATACAGTGAAAAAAATACGTGTACAATTTTCAATCAGGTTCAATTTAGTCTGAAAACTTGTGTGCAATTTTATGTCATTAGACAATAATTCTTATATGATTTACATAATTAGAAATCCTATACTCTGATTGGGTATAAGCGCGTATAAAGGCCAGGTTTTGTCAGTTTATTTTTCGATAGACGATGCTCACCGGACTACTTTTCCGTAATGTAAACAAAATGGCGGCTTGGATTCCCGATAATAAAAAATAGATAAAAGAAACAATGTTTATTGTTAATAATCGACAATTATTGTTAGATATGAAATAAAAAAATAAATGCCAATGAAAAAAAAAAGCTTGTATTGTTGACATAAAAAATAAATCCGGAAAAAATACTTAAGACAACCATCTATCGAATTTGACTTTTGTAATATATCGTCATCCTGTGACGTTGTTTACAAGGGACGCTGATTGACACACGCTGGATACTGATTTATTTTACGATTTTGTGGGCATTTTACTTGTTTGAGTAACTAAATGCAAAATGCCATCAAATTGGAAAATATCAGTAACTTGATTACATCACCGTCTAGTTATCAATGTAGGAAAACAAGGTTAGTTCATTTTGTTATTCATGGCCGACACACATCAATGGAATGTATGTGTGCGTACTGGGGATCCCCAAAGGTAAATTTTCAAAACAAATGAAAAAAAAAGTTAGTTACAGAATTAAAAGGATTAAACGCATTTTTTCCGGAGTTTATTGATGTATAACCTGGACCAAGTCACTCATAAACTTACCCTTCGGACTTTTATTTGTTTGTGAGTGAATTGGTCCAGGTTATACATAAATAAACTCCGGAAAAAATCCTTCGGACTTTTATTTGCTTGTGAGTGAATTGGCCCAGGTTATACATAAATAAACTCCTGAAAAAATGCGTTTAATCCTATAACAAATGAAGTTAAAAAAAACTCGTGTGCAATTGTACATCATTAGACACCAAATGAAGTTAAAAAAAAACACGTACATGCAATTTTACATTGCCATTGCAGACATTGGGCCCTATTGCCTATGGTTGTTACCGGTCACTGTGAAATAAACAGAAAAAAAGGTATTGGAAATATCAAAATAAAATCTATTATGTTCATTCTATAGGCTGTGCCTACCGTCATATTACGCAACGTTTCAGATCAAGGACACCACGTATGGTAATGATATTGCCATTTGATTACATTGGTTACAAGCGTTTATCGGAAAACAAACGTTTTCTTAACCACCGTTGATACAGCGACGCCACCTGGGGGGAAATGGCTGAATGTTCTCCATTACATAAAAATCTGAATATTCTATGGATTAGAAATTGATGTGTTCATCAGATAAATGCATCCAATAACGTTTTTTCCTTCATTGTCTATAAATGTTGCCCCAAAATGCCATTTTCCCTTCAATTTTCAAATTAAAATTTTGATCTTGGAATGCCGGTGACCGGGTTGGTCTAAAAACAGGACGGAGAAAAACAGGACGGGCAAATTTTGATATATTTTTAGACACAACTTTTTTATTACTTGAGCTTTATTTTAACTTTAAATTGATTTGTAAAGTAGAAACAAATATCTAACGTTTGCTATAAAATTTATTTGGAAATATTGAAAGATGAATTCAAAATCTTGACAGGACGGACTTTTTCACGGAACAAAATGGCGAGAAAATTATCAGTGTTCTCGTCTTTGATGTCAAATTATTCTTTTAATGATAATTTCTGTCAGAAGATAATTATATATTTGGAAGGCTTGTACAATAAGCTTTATTCTGATATAAAATTTATTTCGAAATACTGAAAGATGAATTCAAAATCTTGACAGGACGGACTTTTTCACGGAACTAGATGGCGAGAAAATTATCAGTGTTCTCGTCTTTGATGTCAAATTATTCTTTTAATGATAATTTCTGTCAAAAGATGATTATATATTTGGAAAGTGTGCAAAAACAGCTTTATTTTGATACATATATCTATTTTTTCTTAAAACCTATAAAGTATAAAAATCTTGACAGGACGGACTTTTACCGGCACCTCGAACGTGAGTCCAGAACAAAGAACAAGTGTCCAGATGATTCCAGAAGCACAAAATGATATTTAAATGGATGATTATGATTTCTATCAAATAAATTTATATGTTTTTAATAAATTGCATATATATTTTATAAATTACAGTGGCTTCAGTTTAAGGTTATTATTATTATATTCTCCTTTCTTTCCGGGCGACATGAACATGTCCGCGGCAGATTTCAGGAACTACTGGACAGAAATTCATGAAACTTGGTGGAGTAGTTGGTCCTAAAGTTTTCAGCTTTGTAGTAAAGGGGGTTAAAGTCATATTTTGAGGGGTTCAAATGGTGTGGGGTTACTATACAATCCTATGGGAAAGTTGACATTTCGTACATTAATGTTGATAACATTTAAATGGATAATGATAGAGACATAAAATTTGACATAGTGATAGGTCACCATTAGAGGAGCAATTCTGCGTTGTCAAAATTTTCAAAATGGCCGTCATAATACCGCAAAAAAACAATATTAAACAAGATGTTGCACGCTACGTCATGCTAAGAATACCCCCACTCGTTCATTTGTAAGTCGCACGGTAAACAGGAAGTAGATGTGCGGTAAACCTGGAAAGGTGAGACACAGTACAAGTAACCATGCCAAAGCCATATATCAAATATAAAATCATTTCTTCCAGTAGAAGCTGAGATATCTGTTACGAAAGTGTGAACGGACGGACAAACGGACGGACGGACAAGGTGATTGCAATAGAGTGGGGGTATACCATTTGCATGTAGGTAGATTATGTTGTTCTGAATTGATTCCCGATATCGCAAAATTTCTATCAGTCTCCATTTTCAAAATGGCCACCACAATACCGCAAAACATCAAGCTCAGGATTTGTCATAATGCAAAGTATTCATATAAACCTGTTGTCAGTGGCCGGTTTGGGAGACTTCCACAATCGTTAGATTATAATCATATCTTGTGTTCCGTGCAACGGAAATTGTTAAGTAGTTACGATTGTGTCGGACTATCGAACTGTCGAACCATCGAACTGTCGGACTAAAGAGCTGTCGGACCATAACTACGCACCCGTTTATTTAACTTAGGATGTTTTAATTGTATGATTTTAGTAATTACTAGTAATTAAAAGTGTCAGTGTGGCTTGTGTTTACTGCAATACCATGTGTTAGTAGAATCTGGGCTTGCACATGATTTATGGGGGTCGTCTCATTACTCCGACAGTCATTACTCCGACAGTTATTTCTCCGACACTCATAACTCCGACAGTCATTACTCCAACAGTCATTACTCCGACACTCATTAATACTCCGACCATGCATCCCGGACTGTATCATCATATCCTATCTAATCGCAACTCCAAACAACTATAGGATAATTGCACGGAGTGGATATTGAAAATATGATCACGAGTGCCGCAAAGCGCATCCGATTAAACGAGTGTGCGGAACTTGCTACGCGCACGAGTTTAATCTGAATGCGTTTCGGCACGAGTGATCATATATTCAATATTCACGACGTGCAATTGATTATTATATTCATTTCATTGACGAAAATAAAAGATATAGACGAAAATTTAGATGAACTATGTTTTCAGTGTTCCTGTGCGTCAATCTTTACTCAGCGACGTCGCTTAGAACATATGTTTTTGACCATACCTTTTACCATGTTTTACTATATTGCTCTGAAATATGGGAACTTTTTATTAGAAACTTTGGACACTTTTCCCTTGTTGAAGGATGCATACACACAGTCCAGAAAATTATATGAAAACCGGATATCCTGTTACCTGTTACCTATCTTGAATCTTCATCCACTGCCTGGATAACCGTTGTTGCCAACGTCGGAGTAATTATAAATACATACATGTATATATAATGTCATAAATCTCATATTTACACTATGATTACCTACTGCATGCTAATAAAAAAATTCTGAAATGAATTAAGTATTTAAATTAATTGAGAGGTAATAAATCTAGCAACATCGTACACTGGTAGCACTTTTAGATAGCAACTAAGTGTATTTAAAAAATTAGTAGATCTCATATCAGCCAAATTGTCGATAAAATCTAATCAATGTTAATTACTTATCAATAACTGAATATATGAGATTTCTGACTGCTATTGTATACTCGAGTTATTTCCCTTTGAGTGTGAAATTCTATATTGTGTATTGTAAATATTAACTGCATGCATTGTTGATTGTTGCTGTTGCCTTGTGTATGGAGAGGATTTATATAGGCTATTGCCTGCTATCCAATCCATTTCATTTATTTATGAATAAATATGTTTAAAATGAAAAATATATATATATATATTTATATGCCTAATCTACATCTATCTGCTCTCTAACGGTGTCGATATCTTATTAATCCTCAGGTTTTCTAGATCCTATTATGATACCGTAGTTATTTTGTGTAATCGTTGCAGGTACAGTTTATAACATAAGCCTCTGGATGAGGTTTCTAAATAGCTCCTTTCCTTTAGTGGTCACAGTCAAATTTTGTACAGTCAATTAGTAGCTGTAGCATATTTTGATCCTCCAGTAGGTCTGACATAAGGTGTCAAATTCTCATTTGTTTCCAGATATGAAAAACTTTATCCATGAATGGTTTTCTTACTTCCTGTAGGCATGCACATTGCAGTATGAAATGCGCCGTGTTTTCAGTCTCTTTTTTGCACATAGGACAAAGGGAACTGACTTCACCTTTCCTTGCAAATCCTCTTGGTATGGTGCTTTACAACAAATTTTGAATAACATTCCTAGTTAAGCTATCCTGAATTTTGAGGAAAATATGACGGGAATCGAAGAAACAAACTAATCAGAGAAAGCATTTTTATTAGATCTATATGAAATAATATTTTCTTTTGTAAAAATAATATTTTGTTGGGTCGCGCTGAAAAGCTTTAAAAACAATAGCGCTGCAAACGAAAAAAACTTCCGACTCCTGAATAAAAACCATGTCCCTTTCAAGTTAAATAGGCAGACCCGTACTGCATTTGGATTGCTAAAAGCGCCAGAATTGCAAAGACTATCGGTCACTGTCGAAGTATTAAGAGTCAGAGTAATGATTGTCGGAGTAATAAGTGTCGGAGTAATGACTGTCGTAGTATTGAGTGTCGGAGTAATGACTGTCGGAGTATTGAGTGTCGGAGTAATGATTGTCGGAGTATTGATTGTCGGAGTAATGACTGTCGGAGTATTGAGTGTCGGAGTAATGACTGTCGGAGTAATGATTGTCGGAGTAATGACTGTCGGAGTATTGAGTGTCGGAGTAATGACTGTCGGAGTATTGAGTGTCGAAGTAATGACTGTCGGAGTATTGAGTGTCGGAGTAATGACTGTCGGAGTATTGAGTGTCGGAGTAATGACTGTCGGAGTATTGAGTGTCGGAGTAATGCCTGTCGGAGTATTGAGTGTCGGATTAATGACTGTCGGAGTATTGAGTGTCGGAGTAAAGACTCGGAGTATTGAGTGTCGGAGTAATGACTGTCGGAGTATTGAGTGTCGGAGTAATGACTGTCGGAGTATTGAGTGTCGGAGTAATGACTGTCGGAGTATTGACTGTCGGAGTATTGAGTGTCGGAGTAATGACTGTCGGAGTATTGAGTGTCGGAGTAATAACTGTCGGGAGTATTGAGTGTCGGAGTAATGACTGTCGGAGTATTGAGTGTCGGAGTAATGACTGTCGGAGTAATGATTGTCGGAGTAATAAGTGTCGGAGTAATGACTGTCGGAATATTGAGTGTCGGAGTATTGAGTGTCGGAGTAATGACTCGGAGTATTGAGTGTCGTAGTAATGACTGTCGGAGTAATGACTGTCGGAGTATTGAGTTTCGGAGTAATGACTCGGAGTATTGAGTGTCGGAGTAATGACTGCCGGAGTATTGAGTGTCGGAGTAATGACTGTCAGAATATTGAGTGTCGGAGTAATGACTCGGAGTATTGACTGTCGGAGTAATGACTGTCGGAGTAATGACTGTCGGAGTATTGAGTGTCGGAGTAATGTCTGTCGGAGTATTGAGTCGGAGTATTGAGTGTCGGAGTAATGACTGTCGGAGTATCGAGTGTCAGATTAATGACTGTCGGAGTATTGAGTGTCGGAGTAAAGACTGTCGGAGTATTTAGTGTCGGAGGAGTATTGAGTGTCGGAGTAATGACTGTCGGAGTAATGATTGTCGGAGTATTGAGTGTCGGAGTAATGACTTTCGGAGTATTGAGTGTCGGAGTAATGACTCGGAGTATTGAGTGTCGGAGTAATGACTGTCGGAGTATTGAGTGTCGGAGTAATGACTGTCGGAGTATTGAGTGTCGGAGTAATGACTGTCGGAGTATTGAGTGTCGGAGTAATGACTGTCGGAGTATTGAGTGTCGGAGTAATGACTGTCGGAGTATTGAGTGTCGGAGTAATGACTGTCGGTGTATTGGGTGTCGGAGTAATGACTGTCGGAGTATTGAGTGTCGGAGTAATGACTGTCGGAGTATTGAGTGTCGGAGTAATGACTGTCGGAGTATTGAGTGTCGGAGTAATGACTGTCGGAGTATTGACTGTCGGAGTAATGACTGTCGGATTATTGACTGTCGGAGTATTGAGTGTCGGAGTAATGACTGTCAGAGTATTGAGTGTCGGAGTAATAACTGTTGGGAGTATTGAGTGTCGGAGCAATGACTCGGAGTATTGAGTGTCGGAGTAATGAGTGTCAGAGTATTGACTGTCAGAGTAATGATTGTCGGAGTAATACGTGTCGGAGTAATGACTGTCGGAGTATTGAGTGTCGGAGTATTGAGTGTCGGAGTAATGACTGTCGGAGTATTGAGTGTCGGAGTAATGACTGTCGGAGTAATGACTGTCGGAGTATTGAGTGTCGGAGTAATGACTCGGAGTATTGAGTGTCGGAGTAATGACTGTCGGAGTATTGAGTGTCGGAGTAATGACTGTCGGAGTATTGAGTGTCGGAGTAATGACTGTCAGAATATTGAGTGTCGGAGTAATGACTGCCGGAGTATTGAGTGTCGGAGTAATGACTGTCGGAGTATTGAGTGTCGGAGTAATGACTGTCGGAGTATTGAGTGTCGGAGTAATGATTGTTGGAGTATTGAGTGTCGGAGTAATGACTGTCGGAGTAATGACTGTCGGAGTATTGAGTGTCGGAGTAATGACTGTCGGAGTAATGACTGTCGGAGTATTGAGTGTCGGAGTAATGACTGTCGGAGTATTGAGTGTCGGAGTAATTACTGTCGGAGTATTGAGTGTCGGAGTAATGACTGTCGGAGTAATGACTGTCGGAGTATTGAGTGTCGGAGTAATGACTGTCGGAGTATTGAGTGTCGGAGTAATGACTGTCGGAGTATTGAGTGTCGGAGTAATGACTGTCGGAGTATTGACTGTCGGAGTATTGAATGTCGGAGTAATGACTGTCGGAGTATTGAGTGTCGGAGTAATGACTGTCGGAGTATTGAGTGTCGGAGTAATGATTGTCAGAGTAATAAGTGTCGGAGTAATGACTGTCGGAATATTGAGTGTCGGAGTATTGAGTGTCGGAGTAATGACTGTCGGAGTATTGAGTGTCGGAGTAATGTCTGCCGGAGTATTGAGTGTCGGAGTAATGACTGTCAGAATATTGAGTGTCGGAGTAATGACTGTCGGAGTAATGACTGTCGGAGTAATGACTGTCGGAGTATTGAGTGTCGGAGTAATGTCTGTCGGAGTATTGAGTGTCGGAGTATTGAGTGTCGGAGCAATGACTGTCGGATTATGGAGTGTCGGAGTAATGACAGTCGGAGTATTGAGTGTCTGAGTAATGACTTTCGGAGTATTGAGTGTCGGAGTAATGACTCGGAGTATGGAGTGTCGGAGTAATGACTGTCGGAGTATTGAGTGTCGGAGTAATGACTGTCGGAGTATTGAGTGTCGGAGTAATAACTGTCGGGAGTATTGAGTGTCGGAATAATGACTCGGAGTATTGAGTGTCGGAGTAATGACTGTCGGAGTATTGAGTGTCGGAGTATTGACTGTCGGAGTAATGATTGTCGGAGTGATAAGTGTCGGAGTAATGACTGTCGGAGTATTGAGTGTCGGAGTATTGAGTGTCGGAGTAATGACTGTCGGAGTATTGAGTGTCGGAGTAATGACTGTCGGAGTAATGACTGTCGGAGTATTGAGTGTCGGAGTATTGACTCGGAGTATTGAGTGTCGGAGTAATGACTGTCGGAGTATTGAGTGTCGGAATAATGACTGTCAGAATATTGAGTGTCGGAGTAATGACTGCCGGAGTATTGAGTGTCGGAGTAATGACTGTCGGAGTATTGAGTGTCGGAGTAATGACTGTCGGAGTATTGACTGTCGGAGTAATGATTGTCGGAGTATTGAGTGTCAGAGTAATGACTGTCGGAGTAATGACTGTCGGAGTATTGAGTGTCGGAGTAATGACTGTCGGAGTATCGAGTGTCGGAGTAATGACTGTCGGAGTATTGAGTGTCGGAGTAAAGACTGTCGGAGTATTTAGTGTCGGAGGAGTATTGAGTGTCGGAGTAATGACTGTCGGATTATTGAGTGTCGGAGTAATGACAGTCGGAGTATTGAGTGTCGGAGTAATGACTTTCGGAGTATTGAGTGTCGGAGTAATGACTCGGAGTATTGAGTGTCGGAGTAATGACTGTCGGAGTATTGAGTGTCGGAGTAATGACTGTCGGAGTATTGAGTGTCGGAGTAATGACTGTCGGAGTATTGAGTGTCGGAGTAATGACTGTCGGAGTATTGAGTGTCGGAGTAATGACTGTCGGAGTATTGAGTGTCGGAGTAATGACTGTCGGAGTATTGAGTGTCGGAGTAATGATTGTCGGAGTATTGAGTGTCGGAGTAATGAGTGTCGGAGTAATGACTGTCGGAGTATTGAGTGTCGGAGTAATGACTGTCGGATTTTGAGTGTCGGAGTAATGACTGTCGGAGTATTGAGTGTCGGAGTAATGACTGTCGGAGTATTGAGTGTCGGAGTAATGTCTGTCGGAGTATTGAGTCGGAGTATTGAGTGTCGGAGTAATGACTGTCGGAGTATCGAGTGTCGGATTAATGACTGTCGTCGGAGTATTGAGTGTCGGAGTAAAGACTGTCGGAGTATTTAGTGTCGGACGAGTATTGAGTGTCGGAGTAATGACTGTCGGAGTATTGAGTGTCGGAGTAATGATTGTCGGAGTATTGAGTGTCGGAGTAATGACTTTCGGAGTATTGAGTGTCGGAGTAATGACTCGGAGTATTGAGTGTCGGAGTAATGACAGTCGGAGTATTGAGTGTCGGAGTATTGACTGTCGGAGTATTGAGTGTCGGAGTAATGACTGTCGGAGTATTGAGTGTCGGAGTAATGACTGTCGGAGTATTGAGTGTCGGAGTAATGACTCTCGGAGTATTGAGTGTCGGAGTAATGACTGTCGGAGTAATGAGTGTCGGAGTAATGACTGTCGGTGTATTGAGTGTCGGAGTAATGACTGTCGGAGTATTGAGTGTCGGAGTAATGACTGTCGGAGTATTGAGTGTCGGAGTAATGACTGTCGGAGTATTGAGTGTCGGAGTAATGACTGTCGGAGTATTGACTGTCGGAGTAATGACTGTCGGATTATTGACTGTCGGAGTATTGAGTGTCGGAGTAATGACTGTCGGAGTATTGAGTGTCGGAGTAATAACTGTTGGGAGTATTGAGTGTCGGAGTAATGACTCGGAGTATTGAGTGTCGGAGTAATGAGTGTCGGAGTATTGACTGTCGGAGTAATGATTGTCGGAGTAATGACTGTCGAAGTATTGAGTGTCGGAGTATTGAGTGTCGGAGTAATGACTGTCGGAGTATTGAGTGTCGGAGTAATGACTGGCGGAGTAATGACTGTCGGAGTATTGAGTGTCGGAGTAATGACTGTCGGAGTATTGAGTGTCGGAGTAATGACTGTCAGAATATTGAGTGTCGCAGTAATGACTGCCGGAGTATTGAGTGTCGGAGTATTGAGTGTCGGAGTAATGACTGTCGGAGTATTGAGTGTCGGAGTAATGATTGTCGGAGTATTGAGTGTCGGAGTAATGACTGTCGGAGTAATGACTGTCGGAGTATTGAGTGTCGGAGTAATGACTGTCGGATTTTGAGTGTCGGAGTAATGACTGTCGGAGTATTGAGTGTCGGAGTAATGACTGTCGGAGTATTGAGTGTCGGAGTAATTACTGTCGGAGTATTGAGTGTCGGAGTAATGACTGTCGGAGTAATGACTCGGAGTATTGAGTGTCGGAGTAATGCCTGTCGGAGTATTGAGTGTCGGATTAATGACTGTCGGAGTATTGAGTGTCGGAGTAAAGACTGTCGGAGTATTGAGTGTCGGAGTATTGACTGTCGGAGTATTGAGTGTCGGAGTAATGACTGTCGGAGTATTGAGTGTCGGAGTAATGACTGTCGGAGTATTGACTGTCGGAGTATTGAATGTCGGAGTAATGACTGTCGGAGTATTGAGTGTCGGAGTAATAACTGTCGGGAGTATTGAGTGTCGGAGTAATGACTGTCGGAGTATTGAGTGTCGGAGTAATGACTGTCGGAGTAATGATTGTCAGAGTAATAAGTGTCGGAGTAATGACTGTCGGAGTATTGAGTGTCGGAGTATTGAGTGTCGGAGTAATGACTGTCGGAGTATTGAGTGTCGGAGTAATGACTGCCGGAGTATTGAGTGTCGGAGTAATGACTGTCGGAGTAATGACTGTCGGAGTAATGACTGTCGGAGTATTGAGTGTCGGAGTAATGTCTGTCGGAGTATTGAGTGTCGGAGTATTGAGTGTCGGAGCTATGACTGTCGGATTATGGAGTGTCGGAGTAATGACAGTCGGAGTATTGAGTGTCGGAGTAATGACTGTCGGAGTAATGACTGTCGGAGTATTGAGTGTCGGAGTAATGACTGTCGGATTTTGAGTGTCGGAGTAATGACTGTCGGAGTATTGAGTGTCGGAGTAATGACTGTCGGAGTATTGAGTGTCGGAGTAATTACTGTCGGAGTATTGAGTGTCGGAGTAATGACTGTCGGAGTAATGACTCGGAGTATTGAGTGTCGGAGTAATGCCTGTCGGAGTATTGAGTGTCGGATTAATGACTGTCGGAGTATTGAGTGTCGGAGTAAAGACTGTCGGAGTATTGAGTGTCGGAGTAATGACTGTCGGAGTATTGAGTGTCGGAGTAATGACTGTCGGAGTATTGAGTGTCGGAGTAATGACTGTCGGAGTATTGAGTGTCGGAGTAATGACTGTCGGAGTATTGACTGTCGGAGTATTGAATGTCGGAGTAATGACTGTCGGAGTATTGAGTGTCGGAGTAATAACTGTCGGGAGTATTGAGTGTCGGAGTAATGACTGTCGGAGTATTGAGTGTCGGAGTAATGACTGTCGGAGTAATGATTGTCAGAGTAATAAGTGTCGGAGTAATGACTGTCGGAGTATTGAGTGTCGGAGTATTGAGTGTCGGAGTAATGACTGTCGGAGTATTGAGTGTCGGAGTAATGACTGCCGGAGTATTGAGTGTCGGAGTAATGACTGTCGGAGTAATGACTGTCGGAGTAATGACTGTCGGAGTATTGAGTGTCGGAGTAATGTCTGTCGGAGTATTGAGTGTCGGAGTATTGAGTGTCGGAGCTATGACTGTCGGATTATGGAGTGTCGGAGTAATGACAGTCGGAGTATTGAGTGTCGGAGTAATGACTTTCGGAGTATTGAGTGTCGGAGTAATGACTCGGAGTATTGAGTGTCGGAGTAATGACTGTCGGAGTATTGAGTGTCGGAGTAATGACTGTCGGAGTATTGAGTGTCGGAGTAATAACTGTCGGGAGTATTGAGTGTCGGAGTAATGACTCGGAGTATTGAGTGTCGGAGTAATGACTGTCGGAGTATTGAGTGTCGGAGTATTGACTGTCGGAGTAATGATTGTCGGAGTGATAAGTGTCGGAGTAATGACTGTCGGAGTATTGAGTGTCGGAGTATTGAGTGTCGGAGTAATGACTGTCGGAGTATTGAGTGTCGGAGTAATGACTGTCGGAGTAATGACTGTCGGAGTATTGAGTGTCGGAGTATTGACTCGGAGTATTGAGTGTCGGAGTAATGACTGTCGGAATAATGACTGTCAGAATATTGAGTGTCGGAGTAATGACTGCCGGAGTATTGAGTGTCGGAGTAATGACTGTCGGAGTATTGAGTGTCGGAGTAATGACTGTCGGAGTATTGACTGTCGGAGTAATGATTGTCGGAGTATTGAGTGTCAGAGTAATGACTGTCGGAGTAATGACTGTCGGAGTATTGAGTGTCGGAGTAATGACTGTCGGAGTATCGAGTGTCGGAGTAATGACTGTCGGAGTATTGAGTGTCGGAGTAAAGACTGTCGGAGTATTTAGTGTCGGAGGAGTATTGAGTGTCGGAGTAATGACTGTCGGATTATTGAGTGTCGGAGTAATGACAGTCGGAGTATTGAGTGTCGGAGTAATGACTTTCGGAGTATTGAGTGTCGGAGTAATGACTCGGAGTATTGAGTGTCGGAGTAATGACTGTCGGAGTATTGAGTGTCGGAGTAATGACTGTCGGAGTATTGAGTGTCGGAGTAATGACTGTCGGAGTATTGAGTGTCGGAGTAATGACTGTCGGAGTATTGAGTGTCGGAGTAATGACTGTCGGAGTATTGAGTGTCGGAGTAATGACTGTCGGAGTATTGAGTGTCGGAGTAATGATTGTCGGAGTATTGAGTGTCGGAGTAATGACTGTCGGAGTATTGAGTGTCGGAGTAATGACTGTCGGATTTTGAGTGTCGGAGTAATGACTGTCGGAGTATTGAGTGTCGGAGTAATGACTGTCGGAGTATTGAGTGTCGGAGTAATGTCTGTCGGAGTATTGAGTCGGAGTATTGAGTGTCGGAGTAATGACTGTCGGAGTATCGAGTGTCGGATTAATGACTGTCGTCGGAGTATTGAGTGTCGGAGTAAAGACTGTCGGAGTATTTAGTGTCGGACGAGTATTGAGTGTCGGAGTAATGACTGTCGGAGTATTGAGTGTCGGAGTAATGATTGTCGGAGTATTGAGTGTCGGAGTAATGACTTTCGGAGTATTGAGTGTCGGAGTAATGACTCGGAGTATTGAGTGTCGGAGTAATGACAGTCGGAGTATTGAGTGTCGGAGTATTGACTGTCGGAGTATTGAGTGTCGGAGTAATGACTGTCGGAGTATTGAGTGTCGGAGTAATGACTGTCGGAGTATTGAGTGTCGGAGTAATGACTCTCGGAGTATTGAGTGTCGGAGTAATGACTGTCGGAGTAATGAGTGTCGGAGTAATGACTGTCGGTGTATTGAGTGTCGGAGTAATGACTGTCGGAGTATTGAGTGTCGGAGTAATGACTGTCGGAGTATTGAGTGTCGGAGTAATGACTGTCGGAGTATTGAGTGTCGGAGTAATGACTGTCGGAGTATTGACTGTCGGAGTAATGACTCGGAGTATTGAGTGTCGGAGTAATGAGTGTCGGAGTATTGACTGTCGGAGTAATGATTGTCGGAGTAATGACTGTCGGAGTATTGAGTGTCGGAGTATTGAGTGTCGGAGTAATGACTGTCGGAGTATTGAGTGTCGGAGTAATGACTGGCGGAGTAATGACTGTCGGAGTATTGAGTGTCGGAGTAATGACTGTCGGAGTATTGAGTGTCGGAGTAATGACTGTCAGAATATTGAGTGTCGCAGTAATGACTGCCGGAGTATTGAGTGTCGGAGTATTGAGTGTCGGAGTAATGACTGTCGGAGTATTGAGTGTCGGAGTAATGATTGTCGGAGTATTGAGTGTCGGAGTAATGACTGTCGGAGTAATGACTGTCGGAGTATTGAGTGTCGGAGTAATGACTGTCGGATTTTGAGTGTCGGAGTAATGACTGTCGGAGTATTGAGTGTCGGAGTAATGACTGTCGGAGTATTGAGTGTCGGAGTAATTACTGTCGGAGTATTGAGTGTCGGAGTAATGACTGTCGGAGTAATGACTCGGAGTATTGAGTGTCGGAGTAATGCCTGTCGGAGTATTGAGTGTCGGATTAATGACTGTCGGAGTATTGAGTGTCGGAGTAAAGACTGTCGGAGTATTGAGTGTCGGAGTAATGACTGTCGGAGTATTGAGTGTCGGAGTAATGACTGTCGGAGTATTGAGTGTCGGAGTAATGACTGTCGGAGTATTGAGTGTCGGAGTAATGACTGTCGGAGTATTGACTGTCGGAGTATTGAATGTCGGAGTAATGACTGTCGGAGTATTGAGTGTCGGAGTAATAACTGTCGGGAGTAATGAGTGTCAGAGTAATGACTGTCGGAGTATTGAGTGTCGGAGTAATGACTGTCGGAGTAATGATTGTCAGAGTAATAAGTGTCGGAGTAATGACTGTCGGAGTATTGAGTGTCGGAGTATTGAGTGTCGGAGTAATGACTGTCGGAGTATTGAGTGTCGGAGTAATGACTGCCGGAGTATTGAGTGTCGGAGTAATGACTGTCAGAATATTGAGTGTCGGAGTAATGACTGTCGGAGTATTGACTGTCGGAGTAATGACTGTCGGAGTAATGACTGTCGGAGTATTGAGTGTCGGAGTAATGTCTGTCGGAGTATTGAGTGTCGGAGTATTGAGTGTCGGAGCAATGACTGTCGGATTATGGAGTGTCGGAGTAATGACAGTCGGAGTATTGAGTGTCGGAGTAATGACTTTCGGAGTATTGAGTGTCGGAGTAATGACTCGGAGTATGGAGTGTCGGAGTAATGACTGTCGGAGTATTGAGTGTCGGAGTAATGACTGTCGGAGTATTGAGTGTCGGAGTAATGACTGTCGGAGTATTGAGTGTCGGAGTAATGACTGTCGGAGCATTGAGTGTCGGAGTAATGACTGTCGGAGTAATGACCGTCGGAGTATTGAGTGTCGGAGTAATGACTGTCGGAGTATTGAGTGTCGGAGTAATGACTGTCGGAGTATTGAGTGTCGAAGTAATGATTGTCGGAGTATTGAGTGTCGGAGTATTGAGTGTCGGAGTAATGACTGTCGGAGTAATAAGTGTCGGAGCAATGACTGTCGGAGTATTGAGTGTTGGAGTAATGACTGTCGGAGTATTGAGTGTCGGAGTAATGACTGTCGGAGTATTGAGTGTCGGAGTAATGACTGTCGGTGTATTGAGTGTCGGAGTAATGACTGTCGGAGTATTGAGTGTCGGAGTAATGACTGTCGGAGTATTGAGTGTCGGAGTATTGAGTGTCGGAGCAATGACTGTCGGATTATGGAGTGTCGGAGTAATGACAGTCGGAGTATTGAGTGTCGGAGTAATGACTTTCGGAGTATTGAGTGTCGGAGTAATGACTCGGAGTATGGAGTGTCGGAGTAATGACTGTCGGAGTATTGAGTGTCGGAGTAATGACTGTCGGAGTATTGAGTGTCGGAGTAATGACTGTCGGAGTATTGAGTGTCGGAGTAATGACTGTCGGAGCATTGAGTGTCGGAGTAATGACTGTCGGAGTAATGACCGTCGGAGTATTGAGTGTCGGAGTAATGACTGTCGGAGTATTGAGTGTCGGAGTAATGACTGTCGGAGTATTGAGTGTCGAAGTAATGATTGTCGGAGTATTGAGTGTCGGAGTATTGAGTGTCGGAGTAATGACTGTCGGAGTAATAAGTGTCGGAGCAATGACTGTCGGAGTATTGAGTGTTGGAGTAATGATTGTCGGAGTATTGAGTGTCGGAGTAATGACTGTCGGAGTATTGAGTGTCGGAGTAATGACTGTCGGTGTATTGAGTGTCGGAGTAATGACTGTCGGAGTATTGAGTGTCGGAGTAATGACTGTCGGAGTATTGAGTGTCGGAGTAATGACTGTCGGAGTATTGAGTGTCGGAGTAATGATTGTCGGAGTATTGAGTGTCGGAGTAATGACTCTCGGAGTATTGAGTGTCGGAGTAATGACTGTCGGAGTAATGAGTGTCGGAGTAATGACTGTCGGTGTATTGAGTGTCGGAGTAATGACTGTCGGAGTATTGAGTGTCGGAGTAATGACTGTCGGAGTATTGAGTGTCGGAGTAATGACTGTCGGAGTATTGAGTGTCGGAGTAATGACTGTCGGAGTATTAACTGTCGGAGTAATGACTGTCGGATTATTGACTGTCGGAGTATTGAGTGTCGGAGTAATGACTGTCGGAGTATTGAGTGTCGGAGTAATAACTGTTGGGAGTATTGAGTGTCGGAGTAATGACTCGGAGTATTGAGTGTCGGAGTAATGAGTGTCGGAGTATTGACTGTCGGAGTAATGATTGTCGGAGTAATGACTGTCGGAGTATTGAGTGTCGGAGTATTGAGTGTCGGAGTAATGACTGTCAGAATATTGAGTGTCGGAGTAATGACTGCCGGAGTATTGAGTGTCGGAGTAATGACTGTCGGAGTATTGAGTGTCGGAGTAATGACTGTCGGAGTATTGAGTGTCGGAGTAATGATTGTCGGAGTATTGAGTGTCAGAGTAATGACTGTCGGAGTAATGACTGTCGGAGTATTGAGTGTCGGAGTAATGACTGTCGGAGTATCGAGTGTCGGAGTAATGACTGTCGGAGTATTGAGTGTCGGAGTAAAGACTGTCGGAGTATTTAGTGTCGGAGGAGTATTGAGTGTCGGAGTAATGACTGTCGGAGTAATAAGTGTCGGAGTAATGACAGTCGGAGTATTGAGTGTCGGAGTAATGACTTTCGGAGTATTGCGTGTCGGAGTAATGACTGTCGGAGTATTGGGTGTCGGAGTAACGACTGTCGGAGTATTGAGTGTCGGAGTAATGACTGTCGGAGTATTGAGTGTCGGAGTAATGACTGTCAGAGTAATGACTGTCGCAGTAATGACTGTCGGAGTATTGAGTGTCGGAGTAATGACTGTCGGAGTATTGAGTGTCGGAGTAATGACTGTCGGAGTATTGAGTGTCGGAGTAATGACTGTCGGAGTATTGAGTGTCGGAGTAATGACTGTCGGAGTATTGAGTGTCGGAGTAATTACTGTCGGAGTATTGAGTGTCGGAGTAATTACTGTCGGAGTAATGACTATTGGAGCAATAAGTGTCGGAGTAATGACTGTCGGAGTATTGAGTGTCGGAGTAATGACTGTCGGGAGTATTGAGTGTCGGAGTAATGAGTGTCGGAGTAATGATTGTCGGAGTAATGACTGTCGGAGTATTGGGTGTCGGAGTAATGACTGTCGGAGTATTGAGTGTCGGAGTAATAACATTATCCCGATTTATGTTTCCATGTGTTGCATGTCTTAATTCCCTTTGTCCATTCACACCCAACCATATGTTGTATGCCATCAGTCTCCCCGCAGTCACAATTTGTTTCAATTATAAAATTTGTTGATTCAACTTTAGATTTCTTTGACATGTAACATTTTGGAAATGGTGTGAATTGATTCTTTTCTAAGCACGATATTAGATCAAACACAAGAACACTGATAATTTTCTCGCCATTTTGTTCTGTGAAAAAGTTCGTCCTGTCAAGATTTTGAATTCATCTTTCAATATTTCCAAATAAATTTAGATATTTGTTTCTACTTTATAAATCAATTTAAATAAAAAAAAAAGCTCAAGTAATAAAAAAGTTATGTCTAAAAATATATCAAAATTTGCCCGTCCTGTTTTTCTCCGTCCTGTTTTTAGACCAACCCCCGGTGACCCTCATTTTTTATCTTTTTTATTTGGAAGGGCATATTACAAGGAAGTTTACTTTTACAAATTAAAAACAAATCAATGGATAAAAAAATAGACACCCCCATCTACCTTAAGGCATGGCGTACGTGACCAAAATCACTTTTGCACACGTCTGAGACGTGACGTCTCGCAATTATCGATTAACGCTTCCTTTTTCAAATTCCCATTAACCAGAACTTGGCAGAAAGCAGACGTGAAATTTGAATTGGTAAAGTTTTGTTAAATTTTCTTCATTTTATATGCAATTAACGACATTTTGCTGAAAACAGTTAAGAATAACATTGTTGCGTGTTTGTGCAATGTATTTTATACAAATTTATCTCTGGAACACAACAATACAATACAATACAGATATTTTATTTCCAATTAAGGAGCCCTTTCGGGCAGAACAATTAACAAAGAATTTAATACAATGATTATGGATTGATTACATTGATTAGAAGATGACAACATTTTATGAAACAAGACATCATTTGACTTGTGTAGTCCTATCACATACCCGTAGTACCTCGGGTGGCGATATTTACTGTTTGCTTTCTATTTGCCGCCTCCACATGAAATAAAAAAAATTAAAATCCCCATGCAAACGTCCACGTGGATCACAGGGACTTGCTCCCGGCCTTTCGTTACCAATAATTTTAACCCTACTATCAATGATTGTTGATGACGAAAAGGCCGGGAGCAAGTACACACATATAATCTTGATAATTAATGTAATGATATGTACTTACTCTGTAACCTTTGTAACATTTATTAGTTTAGAGAATAAAGTTATATACACGAACAGTTATCTGTCGAAAGTTTCGGAAATGTCAAAAAAATCCCTATATAATCGACCAAAACCATATTTTTTCAAAAAATTATTGTGAGGTCATTTCTGGATAAATTTTAACAAATTTTACACCCAGACATTCGGAATTGTCTATATTTTGTTTGTTTATTTGCTCATTATGTTTATATGAGTGGTTTTTATTTGTACATAAATTCCCCTGATTTTTAATTTTTAGGATTTATTTTTAGTTGAAATATATAGGAAAATCAAAGTCAATTTTTATTTGTCGTGTTTAAATTATGTACAAATAAAAATCACTCATAACTACATAATGAGTAAATAAACAATCAAAATATTGACAATTCCGAATGTTTTGGTGTAACATTTGTTAAAATCTATCCAGAAATGACTTCATAATAATTTTTTGAAAAAATATGGTTTTGGTTGATTATATAGGGATTATTTTTACATTTCCGAATACTTTTGACAGATGACTGTGTTATTTGTATATATCGTGTAAAAAGCAATATTGACTTTCCCCTACAAGTAATTTATTTGTGCTTTACATCAAAGTATTAAGAAATGTTTATAATGTCATTAATGAGGTGTAGAGGACGACAATTTAAAGAGGCATTGGCTACGATTTTGACCAAAAAAATTATATGTTTTGGAAATTGGTAAATAGCTTTAAAATGATGAAATAAAGGTAAATATTTCACATTAAACAACTTATCGTACCACTTTTCGCCTTTTGAGAACGAAAATTACCATCGATTGGTTATTTCCTTGCAAGCAAATAATTTGACCTCGCTTTCTCCGTATGCAACTGACCTTACTAGTGACAGGTAAAAACGAATAATTTGTATTTTGTCGCTTATTAACTGCATGGTTCTTTGTCCGTAATTAACGCCGACTAAAAGCAGATTCACAGAAAATAAGAAATAAGTGCATTGTTGTATTGATTTAATGACGATTCGGCAAACTCCGGTTAAACAATGTCGATAATTAATAAGATGGCGTCCATTTCTTGATCGATCTCAAAACACGAGCCGTTGCACCTTTTTTCCCCGATGCGCGTACATTTCATAACATTTATAAGTTACAGAAACACGTTATATTAAGCCATCAATCATATCTGATAGTTTTTATGGGTAACACAAATTTACGATTTTGGCAGATAATGCCCCTTTAATATTTAGGGGATGTCTGTCTTTTTTTCCCAAACCAGAAATATTTTTGACACGAAACAAGAATTAATTTTTTTTAAATGTTATTTTTATTCAAATTTTAAAGAAAAGTTGCATCTTTTAAGTCACTCTATTTTTTCTATTAAATTCGAGGGTTTTTTTTACCAACAAAAATATACCCCACCCTACAAAAGTTAAATGGTCAAATATCGAATATAGTATTAAATTTTTTTTTCCGAGAGAGGTAAGAGACAAGAATAAAGAGTCATCAATTTATACACAAAATTCCAGAGCTGTGGACATTTGTTTGATCCTTTTGTACTTGACAAAATGTGGTTACTGTTCAAAGAAGAGTTTGAAGATACCAAAGGGGTAATCAGAATCCGTATATCGAAGAACAGACAACACAATGGCCAAAAGAAAATGGACAAACAACGATCTATAAACATACACATAAACGTGCAAATAAAATATATGTATTGCACATTTTCATTAGCTTCAACCCCAGGACTACACACCAAACCGCAATCCCAAGCAATGCAAGTTTGAACCCATTTGAGACCTTAAAGCCCATTACATATCTCGCTAGATTTGCTTAGTGCTCTGCATTTAAATCATGGGCATAGTAGCGCAGTCCCAGCACTTTGGTAAGTGGGTGAGGAAAAAGGGGGGGACTACTTCACTTGTTATGGCAGAAATTTAATTATCAACTGTATTTTCAGCATGAAAGCAAAAACAAAATGTTAAGTTGCCAGCCTCTGAGTTTGTTTGTTTTTATTTATTTACGTGTTATTTTTACAAGTTTTCACCCCTGTGTCAACTCCAATTGACCCCCTCCACACACACACACACACACCTTCCGATTCATTTCCAAAGCTTGATCTTCACATCTGTAATCCTTTGCTACTCCACTGCATATGCATAATGCACAGAATACATTGGATTGGACGAATAACAGTCGAGCTATTAGAGATTTAAAAAGTCGATATTTCAAGATTATAATGTTGATTTTTTTTTATTAAAAATATTAAGATTTCTTTTTATATAAATAATCAATGTCATAATATTTCTACTTGTAGATCCATCATGGAAACAATTTGTGGTCCATGTTCAGAAAAAAACAAAAGGCTTGCTGCTGAAAAATATTGTTCGGACTGTGAAGAAAAGCGCACAGAATGCGCTGATAGCTATTCTGCGGTGGAACATTATATCTCAGCATGCAGATTTTGTTTCTTCTGTGGATCATGGAACCACCATCTGTCTAAAATAAACTGTGGAAATACACAGTAGACATTCTATGACATTGATTATTTCTGTAGTCAACATGATGTTGTATGCTGTAGAGCTTGTATTCCTGAGAGTCATAGGTCTTGTGAGTCTGTTTTACCTTTAGACTCTGCTTCAAAGGACGTCAAAAAATCATCTTTACTTTCCGATACGTTAGAAGAACAAGATTATATGACTGAAACATTGTCGAAAATGTCAGAGAATCGAGACGAGAATAGAAAATTACTGAAACAGAAGAAGTCATTGATAATAAAACAAATCAGTGCAGCTAAATCAAAAGTTCTAAAATATCTAGATGACATTGAAGAAAGATTAATAACAGAAGTAGAGTCTGTACATGAAAAAAATGAGGAGAAAATAAACAAAGAAAGGCGTGACATTTGTCAATTAACATCGATTTTAAAAGACAATAAACAAGAACTAGAATTCGTAAAAGACCACGGCTCTAATAATCAGCTGTTTTTAACTTTACGAAAACAAATAACAATCCTCCAGAAAACAGACAAGAAGATTCGTGACATGTCGTCTTCTATTAATGAAATCGACATGGAGTTTAAAGAAATTAAGAATGTCAACATTGAAACAATCGGATCATTGTCACAAATTACCCGACCTTGTCCTATTAAATATAAATCAATGAAAGCACAACATCAACAGGTAGAAGTCGATAGAAGTCAAACACTGACCGAATTCATCAATGAAGGTCAAATGAATTTGAAAGGTGGCGTGCGATACAATTTATCAGACATAGCTGTCACTTCTGACAACAAATTACTACTTTGTGATTATTCTCATAAGAAGGTATATATATACAAGGATTACAAAACCTATGAAGATGAAATATCGTTGACCAGTCCACCTTGGTGTATTACTGTAGTACCATGTACAGATAAAGCAGTAGTTACTCTTCCAGAGGAGAGATCCATACAATTTATCAACACTACTAACAATACAAAGGACAAGAAGATAAAGATAGGAGAAGTGTGTCAAGGTGTCACTGCTGGAAAGGACAAAATTTACATCGGTGGAAAAGATAAAGTTATAATATTAAATACAGATGGATCTCGTGTAAGAGAGATAACAACTGATGGTGGTTATAATAACAACTTATTGTATAATGAAAGGAATGATCAGTTGTTGTTAAGACAGAAGGGGAGATTGTGTTGTATCAATTTAGATGGCCACGTTATATATAGATACGACATATCAGGAGTCCTAGGACTGGCTGTGGATCAACAAGGTCATGTATACACATGTGGAGCAGACGGCATACACAGGTTGTCACCAGATGGAACATTCCGTGATATAGTATTAAGTAAACATGATGGTGTTGACAAACCATGGGGTATAACATTTAACAATGACTTTACAAAACTGTTCATTATAAATAGAGGTAAGACTGTATTAGTTTATAGTTGTAAATGAAGGATTTTTATATTTTGTTGATGAAGAATTTTTATATTTTGCAAATGAAGAATTTTTATATTTTTTGTAGATGAAGGATTTTTATATTTTGTAAATGAAGGATTTTTATATTTTGTTGATGAAGGATTTTTATATTTTGAGAACATGAATGATATTGACAAGTCACATTTTTTTATTTCCAATTAAGGAGCCCTTTTGGGCAGAACAATTAACAAAGAATTTAATACAATGATTATGGATTGATTACATTGATTGGAAGATGACAACATTTTATGAAACAAACAAATCAAAATTTAATCATACAAACCAGGTGATATAACATTTAACAATAACTTACAAAACTGTTAATTATAAGTAGAAATAAGATTGTAGATTCTATTAGTTTATATTTTGTAAATAAAGTATTTTTTGTTTATTTTGTGGACAAGATGGTATTGACAAGTCACAAACCACCTGATATAATATTTAACAATAACTTACAAAACTGTTAATTATAAGTAGAAATAATTCTATATTAATTAGTTGATAGCTTTAAATGAAGATTGTTTTTTACTTGTTTTTAACAATATGTTTCCTCATGTGTATGTACTGTAGATAAAAGTAGTAAAATATAGATCTAATTAATTTTACTGGATAATTTTAATTTGATTTGTGTTAATTATTGAAGTATAAAGGATGCTAATTAATGGATTATTGCTAACATTGTACATTTTGATGTGAAGCTTTGAACTTTTGCTCATTTACATTGAAGTACCTGTACCAAACCACCAAAATACTAGTAGTTGATTTGGGAATTGTTCCCATAGTGTGGTTGGTTGGTTTTTTTTTTTTTTTTTTTACATTTTATTGCAACATTTGGATCATTTACAACAGTTGGACAATTTAGAACATTCCGCTCATTTATATGGACAATTAACAACCGTTGGATTATTTACAACATTTGAATTATTTAGATTAACAATAGTGTGATCATTTACAGCATTTGAACTATCAACAATAGTGTGATCATTTACAACATTTGGACAATTTACAACATTTGAACTATTAACAATATTTGGACCATTCACAATATTTGGACCATTCACAACTTTGGACTATTAACAATATTGTGATCATTTAAAACATTTGGATCATTCACAATATTTGGACAATGTATAACATGTTTTTTTATAGAATATTGCATACAACCTGTACATACAATTTATATATAAAGTATAACCTGTACAATGTGTCTATTTATAGCATATCAAATACACATTTATTATAAGTCCAATACATATGGCAATCGGAAACACACACATTTTTTTTGGACCTAATATTAAATAAAAATAAAAATCTAGATAATATATATTAAAAGTTTATGGTATTTAATGCCACTTTCAACAATATTTTAATTATATCGTGGCGATCAGTTTTATTGCTGACAGAGTACACAGAGAAAACAACAGACCTGTCGCAAGTCACTGACAAACTTTATCAAGTAATGTTGTATCGAGTACACCTCGACATAAATTACTTGCTGTTCCATATAATGTTCATCCTTAACAGCTTAACCTCATATTTTGCCTTATTACTGAGATCACTATGATAGTTTGATATTAAATCAGTGCCTATCACCACTAAAGTTATGTGTTCGATTCCCACTTATGGTGAGGTGTACTCTATGCATCTTTATCATGTTTATGTTATCAAGTTTTAGAGATTTATTGCAGGTCGGTGGTTTTATCGATATTCCGGTTTCCTTCACCATATTGAACCACCATCTCATAGGTAACATATTGCTACAAGTGATGTTAAGCACTAATTAATCTAGCGATCTTAAATTAATAATGATCTTATGTGTATAAATTGTTAATGGTGGTTGTTAGTTAAACCTGATCATTCAGAAACAACATGCACACAATTTTTACAATTTGTACACACATAGAGAAAAACAGCAATTTTCTTAATCACCTGGCATCTGTTGTCCGTTTGTCATTTTCCTCAACACTTTATCTAACCTAATTATAAAGAATCATGGAAGTTGTCGCTCACATTAACCTCTCTTTGTCATCAAATGTCTGGATTGATGTGAATCAACACTGAAATAAGATCCTGATTGGCTCCCATGTCAAATATAAACTTTAGTACATTGTAAGAATATTTCTTCTTGCATCAAGGTTTTATCTCGCCTTGCCAATGGAAATGTCAGCGTTTGGCATCGTCGTCCGTTAACTTTTCACATTTTAATGTTCTCTAAAACCGCTTGTCCAAATGAACAGAAACTTAGTAGCTATAGGAATCATCTATGGGTGGTCTTCTATTGAAATTGCTCAATTTGTCTTGATCAGTTAAAAAACATGGTCACCACAGACAATTCTTGTTTCTGATTGGTTAATTTCTTAAAATTCTTCTCCTCTGAAACTCAGTTGCCAAATGAACAAAAAATTGGTAGGAAGCACCTATGGAAAGTTTAAAGGATATTTCTTCATTTTTCCAAACCAAAGATTAATTTATTGGTATTTTCAGGTTCTCGTCATTTATATCTATGTACAAAACATTAAGTAGTGAGAGCAAAGTTTTTGTATAATGGTTAGCATGCTCGACTCGCTTGCAGTTTATCGTGAATTCGAGCCCCAGTCTGGTCAAACCAAATACAATAAAAGTGATGTGCATTGCTTCTCTGCTAAGTACGTAGCATTCAGAAGAAAGAGCAAAGACTCGTTGACGTGGAATCAGAATAATTTGTCCAAGTAGAGCAACAGGTCTACCCGTGGACAGTTGCTTCAGTGAGCTAGCACTATACAGATCCAATTAAGCGAGTTGATCTAGTCCAAAGCATGCATCATCATTATTTTATGCAATGCAACCTGTTCTCACCATGGCTGAAAAATTGTTCATTTGACATTAAACAACAATCACTCACTCACTCACTCAAGGAGTAAAGGGAAAGACATTTCGGCTCAAGAGATCCAAAAAAATTGTTTAATTGTAGGGAAGTATTTACTGCTTTTAAAGAGATCTTTCGCTAAAAAAAAATCCAACACAGGGGTTGGTTTATAATAGGGTTAGGGTTAAGATTATGGTGCTAACGTTGTTGTAAGTTTTATTGGTGGAGTAACCGGAGAAGACCACCGACCTGCCGCAAGTATCTGCCCAACTTTATCACATAATGTAGTATTGAGTACACTCCACATGAGTCGGAATTGAGCTCACAACATTAGTGGTGATATGCATCGATTGCATAGGTAATTGTTAATTTATATAGCTAACTACCATACAACACGACCCCGACGACCTCTTGGTTTATAATAGAAAAGGTTGAAGATCCCAAATTTTAAAGTGAATATTATAGAAGTTGTAAATCAATGAAGAACAGACAATACTAATGGTCTAAAAAACAAGAGCCCACTACTTGATTCCTTCCTTGTTGCTTAAAAGTGGAATACGGAATATGGAAATATATAAATCAGATAAGAAAAATATATGTCAAAATAGTGAAAAAAGTATTCTGAATGTAATCGTGAAGGGTCAAAATCAATGTAATTGATAAATTACGATTACTTGTATTCTAAAACTAAAGGCTCACCTGAGCCAGTATTGTTGACCTGATCTTTCATAATGTTCAATCAAGTCTAGATTTCCTATCCATAGTATTTTGTCCCCCTACACATGGCATGTCGATCCCCGTATCTATGGTATATTGTACCCCCTACCCATTGTATTTTGACCCCCTACCCATGGTATTTTAACCCCCCTATCCATGGTATTTTGACACCCCTACCCATGGTATTTTGACCCCTCCATCTACCCATGGTATTTCGAGGGGGTCAATTTACCATGAGGGGGTTCAAAATACAATGACGGAATATCGACCCCGAGGTCAACATATCATGAAAATTGACCACGGGGTCAAAATACCATATGACACCAGTCCTCCAACCCAAGACCAGTAAAACTTTGTTCCGACCAGTACATTTTTTAGTTATTTAGAACTACAAAATGTACATAATATTCAGACCAGTAAATTAAAATTTATTTTGATAAGCCTGTATTTAGAGGTTACCTTTAAAGTGGCGTTATAAGACAGGTGACCCTTTGAAACAAGTAAAGTCACATTTAAGGGTTTGGTTGGTTTATGGTGTTTAACGCCACTTTAAGCAATATTTCAGTTATATCGTCGTGGTTAGTTTTATTGATGGAGGAAACTGGAGTACCCAAAGAAAACCACCGACCTGTCGCAAGTCACCGACAACCTTTATCACATACACAATGTAATGCTGTATCGAGTATACCTCGCCATGAACGGGAATCGAACTCACAACTTTAGTTGTGATAGGCACTGATTGCACAGGTAGTTGTAAATCCAATTATCATACGATCACTACCACGACGGCCCCTTTGTCTTATCTAGATAAACCTGTATTTAGAGATCACCTTTAAAGTGGCCTTATAAGACAGGTGAACTTTTGAAACAAGTATAGTCAAACCTGTATTTAGAGGTCACTTTTAAAGTGTCCTGATAAGACAGGTGACTTTTTGAAACAAGTATAGTCAAACCTGTATTTAGAGGTCACTTAAAGTGGCCTGATAAGACAGGTGACTTTTTGAAACAAGTATAGTCAAACCTGTATTTAGAGGTCACTTTTAAAGTGAACTGATAAAACAGGTCACTTTTTGAAACCAGTATAGTCAAACCTGTATTTAGAGGTCACTTTTAACATGGCCTGATAAGACAGGTGACTTTTTGAAACAAGCATAGTCAAACCTGTATTTAGAGGTCACTTTTAACGTGGACTGATAAGACAGGTGACTTTTTGAAACCAGTATAGTTAAACCTGTATTTAGAGATCACTTTTAAAGTGGCCTGATAAGACAGGTGACTTTTTGAAACAAGCATAGTCAAACCTGTATTTAGAGGTCACTTTTAAAGTGGACTGATAAGACAGGTGACTTTTTGAAACAAGTATAGCCAAACCTGTATTTAGAGATCACTTTTAAAGTGGCCTGATAAGACAGGTGACTTTTTGAAACAAGCATAGTCGAACCTGTATTTAGAGGTCACTTTTAACGTGGACTGATAAGATAGGTGACTTTTTGAAACAAGTATAGTCAAACCTGTATTTAGAGATCACTTTTAAAGTGGCCTGATAAGACAGGTGACTTTTTGAAACAAGTATAGTCAAACCTGTATTTAGATTGTCACTTTTAACGTGGCCTGATAAGACAGGTGACTTTTTGAAACAAGTATAGTCAAACCTGTATTTAGAGACCACTTTTAACGTGGCCTGATAAGACAGGTGACTTTTTGAAACAAGTATAGTCAAACCTGTATTTAGAGACCACTTTTAAAGTGGACTGATAAGACAGGTGACTTTTTGAAACAAGTATAGTCAAACCTGTATTTAGAGATCCCTTTTAAAGTGGACTGATAAGACAGGTGACTTTTTGAAACAAGTATAATCAAACCTGTATTTAGAGGTCACCTCAAGTGGCCTGATAAGACAGGTGACTTTTTGAAACAAGTATAGTCAAACCTGTATTTAGAGGTCACTTTTAACGTGGCCTGATAAGACAGGTGACTTTTTGAAACAAGTATAGTCAAACCTGTATT
This sequence comes from Bathymodiolus septemdierum, assembly GCA_963383655.1. Lineage (NCBI taxonomy): Eukaryota > Metazoa > Mollusca > Bivalvia > Mytilida > Modiolidae > Bathymodiolus > Bathymodiolus septemdierum. The sequence continues at coordinate 1,357,173 of OY726527.1, forward strand.
TAGAGGTCACTTACAGTGGTCTGATAAGACAGGTGACTTTTTGAAACGAAGTATAGTCAAACCTGTATTTAGAGGTCACTTCAAGTGGCCTGATAAGACAGGTGACTTTTTGAAACGAAGTATAGTCAAACCTGTATTTAAAGGTCACTTTTAAAGTGGCCTGATAAGACAGGTGACTTTTTGAAACAAGTATAGTCAAACCTGTATTTAGAGGTCACTTTTAAAGTGGACTGATAAGACAGGTGACTTTTTGAAACGAACTATAGTCAAACCTGTATTTAGAGGTCACTTCAAGTGGCCTGATAAGATGGGTGACTTTTTGACACAAGTATAGTCAAACCTATATTTAGAGGTCACTTCAAGTGGCCTGATAAGACAGGTGACTTTTTGAAACAAGTATAGTCAAACCTGTATTTAGAGGTCACTTTTAAAGTGGACTGATAAGACAGGTGACTTTTTGAAACAAGCATAGTCAAACCTGTATTTAGAGGTCACTTTTAAAGTGGACTGATAAGACAGGTGACTTTTTGAAACCAGTATAGTCAAACCTGTATTTAGAGGTCACTTTTAAAGTGGACTGATAAGACAGGTGACTTTTTGAAACGAACTATAGTCAAACCTGTATTTAGAGGTCACTTCAAGTGGCCTGATAAGACAGGTGACTTTTTGACACAAGTATAGTCAAACCTATATTTAGAGGTCACTTCAAGTGGCCTGATAAGACAGGTGATTTTTTGAAACAAGTATAGTCAAACCTGTATTTAGAGGTCACTTTTAAAGTGGACTGATAAGACAGGTGACTTTTTGAAACAAGTATAGTCAAACCTTTATTTAGAGGTCACTTTTAACGTGGCCTGATAAGACAGGTGACTTTTTGAAACAAGTATAGTCAAACCTGTATTTAGAGGTCACTTCAAGTGGCCTGATAAGACAGGTGACTTTTTGAAACAAGTATAGTCAAACCTGTATTTAGAGACCACTTTTAACGTGGCCTGATAAGACAGGTGACTTTTTGAAACAAGTATAGTCAAACCTGTATTTAGAGGTCACTTTTAAGGTGGCCTGATAAGACAGGTGACTTTTTGAAACAAGTATAGTCAAACCTGTATTTAGAGATCAGTTTTAAAGTGGACTGATAAGACAGGTGACTTTTTGAAACAAGTATAGTCAAACCTGTATTTAGAGGTCACTTATAGTGGCCTGATAAGACAGGTGACTTTTTGAAACAAGTATAGTCAAACCTGTATTTAGAGGTCACTTTTAACGTGGCCTGATAAGACAGGTGACTTTTTGAAACAAGTATAGTCAAACCTGTGTTTAGAGGTCACTTTTAACGTGGCCTGATAAGACAGGTGACTTTTTGAAACAAGTATAGTCAAACCTGTATTTAGAGGTCACTTAAAGTGAACTGATAAGACAGGTGACTTTTTGAAACAAAGTATAGTCAAACATGTATTTAGAGGTCACTTTTAAAGTGGCCTGATAAGACAGGTGACTTTTTGAAACAAGTATAGTCAAACCTGTATTTAGAGGTCACTTTTAAAGTGGACTGATAAGACAGGTGACTTTTTGAAACGAACTATAGTCAAACCTGTATTTAGAGGTCACTTCAAGTGGCCTGATACGACAGGTGACTTTTTGACACAAGTATAGTCAAACCTATATTTAGAGGTCACTTCAAATGGCCTGATAAGACAGGTGACTTTTTGAAACAAGCATAGTCAAACCTGTATTTAGAGGTCACTTTTAAAGTGGACTGATAAGACAGGTGACTTTTTGAAACGAAGTATAGTCAAACCTGTATTTAAAGGTCACTTTTAAAGTGGCCTGATAAGACAGGTGACTTTTTGAAACAAGTATAGTCAAACCTGTATTTAGAGGTCACTTTTAAAGTGGACTGATAAGACAGGTGACTTTTTGAAACGAACTATAGTCAAACCTGTATTTAGAGGTCACTTCAAGTGGCCTGATAAGACGGGTGACTTTTTGACACAAGTATAGTCAAACCTATATTTAGAGGTCACTTCAAGTGGCCTGATAAGACAGGTGACTTTTTGAAACAAGTATAGTCAAACCTGTATTTAGAGGTCACTTTTAAAGTGGACTGATAAGACAGGTGACTTTTTGAAACAAGCATAGTCAAACCTGTATTTAGAGGTCACTTTTAAAGTGGACTGATAAGACAGGTGACTTTTTGAAACCAGTATAGTCAAACCTGTATTTAGAGGTCACTTTTAAAGTGGACTGATAAGACAGGTGACTTTTTGAAACGAACTATAGTCAAACCTGTATTTAGAGGTCACTTCAAGTGGCCTGATAAGACAGGTGACTTTTTGACACAAGTATAGTCAAACCTATATTTAGAGGTCACTTCAAGTGGCCTGATAAGACAGGTGATTTTTTGAAACAAGTATAGTCAAACCTGTATTTAGAGGTCACTTTTAAAGTGGACTGATAAGACAGGTGACTTTTTGAAACAAGTATAGTCAAACCTGTATTTAGAGGTCACTTCAAGTGGCCTGATAAGACAGGTGACTTTTTGAAACAAGTATAGTCAAACCTGTATTTAGAGGTCACTTCAAGTGGCCTGATAAGACAGGTGACTTTTTGAAACAAGTATAGTCAAACCTTTATTTAGAGGTCACTTTTAACGTGGCCTGATAAGACAGGTGACTTTTTGAAACAAGTATAGTCAAACCTGTATTTAGAGGTCACTTCAAGTGGCCTGATAAGACAGGTGACTTTTTGAAACAAGTATAGTCAAACCTGTATTTAGAGACCACTTTTAACGTGGCCTGATAAGACAGGTGACTTTTTGAAACAAGCATAGTCAAACCTGTATTTAGAGGTCACTTTTAAGGTGGCCTGATAAGACAGGTGACTTTTTGAAACAAGTATAGTCAAACCTGTATTTAGAGATCAGTTTTAAAGTGGACTGATAAGACAGGTGACTTTTTGAAACAAGTATAGTCAAACCTGTATTTAGAGGTCACTTATAGTGGCCTGATAAGACAGGTGACTTTTTGAAACAAGTCTAGTCAAACCTGTATTTAGAGGTCACTTTTAACGTGGCCTGATAAGACAGGTGACTTTTTGAAACAAGTATAGTCAAACCTGTGTTTAGAGGTCACTTTTAACGTGGCCTGATAAGACAGGTGACTTTTTGAAACAAGTATAGTCAAACCTGTATTTAGAGGTCACTTAAAGTGAACTGATAAGACAGGTGACTTTTTGAAACAAAGTATAGTCAAACATGTATTTAGAGGTCACTTTTAAAGTGGCCTGATAAGACAGGTGACTTTTTGAAACAAGTATAGTCAAACCTGTATTTAGAGGTCACTTTTAAAGTGGACTGATAAGACAGGTGACTTTTTGAAACGAACTATAGTCAAACCTGTATTTAGAGGTCACTTCAAGTGGCCTGATACGACAGGTGACTTTTTGACACAAGTATAGTCAAACCTATATTTAGAGGTCACTTCAAATGGCCTGATAAGACAGGTGACTTTTTGAAACAAGCATAGTCAAACCTGTATTTAGAGGTCACTTTTAAAGTGGACTGATAAGACAGGTGACTTTTTGAAACAAGTATAGTCAAACCTGTATTTAGAGGTCACTTCAAGTGGCCTGATAAGACAGATGACTTTTTGAAACAAGTATAGTCAAACCTGTATTTAGAGGTCACTTAAAGTCGCCTGATAAGACAGGTGACTTTTTGAAACAAGTATAGTCAAACCTGTATTTAGAGGTCACTTTTAACGTGGCCTGATAAGACAGGTGACTTTTTGAAACAAGTATAGTCAAACCTGTATTTAGAGGTCACTTCAAGTGGCCTGATAAGACAGGTGACTTTTTGAAACAAGTATAGTCAAACCTGTATTTAGAGAACACTTTTAACGTGGCCTGATAAGACAGGTGACTTTTTGAAAGAAGCATAGTCAAACCTGTATTTAGAGGTCACTTTTAACGTGGCCTGATAAGACAGGTGACTTTTTGAAACAAGTATAGTCAAACCTGTATTTAGAGATCAGTTTTAAAGTGGACTGATAAGACAGGTGACTTTTTGAAACAAGTATAGTCAAACCTGTATTTAGAGGTCACTTTAAGTGGCCTGATAAGACAGGTGACTTTTTGAAACAAGTATAGTCAAACCTGTATTTAGAGGTCACTTTTAACGTGGCCTGATAAGACAGGTGACTTTTTGAAACAAGTATAGTCAAACCTGTATTTAGAGGTCACTTCAAGTGGCCTGATAAGACAGGTGACTTTTTGAAACAAATATAGTCAAACCTGTATTTAGAGGTCACTTTTAACGTGGACTGATAAGACAGGTGACTTTTTGAAACAAGTATAGTCAAACCTGTATTTAGAGATCAGCTTTAAAGTGGACTGATAAGACAGGTGACTTTTTGAAACAAGAATAGTCAAACCTGTATTTAGAGGTCACTTTTATCGTGGACTGATAAGACAGGTGACTTTTTGAAACAAGTATAGTCAAACCTGTATTTAGAGGTCACTTTTAAAGTGGCCTGATAAGACAGGTGACATTGAAACAAGTATAGTCAAACCTGTATTTAGAGGTCACTTTTAAAGTGGCCTGATAAGACAGGTGACTTTGAAACAAGTATAGTCAAACCTGTATTTAGAGGTCACTTTTAAAGTGGCCTGATAAGACAGGTGACATTGAAACAAGTATAGTTAAATCTGTATTTAGAGGTCACTGGAATAGGCTGAAAGTTAGTTGGAGGTATGAACTGTAGTGTATATTCCGGAATATCCCTTAAAATTTGACAAATTCCCAATTTGAACAAATTTCATTTAAAAGACATCTCTGAAAATACTGGTAAAAAATAAAACAAAGTTGGCAGAGACGATCCTTGGGAGATCCCCTTTGCAAATTGTATCCGGTATGGACTACAAAGTTAAAGATGGGTGCTACTACTAAAAAGGAAATTTCATAAAATAGTCACAAATTGTACCCTTTTCACTAGAATGGCGATGATCATGAGTTAATTAACATATATTCCGGGGTTTTCCATAAAATTTGTAATTTTGAGGAATATACAAAATAAGTCAAATTTGAACAATAATAATTATTTAAGAATTTGCTTCTGAAACCACTGAGCCAGATAAAATCAAATATGACAGCATTGGTACTTTGATTGCCCCATGCCAAATCAAACATGGCAGCTGAAATTGGACTCTAACTAACAAACTCTGGACAGTTTTTTGTATCCACTCCGTTTATGATTCTCCGCTGAAGAGTGAAACGCCCTTGCCGTTCCGGCTCAGATCTGCATATATACGTATATTCTCCACTAGTATCAAGGGGAGGATCGTATTCGGAGCCGATACGAAAACTGTCCGAAGTTTGCTGGGGAGTATTATACGGAAGGCAATGGAATTTGTGCAACTGATTATATTAATCACTGTAGCAATAATAACAACTTTTGATTTTTAGAGGAGTTTATTTTCCTACCAAGTTAGGGTTGCTAGAGGTTCTTCTGTAATAATAAAGAGGGGAGTTCGCTCCCTCAGATAACGTATAATAGCCGTTACCATGCACCTCCCAACAAACAGATTCTCCCTGACGCTCGCCGCGGTACGGTAATCTCTGAGGATGGTCCCTCATGTGGGCGTAATAATTTTCATCTGGGATGTACCAGTAATATACATGCCCATATGTCTTTATAAGAATCTGGAATGAAACATACGTTACCATATAAGAATGAAACATACGTTACTCTATTAGTCGTTTATTATACTAAATTTTAAATTTGAACCATATAAACAAAAAATTGGTTACCCTTGCGGAGCATCTGCGTTCATCTCCGATTTTTAGTGGAGTTCGTGTACCTCGATCTTAAGTTTTATGTGTATGTTTTGTAGATCGTTGTTTGTCCTTTTGTCCTTTTTCTTTTTCCCATAGTGTTTCCTGAGATTTATGGATTCTGATTACCCCTTTGGTATTTTCAAACTCTTCTTATAATACCATACTTTCTATTAGCATTTGCAAAGAGATGATGTTTGTGTTACTGGGTACTGGTGAAGGGTCACAGGGTTCAAACCCACAGAGCTGATCAATGCGTCCCCAGGTGGTGGATAGGGAAAGCCCTTTCGATGAGGGGGGGGGGGGGTGTCACGTTATAGTACGAAAGCATGACAGTCGACCATAGTGGGTAACGTGTTTTAAGAGTGCCACGTTCCCTGCATGCTAATGACCTCTCATGCTAATGACCTTCACCTCTTTTTGTAGATTTCTAATAGGTATAGGTGCATTGTAGCAGCTACTAAAAACTAAATTGTTTTCGTCCATATCCAACTCATATTATAATTCATGATTTATCAGTGGCAGTCAAAATCATTGACCAGGTTGACACATTCCTTCTTTCATTTTTCTATATAGATTTTACATATTATTTAACTTCTTGTCATGAATATAACCGAAATACGACTTATTGGACGTTAAGCAATAATCAAACTAAAATACGGCTCGTTGGAAGTTAACCAGCAATTCAATCAACCACTCAACTGTTTATCAGATTTTCTTAGTATAAATAACAAGGATAGCCTTCTAACATGTATGTTATCAGATTGGTCAAGTTTTAGTCAAATTAATGTATTAATGTTTCTTTTTTCTAAATAATGTTTGTTTTCTCTCATTAGGGAACCCCGATTTATCCCATGCATATTTTAACTTAATTTTATTTGTTCTATAATCATGGTCACAACAATGCATTGAAAAGAAATGGCACATAACGGGCGTCACGATTGGAGCTAAGTTCATCTCCGGCATTAGTGGGGTTCGTGTTGCTCAATTTTTAGTTTTCTGTTTAATATATTGTTGATCAGTTTCTGTCCCTTTGTCCTTTTCATCCCCCCCACGATAGCGGTGAGGGGATATAGTAATAGCGGCCGTCTGTCCGTCCGTCACACTTTCTCGTTTACGCTATAACTTTAGTAAACATGGATAGATTTGAATATTTTTTTGCATATGGCCTGTAATTATCATTATCTTGAATATGTTCTTACATAGAAATATTTGAAGATTTACGGCTTCTGATTACTCTCTTGGTATCTTAGATTTACGGCTTCTGATTACTCTCTTGGTATCTTAGATTTACGGCTTCTGATTACTCTCTTGGTATCTTAGTTTTACGGCTTCTGATTACTCTCTTGGTATCTTAGTTTTACGGCTTCTGATTACTCCTGTGGTATCTTTGATTTATGGCTTCTGATTACCCCTGTGGTGTCTTAGATTTACGGTTTCTGATTACCCCTGTGGTATCTTAGATTTACGGCTTCTGATTACTCTCTTGGTATCTTAGATTTACGGCTTCTGATTACTCTCTTGGTATCTTAGAGTTACGGCTTCTGATTACTCTCTTGGTATCTTAGATTTACGGCTTATGATTACTCTCTTGGTATCTTAGATTTACGGCTTCTGATTACTCTCTTGGTATCTTAGATTTACGGCTTCTGATTACTCTCTTGGTATCTTAGATTTACGGCTTCTGATTACTCTCTTGGTATCTTAGATTTACGGCTTCTGATCACTCTCTTGGTATCTTAGAGCTACGGCTTCTGATTACTCTCTTGGTATCTTAGATTTACGGCTTATGATTACTCTCTTGGTATCTTAGATTTACGGTTTCTGATTACTCTCTTGGTATCTTAGATTTACGGCTTCTGATTACTCTCTTGGTATCTTAGATTTACGGCTTCTGATTACTCTCTTGGTATCTTAGATTTACGGCTTCTGATTACTCTCTTGGTATCTTAGATTTACGGCTTCTGATTACTCTCTTGGTATCTTAGATTTACGGCTTCTGATTACTCTCTTGGTATCTTAGATTTACGGCTTCTGATTACTCTCTTGGTATCTTAGTTTTACGGCTTCTGATTACTCTCTTGGTATCTTAGTTTTACGGCTTCTGATTACTCCTGTGGTATCTTTGATTTATGGCTTCTGATTACCCCTGTGGTGTCTTAGATTTACGGTTTCTGATTACCCCTGTGGTATCTTAGATTTACGGCTTCGGATTACTCTCTTGGTATCTTAGATTTACGGCTTCTGATTACTCTCTTGATATCTTCAAACTTTTCTTGCATATTACTCTATATTTCCAAGCAGGACCGACCTTAAGAGTTGCGGTGCCTAATGGTGTTCTCTGTAAAACTTGCAGTGTGTTGTTGTGAGTACTTGAACAGCTGAGAGTAGATAATTCCACCCCGGGGCCCCTTAAACGTGGGGACCAAATTGGTCCAATTAACTTAAGCCCAGCCATGTTTCCAATGCACAAATATTTGTTGTGAATTGTCTACAGAAGAGCTTAAAGTGAGTGATTGTTGTTTAAGCGCCAGATGAGCAAAATTTCAACTACTTTCACAGAGAGAACAAGTTATGTTTTGATGACAAAATACTGTCCGCTTGGTTGGATTTTATAGTGCTACCTCAACAGTCTATTATCATGATTCCTAGTCCGGTGCTTGCTCTTACTATTTAATGTTGCGTACTTAGTTGAGAAGAAGTAAATATGAGTTCTATCATCTTTGATTTTACTCGACTGGTAATCAAACCCACAATCTGCCGCACTTGACGCGAGCACGCTAATTATTACAATACCGATTCGGTTTAGACGAGTTGAAATGCAATATTAAGACACATATAGGTATCATAGTGGTCTACAGTACATATTGAATGTTCACGTCCCATTCTCTTTTCCGAACATTCGGGCATTTAATAATTGGAGACTGGCATTATCAGAAATCCTCGGTATTAAACCTCGATTTCAATGGAAAATTTGAAGTTTATTAGTCTAAAATAAATTAAAAAACTGTCATATATATATACATTGAAGAAAATCAAACTAGATATCTGATTTATTGTAAACAAGGACCAGAGGTGATTTTAATTACAATATTTAACTTCTGTAGGTAGATATCTAATAAATTAATATACATTGAGTCTATGTATAATCCCGAGGATTTTTTTGAACCTCACTGCCTAATATTTTCTTCGCTTAAAAAATGCTAATCCTTGATTGGTCAATTACTTATTGTGATATCACTCCTGAATTGGGAATTACGAGCGTTAACACATTTCTTCATTTACCTCCAACGAAGTTAAGTTTACGGACTTACCTCATTCCCTGCTGGAGATATGTCACCTCCTACTGGGTTGTGGTTGTTTTCTGTTACGGTTAGATAAACACCTTCGTTTACCGGTACACGATGATGAGCTCCCCATGCACTAGAGGGGAGGTGTACAAATTTGCCATGGTGATTGTTACTGACTTTTGAAACCACGTAAACCTCGCCTTTTGGGTCTACCATAACAGTTTCACAGTCGTGTTGGTCCCAACTATCGAAAATTCAAAATAAATAAGACTTTAAAGGTGATAAAGATAAAAAAATAATAAAACGCGAAGTAGCGATGTTACATGAGTAATTACGGTAGTGTGTGAATAAATGATCAATTCATAGAAATTGAGTGCACTGCTAAACAGTGGGTATGGAAATTATCAGGTATTTAGTTGTTATCGCCTGTTTTGATTCCAACACTCCATGTGCCTGGTCCAAGCCAGGAAAGTGAGCGGTCATGATGTATTTATGTGTTAACTAGGGGTATCGATTTTGCCTCTTTCTACGATTTTTGTATTAGATTTCACAGGCACATGGGGCATGGATTTCGTTTCCTCCTCCCCCTTTTCTCTACTACCCCCCCCTTTTTTCAAAATGTTCATATAAATCATTCCTTTTTCAAAATTTTCATATTCATTCGTTTTTTCTTCATTTGACAATATCAGTAGACGTCATACATCATGAATAATACATGTATTCTGTGTCCACATTTTTTCGACTGATACAGTATAAGAGAGAATGTATGCAACTCCATTTTCATATTTCGCGCCATATCGCTCACCTTGGTTGGGAAACCCCAGTGTTTTCTACACTTTTTACCTTGTCTGCATATGGCACTGTCGTATCAAACTGTTTCTAAGACACTTACCTAATTGCCCATGTTCGTATTTCAGTCCGTACGTCGATCTTTTCCAAGAAATCTCTCCGAGAATAGCGAAGCAGCTTCGTTTCTAGGTCAAACAACATCATACAAGACGGAAGTGCAACAACGATAACACGGGGTTTTTTACGAATGGAATACTTGCAATGAAAAACCCAGATGCGCTCCGAATATTTTTCCAGGAATTTTTTGGTGGAAAATATAAATCGCTGAAAAAACATAACAGCAGACGGATTATTTCCAGCATTTCGTAAAAATGGCAAAACGACCATCTGAATATGGAAACACTGAAATAATTTCATGGTAAATAACTGTTAACACATACAAAGAATTTCTCTGGGAGAAATTCAAACTGAGAAATAGATATGATTGAATGGTTAGAACTGAAGTCAACATTTCAATGAAAAAGAAATATTCAGCTTGCCTCTACTTCAAATTATTAAAATCATACCCAAACAAATACATATACAGCTTAAAAAATACAAAATAAATAAAAAAAACAAAGGAAGAAGAAGCTGAGAACAGCTATAGAATGGGACTATGGCATTTTACCCCCTTCCTCAATAAAAGGGCTCCCAACTGATAAAAATGTGCGGTCCATAGATTTACCCAAAAACACGTAAAAAAACACCAAAAAACACATCATAAGGGAACGACCATTTAACTTGAAAGGGGGGGGGGGGGGGTATGTTTTTTTTCTAAAAAAATATTCTGATTCCCGAAGTTGCTGAAAAAAATATTCTGATTTTGGTGGAGGAAAAAAAAAAATTTGATTCAGAGTTTTTGTCATATGACATAATGCGCGACAAAAAAATAAATATTCTAACTCTTGTGTTGTCCGAAAAAAAAATTCTGAACGAAACAAAAAACCATAACCCCCCCCCCCCCCCCCTTCAAGTTAAATGGTCGGTCCCTAAATAAAACGAGAATATGAAATCAGCGGACAGATGAAAAAATATGCATTTGTTTTAGTTCTAGAAACTAGAAGGGAGCCGGAGGGGGCTATTTCTTTTTTATTTCATGTCACTGATTTTATAAAACAATAATCTGTCTTTCAGGAGTAAATAATAAATATCTTGTGTAACTCCAGTTTTCAGCAGTGACAGAAATCAGTGTTGAAATCCAGAAAAAAAATTTCCTATTTTACAGTATAAGTGGTTATTTTGGTGGGTATTTAATTTTCGCTTTATTTGCGAGGATGTTAAATGCGCGAAAAATGAAGTCCCGAATTATTATTTCACATTCAAATAGTATCACATAAATAGCCATTGCGCGAAATTTTGTGGCATGATTAAATGCATCCCATTTCAAGACAATTTCGCCAAATTTTGCTTCCGCAAAATTAAACACTTATACAGTATTTGTTTTCCATTTGACAAGAAAATCAAATATTCCAGAGGAATAAGCTCCCACCAAAAGATTTGAACGGTTGGTCCATTGTGATGTAAAAAAAAAAGGGGGGGGGGGAACTCTAACTACTTATGTAAATTGTGTTCTAATTGTTCCATCTTGTTGTTGGAGAGGATTTGCATAGGCATAGCCTGTTATCCAATCCTATTGAATTATCAATAAAATATTTGAAATAAATATAAAAAATGGCAGCCATGCAATTTTGTTTTTCTGAAGTGTGTGGGTTTTTTTTTTTCTGAATTAAGAGTTTTACTGTTTATTTGAGAACTATGCACACAATATAATTTTTTTTATTAATAACTTTAAAGCAAATTTACCAATCCAGTTACAAAATGAGCTAATGCATCTGACATTTCAACAGAATTAATGGGTTATTCTTTTAACAAGATTTGGTTTCTTCTGGAAATAAGTAAATACACAACCCAAGGAAAATAGTAAAAGACTCTCCTGTGTTGTTTACCTCTGTGTCTCAAACTTTTGACGAATTTTGTCGTCAAAAATGTTTTACCAGTCTCTGCCTGGCCAAGAATAAGCAAGTTATGGCCACTCAAAGCAAGCTGGTATGCCTGAAGTTGGTCTTCGTCCATTTTTCATCTGTTATTTACGGTTTTACAAGGTTACATGTGGTTTTTAAAATATTCCGGGAAAAATATTCGGAGCGCATCTGGGTTTTTCATTGCAAGTATTCCATTCGTTAAAAACCCCGTGTTATCGTTGTTGCACTTCCGTCTTGTATGATGTTGTTTGACCAAGTAACGAAGCTGCTTCGCTATTCTCGGCGAGATTTCTTGGAAAAGATCGACGTACGGACTGAAATACGAACATGGGCAATTAGGTAAGTGTCTTAGAAACAGTTTGATATGACAGTGCCATATGCAGACAAGGTAAAAAGTGTAGAAAACACTGGGGTTTCCCAACCAAGGTGAGCGATATGGCGCGAAATATGAAAATGGAGTTGCATACCTTCTCTCTTATATTGTATCAGTCGAAAAAATGTGGACACAGAATACACGAAGCGAAATCCATGCCCCATGCGCCTGTGTTAGATTTTGGTACTGTTCCGACAGTGGTATTTTTGTGTATTATTTATGACTACTTTTGGTTCTTAGAGTAGCATTCGTTCTCGTCATAAGTAGTGGTCCCCTTTTTTATGTTCAGTGTACTGTCTATTGTGTGGTTCTCGTCATAAGTAGTGGTCCCCCTTTTATGTTCAGTGTACTGTCTATTGTGTGGTTCTCGTCATAAGTAGTGGTCCCCCTTTTTATGTTCAGTGTACTGTCTATTGTGTGGTTCTCGTCATAAGTAGTGGTCCCCCTTTTTATGTTCAGTGTACTGTCTATTGTGTGGTTCTCGTTATAGGTAGTGGTCCCCCTTTTTATGTTCAGTGTACTGTCTATTGTGTGGTTTTCGTCATAAGTAGTGGTCCCCCTTTTTCTGTTCAGTGTACTGTCTATTGTGTGGTTCTCGTCATAAGTAGTGGTCCCCCTTTTATGTTCAGTGTACTGTCTATTGTGTGGTTCTCATCATTAGTAGTGGTCCCCCTTTTATGTTCAGTGAACTGTCTATTGTGTGGTTCTCGTCATAAGTAGTGGTCCCCCTTTTATGTTCAGTGTACTCTATTGTGTGGTTCTCGTCATAAGTAGTGGTCCCCCTTTTTATGTTCAGTGTACTGTCTATTGTGTGGTTCTCGTCATAAGTAGTGGTCCCCCTTTTTATGTTCAGTGTACTGTCTATTGTGTGGTTCTCGTCATAAGTAGTCGTCCCCCTTTTTATGTTCAGTGTAGTGTCTATTGTGTAGTTCTCGTCATAAGTAGTGGTCCCCCTTTTTATGCTCAGTGTACTGTCTATTGTGTGGTTCTCGTCATAAGTAGTGGTCCCCCTTTTTATGTTCAGTGTACTGTCTATTGTGTGGTTCTCGTCATAAGTAGTGGTCCCCCTTTTTATGTTCAGTGTACTGTCTATTGTGTGGTTCTCGTCATAAGTAGTGGTCCCCCTTTTTATGTTCAGTGTACTGTCTATTGTGTGGTTCTCGTCATAAGTAGTGGTCCCCCTTTTATGTTCAGTGTACTCTATTGTGTGGTTCTCGTCATAAGTAGTGGTCCCCCTTTTTATGTTCAGTGTACTGTCTATTGTGTGGTTCTCGTCATAAGTAGTGGTCCCCCTTTTTATGTTCAGTGTACTGTCTATTGTGTGGTTCTCGTCATAAGTAGTGGTCCCCCTTTTTATGTTCAGTGTACTGTCTATTGTGTGGTTCTCGTCATAAGTAGTGGTCCCCCTTTTATGTTCAGTGTACTCTATTGTGTGGTTCTCGTCATAAGTAGTGGTCCCCCTTTTTATGTTCAGTGTACTGTCTATTGTGTGGTTCTCGTCATAAGTAGTGGTCCCCCTTTTTATGTTCAGTGTACTGTCTATTGTGTGGTTCTCATCATAAGTAGTGGTCCCCCTTTTTATGTTCAGTGTACTGTCTATTGTGTGGTTCTCGTCATAAGTAGTGGTCCCCCTTTTTATGTTCAGTGTACTGTCTATTGTGTGGTTCTCGTCATAAGTAGTGGTCCCCCTTTTATGTTCAGTGTACTCTATTGTGTGGTTCTCGTCATAAGTAGTGGTCCCCCTTTTTATGTTCAGTGTACTGTCTATTGTGTGGTTCTCGTCATAAGTAGTGGTCCCCCTTTTTATGTTCAGTGTACTGTCTATTGTGTGGTTCTCGTCATAAGTAGTGGTCCCCCTTTTTATGTTCAGTGTACTGTCTATTGTGTGGTTCTCGTCATAAGTAGTGGTCCCCCTTTTATGTTCAGTGTACTGTCTATTGTGTGGTTCTCGTCATAAGTAGTGGTCCCACTTTTATGTTCAGTGTACTCTATTGTGTGGTTCTCGTCATAAGTAGTGGTCTCCCTTTTATGTTCAGTGTACTGTCTATTGTGTGGTTCTCGTCATAAGTAGTGGTCCCCCTTTTTATGTTCAGTGTACTGTCTATTGTGTGGTTCTCGTCATAAGTAGTGGTCCCCCTTTTTATGTTCAGTGTACTGTCTATTGTGTGGTTCTCGTCATAAGTAGTGGTCCCCCTTTTTATGTTCAGTGTACTGTCTATTGTGTGGTTCTCGTCATAAGTAGTGGTCCCCCTTTTTATGTTCAGTGTACTGTCTATTGTGTGGTTCTCGTTATAAGTAGTGGTCTCCCTTTTTATGTTCAGTGTACTGTCTATTGTGTGGTTCTCGTCATAAGTAGTGGTCCCCCTTTTTATGTTCAGTGTACTCTCTATTGTGTGGTTCTTGTCATAAGTAGTGGTCCCCCTTTTTATGTTCAGTGTACTGTCTATTGTGTGGTTCTCGTCATAAGTAGTGGTCCCCCTTTTATGTTCAGTGTACTCTATTGTGTGGTTCTCGTCATAAGTAGTGGTCCCCCTTTTTATGTTCAGTGTAGTGTCTATTGTGTGGTTCTCGTCATAAGTAGTCGTCCCCCTTTTTATGTTCAGTGTAGTGTCTATTGTGTGGTTCTCGTCCTAAGTAGTGGTCTCCCTTTTTATGTTCAGTGTACTGTCTATTGTGTGGTTCTCGTCATAAGTAGTGGTCCCCCTTTTTATGTTCAGTGTACTGTCTATTGTGTGGTTCTCGTCATAAGTAGTGGTCCCCCTTTTTATGTTCAGTGTACTGTCTATTGTGTGGTTCTCGTCATAAGTAGTGGTCCCCCTTTTATGTTCAGTGTACTCTATTGTGTGGTTCTCGTCATAAGTAGTGGTCCCCCTTTTTATGTTCAGTGTACTGTCTATTGTGTGGTTCTCATCATAAGTAGTGGTCCCCCTTTTTATGTTCAGTGTACTGTCTATTGTGTGGTTCTCGTCATAAGTAGTGGTCCCCCTTTTTATGTTCAGTGTACTGTCTATTGTGTGGTTCTCGTCATAAGTAGTGGTCCCCCTTTTATGTTCAGTGTACTGTCTATTGTGTGGTTCTTGTCATAAGTAGTGGTCCCCCTTTTTATGTTCAGTGTACTGTCTATTGTGTGGTTCTCGTCATAAGTAGTGGTCCCCCTTTTTATGTTCAGTGTACTGTCTATTGTGTGGTTCTCGTCATAAGTAGTGGTCCCCCTTTTATGTTCAGTGTACTATCTATTGTGTAGTTCTCGTCATAAGTAGTGGCCCCCCTTTTTATGTTCAGTGTACTGTCTATTGTGTGGTTCTCGTCATAAGTAGTGGTCCCCCTTTTTATGTTCAGTGTACTGTGTATTGTGTGGTTCTCGTCATAAGTAGTGGTCCCCCTTTTTATGTTCAGTGTACTGTCTATTGTGTGGTTCTCGTCATAAGTAGTGGTCCCCCTTTTTATGTTCAGTGTACTGTCTTGTGTGGTTCTCGTCATAAGTAGTGGTCCCCCTTTTTATGTTCAGTGTACTGTCTATTGTGTGGTTCTCGTCATAAGTAGTGGTCCCCCTTTTTATGTTCAGTGTACTGTCTATTGTGTGGTTCTCGTCATAAGTAGTGGTCCCCCTTTTTATGTTCAGTGTACTGTCTATTGTGTGGTTCTCGTCATAAGTAGTGGTCCCCCTTTTTATGTTCAGTGTACTGTCTATTGTGTGGTTCTCGTCATAAGTAGTGGTCCCCCTTTTATGTTCAGTGTACTGTCTATTGTGTGGTTCTCGTCATAAGTAGTGGTCCCCCTTTTTATGTTCAGTGTACTGTCTATTGCCATCACTTGGCGTCCGTCGTCTGTAAAGTTTTCACATTTCAAGCTTCTTCTCCGAAACCACTTGGCCGATTGGAACCGAACCTAGCAGGAATGTTCCTTGGATGGTCCTCTACAAAATTACTGTTTTTCGTTCCAGTCGGTTATTCAATATGGCTGCCAGGGCCAATAATATGCTCTGATTGGCTGAAATTTCAAAGATCTTCTACTCTGAAAATAATGAACTGACTGAACCCAAACTTTAAAGGAATGATCATTGGAATATCCTTTACCAAGTTACTGTTTTTTATGCCGATCGGAAATCCAAGATGGCCGCCACCACAGGACATAGATTAACATTGGACCCTATGGGAAAATATTCAAATGTCTTCTTCTCAAAAACTACAAATATGATTAAAGCCAAACTGTACATGAATGTTCATTAGATGGTCCTCTACAAACTTTACGTGTTTTGTTCCGGTATGAAATTCAAAATGGCGGCTACGGCAGGACTTAGTTTAACATTGGACCCTATGAGAATTTTTTTTCAAAACGCTTCTTCTCTGAAACCACTTGGATAATTCAAACCAAACTGCCCAGGAATGATCATTGGAAGGTCCTCTACAAGATGTGTGTTTTTTATGCCGATCGAAAATCCAAGATGGCCACCACCGCAGGACATAGATTAACATTGGACCCTATGGGAAAATGTTCAAATGCCTTCTTCTCAGAAACTACTAATATGATTAAAGCCAAACTGTACATGAATGTTCATTGGATGGTCCTCTACAAACTGTAGGTTTTTTGTTCCGATATGAAATTGAAAATGGCGGCTACGGCAGGACTTAGTTTAACATTGGACCCTATGGGGAAAATGTTTCAAAACGCTTCTTCTCTGAAACCACTAGGACAGTTGAAACCAAACTGCCCAGGAATGATCATTGGAAGGTCCTCTACAAATTTTATGTTTTTTATGCCGATCGAAAATCCAAGATGGCCGCCACCACAATACATAGATTAACATTGGACCCTATGGGAAAATATTCAAATGCCTTCTTCTCAGAAACTACAAATATGATTAAAGCCAAACTGTACATGAATGTTCATTGGATGGTTCTCTACAAACTTTACGTTTTTTGTTCCGATAAGAAATTCAAAATGGCGGCTACGGCAGGACTTAGTTTAACATTGGACCCTATGGGAAAAATGTTTCAAAACGCTTCTTCTCTGAAACCACTGGGATAATTGAAACCACACTGCCCAGGAATGATCATTGGAAGGTCCTCTACGAGGTGTGTGTTTTTTATGCCGATCGGAAATCCAAGATGGCTACCACCGCAGGACATAGATTAACATTGAACCCTATGGGAAAATGTTCAAATGCCTTCTTCTCAGAAACTACAAATATGATTAAAGCCAAACTGTACATGAATGTTCATTGGATGGTCCTCTACAAACTAAACATTTTTTGTTCTGATATGAAATTCAAAATGGCGGCTACGGCAGGACTTAACATTGGACCCTATGGGAAAAATGTTTCAAAATGCTTCTTCTCTGAAACCAAACTGCCCAGGAATGATCATTGGAAGGTCCTCTGTTTTTTATGCCGATTGGAAATCCAAGATGGCTGCCACCACAGGTCATAGTATTAACACAGAACCATATGGGGAAAATACAGAAATATATTCTTCTCTGAAGCTATTGCACTGATTGAACCTAAACTGTGCATCAATCATTGGAAGGTCCTTTACAAACTTTGTGTTTTTTATGTTGATTGTAATTCCAAGATGACTACCACTGCAGGACATAGTTTTTACATAGGACCAATTGTTTTTTTTTATTACCAGATGAACGATACAGGCTCTTGAGAGACTCTGGTTTTCTATGTCTTCATTGTTTTACAGGTAGCTGGTAGGAAAGGCTTCCCTCATGTCATTTATGCTAGAATATGGAGATGGCCAGATCTGCATAAAAATGAATTGAAGCATGTCAAATATTGTCAGTATGCTTTTGATTTGAAACAAGACAGTGTTTGTGTAAACCCTTACCATTATGAGAGAGTGGTCTCCCCTGGAATAGGTAAGAATTATTTCCCATTTTTTCAAAGGTATTAATTAACCCTTGGATATTTGCGTTTAAAATTATGTTCTGTCGACTGTTTCACTAAACTGATTGTAAATCATAAGTCTAAGATTACACTTACAACAATTTTCTTACGTGCATGTATACATGCGTTTCACTAAGAAGAGTTTGAAGATACCAAAGGGGTAATCAGAATCTGTAAATCGAAGAAGGACAGACAAAACAATAGCCTAAAGAAAAGACAAGCAATGATGTACAAAACATGTATACATTACACATAAAACTAAAGATTGAGTAACATGAACTCCACTAAAAACCGGGGGTGAACTCAAGTGCTCCAAAAGGGTAAGCAGTTCCTGCTCCACTAATGGCATCCGTCATGTTAATCTTATTCCATACGGTCACCCGGCCGAAAAACATTTTTGATAGTTTTGGAATTTGGAAAAGGGGGGGGGGGGGGGGAGATATAAATGCTTGTGTATTGGGTTTTATTGCAAGATATTAATTTGTGTTTTTAGCCTCACATTGGTATAAATATACTTAATAATATTTTGTAATTAACGTTTAAGTAAAAACATAGATATCTAATTCAATGTGAATGACACATTTCTGGAATAAATTTCATTAGGTACGGTCAATGTCGAAAAGTTGGAAAGCCAAATACAGTCAAACTTCAGATCGGTCGAACAATATGGATGGCTTGAACTGATTTGAAAGTCCCGTTAATTTTCCTTATATTTCTAGGTAAAATAAAAACTCGAACATCACAATTTAAGTGACAGGTGTATGTTATGGTTGAATGTGCTTACAGGTAAGGTGTGATAAATGTCAGATTACCGACAGATAATTGTTTACTTAATCAAGTACAGTATATAACATGAAATTGCATTGATTTTCCAATCTTCAATATCTGTTGGGTTTTTTTTCAGATTTATCAGGATTGACCATACAGCATGCTGGTAAATATTTATCTTTATTTCTTCATAAATAAACCTCCCAGGTTATTGTCAACATCACATTCAGAAATCAAGTATATTTTTGTCTATATTAACCGCATCGGTGGTACAATGATTACCATGCTCGCCATGAGTGCGGTAGATCCTGTGTTCAAG
Source organism: Bathymodiolus septemdierum (assembly GCA_963383655.1). Classification (NCBI taxonomy): domain Eukaryota; kingdom Metazoa; phylum Mollusca; class Bivalvia; order Mytilida; family Modiolidae; genus Bathymodiolus; species Bathymodiolus septemdierum. The sequence continues at coordinate 1,376,453 of OY726527.1, forward strand.
CCCCAGTCGGGCCAAATCAAATACTATAAATTGGTATTTGTTGCTTCTCCGCTAAGCATGCAGCAGTAAGGAGAAAGAGCAGACTATATCACTTAATGTTATATCGAGTACACCTCGCCATGAGCGAGATTCCACCTCACAACTTTTAGTGGTGTAATTGCACAGGTAGTTGTAAATCCAACTACCATGCGATCAAGACCACTACGGCCCCCATAAACATGATATAATAAATATGTATTAAAGTTATACTAATTAATTTGTTTTGCGAGATGGATTTCGCATCGAAGGCGAAGCAGCCTGAGATATGAGATGCAGTGAGAAGTCCATTAAGAGCAAAACATATCAATGATAGCAGGGCTCACCACACATAGTAAAAACAGGGCAACTTGACTTCTCTCTCTCTTGACTTAAGGGCGAAGTGACGGAAAATCTGGGAGACTTCCGAAAATCCATCCAAATTTTAACGTTTCTTTCCCCACTACCGCATGTTCCCCTATCTTTCACAAAATGAACATGCTGCACAATGATCTTAAAAAGGATGCAATTAACGAGTTTGGAATAAAATATTGAACATCAAACCCTCTATGGGTCAAATTTCAGGAACATGGGAATATTGAAGAAAAGTATGATTATTGGTGAAAAAAATACGGACTTGAAAAGACTGACAGGGCGACTAAAACTTCGCTTTTTGACAGAAATTGGGCGATTTCATTGAAACCAAGGCAAAGAAGTCGCTCACTTTGTCTGGTTTGGTGAGCCTTGACGATAGTATGTTTATCAAGGATTTGTCAAGCTGACATCAGTCACCTCCATATAACGTCACATTATTAAACGTAGAAATCAACAAGGTCTCGACATTAACGTTTGTCCAATTGTCCGGTACCAGTGAAAACTGACGTCGGACAAGTAGATCTTGTGTCATGGTTGTCCGACGGGACAAGTGAAAAAATGATTTTGATATACAATTTGCATTCAATAGATGGTGAACAACGACGTTCAAAGCATCCTGGATTCAATCCACATTATACGATTACCGCTTAGATGGGCCTGCTATTCGAGAACCAAACTTAGAAATTTACGATTAGACACTCGTACCATGATGGCATCGTTTGATACCAATGACTTTATGACTTGTGTCTAAGTGTATGTTAATTTGTTGATTAAAGATGTCATAGTCATAATTTCTGTTAATATTAATATGACAGGATGTGATAATGTTTGTGAGACAATAACCAAAACATTTTACACAAATTGCTAATAATTATTCTCTAGTTTTTGTAATTTTATTAGTTTTTTCGGACAACTAAAAGATTGAGTCGGACAAGTACTTTTTTTAGTTAGTTAAAAAATAGGTTAATGTAGAGGCCTGCAACATATTTTTATTTTCCAAAAACATGACAATAAGGATCAGATACAAGTTTTACAACTTAGAACATCTTCAATTAATATCATGTGTAAAGATCAAAGTCAAAATTTACAACTCGATATCGTATAATAAATGTCGTATAAATGACAATATTAATGACTTGACTTTTGTATTTTGTTTTTGGTGCTGTAGCTCCTCCGACCAGACTTGTAAAAGATGAATATGGTAGTGATATTGGTATGGAAGGGGCTAGTAGTCAGCATGGTATGTTACGATTGGTCATTGTTGTCATGTGATTATATTGTCAAATTTGCAATTTCAGATTTTATACGAAGATTCTTCGCTGCTGATATATTGTGTAAAACACTTTAAAAAAAATTACACGAATATTAATTTGAATGAAAATATGTGGTAAAAATGGTTAAGGATGTAAAATTTACTTTTTTTTTTTTTTTTACTAATTAACAAATCATTGGTTATTGGAAGATTTCAAAGTCAAGTTTTCTCAGGTCATTTATTTTATTTTTGTTAACTAGGTGTAAACCCAACTTAAACACCAGATGTTAATTCTAACTGAAACTCAGGGATAAAACTTAATAAGGGTCCAATTGACCAAGACCACTAACATTTGGGCTTGGTCCCTGAAAATTTTTAGACAGTAGCTACGCTCGCTACTGATATTTTTAATATTTTATGTGCAAAATCAGTTGCTGGGTCATAAGAATTTATGCAGGGCAGCTGATATGGTTATTTGAGAGTACTCAGTTGACTGATAAAATACTAAGTTTTGTCCCGAAACTGTTTATTTTTATTCAAATTTTCAATTAACATACATTTTAGTCTCTAATGGCCACATCAGTTTTTATGACATTTGAATTCCCTGCCGACTTATTTTTTTTTAATTTGAAAATCTTTTTATCAACATCCTGATGCCTCGGGTAAAAAGAAACTAAGATTTGGAATGAGTTATCATTCACTGCAAAAAATGTTTCCTGTTTCATCGCCAGACCCCCATCCTTTGTCTCATCTACAGAAATTCCCATGTTTATACCTGACATCTAATGATCTATAACTAACATTGACATTTATTCTCAACTTCAACTCCACGGTCGAGTCAAACCAAAGACAATGAAATAGGTATATGCTGCTTCTCCGCTAAGCATGCAGCATGAAGGAGTAAGAGTAAAGACTGGTTGACTCAGAATCAGGATTATTTGTTCGAGTGACATGTCTACCTGCTAACTGTTGGTTCGGTGAGCTAGCAGTATAAAAAATCCAACTAAGTGTGTTGGTCTAGTACAAAGTGGACATCATCATCATCTCATTGGGGTCTAGACCCCCTAGGACAAAAGCCCCCCAATAATGAAAAGTATAAGTTAATGGTTTTTTTTGTGTCATTTATGCAGTGCTTTTGTTTAATTTACACTTAATAAATGAACATAACAATGAACAATATGTGGAAAAAAATGTTTTTAAAGCAGGGGTTTCAAAGTGGGCCGGTACCCGGTACTTTTACCCACCTGAGATCGTGTATAGTATCGGCAGAAATTACTGAACCCCCAAAATTAGGGGTGGTCAAAACCACAAGTACGATGGTCGATAGGCTTGTGGAATATTTTTCATAAAAAATTAATGATCACGTCAATTGCTGAATTCTCGCATTCAAATCGAACAACTGCGTCATGACCAAGTTGATGGGATATTCCCTGTTTTAAAAATAACTTTACCTTAGAATCGTAAATAGCAGTTTGCGCATGCGGTAAATAGATATGTTTTCGCCCCAACATCTTTTCATCCTTGTGTAAAACTCGGACCGGAACAAAGCTGACATCATTTCAAAATTAAAAAAATGACCGATTACAAATTATGTTCAAACACAATTTAGTGTAATCTCCAGTAATATAAGTATGATCATTATGTATTTTGAATATATGACAACACAATGTTTTGTGCGATATTTTTTATCCATTTAAAACCCAGGGTCGAATCATTCTGTGGCGTACTCTCTTGTTGCTTAACTCCGTCCATATTGTTTAACTTCCGGTATTAAAAAATAAAAACCTATGGCTAATTTATTTACATATTTTGACGGGGCCCTACCGCGGTTGTTCACTGAAATGAAAGTGTGCTGAAAAACATTTTTAAAAGGGGGTACGAGGAGATAAGGGATAGAAAATTACCAGAAATCTTGAAAAAGGACCGGACATGGCTCAAATACGAATTACATTGTAATGTCAAAACGGCGGCCCTCCTTTTTTTCCAAAATAATTTAACTTGTGTGATTCAAATGTTAATAAATGTCTTCCCGCGAATCGTTTTTGTTCGAACATTTGTTTTTGCACACGAGTCGTGAAAGTAACTATATATTGTTTTTGTTTAATTATATTTGTATTGATCTATTAAAATTATAAATTTTTATTAAAGATTGATGATTGCAAATTAAATTTATATGTTTCATCAAGGACGTATTCTATATACATCATTGGTTTCATTAATTATGACACTTATATGTCTTGATCCGAGTCAATGGTCGTTGATGAGTTTAATTACTGGTAATAAAGTAAAAAAAACACACAAGCCAAGGTATTGTGAAAAAGAAAAGGACAAAGCCAACAAAAGAATTTTGAGAAGTTTAAGCTTTGATAACAATGGCTTGGTCAAGCCTAGCTGCGGAACCGTAGCTCTTTATGGTCCTTTTTTTTTTTTTTTTAAGGTATTAATTCTTTAAGATATCTTTTATTATCACCATCAATATAAAACAAATGTAATAAGATTGTATGATTATTTCATTATTCTTCTTCTTCTTCCAATAAGTACATGACCGCTCTCTGGCGTATTATCGTACTGTAATATTTGTGTTATTGGGGGGCTTTTTGTCGGGGGGGGCTTTTGTCCTGTTCCCATCTCATTGAACATTAACTTGTTCTCGCCATGATATGGCTGAAAATTTCTCATTTGGTATTAAACAACAATCACTCACTCAATCAACTCCACAATTATGACCAGTCTTAGGGAGCTTGTCCAAAGTGAATAAACGTCGGAGAATACCGAAGAGGCAATCACAAATGGACAATCCAGAGAAACTGGCAACATAGAGTACACAAGATGAAGAAAAACACAACAGAATACATGTTGGACGCCATCACATGCAAACAAACAACGTAAATAAGACATGACCCCCCACAAACAACTTGAGGTAAAGACAAACGAAACATCGTAATTTAGGTCAGACGATGAATTTATTTTTTTATTTTAATTGTTAAAGGGAGATAATAAGATACAATTTTTTTTATTTGATGACATTTTGCATGTTATGTGGTACAAAGCTTTGAATTGATATGTAGGTCATTTGGTGTTCATTTGGTCAACTTTTGTAGAAAGTTTATTTATATCATCGTACAATTTTTGCATGATTTATTGTGGGGGGGAAACTTGTGTCGTCATAAATAAATGCTGAAATACAGCTCATTAATCGACCGAGCAAAGAAACAAATTCTTCAGTTTTGTTCTTATAAAGTACAGCCCCATGTCAAAATCAATGATCAAGTACAGCTCCATATCAAAATCTATTATATAATTGAGTGGCAGTTGGAAAAAAATGTACGTTGATTATTCAGAAGTTCCAAAATACATTAAACTGAATGATTTAAAAAAAAGATGTTTTGTTTTTATATCCATCATTTAAATAAACTTTCCGTTTTAATGAAATAGTCCTTACTATGTTTATTAACAGATGTAAAGATTACTGTTCAACTGCAGGCTCTGGACTGTTTCATGCTCATTTTAGCATATATATATTGAAGACGGTACTGTGATTGCGAAATGTAAAACAACAACATGAGCAAGAAAGTAAAAAAAATTTAAAGCCACTTGCCAGAAGTTGTTAAAAAAATCTTAGGAATTCATGATAAAAAAATAATTGAGGGGGGGGGGGGGGATGGGGTTCAGATCTTAGTAAGTATAAAGACTTTTACATTGAAGGGGGTTCAGTTTGGACCAAGCAAAATAAAGATCTTAGTAAGTATAAAGACTATGAAACATGAACACATGATGTTCGTCATTAAAAAACTAAAACAAAACTCTATGGTTAAAAATTTCAGAGAATTTGCCACCTAGTTCTCAAGACAAAAAAAAAATGTTATGAAAATCATAATTACACTTGTGATAACTAATGCTCTAGCTTGTTGAAGTATTAAAAAAAAGTCATATAATAATTTAGAAATCAGCCAATTCCAGTTTAAAAACAGGATGTAAATACTCAACTTTAAATAGAGTGTGTAATGGTAAAATAAAGATACCCATTTAATAATGCCTTTCACTAGACATTGGTTTTTGCCTATTGCATGACAATGGCAACATATACTTGATCAGTATCCAAATTGAGAAAGAATGACAGATACAACTAGAATTGCCATTGCAAAGCAATAGCGTATGTCACCCCACCCCAACTGACAGTAGCCATTTTGAAACTTAAGATCTCTTGTTTGCAAATCTGCATGTGACAAGAAACATTACTGTAAAGTTTCTTGAAGTTGGAATAAATTTGAAAATTTTTGCACCTTGGTTACCATGGCAACGTCCGCCATTTTGAATTTTATCAACACGACAAAAGCTTCCACACACTACGGTGAATATTCCTACAATGTTTGATGGAACAAATCAGAAAAAAAAATCCCCCTTTTTATTTCCATGGCAACTGCGTCAAAGTTTGTTCTACTGATTCCGATTTTTTTGGCTTATCTCGTTCCACTAGATGTGGATGTGACAGGAAACATTACTGCAAAAATTTGTGAAGTTTGGAGTGAATATAACATTTATTTCACCTTGGTTGCCATGGCAATGGCCACCATTTTGAATTTGTTCACCCCCCCCCAAAAGCTGCCACACACTACAGTGGATATTCCTACAAAGTTTCATGAAGTTTGATGAAAGGAATCCAAAAAATATTTAAATCCCCCCTTTTTTGTTTCCATGGCAACTGTGGCAAAGTTTATCCAACCGATTCCTATCTCGTTCCACTAGGTGTGAATGTTGTTCCTATCAAGTTTCATCAATTTCTGTTGGGCGAGTAACCTGCTATGATCATTTTTGTGTTTTTAAATTTTTTAGCATTTTGGCCATTTCCATGGCAATGGCAGCCATTTGAAAAAATCAACCCTTAAAAGCACAACTTCACATGGCATATGATATTCCTACAAGGTTTCATAAAGTTTAATCAAGGCATCTCCGAGAAATCGAGCTGACAAAAATGTGTGGAAGAATAATAATAGTGAAAAAGAAACGTAGAATAGCAATACGTCGCCCAACTGGAGTCGGGGTGACGTAATTAAATGACACCCTGTTGTTTCTCTTGGAACCCCGGCTTCCTCCCTAACCAAAAAAACTGACCATGTCACAACTAAAAGAAAGTCTGCCGAAAGTGGCATAAAGCACAAATTATCACCACTGAAGTGAGTTCGAAACCCACTCGTGGCGAGGTGTACTTGATACAACATTATGTGATCAAGTTTCTCAGTGACTTGCGACATTGTCAGTGGTTTTCTCTGGGCATTCTAGCTTCCTCCACCAATAAAACTGACCACCACGTTATAACTGAAATATTGTTGAAAGTGACATTAAACACCATAAACCTAATCCTAACCCAATATAGGAAAATGTGATGATACTTTAATAAAGTTTAATTATATGTAAGGCCTAAATTAAGTAAAAAAAATACCTGTGTTTCTGTTAGGGCTGTTCCAGAATTAAATGTGGAGGGGGGGGGGGGGGGGGGGGAGGCAAATTTTACACCCCCACCACCCACCAAAACAAATTGTGAAAGACCTCCATCTCATCAATAAAAAAAATATTGTAACCTAAAAATCAGCGCCCATAAAATTCAATTTCAAATTTATTGGGCATCCTTAAGCAATGCTAAATTTACTTTTCTCACTTGTCACCAACACTGCATCTTCGTTTTGTGGGACATTAGAATATATTTTATTGTCTAAGAAGCCCACAAAGGGCATCAATCTTTCCCTTCAAATGCTTTGAAAATCCAATGATGTAGACGTTATCCTTCTTTTATTTACCTTGCTATGTTGCTTCTCGGTCGCCTGACCACTCACATGGCTCCACGACGAAGGGCTGGTAAATCGATTTCCATTTCCGGTGACAGGGGAGATAATGCAATTACAAAAAAAACGAGAGAGAGAAAAAAACATGACACATTTCGGATTTCTTGACGGTTGTCAGCATTCTCGGCGGCATAAAAGCGGCAGTAATTGTCTTAAAACTGAGGAAGAACCACACAAATTAATTGTGTAGGTTTTAATTTACCAACCAGGCATGAAATTTTTATTTTGATGTCCCCTACCACCCACAAAATTTTATTTATCAAAAAACCAACCACCCATGTAAAAAAAAAATGAAGCTGACACTCAACCCTCCCACACATTTAATTCTGGAACAGCCCTTAACATTCTTGAAAAAAGTAAGGTATGTAGGTGTTGAACATTTTAAATTCTTTAAAAGAACAAGACAAGAATCTGACTGACAGTGCTTGTCGAAAAATGGCAATAAGAAAATTATGGTAGGAACACAAGTATTTTTTTTGCCATAAATCCTTAAATTAATGTTGGTTTGCTGTTTAACAATAAATTGTTCTATGTTTTATTTTAAGTCTAATTTTATTTTTAAGCTGTCGAATGAAAAAATGTTTTGTAGATGTAATTTTTGTATAATATGATTGTTTGTTGAACAATGTCATGTGATTGATTTATTTGTCATTTGATTGGTTGTTTATCTAGGACCAGGGTCTCCGACCCCTCAGAGCACAGTACAACACCAACAGCTTCATCAGACACAGCAGTTGTCGGGGGCAGGACAGGCAGGACCAAATCCTATCGTGTCCCCCAGCCCCTATCACCACCCCCGCAGTCAGGTTAATGTTTGGCTGTGTGTATTGCAGACTGTCAGAATCAAGTTTTTACTGCGATTTTTCTTACTTTGTTTACATTAATTACAGATTTTTAGCAGATAGATTGACTGGCACATTAAATCTTGTGGTTTTGAATATTTTCTGATTTGTCTTCACTATTTTAAATTTGTGGAAGAAAAAGTTGGTAAAATGTCCTTTGTTTAGACAGAATTACAAATGTATATTCTTGTACTTGACATTTAACTTGGGGGGGGGGGATTTGGAATAAGCCAATCACAATGAATTCACGAATCCATGACGATCAGCAAAAAATGTGAATGTGATGTTTAATTAATGTATTTGTTATGAGGGAAAAAGGATAGGACGTGAAATATCTTGACTATGAGTAAAATGTAAACTGATTTTATTAGCATTTTGTTACCGGTATTCTTTTCTGATTAGATATGCAAATTTATTTACAAATGTGACCTTGGTTTGCAATGGGTCCCATTAATAAAAAGATCACATTATTTACTGAATTTACAGAAATTATTTATAAAAAATATAAAATCTGGTTGGAGTAAACAAATTTCAAGACAATTTGATTTCTTGTATAACTATGTCTGTTCTAGAGAATCTTAATTAGAGATATTCAATATAATTCAAATACAAATTTTCCAACTGCTATAGTCCTAAAAAAATTTGATAAGTATATTGTTTCCCATAAAACATATTACAAATTTGGGACCGTTGTGGTCGTGATCGTATGGTATTTAGATTTACAACTAGCTATGCAATCAGTACCTATCACCACTTACGTAGTGAGTTCGAATCCTGCTCAGGCAAGGTGTACTCGATACGACGTTATTTGATAGTTACTGTTTGTCAGTGGTTTTTGAGGTCGGAGGTCGTTGGTTTTCTCCGAATATTTCAGTTTCCCCCTAATAAAACTGACCACCACGATATAACTGAAATATTGTTGAAAGAGGCATGCAAAGTTCAATGAAAATTAGAAATATTTTTTACTATAAAATTATACTCGGATATTTTACAAGGTTCAAATATCTACAAATTATCAGAATATTATACTTAAATTCTTTGTCCTTTCTGTTGCTCTTAAACTAGAACCAGTATAATTTTTGCCTGTGGCAAGGAAAATAATTAAACAAAATCTTATTTTAGAATCCATTCAGGAATGTGCAAAAAAGATCTGTTGAACAATTTACAAGATAGTTCTTAAAATTTTCAGTAAAAAAACTCTTAATTAAAAAAACATTATTTTAGAATCAATTCGGGGAAATGTCCAAACTTCTGCCTGTCATAAGGGAAATAACTCTGAATTTATTAATTTTTTTAGAATCATTTCAGGAATGTGCAAAAAGGCCTGTTGAACAATTTATCAGATAGAATAAAAAGTTTTCTGTGAAATAACTTCTATAAAAAACTATCATTTTTTAATTGATTCGGGGGAATATCCAAACTTCTATTGAACTATTCATCAGATAGAATTAAAAGTTTTCATTTTAATCCTAAAAAAAAATCAGAATGAATATTTATTATTGCCGCCAATTTTGTTGGTGTCAGCAGTGAAAGCTTTGAAGTTCTGACAGTTTGTTGATTTAATGGCTTCTTTTGCATAGATTGTAGTTGCTATGGTGATTATATCTGCACGTCTGCTCACATAATCTAGCTTTTACTTGCATTCAGTATTTGCTTGTATATGTATCTATATATATGGGACATATTAATTAATTTTTTGTATGCTCCTTAATTTACATATTTTTTGGGGGGGTAATTTGCTTGCTGCATCTGTTCATACTCGTAGATTGTATAACAAGATATCAGACTTTGTACTAACCCACTTGCCCAAAGCCTGGGACGAATAAAACTGGACGAGTGAAAATTATGAAAGAATTTGTTTGAATAATTAGAAATGTTTTCTAAATTTGGCTTTTGGGCAAGTAGGTGAAAAAAATTAAGGCAAAGACTGAGATATTAACGACTAAAAAAACCGTAGACTTTCAGGAAATGATACTAATAAAAATAGGAGGACACTTAATGGAAGAGAAGGTTCAGATAGTTAAATGGGGGGGGGGGAGTTCCCATATTTATCCAAAAGTGGGAGATGAAGAAGGATATATTTTTGGTGATTTTTAATGTATTTTTTTATTGTTAGTCTCGGCTGCCAAAACTCGACAGAAATGGGCAAAAAAAGTCAATTTCCAAAATTTTAAAGTTTTTAATTCTTCATGCAACATTTTAATACAGTTTTTTTATCAAAATATTTCTCTTAAATGAGTTATTTACTAGTCGGTCAATTATTTATTGTATTTTCCGATATTTATTGCAATTTTGGAAGGTATACAAAAGTATTTTTTGCTTTGAATTAATTGTGACAAGGGCTTCAGAATAACATTCCAGTGTATTTCCTTTCTCAGTTATAGTTTTAGAGTTAAAACTTGATTGCAGTAAAACTTGTGAAGGAGGAAACCCTTGTCCTCTTCCTGTTGGTCATATCAAGCTGTGCACGACATATTCTTAGATTTTTTTTATGGAAAATTCTGTATGGTTCAAGTAATAGTATGACTATGTGCAAACCTTAGTCTAACTGATGGAATTCTTTCTTTTTCTGAATTCTTTATTACTTTCGCTTACTCAAGCAATGTTTTCAATATTTTTATTTTATTTTCCATATACATTTTTTTTTTTTTTTTTACAAATCTTAATTTATTACTATAGATTTTTAAAATTGTTCCATATAAACTTTAATTAAACTTACAAGGTATATTAGTTGACCTATGTACCATCTAAAAGTGTTTTATATAAACCAACAACTAAGATTATGTTGTGTAAACATGGCTGTCAGATCAGCACTTTCAGTACTATATGTTCCTTTTGTTTGTGTTAAAAATTAAAAATAAATTGCTAAAAATTGAGCAAGAATTCTTATATGGGATTGTCCACCTATGCAATTCAGTATCTATCTCCACTAAAGCACTAAAGGTTTTCAGTTTGATTCTCATTAATGGCTAGCTGTATCTTTGACTAGAATGTTCCCATCTCGCACTTAATCTGTAGAATTTCTGAAATGTTAGTCTTTATTAGAAAGGAGTAGCTGTAAGGGGAAATAATAGAACAATCCGCCATGCATGATGGGTATCTATCCAAAAGCATGACCAAGATACTGGCAAAATAGTGCATGTATTTAGATTTCAAAAGCTAAATTTGATTCTAATCTGACAGGAAACCAGTTTTTTTTTGTCACTGGTCCCAGTTGTACTATAGACTTCACAGAGATTTAAAGCCATCTTCAAGTTTTCAGTATTTCCTCTTAAATATACAGTCAAGCCTGTATTAAGAGGTCACCTTTGGGATAAAGCAAAAGTGGCCTTATAAGACAGGTGCCATCTTAAAAGAGGTTGAATTTATATGAAGGACAAGAAAAAGGTGACCTCTTAATACAGTTGACTGCTTAATAGAGGATGTCCGCATGGTCAGGTTTGACTGTATTTGAAAAGACCATCAGATGCAGACACAAAATGTGTTTCTGTTTGAGGCATGTTTGAACACTTGAGGTGGGCATCTGTCAGCAAAGAACTTGTGTGATTGATGTAAGACTTGTGGTGAGAAGTCGACAACTTTAACCGCAAGCCTAACACCACTGATGTTTGTTAATGGTCTGACACCCACGTCAAGTGTTTAGGTTTTACTGATTGGTTCATTATATCTGTCCTGGCTTACCTTCCCTTGTCGTAATACGTCTGGAAGTCACGATATACATTTTTGTACATTCATCGCTGAAAAATTACCTAAAGTGACGATAAATACAGATAACCCGCTAAGCGCTTTTTTATCCTTCATGCTCTCTTGCACGTTTTAATTGTCCAACGTAGACCAATATTTTAATTAAATTGTGTCACATATCAAGCAGAACACTCAATTCTGAAATAAAAAATGAATGGTATACTTTATACTGGTAAGTTTTACAAGGTTTAAATAATTTTCAAATTAAAATTAATTTGTCAATGAGATTTATATTCTGAAAATCTTTTTATTTAGAATTAAAAATTTTAGAATGTGAAGAGTTGTCTTTTATAGCAAGGTCGTGAAGGTGTATCTAAGCATATTTAAATAATTTTATCACATGATTGTATAATGGCAGGAAAGAAAAAAATGAATAGTTACTTTGTTGTCCAAAGTGGAATCTTATAATAGTAGAGTATCTCTTTGTTTTACTGTAATAAAACTACAGTCAAACCTGTATATAAAAGTCACTGAAAGCAACCTGAAAATGTGTCCTTTATATACAGGTTTAGATTATATGTACAGTAAAATTTGTCTAAGCTGAACCTGCTTGGAGCCAACTTTTGTGTTCAGAATAGACAGGTGTTCAGTTTATAAAGGTTAAATTAACAAAGATTTTTTACATTGAGACTATATTTAATGTTTGGTTTACAGTCTGTGCCAAAAACATTTTGACAACTTTGCCCAAATGGCATTTTAGAAGAATTTTTTCTATTTGATTAAGCACATTTAATACAATCATAACTAGCCTGAACCAATTTTTACTAGACTGGGGCTTAGGGCTAGTGGCTTTTGGTGCAGACTGGGTTTATACAGAATTCCTATTTATTCAGGGTTCAGTTTAGACAGATTTCACTGCATTATTCATTCAATATGAAAATGAAACTGTCCTTAATAGACAGTAATTTGTTATAAATAAGTGTCCTTTAAGACAAGTTTAACAGTATATGACACAGAGTTTGTTTTTTAATTATTACTACAAAACGGGTTAATTGTTTGTTTGTTTATTTGTTTTATTTTGTTTAAGCTGTTGTAGTTAAAAGACAGGTAGGTTTATTTTTAGATTGTTTGTAGTTAAGACAGGTAAGTCTATTTTTAGATTGGCTGTTGTTAAGACAGATAAGTCTATTTTTAGATTGCAAGTCATGACTTTTGTTGTCACGTGTAAATCCTATTTTGTCCTGTAATGATTTACGTGTATCGTGTATGTATCGTCCTAAGGATGGTCTTAGTTGTGAAAATGTACCGGAAATGCATTACATTGTATTGTAAAAATGTACTGGTAATATGAGCAACATATGTACTACCTTGTATTGTATTGTTGTATCACTGTCATGTGATTTCGTTACATTGTACATGTGACTGTTTTTATGGGTTTTTGTTTGTTTTGGATTTTGGTCACATGATATATTTTGTACATGTATCATGTGACTTATTTCATACATGTATCATGTGACTCACAATGTGATATATCTGATTTCAGCTGCCAGCTCCATCAGTCATACACATATTCCTCAGTCACCATTAGATTGTTACGGCAACCAAATACCTCATGTTTCTCATGCACAACCAGCCCTCAGTCCTTTCCCAAGAAGTAAGTCTTATTTTTGGATTCCCAGATAAAGGTTTGAGAAAACAGAAGGGAGAGAAAGTAGAAGGGGCAATCCCAAACTAAATAACTCAATTTAATTTTTTGTTTGTTTTTGTTTATTATTATTTAAGTAATATTTGATAACAGAAAAATAGGTGAATATTGATTTTTATACCAGTGAATGTCCAAAGATCGGTTATTCAATTTTTCCTTCAATTAAACTGACCAATACTATCCTGGGTACTATTCAACTGAAATCGTGTTGAAGGTTCGGATGAAGCAATCATAATCCTTGTTTTGTCTGGAACTGAAACATTTTCTGTGCTTGCCTTTCTAGTATTGTGCTCCTGTTTTTTTTATTATTTTCTAAAGAGGATTTCTAAAGCATTTGATTTGTTTTCTTGACATTTACAATTATATCATTGCAGCGGCACCAGAAGGAGCGACTTGGACGGGGAACAACACTGCCACCTATACACAAAACCTAGAACCTCAGTATTGTAAGTATTACATTAAGTTCTTTGTTTTTGAAGGTATATACATGTATTCTCCTTCTGCTAACAGTGGATTACGATATTTCTCCACTCACGATTTTCAAATTTTAAAGGTCAAACATTTAACTATCAAGAATGGAGAAATATTGTAATCTACTGGTATTGGACTTTGCTTTCTTTAATACTGATAATTAATTTCCTTTTATAACCAAAAAATGTTTGGTTTGCAGTTGTGAGTGAGCGAGTGATTGTTGATTAGTGCAAAATAAGCAATTTTTCAGCTATATCATGGATAGAACAAGTTCTATATCAATGAGATTATGATGATGTCCACTTTGTACTAGACCAACACACTTGGTTAAAATTGTTATAGTGCTAGCTCACTGAAACAACAGTCTGCAGGTAGACATGTCGCTCCACCCAGACATCCTGATTATAAGCCAACTATTATTTTCTCCTACTCCCTTGCATACTTTGCAGGGAAGCAGCTAATGCCAATTTTATAGACTTTGGTTTGACCAGGGCTCTCATTCAACAATCTAGCATACTCGAGGCAAGCACTCTTAAGCATTACATCACCAATGTGATCTGTTTGTAGTTGTTTTCTTGATAATAATAATACAATCAAACCTGTATTAAGAGGTCACCTTTTGGGACAACAAGAGATTCAATTCATATGAAATATTCAATGACAGGACTAGAATACATGTGACTTCTTAATTGAGGTGACCACATGGGAAAGTTTTGACTGTATTTAGCTAATTCAGATTATTTAAAAATCTTCAGTTCCTTCAGTGGTATCAAAATTTTTTTTGAATGATGTGCAATCTGTACCTATCACCGCGAAAGTTGAGAGTTCGAAACCCGTTCATGGCGAGGTGAGCTTGATACAACATTATGTGATAAAGTTTGTCAGTGACTTGCAGCAGGTCAGTGGTTTTCTCCGGGTACTCATGTTTCCTCCACCAATAGAACTGACTGCCACGATATAACTGAAATATTGTTAAAAGTGGCATGAAACACCAAAAACCAACCAAGCCAAACCAATTATTTTTCTCCGCAGGGAACAACAATCACCTACAAAGTCCGGAGATGTTGACACCACTTACCAACCAACCACGTAAGTCTGATATTTATGTTAATGTAAGTAAATAAGTCGGCAAAGAAGGGGAGATAATTTATAGAAAAAAAATATATTTGAAAAATCAATGACAAAATAAAATCTTGCAATGAATAAAAGAGAATGGAGGAAATAGTGTCATAGTGATAAGTTTTCAATGTTGGGAAATAAATGTAAGAGAAAACCAAAGGGTAATCGAGAATGGACAATTCAGAAAAACTGACAACAATGTACACAAGACACAGGACAAAGACAAACAAAACAAAAAACACAACACAGAAATCCAAAAAGACAAGCAACACGGGCCCAACCAAAAACTGCAGGTGAACACCACTATATGCAAACAAACACAAATAATGTCTGTTCCAGCTAGGAATTGAAAATGGAGGGTCGCGACTTTGGAAAAAGGGCACTTCAGCACGTCAAAAACTATGAAAAAGGGCAATATAGTTATTTTCAGTTACTTACTATTAAAATGTCTTTCAGCACTACATGTTCAGCTCTTTGTATCAATGCATCTACATGACTCATTGTTTATATATATATGTTATTACATTGACATATGTACAGAAATGCAGTTAAAACCTGAAGATCAATAAAAAGACTTGTGCTAAAAAGAATATTAGTGTTATGAATGTTCCAGATACAATTTTAACAAAAATAAAAGTCGCACTATGTTTACAAGTCTTCTGTTTTTGTGTTTAAAAAAGGCATGTACACACTCATCAATGATGGAATTAAAAAGTGTCTGATCACAGTTGTACTTAATGTTCAAAATTTTGGAAAGTGTCTCAGTTTTAATGTTAGCTCTGTGGCTGGTTTTGATTAAGGCAACTGAGAGAAATTCTCTCAACTTCTGCAGTGCTCAAAGGCTGTATGACAGCAATGCTGTACAGTTTGGAGACAAGTGGATACATTGAAGAAAAATTCTTGTCTTTGTGATCTACAGACTGAAATAGTTCATTCAAGTGAGTTAAGGATCTGTTGTCAGAGGAGGACAAAATCTGTATAAATTCCTGCCACTGAATGAGCAGAGACTCAGAGTCCCAGACTTTTAGAAATTCGTCGGACCGAGCGAGAAGAAAATCACAAGGACCGGCAATACTGCCAAGTATGCCGGTCCAGGTGTTCAACATAATATTTTGTTTGTGTATTTTGTTTTGCACGGAAATCGGAAATGCAACTGGTATGCCGGAACGATCACGGTCAACTCGGAATTAGATTCTGCTTCAAATGACATTTACTTCTTAAACATGCAACTGTTTCCATGGTAATTCTATTAATCATTGTATTTTTATAGTTTAAACTGGCTTTGATGCATCAATGCGACCATTTCGTGTGTTTATATTTGAAAACATGGCGGGTCTGGTTTTTATTGTTCCCATCACCGATTCCGTTTAAATTTGAGAATTTTGTAAATTCCGGTCCTGCACAATCTCAGTAGGTCCTGCAGAAAATTATTGGGTGCATATTGAATTTTTTTTTCAAAAAGTCTGGAGTCCATGTCAAAATATGTAGCTAAGGCCTCCATTTCAGTATAACCATACATACATTCAATCAAATCAGTTCCTGTGAGATCAAGTATTGCTAACTGATTAATAATATCAGCATCCTCAAACCTTGACTGAATGTTGCTAATCAAAGTGTTTAAAAAAGGCTCTCTAATATTGTTGTGAAAGTTGTCAGGGAGAGGGTCTACAATGCCACAGTCTGGACACAACTGATCCTCTTTTTGTAGCCATGGCCCATTTACTGTTTTTCTACAGTTAAGAATTTTCACTGTTTTTTCCAGACTTGTTTTAATGTTTCCAAGATGAACATCCCTTTTCTGAAATACCAGTGATAAACTACAGACATGTGGTATTTATGTTGATCACTATCTTGATGGGATTGGACTTTATCTGTACGCAATAGTTTATAGCCCACATTAGACCACGTTTTACTACCATTGCTTCCATGCGATTGGTGTTTCTTACACAGACGACAAAGCATAACGTCTTGAGAGTTATCATCCACATCAACCTCAGTATCAAAGTACAGCCAAGAATACTGTTTAAGCCACTCTTTATTCAAACCAACTCTATGTTTCCCACTTGGATGTTTTTTTGCGAAAAAGTTAGAGGACTCTGAGGTTCTTTCTCAACGATGTCATGTTCAGTCTAGATACATATTAATGTCTGATTTGCTGGTCACTATTGAAAAGATATTGTTGGGCATCATAAGAAATTTGAAAGCAGAACATTTGTGAAATTCGAAAGGAATTTACTCATCAAATTGGCAAAAAATATTTTATTTTGATTTGCATTAGACATTTTCCATAACTTTATTAATTATAAATTATTCTCAAGTGACTGAAGTGTTTTTAATAGGTCACTAGGTACTTTTACAGAATGTGGATATATTTAAAGGTACATTTGTATGTGCGAGAATTTAATAATTTTTAATAAATGTTTAAATGTTTGTGCTGTCCATCTGTCCATTTCGTAATTTACACGTTTGTCTGCCAGTCTTGTTCAGCTTGTCTCCCATGGTTTGTCTGTCAATGAATCACGATTTTTGATCTCCGTCATACACATTTTTCTTCCTTGTTTTTTGTTTATATATATTTTTAGAAATGCTACTTAGATGCATAAAAATAGTAACAAAATCGGAATGTACAGAATCATAATTTTAAGTTATATGTACCTTGAACGTTGTTCATTGCCAGAAAAAAAAGATGAAATTGGTGTACATGTTTTGGCAATTTTCTTCTTTTCACCTTCAAGCTGAGCCAACTTTCTCATCTTGGATAGCATGTTTGCATGTCTACGTTTGTCATATGAATGAAAAATCTTAAAATAATGTGAGTTTATTTCATGAAATATTGTTTAACGTTTTACAATGACCTAAGGACATATTTCACTGATCAGGATTACCGAAGTCATAAACTGATCACTTGGTCAGGGCAGGAAATCCGAAATTACTAATTAGCGGACAACAGGTGATTGTTGTTAAAAGCATTACACCTGCCACGCTTTAACACCTGTACACATTTAATTTGAAATTAATTGGACAAGTTTTGAGACAATGTCACGAGTGGACAACACAAGCGTACACGTTTGGGATTCTTGTACGGCATGGAAAGGGCAGAGGGGCACAAGGGATGGCTAAAAAGGGCAGAGGGGTGTAAAATTTCGGGGGCGGGGTGCAGCACCCCTCTATTTTGGTCTAGCTGGAACACTGACTGTTATTAAGACATGAGCCTTCCTACAACTAACTGGAGTTAAAGACGAACCAAACATTGTTCTTGCGCACAAATCGTAGCGGACTTCACAACACAGAACTCAGAACATAAAGACATGTGGTAGGACAAAATGATGGACATCACTATATGTAAGCATACACAAAAACACAATATGACCTCCTACAAACAACTGAAGGTAAAGACGAACCAAACATTGTTCTTGCACACAAATTGTAGCGGACTTCACAACACAGAACTCAGAACATAAAGACATGTGGTAGGACAAAATGATGGACATCACTATATGTAAGCATACACAAAAACACAATAAGACCTCCTACAAACAACTGAAGGTAAAGACGAACCAAACATTGTTCTTGCACACAAATTGTAGTGGACTTCACAACACAGAACTCAGAACATAAAGACATGTGGTAGAACAAAATGGTGGACATCACTATATGTAAACATACACAAAAACACAATAAGACCTCCTACAAACAACTGAAGGTAAAGACGAACCAAACATTGTTCTTGCACACAAATTGTAGCGGACTTCACAACACAGAACTCAGAACATAAAGACATGTGGTAGAACAAAATGGTGGACATCACTATATGTAAACATACACAAAAACACAATAAGACCTCCTACAAACAACTGAAGGTAAAGACGAACCAAACATTGTTCTTGCACACAAATTGTAGCGGACTTCACAACACAGAACTCAGAACATAAAGACATGTGGTAGAACAAAATGATGGACATCACTATATGTAAACATACACAAAAACACAATAAGACCTCCTACAAACAACTGAAGGTAAAGACGAACCAAACATTGTTCTTGCACACAAATTGTAGCGGACTTCACAACACAGAACTCAGAACATAAAGACATGTGGTAGAACAAAATGATGGACATCACTATATGTAAACATACACAAAAACACAATAAGACCTCCTACAAACAACTGAAGGTAAAGACGAACCAAACATTGTTCTTGCACACAAATTGTAGTGGACTTCACAACACAGAACTCAGAACATAAAGACATGTGGTAGGACAAAATGATGGACATCACTATATGTAAACATACACAAAAACACAATATGACCTCCTACAAACAACTGAAGGTAAAGACGAACCAAACATTGTTCTTGCACACAAATTGTAGCGGACTTCACAACACAGAACTCAGAACATAAAGACATGTGGTAGAACAAAATGGTGGACATCACTATATGTAAACATACACAAAAACACAATATGACCTACAAACAACTGAAGGTAAAGACGAACCAAACATTGTTTTTATCAGTCTTTGCCTTAATTTTGTTTCTTGTCCAGGGCTTCAGTCAAGTGGGTTAGTGCGAAGACTGTTTTATACAAAAATAGTAACAAGAGATCACAACACATAACACTAGGAAATAGAAAATGCAAATATCCCCGGTAAAATGCAAATAATTAAAGATTACCAGTTATATTAGCGTTTACCAGTTAAATTAGCGAATTGTCTTGTTATATTTGCGTTTTACCTTTTAAATTTGCATTGTCGTGGCATTTTAGCGTTTTTCCTTTTAAATTTGCATTGTCGTGGGATTTTAGCGTTTTTCCTTTTATATTTGCGTTTTTCCTTTTAAATTTGCATTGTCGTAGGATTTTAGCGTTTTTTCTTTTAAATTTGCATTTTACCAGTTAAATCGCACGGTCTCTAAATCACCCGCTGAGTAGAGAGATTACGTAATACTGTAGTCGTCACTAGCTCATTGAATATGACGATCTATAGTATTATATTATCGTGTATCTATACGTATTTATTTATTTATTTATTATTATTATTTATGTCATACTAGTCTGGCCCTTAATAAATTTAGTGTATTCAATACACAATAATCCATCAATTGTTGCGTATTTGATTTTCATGTCGTATTTTAACTTAATGCGATGTTTATTAAGAAATGTGACTTTAAATGTATTAAAATATTAGCAAAGTGTGATACACGTACAGAATACGTATACTGTTGCCACTTCACTATTACTTGTTTTTGATTATCATGCG
Organism: Bathymodiolus septemdierum; assembly: GCA_963383655.1. NCBI lineage: Eukaryota > Metazoa > Mollusca > Bivalvia > Mytilida > Modiolidae > Bathymodiolus > Bathymodiolus septemdierum. Next base: position 1,397,013 of record OY726527.1, read on the forward strand.
AGAAACACATTAACCTTACATTACCTATGCTGAGACTATTTACTAAAAAATGAATTAAGTATATATTAAACTATCGGTCTCTATTAAGCTATTTATGTCTTGTTTTATAGCACAGGATTGCGTATGTACAGCCTCAAAGTTATTGTGCTTTAAAAGTTCTGATTATTGTAATGAGGCACCTTAATGAACAACAAATATTTTTGTTTATGATATAAAACAAATAATCATATCCTTATGTAAACGCCGTAAAGCGAGAGACCATATTTTAATTTGAAATATTTTATTCTTCAATAAATTAAGGCAAATAATTCCTGAAATAAGAAGTGAAAGGCGGGTTTACTTATTTTTATTTTCATTCTGAAAACGACAGGTACATTCACACCGGTTCACTCAGCAGGGTACCTAATATTGCCAGGCAGAATATACAAGTGTCATCTTACATCCGGTCGACTCTGACCGAATACATGAATACATGTGTCACAATCTTTGGCAATAATCAGAAACGCAATACACATTTTGTGACCATTTAACGGTACCCGTGACTAGAATAGGAGATGCAATACACATTTTAAAGGTTCTAATAGGTGATCAAGTATACATGAGGAATGGGTGCATATTAATGCACACTGGCGGATCAAGGGGGTGTTCGACAATTTAGTAAAATTCGTGTATAATTTGGGTAAAAATTGGCAAACAAGAGCCTGGGTTCCCGTTTTCAAAACTGTTGGATCTGCGCCTGATGCAGCAATGCTTCTGGGGCTATTTTCACAAAAAAATCTTAAGATTAACATTGATCGTAAGTTATATTGGATTGTTCATTTTTATCTTGATTTTTTTTGTGCATCATCAGAATGATATAGCAACAACCAAAATTATGAAGTAAAGCAGGGTGAACAGAACAGGGTAGAACATTCTTCTTGCAAACCCCAAAAAGCAAAATAGACAAAAAACATTCATATGCAATTTTTCCTTATAAAAACAACAATCATATTTTTTATGACTATTCTGAGATTAATCAGAAGGGTCCGCCAGTTCGAAAGACGTTATTAAAATAAACAAAAAATGTTTTCTTTACGCAGATATATTATATGTTACGCTTTGTTCAAATCAGAAATAACCGTTATGAAAACAGCTAAATCTTTTTACTGTTGGCAAGTAAGAATATTGTATTTCCATAAACAAATTATTATATTACGTAAGAGATGTACCCTGAAGTTTTGTATAATATACTTTAAAAGTATTTATAATACGCATCGTCTGTAATTGTCAAATGAAAACTATTACAAATTATATGTTTACATAATCCTCTCAATTTTATGGCTTCCTACCCTGTAACTTTCTGTGCTTTTAGCTAAGAAGCAGAGCTTATGTGTAGCTTTATTGTAGTGCATGAACGATCGATTACAAAGTGCGATCTTATAAATAATAGCATTAAAACAATTTTGCTCCGTAGCATAGGCCTATTTTTATTTTTTTACGAATTCATGGCATTGTTCCGATGTCTGTTCTTTTCTTTTTTTTCACATAATTTCGTAGTTTTCGAAAAAAATCTTTTGTAAATGTGTCTCATTAAAGACGGATCGTTTTCTCCGATTCGTTTGTTTTGCCATAAGTATATAGAAACAAAACGTAAATCTGCAAAAAGTGATTGTGTAATAAATTCATAAAAGATGTTAAAGTTTGCTTTTAAAGACGCAAGTACCAAAAACAGTGAACCTACCTACTGAACCGTATTTTTTGTAATGCTAAAAATTTACTTCATTTATAAAGGAGCTGGAAAAAAATCCAGAAGGGCTATATAAAATTGAACTATGTCGTCTGCCTCTCAGGCACCGGCTCTTTCTGTCATGTAACTGTCATGGGGTCACTGATCGTACTTGTAAACAAAAGAGCTGACTGAAATGTGCCTGTTTCTTATATAAAATACATGTCACTTTGCAGTGCATTGTGGTTTCAGCACTAAGAAAAACATCAAAAGTAAACACAAGTTTGAAAGTGGTCATTTTCAAACATTCTGTTATTTTATTTAGATGTAATATGATTTGGTAGATGGCCAGAACCATGAAATTTTAAAACCAGCCATTTCCGGATTTTATATTCGTTTCCATCCCGTATATCGACCCTGTTTTTACTTCACACGAAAACAGATGACGCCATTTTACTGACAGCAAAAGTTGCCAGATAATCGAGAGTATATTAAAATACAAGAATGGCTTTAAAAACAATCTTATGTACAAAGAAATATTTAACTAGGCATTCTTTGAAAATTTCAATCGTCATATGAATGAAGGATTAACACTGTTAATCGCTATATCTGAAAATCGATAATAGCACGAAAACCGATAACACGATGCTAATAATAGAATATTCTTCTACATATTTTTGGACAGGAAGAGCTCAGATCACATACTCCATTCATTATTGTATTTTTATTCAATAAAATATTTTAAAAAGTTGTACTTCAATTTTCTATTTCATTAGTTAACGACATTTTTTTTTTTATAGCGTCACGTGTTTTGGTGGTTATGCATGTTGTTTGTTGACATCCTAGTTTTTGTAATATTTTGATCTCGGGGTGAAATTTAAATGTATAACAAGCTTGCTTGCTGTATTTATCATTTCTTAAGAAAAGAATGTCATTATTCCTATAATGTAGCGTCAATTTATGTGTTTTCATCCGTATTTTTACATCCAACATTTTTTTTTATTGACATGTACAAGGTTACATAATATAGTCTCTGATCCATTCATACACTTTGCTAATAAGTAATATTTTCTTTACAATAGTTTATTTTTGTTAATAAAATAGACGAATTATTGAATAACGATTTATATAAATGAAACGATTAAAATTGATTGTTAAAAAAAAGTGTTATTATTAAATACCCGGATATGTTTGGATAAGAGAATAGCATTCGGGTCATCGAGGGGTCATGTAGTCTCGTGGTTATAAATGCGAAAACTTTTCTCAAATTTTGAACAACTACCTGTCAACCTCTCGTGTAAACTCTTTGACACGCTGATCCGTCCCATTTTAAGCTATAATTGTGAAATATGGTATATGGACGAATACCTCCCCTTATATAGAGCCATGCTTCGAGCAACCAGAAATAATACTTTTTGTGATACTTTAGCCCTACAGGAAAAATCATCATATGAAAAAATACATACAAAATATTGTAAAACAGTTTTAGGCCTTAAAAAATCTGCATGTAACATTTCCACATTATCAGAGTTGGGGCGACTCCCCATTGCTTCCTTTATTAAAACTCAAGTTATGATGTAGTTTGTAAGAATAAATACTAATACGTGTTCGCCAAATGTAGGGCGAACGAACCCGGGTAAATAATTATAATTTATACATTTATTTCTTTAAAGGCAAATTTGGATTAAAATTAATTAGTAAAATTTAAGTTTTATTTTGTTTATGGCGAATGGGTCATAAATCCTTAAATCCCGTTTTTTTTCTTTCTTGAAAATTGGCAGTCTGCGGAGTCCTGATATAGGTGAAATAATATTTTATTGGTGTATTCTAAGTTTTTTTTTACAGTTTACCTGTCAAAACATCACCCATCTCAGCATGTCGTCGCGTCGTGCATTCATGATATACAAATACACCTATCACAGGTGTGGAAAAAAAACGTTGCTCAAGACTCCTTTTACTAAGACTTATAAACATAGATAACTATTTTGCGTTTTCGATTTTCAAGTCGTCTTCCAATTTATTTGTACTTAAAAAATTAATTTATAACTGACCCAAGCTAAATAAATGAAATGTGACTTAATGTGTAAATTATATAAATCCTTGCCTTCTATAAATTTTCTTATCTAATTCTTATTCTTATTATGTAACAATATGGTCAGGTTGTTATTTTCATTGAATGACATCTCAAAATAGATGGCTTCACAGTAGGAGCTCTTCCTGTATATTGGTTACATCCTGTATATTACAACTGACAGCCAATGCAGGACAAACAATTTTAATCAGCCATCATTATCATAAAATACTTTATTAGTTCACCTGGACCAAAGGTCCAGGTGAACTATTGCCATCACTTGGTGTCCGTCGTCTGTCGTCTGTTGTCTGTAAACTTTTCGCATTTCAAGCTTCTTCTCCGAAACCACTGGGCCGATTGGAACCAAACTTAGCAGGAATGTTCCTTGGATGGTCCTCTACAAAGTTACTGTTTTTCGTTCCAGTCGGATATTCAATATGGCTGCCAGGGCCAATAATATGCTCTGATTGGCTGAAATTTCAAAGATCTTCTTCTCTGAAACTAATAAACTGACTGAACCCAAACTGTAAAGGAATGATCATTGGAATGTCCTTTACCAAGTTACTGTTTTTTATGCCGATCGGAAATCCAAGATGGCCACCACCGCAGGACATAGATTAACATTGGACCCTATGGGAAAATGTTCAAATGCCTTCATCTCAGAAACTACAAATATGATTAAAGCCAAACTGTACATGAATGTTCATTGGATGGTCCTCTACAAACTTTACGTTTTTCGTTCCGATATGAAATTCAAAATGGCGGCTACGGCAGGACTTAGTTTAACATTGGACCCTATGGGGAAAATGTTTCAAAACGCTTCTTCTCTGAAACCACTTGGACAGTTGAAACCAAACTGCCCAGGAATGATCATTGGAAGGTCCTCTACAAATTTTATGTTTTTTATGCCGATCGGAAATCCAAGATGGCCACCACCGCAATACATAGATTAACATTGGACCCTATGGGAAATTGTTCAAATGCCTTCTTCTCAGAAACTACAAATATTATTAAAGCCAAACTGTACATGAATGTTCATTGGATGGTCCTCTACAAACTTTACGTTTTTTGTTCTGATAAGAAATTCAAAATGGCGGCTACGGCAGGACTTAGTTTAACATTGGACCCTATGGGAAAAATGTTTCAAAACGCTTCTTCTCTGAAACCACTTGGATAATTGAAACCAAACTGCCCAGGAATGATCATTGGAAGGTCCTCTACAAAGTTTCTGTTTTTTTATGCCGATCGAAAATTCAAGATGGCCGCCACCGCAGGACATAGATTAACATTGGACCCTATGGGAAAATGTTCAAATGCCTTCTTCTCAGAAACTACAAATATGATTAAAGCCAAACTGTACATGAATGTTCATTGGATGGTCCTCTACAACCTTAACGTTTTTTGTTCCGATGTGAAATTCAAAATGGCGGCTACGGCAGGACTTAGTTTAACATTGGACCCTATGGGGAAAATGTTTCAAAACGCTTCTTCTCTGAAACCACTTGGACAGTTGAAACCAAACTGCCCAGGAATGATCATTGGAAGGTCCTCTACAAATTTTATGTTTTTTATGCCGATCGGAAATCCAAGATGGCCACCACCGCAATACATAGATTAACATTGGACCCTATGGGAAATTGTTCAAATGCCTTCTTCTCAGAAACTACAAATATTATTAAAGCCAAACTGTACATGAATGTTCATTGGATGGTCCTCTACAAACTTTACGTTTTTTGTTTTGATAAGAAATTCAAAATGGCGGCTACGGCAGGACTTAGTTTAACATTGGACCCTATGGGAAAAATGTTTCAAAACGCTTCTTCTCTGAAACCACTTGGATAATTGAAACCAAACTGCCCAGGAATGATCATTGGAAGGTCCTCTACAAAGTTTCTGTTTTTTTATGCCGATCGAAAATTCAAGATGGCCGCCACCGCAGGACATAGATTAACATTGGACCCTATGGGAAAATGTTCAAATGCCTTCTTCTCAGAAACTACAAATATGATTAAAGCCAAACTGTACATGAATGTTCATTGGATGGTCCTCTACAACCTTAACGTTTTTTGTTCCGATGTGAAATTCAAAATGGCGGCTACGGCAGGACTTAGTTTAACATTGGACCCTATGGGGAAAATGTTTCAAAACGCTTCTTCTCTGAAACCACTTGGACAGTTGAAACCAAACTGCCCAGGAATGATCATTGGAAGGTCCTCTACAAATTTTATGTTTTTTATGCCGATCGGAAATCCAAGATGGCCACCACCGCAATACATAGATTAACATTGGACCCTATGGGAAATTGTTCAAATGCCTTCTTCTCAGAAACTACAAATATGATTAAAGCCAAACTGTACATGAATGTTCATTGGATGGTCCTCTACAAACTTTACGTTTTTTGTTCCGATAAGAAATTCAAAATGGCGGCTACGGCAGGACTTAGTGTAACATTGGACTCTATGGGAAAAATGTTTCAAAACGCTTCTTCTCTGAAACCACTTGGATAATTGAAACCAAGCTGCCCAGGAATGATCATTGGAAGGTCCTCTACAAGGTGTGTGTTTTTTATGCCGATCGGAAATCCAAGATGGCCACCACCGCAGGACATAGATTAACATTGGACCCTATGGGAAAATGTTCAAATGCCTTCTTCTCAGAAACTACAAATATGATTAAAGCCAAACTGTACATGAATGTTCATTGGATGGTCCTCTACAAACTTTACGTTTTTTGTTCTGATATGAAATTCAAAATGGCGGCTACGGCAGGACTTAGTTTAACATTGGACCCTATGGGAAAAATGTTTCAAAATGCTTCTTCTCTGAAACCACTTGGACAGTTGAAACCAAACTGCCCAGGAATGATCATTGGAAGGTCCTCTGTTTTTTATGCCGATTGGAAATCCAAGATGGCTGCCACCAAAATACAGAAATATATTCTTCTCTGAAGCTATTGCACTGATTGAACCTAAACTGTGCATCAATCATTGGAAGGTCCTTTACACACTTTGTGTTTTTTATGTTGATCGTAATTCCAAGATGACTACCACTGCAGGACATAGTTTTTACATAGGACCAATTGGTTTTTTTCATTACCAGGTGAACGATACAGGCTCTTGAGAGCCTCTGGTTTTGATGATGACACCTAATTCCCATCACCTGATCCAAATTAGTATAGTAGAGGAGTACCGTTTTTTACGGACAATAAATTTTGTTTACAGTATACCTTTATTTTGCTGTAGGTTTATTTCTGAATAAGAACACTCGTATCATCGATGTTCTTGGTGTTATTTCTTTTTAAATAAAGCAATAAAATGTATGTATACTAACAGGGGGTACAATTCTGGGGAAAACATATTCAACATCCGAAAAAAATCAATATTCAATGATTGAAGTGTTAGCGAAAATCAGTTCAATATTGTATTTAATAATAAAATATATACTATAAAAAATGTATCGATTTACAATATAAAATTATTATCACAAAATATCTAAATATAGCTATAGCTTTTCTATCAAACACGAGCATGCGCACGTGGTTGTAGTAAAAAATGGCGGTTGCAATACATCTCACAGTAAACAGTGTAGAACAAGCTTTTTATACTAAATAAACTGGAAAATAATTTATATCGATTTCGTTACTTAATCGATATTTTATTGCAATAGTTCATATGAGGCTATGGGTGTTTAAACGTCACTTTTCAACAATATTTCAGTTATATATTGACCTTTGAGCTACCTTTCCTGGCGCGAATATGGGGCAAGGTAGAAGTACACTAGAGTATTTACGTACAAAATAAAGACAAAAATATCTCATATTTATATAAGTAAGAAAATTTAACAGAACGTTTGCATGAATGTTTGTCGGAAAAGGTTGATAGTTTCAGTAAATTTCAACACACAATTTATCAGTCATATTTACGCTACCCCCTTTTGCATACATCATCAAAATCATTGCAAGTGTAAAATGTAAATGTCTGTAATTCTGTGCTCTCACGGGCTTCTTGATTGACTTAATGAACTATGTTATGCTATACATGAACATGCGAAGATATATTTTAACACCTAATCATTTTTCAAATTTTTGTTTCAACTTTATTCGTAAAGTCTAATGCTAATTCCGTCTAGTATGAGATATATACAAAAAAAAATACATGTAAATATTTACGTTGCCGTAAATTTGATGATTGGTGGTCCCGATATTTCAGGTACAGGTTGAATGCGTGTCAATGATTTGTAATCACATGAAATTAATTTCAGTAATTTCAAATGCAAAAGTTAAATGGGATTGACTGAACAAAGTAAACTGTACGACTTTTACGTTTGCACCGGTGGGCATCATTTGTAATTTATTTTAAAAGTCGGTACAACAATAACATAAGCTCTAATGTGCTTTTAAGTCCGACATTAAAAAATATATACATAATATCTTTTTTTTCCCCTTGTTATTTGTATATGCCCTCCGGAGGCCCTGATTTTGTTAATAAACTTATATTTATTCTATTTCTATATCTGTACAATAAGCACGGCCTATTTGTCCGTCAATTATACATCAAAGAGACCGATAAGGAGCAATTAGCACGTGATTGACAAGGTGAGAGAGTTGTAAAATAAATCGATTATGGATGTACAAAACAGAGAATACTTTTCTTGTTTTGGTAACGAGAAAGATAATTTCATTGCATACATATAAACAAGTTAAATTCTAAAAAAAAAAAAAATGAAGAAAACAAATAAAAGTAAATAATAATAATAAACAAAGATCGTTTCTGTATGACTGCAACAAAACTATTGTTATGTGGTTACTTTCCTCGCTTGCCGCGCTAATAACGTGTTGTCCGCGAATGTCCTGATGGACAATTTGACTGCCGCGTTCGGCCCCGAGACGATCGCCGACTTCCTGATGCTAATTAGTCAATTTCCGCGCCGCGATCGTCCGGGAAAGCGCGCGGATTTGGCGTAATCCATGCTGGCTGTAGTGAGGACTGACATTTTTTTCACTAGGACCACCAAACCCATATGCAATTTCGCCAACTCTGTAGTATTAATGTTTAATATAAATATTAATTATTATGTTTTCATATTTGATGTGTGTTTATATTGGTGTAAAATTAATAATAAATATTCAGTATTATATTTTCATATTTCATGTGTAATTTTATAGTTTTAGAGTTTAATAATACATAGTCATTAATTTGTTTTCGTATTTTATGTAATTCCATTTATGTAGAAAAAGCAAAAAAGAGAATCAAATTTACCTTTATTAACATGTGATTACCCTGATAATTCACCCTTAATGGGACCCCTTAATTCCTCTTAATTAGGAAGGACACCATTCTTTGATATTATGTTATAGTTAGAGTATATTAAGTGAAATTTTAATGGTTAAGAAGGCGAAGCGAGCGAAGCGATGCGATCCCCTTCTTAACCAATAAAATTTCACTTAATATACTCTAACTTTCACGTGCATTGCTTGACCACTTCAATACATACATACATATATAAATAAAACTGAAGTCGTATCAAAATCTTTAACTATTAAACATGTCCAAGAGAAAGCCAAACTGGACCGATTGAGAGAAGATGATACTAATGGAGGAATACGAGAAAAGAAAGGACGTTTTAAGAGCAAAATTTTCGTCAACAATTATATTTCTTTAAAATTTAGGTACATGTATGTTTAACAGGGACACAATCATAATGTTCCTCAACTTCCCACTTTTGAGTTTGGATGCACCTCCCTCATCTATTTGGAGGATTTTACGTTCAACAGTTATATACGAAGCTAATTTTAATGACTGTATGGAAATATCATGTAAATAAAACATAAAAAAAAAATAAGCTCGATTCCTAAATGTACTGCTTTCTAAGTCATCCTGTAACATATCACATATCATCATAATAGACTGTCGGTCAAATCTGTATTTGTCTATTAACTCGAAGTCATCGTAGATATCAAGAGGTTTTGTACGATCTCTGAATACTCTCTGAATACTCGCTCTCTACGTAAAGCTCTTCTCCCAGCATGAAACAACCGAAAACGTCCGACATGGAACATGTTTGTATTGGTAATAATGCAATACTAATATGCTTTAATTATACCTATTTCATATACCCGCAAAGCACGTGCCATCAAATGGTACGGTTGTAAAAATATTTACTCATCCGGAAAATGACCTTGATGGTGAATTTTATGTACATGTAAGATATGATATGGATTTGATGATAAACTCGAATGCCTATGAAATATTGCTAATATGGTTTGTTGTTATCTTTTTATTCATACAATATCACTTTCATAACTCACAATCAATATAAAATAGCAATTCAAGAAAACTTAAGGAACCTACCCATCTACCTTAAAGTTAAGGGAAATCTTAAGTGTTTTCTTAGTTTAAGGACGTTTATGAATACCACTTAAGTATGATGGGCGGAGTTTCCTTAACTTAAAGTTATTCTTAGGAAATACTTAAAATAAGAAGTTTTATGAATACCACTCAAGTAAAATGGGCGGAGTTTCCTTAACTTAAGTGTTTCCTTAGGAAAATCTTAACTTAAGTGGCTTTATGAATACGGGCCCAGCTGCATTAAAAATGAAACGCATGTGTGCGAAGCCGAAGGAATTTTTAAAATTGAAGTGCCCGACAACATAATTTTGGTATCGAATAATCGTAAATCTCTATAAATCAATATAGAAAGAAAGAAATAGTAGATTTATGATTATTTGATACCAAAATTATGTTGAGAAGTGTATGGGGAAAAAAAAGAAAAAAAAGGGGTAAAATCCGTGCCGCGCACTTTCCAGCAAACGTCTAGGGTGTGACGTATGAAATGTCTGGAACATTGAACCAATGAAAAGGTAGGTTACATTCTAAGTCTGTTAGAGTATATTAAGTGAAATTGTATTGGTTAAGAAGAGGGTCGCATCGCTTCGCTCGTTCCGCCCCTTCTTAACCATTAAAATTTCACTTAAAATACTCTAACTATAACTGAGCCTTGAGGGATACACGAAATCATAAAATTTTATTACTTTGGTATAAATTCATTACTTACAGCTCACTCCAATACAATATACACTTTAGCTGTAAACACAACAGGTAATGAAAAGGCCTCTAGGCATGTAACTCTTGTGGGGACAACAAATGTGTTCTCTCTCTGAATTATAGAAAATTCAATTGTTTTACACTATTTCAACACATATTTTAATACAAGGCCTATAAAACAGATGTTTACAGAAGTGAATTTCATTTTTTTAAACGTTAAACTTAACGTAAAAATGAATAATTTCTTAGCTCCGAGCTTTGCTTTCAGATGCATGCAAATCTATGTTTAACACTGTATTAGCGATTATTTAAAAAAAAATATCCATATACATATTTTTTTTAATCGAAAACAAGCCCGTAATAAATTACAGAGTTATCGAAGCGAATCATGATTAAGTTGGATATAATGTCGCACAATAGGCTACCCGATTTGTAAGGCTTGAAGTAATTTACCATATAACAATATGTTCGTAATGATGAACGGTAAGGCCACTAAAATGCATCAATCGCCTGTAAAATAAATAAACATAAATTATAATGTTGAATCTCCGTGAAAATATTAAACGTTTACATTTAAATCAACATCAAATTGAAATAAATATAAGTACATAGTTCTAGATCCTGAAAAACAAAATCAAGAAATAAAATATACATAACTACTGTAAAATACACAACGATTGATGGATTATTGTGTATTGAATAGCTAAAGTTATTATCATCCAGAATGGTACAAATAAATAAACAATAATATAATACTATTATAGATTGTTCTTATATTTATCAGGGAATTATATAAACATTTGAAGAATTTGAAGAAAATCCTGTATTTATTGATCAATCTAATTAACTGACAAAATAGTGTTTACATGTAAATTGCATATTTCTGTGGGATCGGACAAGGGCGCGTACGTTACGTATACGGCGTTTACATAGGGTTATGATTATTTGTTTTATATCATAAACAAAAATATTTATTGTTCATTAAGGTGCCTCATTACAATAATCAGAACTTTTAAAGCACAATAACTTTGACGCTGTACATACACAATCCTGTGCTATAAAACAAGACATAAGTATTCTGTACGTGTATCACACTTTGCTAATATTTTAATACATTTAAAGTCACATTTCTTAATAAACATCGCATTAAGTTAAAATACGACATGAAAATCAAATACACAACAATTGATGGATTATTGTGTATTGAATACACTAAATTTATTAAGGGCCTGACTAGTATGACATAAATAATAATTATAAATAAATAAATAAATATGTATAGATACACGATAATATAATACTATAGATCGTCATATTCAATGAGCTAGTGACGACTACAGTATTACGTAATCTCTCTACTCAGCGGGTGATTTAGATGACCGTGCGATTTAACTGGTAAAATGCAAATTTAAAAGGAAAAACGCTAAAATCCCACGACAATGCAAATTTAAAAAGAAAAACGCAAATATAAAAGGAAAAACGCTAAAATCCCACGACAATGCAAATTTAAAAGGAAAAACGCAAATATAAAAGGAAAAACGCTAAAATCCCACGACAATGCAAATTTAAAAGGAAAAACGCTAAAATGGCACGACAATGCAAATTTAAAAGGTAAAACGCAAATATAAAAGGAAAAACGCTAAAATGCCACGACAATGCAAATTTAAAAGGTAAAACGCAAATATAACAAGACAATTCGCTAATTTAACTGGTAAACGCTAATATAACTGGTAATCTTTAATTTTTTGCATTTTACGGGGGATATTTGCATTTTCTATTTCCTAGTGTAACCAAGAACGTAAAAAACAACGCATAAAACTAAAAAGATGAGCAACACGGACAGTCTGCACAATAGGGAAGATAATTGATAAACGAAATCCATAGTCAAATAAAATCTTCCAATGAATCGGAGAAGGATCTCAAATTAAAAATTTGGTCTGTTAGTACTAGCTTTAAGCTTAATTTATTACGGTTAACTGGAGTATGGTCTTATTCAATATAAAATGATCTGTCCATTCGACTTGGACATTATGGGATCTTACTTTATGCCAATTTGTTGGTTCCACGGGTGATGCAATTTTTTTTCACCTTTAAATATCCACAGGAGTCGACGGTTTATACAACATTCTAACATGACGTCCTTCATTGACTCTATGAATAATACAGTGATAAAACTCTTGATATATTTTGTCAAGCAAATTATTAACATACATATTTGTAATTCCAAAGTGATTTTCATGTATTCATGCAGGACTGTACAAGTTTGTACAACATTAAAATTTTTTATAGCTTTAATAATACACAACTTTTCAATCTGATAAAAATCTTGAATTTGTGTAACATTTTGTAGTGGAGCCCATTTTTATGTTTTCTTTATTATTTTTTCATTAACAGCTCCTGAGTTTTGGTGTACAATAACCTACTTTGAATTAGATCAGCAGGTTGGAGAGACGTTTAAAGTTCCTTACAGTTATTCAACAGTGAAAGTTGACGGATACACCGACCCGTCAAGTCTAGATAGATTCTGTCTCGGTCAACTGTCAAATGTTCACAGAACGGAAACAAGTGAACGTGCTCGGTAAGTGATATACAGACTCAATCGAGTCTAGATAGATTCCGTCTCGGTTCACTGGACAGAAACAAGTGAACGTGCTCTGTAAGGCCATGCAAAAAAAATGCCTAGGTTCTCAGGCCAATTTTTTTTTTTAAATGGAGGCTTTTTTTTTGTTGCTTTTTTGTTCAGAAGTTTTCTTCCTTTTTTCGAAAAATTTCATCAAATCCACTACTGCAGCTATTGTGACTCGATCAAGGATGATCTGCTTTATATTATCAAACAATTTAAATGAAATGTACCTTCCAAAAGCAGCAACTGCCTGAGCCACATTGCATGACATAGCCACTGGATCGTTCTCAACCTTGGATCTAAAGATAGTAGCTGAAACAGAGCATTTGCCATATTTTTCCGGGAAGGTCCATCCATCTGGAGCAGATTGTCCATTCTTTATGGAATTATACAATTCTGTGAACGTACATGACGTTGAAAAGTCGAAGATAATGCTCCATGGCATCAAAACTTTACTCAAATGAGCAATTTGGCAAGAAATAAGTGCCATGCTTTTGCTGATCAACGATAAATAAAAGCCCGTTTGAAATACAATGTAGTTATTTTCACCTTTCTATCAAGCGCGCATATGACTCCATTGAAAAAATTCCAGATTTTGACCGTAATAAAAATCGCTAACGCAGTGGTTTTGCGAGTGTTTTAGGGGACGCAGCGGGGCCTGAGAACCTAGTTTTATTTTTTTTTGATAGCCTATTAAGTGATATACAGACTCAATCAAGACTTAGATAGATTCTGTCCTGGTTCTCGGAACAGAAAACTAGATTATAAAATTGGTATTTGTTGCTTCTCCACTAAACATGCAGCATTAAAGGGAAACTTCGTGATTTTTTACATGTTAGCTAAATATGTTCCTGGTGATATAAAATACATATTCACAAAGTTTTATCGACATATTTCCACAAATAACGAAGCAAATCTCAAATTTGTAATTTTAATTTCTAATTTTTCAACCAGGCTGTGACGTTTTAAACTAAAAATGCATTGTGGGATTGAAATTTAAAGTCTGGGTCGCTGATGTTAAATTCGCTTCATTTAAAGTGCTCAGAGGACTGTAATTTAAATCTAATAACCGTTGGAAAATTAAATACTGAAGTGAACAGCTACGTACCTTTTTGACAAACAACTATTTTAAATGAACAAAATGTTTCATTTCCTTTATATTTACAACGGAGAGTGTTTTACAACAGTCACCTATATTCGCTATATATCGGATCCCTTTTACAATTATGTTCATTTTGTTTTACTGCTATTGTGCTAAAAATTATAATGGATAATTTTGACAACGCGTAACTTGTGTATTGATTTCTAGATTATGTTTTAATCCCTTTTTGTCACCACTGAGCGTCCGTCGTCCGTCCGTCCGTTAACTTTTCAAATTTTAATCAACTCCTCTGAAGCCACTGGGCCAATTTGAACCAAACTTTGGTGGAATGGTCCTAGGATGGCCCCCTTCCAAAAGTGTGTCCGGTGATCCCGACTTCCAACCAAAATGGGAGCCAAGCAAAAAATAGAAAAAAGGGGGGGGATGAAAATTTAATTGTTCATTGCTGCTTTAGTATAAGTCAAAATGAGCTCATATTTTAACTGCAGCTACATGGCAAGGAGTAGTTTAACATATATTCCGGGTTTTTCTGTGAAATTTTTCTTTCAGCCGATATATACCGATTATGCAAATTAGGCATATTTTGATAAAAGATCACATTTAAATCTTCTCCTCTGAAACCGCTGAACCAAATTAAATCAAACCTGGCAGGGATGGTCCCTGGGTGCGTCCCTTTCAAAATTGTGTCCGACAGCCCCGCCCTCCATTCAAGATGGCTGCTGTTACTAAAAATAGAAATTTCTTCAATTGTCCATTGCTGCTTTAGAATAAGTAAAAATGAGCTTAAATTTTAACTGCAGCTACATGGTAAGGAGTAGTTTAACATATATTCCGGATTTTTCTGTGAAATTTTTCTTTCAGCTGATTTATACCGATTATGCAAATTAGACATATTTTGATAAAAGACCACATTTAAAACTTCTCCTCTGAAACCGCTGAACCAAATTACACTAAACCTGGCAGGGATGGTCCCTGGGTGCGCCCCTTTCAAAATTGTTTCCGACAGCCCCGCCCTCCATTCAAGATGGCTGCTGTTACTAAAAATAGAAATTTCTTCAATTGTCCATTGCTGCTTTAGCATAAGTCAAAATGAGCTTAAATTTTAACTGCAGCTACATGGTAAGGAGTAGTTTAACATATATTCCGGGTTTTTTTTTTCAGCCGATTTATACCGATTATGCAAATTAGGCATATTTTGATAAAAGATCACATTTAAATCCTTTCCTCTGAAACCGCTGAACCAAATGAAACCAAACCTGGCAGGGATAGTCCTTGGGTAGTCCCATTTCAAAATTGTGTCCGACAGCTCCACCCTCCATTCAAGATGGCTGCAAATACTAAAAATAGAAATTTCTTCAATTGTCCATTGCTGCTTTATTATAAATCAAAATGAGCTCAAATTTTAATTGCAGCTACATGACAATGAGTAGATTAACATATATTCTGTGTTTTTTTGTGAATTTTTTCTTTCAACCGATTTATACTGATTATACAAATTAGACATATTTTGATAAAAGATCACATTTAAATCTTCTCTGAAACCGCTGAACCAAATTAAAGCAAATTTGGCTGGGGTGGTCCCCTTTCAATATTGTGTCCGACAGCCCCGCCCCCCCCCCCCCCCCCCCCCATTCAAAATGGCTGCTGTTACTAAAAATAGAAATTTTTTAGTTGTCAATTTCCGCTTTATTACAAATCAAAATGAACTCAAATTTTAACTGCAGCTATATGGCAATGAGTAGTTTAACATATATTCTGGCTTTTTCTGTGAGATTTTTTCAGCCAGTTTATTACATTTAGAAATATTATGAGATAAAAATCACATCAAAATCTTTTGCTCAGAAATTTGAGTTGAAATGATCTTTGGGTGGCCCACTTTCAAAATTATGTGTAACACCCCCATTTTCTATCAACTTTAGATGTCAAATTGAAAACCAGGTGAGCGATTACAGGCTCCTGTATTATCAGTCTTCACACTTTTTACCTTACAAGCCCACCGGGCCTGTAAGCTCAATTATTTACAGGCCCACCATCAATTCTACAGGCCCGAATTTGAAAACCACATTAATGACCATTAATTCAAACCACCAAAACTCAAAACATGATGATGTACCAAATATTATGTGGACATGTCAATTATGCATTAGGTAAGACCAGAATGCAAGTATAAAAAAAAACAAAAAGACACTTTATTTTGGATTCATGTTTATATTAATCTCCTGAAAATTCTAAAATCATATTGTCAATAGCATCCTCAGTATATTCCATATCATCACTGTCCACCTCCTCCTCCTCATCATCACAACCAATATTGTTATAAGACTCTTATAACAAAAACTTGTGGTGTCATCATTGTGTGTGACATACAATGTATAAGATAAGATAAGATTGTATTGTCCAATCAAGGTCCCAGCAAGGGGCAGAGTCATTACAGTGATTTATATTACACAAAAAAGCAATAATCATTCTAATACATAAATGTAATAAACAGTATACAAACAAGCAATTTGCAGAAATTAGATTGGTACATAAGTACTAAACATATCTATGTCTCTGATGAGTATAATATTTGGAAGAGTCCACTGGGTAATTACAAAAAAAAACAAAAAAACAATAAATATATATCATTTGTTGATATTTAATAAGTTATTAACTTCTTCTGAACACCGAAACAGAAATAAACACTTTTATATTTACAAGGGGCTAATTCAATGACAGAAGGCAGATCCAGCGTCCTCCCCATGACTAATGTACATGCATGAGAGCAATGCCATTCATATACAGAGGTCATCAAGGGCCGTTGCCTAAAGGACATTTAGACTGGAAATGATTAAACAAAATGAAATTAAAATGTAATTAATTTGATGATCATTTTTAATATGTACCCCCCTTTTTTTTTTAAATATCACTATGCTTTGTTTGTTAGCTTCGATCAACATTTCCCGTAGCATGCGTCCCCTTTCTCGTGGTGCCATTTTTATTTGATATTGAACGAAATTAAAGTTCCTTTAACCCGAAATTGATTACTTTTCAAGAAAGTCACTTTCAAAATACTTAATGAATACCATAGAATTACATAAACACGATGTCGATATTTTCACAAATGGCACGTGGGAAAAATACGCAGGCAACATAGGGTGACTCTTCAAAATTACAAGGCTACTTGAACTTCGCTTTTGACCAATGAGAAATCGAAGTCAACCTTCACAAGGCAACTACTTCACCCTCTAACGTGAGCCCTGCTCTTCATCCTTTTTTAAAACCTACATGATGGTAAAAATATCAACCAATCAAATTGCAAAAAACAGACACACCTAAATCTACTTCGAATAACAGAGAACAATAAACTAAATATCTACACACAATATCTTATGAAATCAACTTTTGAAACTATATGACTTTTTTTTCACAGACTTGTGGAACTACTTATTTTATACGCCCGTGTACAATTATACACGCCACAGGCTTCGGACTACCGCCTAATTTCGAAGACCGCACTATTCGGCATGCTGTTTACTGTTATTTTGATCTCCGCATGTAGATGTCCGCATGGGTGTTTTCTAGTCGGAGGGTAAAATTATACAGGTGTAAAATTCAAGGTGATCGGATTAATCAAATGGGAATTTGAATACACACTATCTGCTTTCCAAGACGAGTTGGTATCGTTTATTATCTATTAAAGATAAAATATTCTTAAAACATTAGAATAAATATAATGTTGAAATAACAGGAACAATTTTTGTTTTAGATGATAAAAAAGTATACACCATCCTTGAAATTATAAGTTTTCATTAAGAGAGGCGCCAAATTGGTCTAACTATATATAGCTGTCTCATCATAATAATTTAACGATCGATGTTCATAAAAGATGTGTTAATTTTAATTTTAAATAAAATGATTATGATTTTACTCAATCATTATTTTAACAGTCGGTGTTCATAAAAGATGTTTTAATTAATTTAATTTAATCAAATGATTATGATTTTACTCAATCAATATTTCTTTACTTTTTTTTTGTTCAACGCATGTTGTTTGTTTGGGAACATTTCTATATAAAGCACCGAAATTAACGTTTTAGTTATAGCTTAAATATGTCGAGCTCAGGTACGGAAAGTGACTAGCGCCTCAAGTGATGTAGATTTCGACGACTATGGAGAGTTCGGTTACCAACTTGAACCAGAATATACGGAAGAAGAACTCAGACAAATGGAAGAGGAAGCGAGTGCCCAACGTCGGGAAATAGAGAACAACCCACGTCAGAACGACACAAATTTGATATCCACTGATATTCATTTAGACAAAGTTCGAAAGAGATCATGATCATGAGCGGTATAAACAGATGAAGGGCAGTCAAAAATTAAAAAGAGATTAGGCCACACCAGATTTACTTCTTGTTCTTCGGATTTTGTGCTAAAAACCTTGTCCAGAGCGAGCAAGTGATTTAAAAATGTTAATTTCTTTTCCTTTTTTTTGCTTGTCATTTTTGATGAGGCGTGGTGGTATTTAGACGTCACGTGATAATTGGTATTGAGATGCTATCAAAATGGCAACTTCCATGTATCGTTGACAGAATTTTAAAATCGATTTCATTCCCCTATCCAACATAATAAAACGCTAATATACATATAAACATCCATATTTATACATCAGGAAAAACATATAAAAAAATATTTTTTTTGCGAAGTTTCCCTTTAAGGAGAATGAGCAAAGACCGGTTGGCTCGGAATCAGAATAATGTGTCCGAGTGGAGCGACATGTCTATCCGCGGACTGTTGTTTCAGTGAGCTAGCACTATAAAAATCCCAACTCAACTGATGGAGAGGGTTTATGGTGTTTACAGTTGTACAAAGTGAACCTCATCATCATCACATTGAAAAATAACTTGTTCTCGCCATGATATCACTGAAAAATTGATGAATTGGCGCTAAACAACAATCGCTCACTATTAAATGAGTATTAATTCCATTTTAAAATAAGGTGAATTTTTTTTGTAATTTTACAGATTACATATAGGTAAAGGGGTACAATTAGACTATCGTGGAGAAGGAGACGTGTGGATCAGATGTGTTAGTGATCACAGTGTGTTCGTTCAGAGTTACTACCTAGACCGTGAGGCAGGCCGTGCGCCAGGTGATGCTGTCCATAAAATTTATCCCAGTGCTTATATAAAGGTAATTTGACTCTGGAATTGCTTTTGGTACATGATTCTCACTACGATGCAGTTTTTGTACGACCTCAAATTTTGTTATGGGTCTGTCGTTGTCGTCTATTTGACCATTCTGTCTGTTAATACAAAGCTCCTTGGAACATAATAAAGGTTGGTATTGATTTGGGATATTGCAACCCTTCTTTTTTCCAAACAAGAGGCCCCAAGGTACATAGATGTGTGTTTTTATTTTTATGTACTTGAAACGTTGTTTTTTTTAATGAATTTCATTTTAAAAAAATCCATTTTAAGAAAAATTCCTAATGTTTATTTAAAAAAAAGGAGAGAAATTAAAAATTTAAACTTTTCCTTGATCTCTTACAGTTTCTAAAATAAACTCGACAAGTGCCAAATTCCAAAATTAGAATTTTCTTATTGTTATCTTATATTAATGGGGGTTTTTTGGGGGCAAAAATTCCATACAGAAAATGGCTAAATGAGGCACAAATTCTGAAATTTTGAATATTGGATATATAAACATGACTTATATTTTTCAACTAATTTTGACATGGTTAATGTGATTATTTGATTGTTTAAAGGGCTTCATTTAGTATTCCAGCAGATTTCTTCTATTAGTCATGGTTTTCAAGTTAAACTTGATTGCAGTAAAATTGGTACTGAAGGAAAGCCATTTCAACTTGCTGTGGTTGTATCGTGCTGCACCCTGGAAGAGGAGACAGCCCTAGCATGACACAGGAAATAGTTCTTATTATTAAAGATTTGGTTTGAGTTTATGGTATTTACCGCCACTTTCAACAATATTTTAAGTTAAATCGTGGCGGTCAGTTTTATTGGTGAAGGAAACCAGAGTACCCGGAGAAAACCAGCGACCTGCCGCAAGTCACTGACAAACGTTATCACATAATGTTGTATCGAGTACACCTCGCCATGAACGGGGTTCGAATTCACTACATCAGTGGTGATAGGCACTGATTGCACATGTAGTTGTAAATTCAACTACCATACGATCACGACGGCCCCTTTGTTATTATTAAAGAATGAAGACTATAGATTATTAAAATAGACTTTTTTTTCTTCTTCAGGTATTTGATATTCGTCAATGTCATCGCCAGATGCAACAACAAGCTGCCACGGCTCAGGCTGCTGCCGCTGCACAAGCGGCTGCTGTGGCAGGAAATGTACCCGGTCCTGCTTCAGTTGGGGGAATAGCTCCAGCTGTTGGTATGTGGCTTTTATATTATGTCAATAAAGAATTGAAATTGACGTGATCCAGTATTGAGTAATAGATTTCCCCAGAGGAAACAAACCCCTGTGAAATGAAGGTATTCAATCTAGAATAGTTCAATGTGGATTTCAAGAATTAGAAAAAAATTTGAGTGAGTGAATGATTGTTGTTTTAACACCAATTCAGCAATTTTTTTAGCTATATTATGGCGAGAACAAGTTAATTTTCAATGAGATGATGATGAGATCTGCTTTGTTCTAGACCAACACGCTGAGTTGGATTTTTATAGTGCTAGCTCACTGAAACAACAGTCCACGGGTACACATTCTTCTGATTCCGAGCCAACCAGTCTTTGCTCTTTCTCCTTAGTGCTGCGTGCTTATTGGAGAAGTAACAAATACCAATTTTATAGTCTTTAGTTTGACCCGAACAGGACTCGAATCAACTATCTACCGCACTCGAGGCGAGCACGCTAACCATTACTCCACTGATGTGGTTCCTGTGAAATGAAAGAGAGATTCTGTGCCTACATTGTTGTGTCTTTCCCAAGCCTAGATCTTGTTATGTAAAGGAATTTCAGTTTTATTATTATCTAAGTTTAAAGGAACATTAATGCTACAGAGACTAGGTTAACAACTTTATTTACAAGAATTTCTGTTTATTTACAAAGATGATCATGTGCTGTTATAAACTTTAATTGGCCAACACTTAGGACATTAATTATGTCTGTCTGTTAGCCAACACTTAGGACATTAATTATGTCTGTCTGTTAGCCAACACTTAGGACATTAATTATGTCTGTCTGTTAGCCAACACTTAGGACATTAATTATGTCTGTCTGTTAGCCAACACTTAAGGACATTAATTATGTCTGTCTGTTAGCCAACTCTTAGGACATTAATTATGTCTGTCTGTTAGCCAACACTTGGGACATTAATTATGTCTGTCTGTTAGCCAACACTTAGGACATTAATTATGTCTGTCTGTTAGCCAACACTTAGGACATTAATTATGTCTGTCTGTTAGCCAACACTTAGGACATTAATTATGTCTGTCTGTTAGCCAACACTTAGGACATTAATTATGTCTGTCTGTTAGCCAACGCTTGGGACATTAATTATGTCTGTCTGTTAGCCAACGCTTAGGACATTAATTATGTCTGTCTGTTAGCCAACGCTTAGGACATTAATTATGTCTGTCTGTTAGCCAACGCTTAGGACATTAATTATGTCTGTCTGTTAGCCAACGCTTAGGACATTAATTATGTCTGTCTGTTAGCCAACGCTTAGGACATTAATTACGTCTGTCTGTTAGCCAACGCTTAGGACATTAATTACGTCTGTCTGTTAGCCAACGCTTAGGACATTAATTATGTCTGTCTGTTAGCCAATGCTTAGGACATTAATTACGTCTGTCTGTTAGCCAACACTAAGGGCATTAATTACGTCTGTCTGTTAGCCAACACTTAAGACATTAATTACGTCTGTCTGTTAGCCAACGCTTAGGACATTAATTACGTCTGTCTGTTAGCCAACGCTTAGGACATTAATTACGTCTGTCTGTTAGCCAACGCTTAGGACATTAATTACGTCTGTCTGTTAGCCAACGCTTAGGACATTAATTATGTCTGTCTGTTAGCCAACACTTAGGACATTAATTATGTCTGTCTGTTAGCCAACACTTAGGACATTAATTATGTCTGTCTGTTAGCCAACACTTGGGACATTAATTATGTCTGTCTGTTAGCCAACACTTAGGACATTAATTATGTCTGTCTGTTAGCCAACACTTAGGACATTAATTATGTCTGTCTGTTATCCAACACTTAGGACATTAATTATGTCTGTCTGTTAGCCAACACTTAGGACATTAATTATGTCTGTCTGTTAGCCAACGCTTGGGACATTAATTATGTCTGTCTGTTAGCCAACGCTTAGGACATTAATTATGTCTGTCTGTTAGCCAACGCTTAGGACATTAATTATGTCTGTCTGTTAGCCAACGCTTAGGACATTAATTATGTCTGTCTGTTAGCCAACGCTTAGGACATTAATTATGTCTGTCTGTTAGCCAACGCTTAGGACATTAATTACGTCTGTCTGTTAGCCAACGCTTAGGACATTAATTACGTCTGTCTGTTAGCCAACGCTTAGGACATTAATTACGTCTGTCTGTTAGCCAATGCTTAGGACATTAATTACGTCTGTCTGTTAGCCAACACTAAGGGCATTAATTACGTCTGTCTGTTAGCCAACACTTAAGACATTAATTACGTCTGTCTGTTAGCCAACGCTTAGGACATTAATTACGTCTGTCTGTTAGCCAACGCTTAGGACATTAATTACGTCTGTCTGTTAGCCAACGCTTAGGACATTAATTACGTCTGTCTGTTAGCCAACACTTAGGACATTAATTACGTCTGTCTGTTAGCCAACACTTAGGACATTAATTACGTCTGTCTGTTAGCCAACACTTAGGACATTAATTACGTCTGTCTGTTAGCCAACACTTAGGACATTAATTACGTCTGTCTGTTAGCCAACACTTAGGACATTAATTACGTCTGTCTGTTAGCCAACACTTAGGACATTAATTACGTCTGTCTGTTAACCAACACTTAGGACATTAATTACGTCTGTCTGTTAGCCAACACTTAGGACATTAATTACATCTGTCTGTTAGCCAACACTTAGGACATTAATTACGTCTGTCTGTTAGCCAACACTTAGGACATTAATTACGTCTGTCTGTTAGCCAACACTTAGGACATTAATTACGTCTGTCTGTTAGCCAACACTTAGGACATTAATTGTGTCTGTCTGTTAGCCAACACTTAGGACATTAATTATGTCTGTCTGTTAGCCAACACTTAGGACATTAATTATGTCTGTCTATTAACAGTCTGGCCATGAATTAGTTCCAGTATCATTAGTGTATAGAACTTTAATTACTGTGAAAAGTTAAATTTGCTTCAGTCTGGGGTTTGGCTCCAAAGTTTACAGGTCACAATTGTTATTAGATATTTGAAAGTATATTGCCTCAACTAGTATAGTAACAATCTTGATTTCCAATGCTATATGTCATGGTCTTCTTTGTGTCCATTAATTTGAGTTGAGAATGTGAGGGGTGGTTGTTCGTTTTGCAATCTAATTAAAATTAGATGTTTGTTGTATTTTTGACTTTGGCAATAATACACTAATATCTAATGATATTCTGTATGGAGTCATGTCAGAGTTCATTTTTTTAACTGACCAATCAGCATTGAGCCTACTAAATCTTTAGATATCTAAACTGAGAGCAGTTGTCTGATTGGACAGTCAAAGATGACTGAAAGGTTACATGATACATCTGTTGCGGAAAGAATTTAAAATTGTGAATTTTTTTCAACGCAAAGGATTTTTATACCCCCGCTCCCTGAAGGGGGGTATACTGTTTTACCTCTGTCCTTCTGTCCTTTCGTCCGTCCAAGATATTTTTCGTCGCATTTTTCTCAGTAACTGTTGATGGCAGAAATCTGATATTTGGTCACAAGCATCATATAGGTATACCATATTGTGGGTAGCGTTTTTGGACCCGTCAGATTCCTACTTCCTGTTTGCCGACTTTGTTGATTTTTATACACATTGAACATATATGCTCATTTTTCGTCGCATTTTTCTCAGCAACTATTGTTGGCAGAAATCGGATATTTGGTCACAAGCTTCATATAGGTACCCCATATCGTGGGAAGCGTTTTTGGACCCATCAGATTCCTACTTCCTGTTTGCCGATTTTGTTGATTTTTATACACATTGAACATATATGCACATTTTTCGTCACATTTTTCTCAGCTACTATTGATGGCAGAGATCTGATATTTGGTCACAAGCTTCATATAGGTACCCCATATTGTGGGAAGCCTTTTTTTTTTTAAATATAGTACTCTCTCTTATATATATAAGGCCACTCCCACCAAAGACCATCACTATAGGCCAGTTTTCATATGCACTGAGATAGTAAAATACTCTTAAATTACCCACCTCAAGAGAGCCACCCATCTTATAATGCCATTTGACATTCAGAAGGGATGATTTCTTTTTTTTTATTGATTTTTTTTTTAAAGAACTTAAAAGAAAAGGACTATTGTACAATCAAACCTTATTTCAAACGTGGATAAGTTATTTTGTTAGATCACTCGTAAATATGGTCTATCCTTGACAACTCGGGGCCATCATGTGCATGATCGTATGGTAGTTGGATTTACAACTACATGTACCTGTGCAATCAGTGCCTATCACTACAAAAGGTTTGAGTTTGAATCCCACTCATGGCGAGGTGTACTTGATACAAATTTTTGTGATACAGTTTGTTAGTGACTTGTGGCAGGTTGGTGGTTTCCTCCACCAATAAAACTGCCTCCACGATATAACTGAAATATTGATGATGTACTGTAAAGCACCATAACCCTAACTCTAACCTTTGACAACTCAAATTCGCCTAATATGAAGTATATATCTATAGATTCTTTCAACATCAACCGTATATGTTAAAGCAATTTGTTTTTGTTACAGGTCTTAGTGCAGCGGCTGGTATCGGTGTGGATGACTTACGACGGTTGTGCATTTTACGATTGAGTTTCGTCAAGGGATGGGGACCTGATTACCCAAGACACAGCATTAAAGAGACTCCATGTTGGATTGAAGTTCAGCTACATAGACCATTACAACTTCTTGATGAAGTTCTACAGACCATGCCCCTTAGTGATCCCCGTCCCCGGGGAATCTTTTTAGGGTGAATTACACACACCTTTAACTGGAGGATAGATCTTTTCAGGTTAAACTCAATTGAAACCAAATATTGTTTTTTTAAGTGTTTGTTGACGCTGTATTTACAGACTGTGCAGTAAAATGTTGTTTTTGTAGCTTTATTGTGGTAAAACAATTTAGTGCAGTCTGTGCCAAAAAACACTAGCCCTATGCTATGCCACACAGTCTAGTAAAAATTGGTTTGGACTAGTAAAAATTGCATCAAATTTGCTTAATCAAACAGAAATTTGTATTTTGAAATGCTGTTTGGGCTAGTTTGTTAAAATGTTTTTGGCACAGACTGTAATAGTGCTGTTCATTCAAGTAGTCTTCATAATACTTCATAGGTTTTCATCAAACAATGTGAAGAGTTAAAACTTAAATGTCAAATGTCACTCGTTGCACAATTCATGTCGAAAAATTTTATGAGAAACAAGAGTACATATTTGAAGAAATAGACCATAATATATTTTCAATTCCGTCTTTCATCAGACAATGAGTATCGGGTATCTTGAATCCATACTTGAAGAAAGAGAATACAATTATTTTTTTTATTTGGTCAGTATTACAAGGCATTGGTTGTACAATGTTCCATCACCAAATAAGGAGTCGGTCAAATAGAAATGGCATTTTTGTGCCATCATCACAAGGTTTATTTCCTACGATTTCAAACCAATATGTGAACAAAATTGTTTATTTGTGACATAAAATATCTATAGGTTACTTTAATCAATCTGATCAGTGTTATTACCAATATTCTTGAGAAGAAAAAAAATAAGTGTTTTTGCCGATATTCTTGAAGAAGAAGAAAAATCAGTGTATTTGCCG
This sequence comes from Bathymodiolus septemdierum, assembly GCA_963383655.1. Classification (NCBI taxonomy): domain Eukaryota; kingdom Metazoa; phylum Mollusca; class Bivalvia; order Mytilida; family Modiolidae; genus Bathymodiolus; species Bathymodiolus septemdierum. The sequence goes on from OY726527.1 coordinate 1,423,560, forward strand.
ATATTCTTTAATAAAATCGAATCAATGTTTTTACCGATATTCTTGTGAGAGAAAAAATATGCTGTGTTTTTGTCTATATACTTAAAAAAAAATCTATTCATTTTTATATATTCTTTTTTAAATAAATTGGATCAATTTTTTTGCTGATCTTCTTAAAAAAAATATTTGATATTATTCCTGAATAAGAGTAATAGAACTAAAAATTCCAACCAACTAAATCCTAATCCCTCCCCTACCAAACATCCCTTACCAAACATATCATATAGGTCATTTCAAATTCCAACCAACTAAATCCTGATCCCTCCCCTACCAAACATCCCCTCCCAAACATATCATATAGGTCATTTCAAATTCCATTATAAAAGCTTTTTTTTTTCGTGATTTTATATAATTATCAAACAAAGGAATCGTAAACATAGTTGTCTTAACAAAGACTATTTTTGTCTTAAATCACAAATTTTTAACATTGATATAAATTTAGTTGTCAAAACAAAATCTATTTTCGTCCTAAATCACAAATTTTTAACACTGATGTAAATTTAGTTGTAAAAACAAAAACTATTTTCATCCTAATTCACAATTTTTTAATACTGATGTAAATTTAGTTGTCAAAACAAAATCTATTTTCGTCCTAAATCACAAATTTTTAACACTGATGTATCAAATATATACGTAGGTCACAAGCTTGTTCTGAAGCAAAAATTTGTATAATTTTATTTTATAAAAGTCATTTAATGTTTAAATGGTTTCTTCCTTTCGTATACAAAAGGACGAAGAATGACGTATAACCGGTAATTTCTGCGGTCAACTCGGGACCGACCACAGAAATTAAAATGGCAGAATATTATATGTTGGAGAAACAATTTGTTGCTTCCTGTAACGCAAACAAAAAGTTTCGGCTACAAGATTTTCAAACCGCAGAAAAGGGAACATCAGAAAATAAATGTCTTCTTTTTAGTCCAAAACCGCAGAAATTACTGGTATGATGGTAATTGATATTACATCGAGAAGATAGAAGGTTAAAGTTTATTCGACATGTATCTATGTCAACTTCAAATTATTTTTCTTCTGACTTTTTGTCAGTCAGAGATACTATATACAAAAAAAATGATAATCTATTTTTATCTATTGATGATTTGTACATTTTCCATTTGATCTTTACATGCAATAATATCTATTATCAAGAAACTAGCGTGATATTAACACAATATCGCTGTTTTCTAATGTGACATTATAATGATGTCCTCTCACCAAGTCCTTGATAAGCATACTATCGTTATGTTTTGCCCGAAATGGACTTCTCATCACGTCTCATATTTCAGGCTTCGTCATCAATGCAATATTGCTCTGAGAAATCCATTCTCGCAAAATATCTCGAAAGATAGTATATAAATTCCAACAATTCCTCGAAAAATATGTTAATAAGGAATTTGATATCATATTATAATTCCATTGTTATAGATTTTTATCATTGTATATAATTCATTGTTATTATATTTTTTTTTTACATTTTGTAAAAAAAAATCACATTGTGGTTGTTTTTAATGTTGATCATTATATTGTCTAAATAAGTAGTATACGACACACAAACTGTCCTCGTTGTCTAAATAAGTAGTATATGACACACAAACTGTCCTCGTTGTCTAAATAAGTAGTATACGATGCACAAACTGTCCATATTGTCTAAATAAGTAGTATGCGATGCACAAACTGTCCATATTGTCTAAATAAGTAGTATACGATGCACAAACTGTCCATATTGTCTAAATAAGTAGTATGTCCATGAGCCAATTTGTTGTAGATATTTTCCATGTGTTGACCATGAAAAATTATTAATAATCGTACTTTGTTTTTAACTAGATACATGAGACACAATTGATGAATATTTTTTTCTGAGGTGCTTTAATGGATTCAAGTGAGGTACTGTAAAGGATTTTTTTACCTATGGTATCAGTGCTTTTATGGATTCAACTCAGCTGGGGTTCTTTAAGGGATTTTTAGCATGTTGATCATGGAAAGTGATTATATTGTCAAGAAAAATACTTCAAAACACTTGATATGTTGTTTGTTTAGATATTTTTAAGGGCATGTTGATCATGAAAAGTAGTAACTGTATTGTTTAACAAGTAGTATACAAGGCACATAATGTTCTTTATATTTTGGAGACCATTGAGAATATAATATGGTTAGTAAAGTTTATTATAGCTATTAGCTCTAGATAACCAAAACTATCTTTGATTTCCTACATTGGAAGGCTCAGCCCACTGAGCCTTTAGTTTTCTTGTTTTTCCCCATGTTAATCTGACCTTTTAAATTTATTTGACATTGCAGGATAAACATAATATATATAGATTGTCACTGACTATAAGATTTAATTGTACGTTGCACGGAACGGGGTTGACAAATGCTTAGCAATCTTCACATTTCTTCCTGTTGTAAGCTTCACTTTCAGTCATATAAATTTTAGAGTTAGGGTTATGTTGTTTAATGCCACTTTCATCAATATTTCAGTTATATCGTGACTTGGTTTTATTGGTGAAGGAAACCGGAGGTTTTCTGACCTGTCTGAAGTCACTGACAAACTTTATCACATAATGTTGAATTGAGTATACCTCACTATGAGCGGGATTCAGACTCACAACTTTAGTGGTGATAGGCACTGAATTCATAGGTAGTTGTGAATCCAACTACCATATGATCACGACCACAATGACCCCTTCAGTCAAATAAATTTGATATACAGAGACGAGGCATGCACAGTCTATATTTATATATCTCGTCTTGATATACTCCCAAGACTTTATTTTTCATCTATTGAGATGTGGACATTGATAGCATCTTACATTGGGGGTCGTGATCGTATGGTAGTTGGATTTACAACTACCTGTGTAATTGATGCCATCACCACGGATGTTGTATGTTTGAATCCCATTCAGGGCGAGGTGTACTGATACATTACTATGTGATAAAAGTTTGTCGGTGTTCTCTAATTTCCTCCATCAATGAAACTGGCACGCCACGATATAGCTGAAATATTGTTGAAAATGGCATTAAACACCATAACCCTAACCTATACTCCAAGACATTTTTTTCATCTATTACGATGTGGACATTGATAATGTCTTGCACTGTATTTTTAGCGAAATTCGATAAAAAAATATATGGTTGTGGAGAATGCTTTGTCACTTCAGCTTGAATGTTCAGCTTGCTTCATGAAATATCACTGTAAAAACGTTTTCTTAACTGCTGCATGATAATCAAATATAATCAAACGTTTAAAATGTCCGAAAATCTATCAGTATTTTTGTCAGTCTGATTCATATATTTTTCATCGGGTAAATATTATATATCATGTAAAATTTAAGCTTTTCTTACTAATTTTAGGTTTAATTGTTCAATTCAAGTTAATATTGAAATTAAACATGTCCATTTAAATTACAAGGAAACCTGTCTAAACCGCACCTCCTTTGCAACCAGGTGTTCAGTTGTAGATGTTAAATTACCAAAGATTTACTACATTAGGACTTTTATTTAAAGTTCTGTTTATATAGAATTCCATTTTATTTAAGGTTTAATTTAGATGGGTTCACTGTAATATGGAGTAATATCAATTAAGTTTTCAATATTTACTATCACCGGGTCAATACCTCTGCTGGTGGACTATTAGTCCCCGAGGGTACCATTCGCCCAGTAGACAGTGCTTATATCACTGGGTCTATACCTCTGCTGGTGAACTATTAGTCCCCGAGGGTACCATTCGCCCAGTAGACAGTGCTTATATTACTGGGTCAATACCTCTGCTGGTGGACTATTAGTCCCCGAGGGTACCATTCGCCCAGTAGACAGTGCTTATATCACTGGGTCTATACCTCTGCTGGTGAACTTTTAGTCCCCGAGGGTACCATTCGCCCAGTAGACAGTGCTTATATCACTGGGTCAATACCTCTGCTGGTGGACTATTAGTCCCTGAGGGTACCATTCGCCCAGTAGACAGTGCTTATATCACTGGGTCTATACCTCTACTGGTGAACTATTAGTCCCCGAGGGTACCATTCGCCCAGTAGACAGTGCTTATATCACTGGGTCAATACCTCTGCTGGTGGACTATTAGTCCCCGAGGGTACCATTCGCCCAGTAGACAGTGCTTATATCACTGGGTCTATACCTCTGCTGATGAACTATTAGTCCGCGAGGGTACCATTCGCCCAGTAGACAGTGTTACTATCACTGGATCGACACCTCTGCTGGTGGACTATTAGTCCCCGAGGGTACCATTCGCCCAATAGACAGTGTTACCATCACTGGATCGACACCTCTGCTGGTGGACTATTAGTCCCCAAGGGTACCATTCGCCCAGTAGACAGTGTTTCTATCACTGGGTCAATACCTCTGCTGGTGGACTATTAGTCCCAGAGGGTACCATTCGCCCAGTAGACAGTGTTACTATCACTGGATCGACACCTCTGCTGGTGGACTATTAGTCCCCGAGGGTACCATTCGCCCAGTAGACGGTGTTACTATCACTGGGTCAATACCTCTGCTGGTGGACTATTAGTCACCGAGGGTACCATTCGCCCAGTAGACGGTGCTTATATCACTGGGTCAACACCTCTGCTGATGGACTATTAGTCCCCGAGGGTACCATTCGCCCAGTAGACAGTGTTTCTATCACTGGGTCAATACCTCTGCTGGTGGACTTAGTCCCCAAGGGTACCATTCGCCCAGTAGACAGTGTTTCTATCACTGGGTCAATACCTCTGCTGGTGTACTATTAGTCCCCGAGGGTACCAGTAGACAGTGTTTCTATCACTGGGTCAATACCTCTGCTGATGGACTATTAGTCCCCGAGGGTACCATTCGCCCAGTAGACAGTGCTTATATTACTGGGTCAATACCTCTGCTGGTGGACTATTAGTCCCCGAGGGTACCATTCGCCCAGTAGACAGTGCTTATATCACTGGGTCTATACCTCTGCTGGTGAACTTTTAGTCCCCGAGGGTACCATTCGCCCAGTAGACAGTGCTTATATCACTGGGTCAATACCTCTGCTGGTGGACTATTAGTCCCTGAGGGTACCATTCGCCCAGTAGACAGTGCTTATATCACTGGGTCTATACCTCTACTGGTGAACTATTAGTCCCCGAGGGTACCATTCGCCCAGTAGACAGTGCTTATATCACTGGGTCAATACCTCTGCTGGTGGACTATTAGTCCCCGAGGGTACCATTCGCCCAGTAGACAGTGCTTATATCACTGGGTCTATACCTCTGCTGATGAACTATTAGTCCGCGAGGGTACCATTCGCCCAGTAGACAGTGTTACTATCACTGGATCGACACCTCTGCTGGTGGACTATTAGTCCCCGAGGGTACCATTCGCCCAATAGACAGTGTTACCATCACTGGATCGACACCTCTGCTGGTGGACTATTAGTCCCCAAGGGTACCATTCGCCCAGTAGACAGTGTTTCTATCACTGGGTCAATACCTCTGCTGGTGGACTATTAGTCCCCGAGGGTACCATTCGCCCAGTAGACAGTGTTACTATCACTGGATCGACACCTCTGCTGGTGGACTATTAGTCCCCGAGGGTACCATTCGCCCAGTAGACGGTGTTACTATCACTGGGTCAATACCTCTGCTGGTGGACTATTAGTCACCGAGGGTACCATTCGCCCAGTAGACGGTGCTTATATCACTGGGTCAACACCTCTGCTGATGGACTATTAGTCCCCGAGGGTACCATTCGCCCAGTAGACAGTGTTTCTATCACTGGGTCAATACCTCTGCTGGTGGACTTAGTCCCCAAGGGTACCATTCGCCCAGTAGACAGTGTTTCTATCACTGGGTCAATACCTCTGCTGGTGTACTATTAGTCCCCGAGGGTACCAGTAGACAGTGTTTCTATCACTGGGTCAATACCTCTGCTGATGGACTATTAGTCCCCGAGGGTATCATTCGCCCAGTAGACAGTGCTTTTGCACTGATATGATTTATTAGATATATTTTTTATCAAAATTTACAGTTCTTAAATCATCAAATTATTAACAAAACTAAGGTGACCTTAGTTGATATTGGCTATCCTGTTTAGACCCTTTGGTTTTATTGCTCCCAAAGTATTTTAAATTTATTTGACTTTCAAATATTTTGGCTTTGAGTGTACCTGATGAAGGTTATTCTAAAACCTGAATACCTTTGTCAGTTAACCATTATGGCTATTATGTTAAGGCCTTTCTTTGTCAGTTAACCATTATGGCTATTATGTTAAGGCCTTTCTTTGTCAGTTAACCATTATGGCTATTATGTTAAGGCCTTTCTTTGTCAGTTAACCATTATGGCTATTATGTTAAGGCCTTTCTTTGTCAGTTAACCATTATGGCTATTATGTTAAGGCCTTTCTTTGTCAGTTAACCATTATGGCTATTATGTTAAGGCCTTTCTTTGTCAGTTAACCATTATGGCTATTATGTTAAGGCCTTTCTTTGTCAGTTAACCATTATGGCTATTATGTTAAGGCCTTTCTTTGTCAGTTAACCATTATGGCTATTATGTTAAGGCCTTTCTTTGTCAGTTAACCATTATGGCTATTATGTTAAGGCCTTTCTTTGTCAGTTAACCATTATGGCTATTATGTTAAGGCCTTTCTTTGTCAGTTAACCATTATGGCTATTATGTTAAGGCCTTTCTTTGTCAGTTAACCATTATGGCTATTATGTTAAGGTCTTTCTTTGTCAGTTAACCATTATGGCTATTATGTTAAGGCCTTTCTTTGTCAGTTAACCATTATGGCTATTATGTTAAGGCCTTTCTTTGTCAGTTAACCATTATGGCTATTATGTTAAGGCCTTTCTTTGTCAGTTAACCATTATGGCTATTATGTTAAGGCCTTTCTTTGTCAGTTAACCATTATGGCTATTATGTTAAGGCCTTTCTTTGTCAGTTAACCATTATGGCTATTATGTTAAGGCCTGTTGGTTTTCTTGCTACGAATACTTTAAATTATTTGGCTTATCAATATTTTGACTGAGCGTACATGATGAAGGTTATTCCAGAAACACGTCGTGGTCACTAAATTTGATACCTACATTTTTATTAGATAGAAACTTCTCAGATACATACATGATATACGTGAAATAGAGTTTTCATTATTACTTAACATTAATTGATTCCTTCCTACGTTTTACCGGTGATGTCGTTCTGTATATTAATATAAACAGTTTAGGTTAACTTGTGTTGGCATAACAATATTTCAGTTAAATCGTGGCGGTCGGTTTTATTGGTGAGAAAACCGTTGATCCGGAAAATGCAGAGTGTAAGAATTCATTGACACAGTTGGTAAATCAAACATAATTTGATTTTGATGGATGGTCAAACCTGCCCATGCAGTCACCTGTATTGAAAGATCACCTTTTCCTTGTCCAGTCATAGACAATTTCATATGAATGGAACCTCTTTTAAGAGGTCACCTGTCTTACATTGAGAAATTGAAACTGGCCTTGATAGAAAGTGATATGTTATATACAGATGCTCTTTAAGGCAGGCTTGACTGTATTTGGTCATTTATATTTTCTTTATTAAAGAATTTGAAATTGACAATTCAATAATTAGGTTGTAATATGTTTATATACTTGTTACATTGTACTCTGTAGTATTTAAGTGATGTTTTTGGTGCTAGAATCTTATATCATTGTAAGAAGGTACAGTCAAACCTGTACATGTGGTCACCTTTATTAAGCAGTCACCTGTATTTAAAGGTCATCTTTTCTTAAAAAGAGGTTCAGTTCATATAACCTCCACGATATAACTGAAATATTGTTGAAAGTGGCGTTAAACACTAACCCAAACCTCATATGATATTTTCTATCACAGGACAAGAAAGGTGACCATTTAATATAGATGACTGCTTAATAAAGGTGACCATATGGGGCAGGTTTGATTGTACATGTACAATGTACGATTTGTTTAGAGTTCTATCTAAATGTGTACCACATTTTATTTATGATTACTTTACTTATTTAATGTTTTTTAATGCATAGTAAATATTTGTTTAAAAAAAATCATAATTTGTAGAAATGTTCTTCAGTAAAAGTCACCATCTATGAAAAACATGATCAATTTTTGTTTATTTCACTGTTGAAAAAAAAATTGAAGATTTTTGAAAATTATATTCATTCTCTAGGATGACACTTTATCAGCAGGTATACACAAAAGCCACAAGCTTATTTTTGAAATATTTAAGAAATGAGTTTTGAAAATGTAATTGAATTAAAGGGTCAGTTTGGCTTTCACTATGAATATCACATGATAAAGGAATGTAAATTGTTAATTCTAATGTAGTTGTTTAATATTCCTGGTTTGTGATTGGACAATGCTGTAATTTTCAAGGTATCAATTCAACGGTTGAAATATCATGAGATATTTTTAGAATTTTAGCTGATTACTGCTTACGTCATCTTGTCAATAATGTGGCAATACACATTTATACACATGATTACATTAGAATGGAGATAACTGTATTGCATTTGAAAATTTCAGGGCATCAATAGTCAATTTAATGGTCGCAAATATGCATTTACTGGCTCTGCTATCACGTCGCCAGTAAACTCAATTTGCGACCATCAAATCTCCAATTGATGCCATGAAATTTTCAAATACAATACAGTTATCTCCTAATTGTTATATTTAAAAAATGTCATGATAAATGTACGATAGACGATTTAATGTACTGTTTTATGTACTTAGTGTTATATAAGGTTGTTTATTAGTTATTATCAGACTCGTAATTATGAAAAGATGATGTTTTGTATTTTTTTTAATAAAAGAAAATGAATCCAGTATTGTCACAAAGAATATTGTGCTACCATGTATAATAAATATCATTGTACATTGTATGTCCTGTTTAGGGAGCGACCAGGTTAATGTTTAGATTAGGGGGAGGAGTGCTTTAAAAAAAATAGTTTTAAGCAATTTTCCTTTGCCACATTTTATTGAAAAACAATTACTTGACCTAAAAATAAATAATTTGACCCTGCAGTTTTCAATAAGAAATTTTTGTAAAATTTGAAAAAAAGTTGACTGATTTTTCATAATAATAAACCCCATCCCATAAAAGTTAAATGGTCGGTCTGTTGTCTACTCCACATGGTGTAATAGTGGGTTGAAGCGTCTTTCTTCACTCAGTGTAATAGTCCACGGTTTAAGTGTCTCCAACTGTATGTTTATTGTTGTGTTTGATCTCAGGATTGTACAGTGAAATCTTCAGTTTATACAGGATTCTACTTTATTGAGGGTTTGGTTTATACAGGATTCTTTTTTATTGAGGGTTCAGTTTATACAGAATTCTACTTTATTGAGGGTTCAGTTTATACAGGATTCTACTTTATTGAGGGTTCAGTTTATACAGAATTCTACTTTATTGAGGATTCAGTTTATACAGGATTCTACTTTATTGAGGGTTCAGTTTATACAGGATTCTACTTTATTGAGGGTTCAGTTTATACAGGATTCTACTTTATTGAGGGTTCAGTTTATACAGGATTCTACTTTATTGAGGGTTTGGTTTTGACAGGTTTCACTGTATAAATTATGAAATAATGGTTCTCAAATTGTTGGAAAATTAAATTTGAATGCCAAACTGATGCAATGTAAAGAGAAGAATAAACCGAAATGTCAAAACCGGGACACAAATTTATTTTCTGTAACCCATGGTTACCTACACTTGTTCCTCCTCTATTTTACCCCTGGGTCAACTTATCGTCTGTACCCCATGATTACCCAAGGTCCCCCTCAATTTCCTTTTAATTTTGTGTGTAGAGATTTTTATGTATGAGCAAGTCGAAAGTTTTTGATGGACTACGTTTTCATTTTTGTATGGCTTCCATGGTATTCCTATAATTCTTAATTATAGCAAACTATTTGTTCACAATAAGACAACATTTTTATTAGCCGAAAGTCGAAAGTTATTTGTTCACAATAAGACGATATGTTTTTTTAGCTCACATTGGTAAGGTGAGCTTTTGGCGTCCATCGTCTATTAACTTTCACATTTTAATATTCTCCTCTGAAACGCAAAGCCAATTGATCTGAAATTTGGTAGGAAGCATCTATAAGAGGTCCTCTATAAAGACTGCTCATTTCGTCCCGATCCATTAACAAACATGGCCGCCACAGGCAATTATTGTATCCCGATCGGTTAACAAACATGGCTACCACCGAAACTTGGTAGGAAGCATCTATGGAATGTCCTCTATGAAGATGGCTCATTTCGTCCTGATCGATTAGCAAACATGGCCACCACATGCAATTCTTGTTTCTGATTGGTTGATTTCTAAAAACATCTTCTCCTTTGAAACTGCTTAGCCATAGGAACCGACACTTGGAAGGAAGCATCTACATGTATGGAAGGTTCTGTATTAAGTTTCCTCAAAGCAGAATGAAAGGTGAGCAACACAGGCTCAATCCACTGAGCCTGTAGTATTATTAACCAAAATTCGAAAATTTTTGAATGACTTGTGACCGTTTTCCTACTTTTTCATTGTGTATGGCTTCCATGGTATTCATATAATTCTTAGTAATAATGAACAATAAGACGGCATCTTAAAAAAAAATGTTAGAAGTCGAATGTTTTTGATTGACTTGTGACCATTTTTCTACTTTTTTCCATTTTTATTTGGTTTCCATGGTGACCGTTTTCCTACTTTTTTCATTTTTGTATGGCTTCCATGGTATTCCTATGATTGTGAGTTATAACAAACTATTTGTTCACAATAAGACAGTATTTTTTTAAATTATTAGAAGTCAAACGTTTTCTTACTTTTTTCATTTTTATTTGGTTTCCATGGTGACCGTTTTCCTACTTTTTCATTTTTATTTGGTTTCCATGGTGACTGTTTTCCTACTTTTTCATTTTTGTATGGTTTCCATGCTATTCCTATAATTTTATTAATTATGTTAATTAATTTGTTAGGACATATTACTTACTGTTATTATTTGTTATATCATGTAATTAATACATTGCCAAAAAAAACAAACAACAAGAAATCAAAGTCAGTATTGTACACTTGATGTTACTAGACCATGTACATTGTGTATATGTATCAGAATAAAATATAAAACATAATACTTCTTGTCTTTTTTTATCTTGATAAACTTTATTTAGAGGTCACCTTTAAAGTGGTCTTATAAGACAGGTGAATAGATTTCCATATATATATATATATATATATATATATATATATATATATATATATTAGTTTGTAAGCATTGTCTGAAACTATTCTGTAGTAGAAAACAAATGTGTAGGAAGTACACATCGTAAGAGTTGAAATTCACAATATAATTACTGACATATATAGACAATATATGTACATTGTCGGAAAATATCAAATTTATTTGTACGAGCTTTAGAAACTGGTAGAACATTGAGCCTTTAACAAGCTTTTCTGGCCTGTTTTGCAGCGAGTGCAAATTAATTTTATTGTCTGACAATACACGTACATTGTATATATCCTGGAATGTCAAAAAATACTATATCTTGACTAGTGACCGTATATAACGTTGATCAATTCATTTGATAACAATCTTATTCATGAACAAATAATTCTTAAAATTCTACTGAGAGAACTGATTTAGCCCTTTATGTTGTGATTGAGTGATTAATATTTAGCGCTAAATAATCCATTTTACAGCTATTGCATGGGTATGGGCATGTTGAACCAGTTACATGTTACATTTTAATGAGATGATGATGTCTACTTTGTACTAGACCAACGCTTTGAGATGGATTTTTATAGTGCTAGTTCACTGAAACAACAGCCCGTGGGTAGACATGCCACTCCGAGTCAACCAGTCTTAGCCCTACTTATTAGTGCTGTGTGCTTATCAGAGCAGCAACAATACCGATTTTAGTCTTTTGTTTGGCCTGACAGGGGCTCGAACCCATGATATACTGCACTCACGGCCAGCATGGTAACCATTACACCGTCTATGTGATTCTCTTAATGTCGTGAATTCTTGAATGTTGACACATCTTTATATGGCAGTAATAACAGTGATTTAATTTGAGGAAGTTTAATTTCATGTATTCACCATGGACCTGTGGTGACTGGGTTTGTAGGTTCAAACCAGAACTATGTTGATATATGGGGAACAACACTATATACTGTTAGATCTGTTTCACTAATGGGACAACGAGGGCAAATCATGGTAAATAGAGCTTATAATTAAATTTACGTCAACTTTGCATACTCAGCATCATTTAGAATTGAATTCAGAAACACACATTGTAATAGACGTTTACTCATCGAACAGGCCAACTATATTTGTGAATTGATAGAATAAAATGAAAGAAAAATACCACAATGTCGGAACAGTTCCACAATCATATAGAGAAATAGTTGAAGGACAAACCGATACCACTAACACACATATACATGACCTGTCACGTTACTGGCTCCAATCATACATTAAATTGGCTAATCTCCATTGCAGCGGACACAACTCGATCGGACATTCCGTCCATTACAATTTATCTCAGGTTTTTTTCTGTCAACTATTTTCACTGGTTAAACTAAAGTTCAGATGTACTTGGGTTTAAAGTATTTAGGCCATGTATGAATATAATTGAAAACGTAGATATCTAATTTTGTGCGCTCGACGCATTTCTAGTTTCTGCACTAACCTTTATCATATACTAAAGAAAACCAAATACAAAGTATCTGGGAGTAATAATACCAAAAGGCATACACAAAATACCAAAAGTTTGTTACGTTAGCAATTACATTATTTAGGAACAGTGAATTTCAACAATGAATATATCTATTAAGCCATGTCGGTGTCGAATCACTGACAAAACTAAATTTCAGCTGTACGGTTGGTTTATTTGTTTGTTTGTTTGATGGTGTTTAACGCCACTATCAACAATATTTCAGATATATAGTGGCGGTCAGTTTTATTGATGGAGACAACCGGAGTACCCAGAGGAAACTACCAACCTGTTGCAAATCACTGACAAACTTTATTACATAATGTTGTATCGAGTACACCTCTCAATGAGCATGATTCGAACTCACAACTTTCGTGGTGATAAGCAATTATTGCATAGGTAGTTGGATATTCAACGACCATACGACGACGATGCACCCCCAACCAAAAAAAAACCCACCAACGATCACGACGACCCCTTAATATAAAGATGGTACATGCATAGAAATGTATATATACCAATATAATATTAATATATATACCAATATACTAAACATCATTGTTGACTTTTTTGTGTAATTTAGGTTTCATGTGAAACTAAAAAGGTGCTTGAGAAAATAAGATGCATCTTTATTGAAGGTCAAATAGTTCTTGTAAACGAAGAAAATAGGATTACAACTTACTTGTATTATGGACAGGTTGATTGATAGTAAATAAATATTTAAAAATTTAAGACGATGCAGTATTTTTTCTATTGAAATTCATTGCAAACTTCGACTATTTTGTATTTTCACATGACATCATTAGTGATGATATTGTTATAATGCTCACCTCCAGTGCGATAGATTGAGCCCAAGTCAGGTCAAACCAAAGACTAAATAATTGTCATTTGTTGCTACTTTCCCGCTCCACAAGCAGCATCAATGAGCAAACGCTCGGAATAAAGGTAATGCGTCATAGTGGAATGATATGTCTACCTACGGACTGTTGTTTCAGTGGGCTAGCAATATTAAAGCCCACCTCATGGTGTTGGTCTTGTACAAAGCAAACAGTTCACCAACATCATCATATAATCAAAATATATTTTCTTATCGCCATGATATAGATGAAACATTGCTTACTTAGCGTTTGCAACATTCACACACTCACTCTAATTCATATATCTCTGTTCTTCATTTCAATGTAAAACAGATTGTCTACTCTTATATGTATAGGTGTATCTGAATAGTGAGTATTAACATGGAAAACAAAGAACAGTTCTACAATATAATCAGAATATCGTAGAAGCATAGGCAAACAAACTCGATACCCATAGCACACATATACATGACCGTATACTAACCTGGCTTGACACAGGCACTTTAATGAAACGTGGTGGGGATAAACTGGCATTATGAGTACAGGATTGAGCATACCAAAGGGGTAATCAGAATTCGTATATCGAAGAACAAACAACACAATGGCCAAAAGAAAAAGTACAAAAGGACAAACAACAATTTACAAAACATGCACATAACTAACGATCGAGTAATACGAACCCAACTAAAAACCAGGAGTGAACTCAGGTGCCCCGGAAGGGTGAGCAAAGAATCAGAAGCCTTTGGAAATGACTCGATCATTCTGTTTTCCAGTAACATTGCGAACGTCACATGCATATGTGTTAACGGTGATGGCTATGAAAAACGGTGAGTCACAAACGTCACATACATATGTGTTAACGGTGATGACTATGAAAAACGGTGAGTCACAAACGTCACATACATATGTGTTAACGATGATGGCTATGAAAAACGGTGAGTCACAAACGTCACATACATATGTGTTAACGGTGATGGCTATGAAAAACGGTGAGTCACAAACGTCACATACATATGTGTTAACGGTGATGGCTATGAAAAACGGTGAGTCACAAACGTCACATACATATGTGTTAACGGTGATGGCTATGAAAAACGGTGAGTCACAAACGTCACATACATATGTGTTAACGGTGATGGCTATTGAAAAACGGTGAGTCACAAACGTCACATACATATGTGTTAACGGTGATGGCTATTGAAAAACGGTGAGTCACAAACGTCACATACATATGTGTTAACGGTGATGACTATTGAAAAACGGTGAGTCACAAACGTCACATACATATGTGTTAACGGTGATGGCTATGAAAAACGGTGAGTCGCAAACGTCACATACATATGTGTTAACGGTGATGGCTATGAAAAACGGTGAGTCACAAACGCGAACGTAATAATATTTGTTTGTGACGCAATTGTTGTGATATGCAAATACTAGTTCTACAAAAAAGAAATAACAAATATATCTTATTAACCACATTATGGCCGAATCAGTTACTAGGGTAACATTACGGGTGCCACTAGCAGAGCAGCAACTGCTAACCCTTCCGGTTCACCTGCGTTGACGCTCGGTTCTTAGTGGGGTTCATATTCCTCGATCTTTAGGTTTCTGTGTAGTATTTGTACATCTGTGTTTGTCCTTTTGAAATCTTACGCCATTGCATTGTCTGTACCTCTTCGATTAACGACTTCTGATTACCCTTTTGGCATTTTCATGTTTTTCTTTCTTACTTAGGTTCAGCTATACGTGATATTGTTATGCCATTGTTGGTTTAGTATTTTGACTGTCCCTTCCAGACATAACACTCTCCTAATATTGCTCTACAATTATTAACTTGCAGCAAGTACAAATTGTAAACTGCTGAAAATGTCTAGAATCTATTGACCGTGGTATTTGATTTTAGGCTTCTGATTCTTTGGAATCTTCAAACTTTTCATTTTAAATTGATATTACATATAATTTGTTTTCATGGGGTTCGTGTTACTCAATCTTTAGTTTTCTATGTAGTGTTTTGTAGCTCATAATATGTCGTTTTGTTTATGTTTTCCCGATTAGTGGCCTATCATTAACCGGTTGGTATCTTCAAGTTTCTCGAATATATTTAAGTTTGCATAAGTTAAGATATAGCATAAGAAGTTATTTGGGGAAAAAAATCTAGTTTTGTATTTCCTACTTATTTTTGTTTCCAATAACAAATCAAACATGTGTCATCATCTATATTTGGAACGTGATGATTCAAGTAATCTTTTTTGCTGACGAGTGATATCCCTTTTCAATCGGTATCCTAAAACTAATTGTAATCAATACTTTTATATTGAGCATGAATACATTTTGCTGTTGTTTTATTGATGTGTAAACGAGTTGACCGAAGTACAATTTGTATATTAACAGATTCATATATAATAACAGTTCTGCTTGCTTTTCAAAGTAGAATGGACCGATGGTTTTGCTTCAAATTATAATATGACGTCCTTCTTTCGTTTTGCAAACACACGAGCTATTTAATAGATGACCAAATCTCATTAGCATATACGGGGCACACATATGTAAGCCATGTGATAAAATCACAAAATAAAATTATGTACACGGTTGATAAAGTTTTAAACATCTATATTCACTGAAAATAATCAACATATCCCAAATTAATAAATATGTGATGTGCAATTAAAATGTGCAGACACAATATTAATGTTACGGATGCTTTATCAATACGACTGATTTTCCCGTCGTAATTGTATATGTTAATGAGTTATCGTCTGCTCGAATTTGGCAGCATAAATTGTGTGCGACATTGTCCGCAAACATAAATGCTTGAAGATACCAAACGGTTAATAGGAAGAAAGACACACAATACAATGGTGAAAGAGAAAAAGGTCAAAATGATAAACAATGATCTGCAAAACACTACACAGAAAACTAAGATCCAGCATCAAGTTCCCCACTGAATACCTAGAATACTATGGTGCCCCAAAAGGACAATCAGTTCCTAAATGATAATAAAACCATTGGCTACTTTTACTGTATATTGCAAGAACAGTTTGGAGATACCAAGGTTGTAATCAGAAGTCGTTAGTCTTAGAATAACAGACAAGAATAAAACAACAACAAAACAAATAATGGACCACAAAACACTGAGCAGAAAACTAACGATTGGAGAAGCAACACGAATCTCAATGACATAAGAGAATTAACTATAATATCGTGTAAACCATGACATTGAGAGGTCATGTATTTGTGTTAGGGTATCAATGTTGCCTCTTTCTACGAAATTTGAAGGTCGCACTGTCATGCTGGAATTATTCATTTTGTTTTTATTATTAC
The DNA here is from genome assembly GCA_963383655.1 of Bathymodiolus septemdierum. Taxonomy (NCBI): domain Eukaryota; kingdom Metazoa; phylum Mollusca; class Bivalvia; order Mytilida; family Modiolidae; genus Bathymodiolus; species Bathymodiolus septemdierum. The sequence continues at coordinate 1,440,440 of OY726527.1, forward strand.
CTTATTTTTACCTTTGTATTTATTTATTGTATTTATTTATTTCATTTCTTATGTTGGTTTGTTTGTTTTATGGTGTTTTAACGCCACTTTCAACAAATTTTCAGTTTTATCGTGGCGGTCAGTTTTATTGGTTGAGGAAACCGGAGGACAGGGAGAAAACCAACTTAATTTCTGATGTACGTCGCTTAGAGGTCTAAAATATTTGAATCATAAATAATATATATTTTTTTTATCTATGTTCATTTAAGCTTCTATTTTTATTTATATCCATTTATATTTCGTCAAACTTGAATACTTCTAAATGTCTGATATTTAGGACTATATTGTAATCTTTTAAATCCAATATTAGTCATTACATTTATTGTACCAAAAATGTGAGGGATAAATATATCTGTAATATCACGAAATTACAAAACTTTAATCTGGCAGATCTTAGTATATAATGAATTAACCTACCCCCTCTAAAAATATAATTGTCGTCTTCTATTTAAAAAGATTAATCAAGTATAATATTACGACAATTAACATACCTGTAAAGTGTCAGATTGCATGCTGATTATTGAAATTTAAAGGTTGAAAATCTACCTTTTTGCTTACGTTTATTGAAGGATGGCCTTTATATTTGATCTTTATTGTATGTTTTTGTCTTGTCATGTGAAATAGTACTTGATTGTCACGTAGGCTACATTTGTGCATCGACCAAGGATTTGTAGACATGTATTTCATAGAGAGAATGATATAAAAAGGTAAATACATAAACAATACATTAGAATTTGCAGCAAATGGTCATATTATTGTGCTTCTTTTCTATTCATAACAAGTGTTAAATATATACAAGCCTAAATAATCGTTTGTTAATACTTAGCTAATTGTTAGTTTCTGTGCAACTAATCGTTTGTTTCTAGGTTGCATCTACCTAGCTAATCGCTTGTTTCTAGGTTGCAATGATAACATCAAAGAAATGGGAAATTTGTCAAGTCCTGGATACAGCGAAATCACCGTGATGAGCCTTTTTAATACTATTCCAAGAACTAAACGGAACCATGGTCATAAAGAATTCAACATCCAAATATTAAAACGGCCTCTAAACCAAGAACGTTACAAGATACTTTTAATGATTTACTTTCTAATATACAGAAACCTCTTGGAATTCATCACATTCGTACAATCTTATTTTCACTACCTGTAAACTACCTCAAAGATCTTAGGGATTTTGGACTTGACAAAGGAGGCGTAGATCCTTTTTCTCCTAAGTACAGATTGTCTAGTATTATATGTGACGTGGCGTCCTTTCGTCTTTTCAAACCAGTTCGATCCATATTCCGTTTGCTAACAAAGGAATCGATGCTATTAACATCAGCAACATTCTTAATAGAAAAGAGGTCGTAAAAGAACTTCCACCTTATTTCAAAAATCAATCTGTTCCCATTGTCTCCTATAGCTACACTAACAGCATTGGCCGTAAAATTTTCAACTACAAAGAAGCATTGCAAGATATTAACATAGAAGAGTACCTTAAGAACCTTCTGACTTGTGACTGCTCCCACTCTCCTTTTCAATACAACCCATCTGGACATGTAATCACTGGTGATCTGAATATCATTCAATATGAGAGTCTCCGAATGGTGATTTCTCATGGTCCTAAATTCAGAGAACCTCAACACATCAATTGGAAACATAATTTCAAGATAATTATGGATGCTGTTGAAGATTATGCCAGAAGGTGAATAAAGAGAGAAGTAGACCAAGATCCTGAGTTAGAGTCCTTGTCAGACTGTGTTAGAACAATTAGGTCTCTAGTACAAGGTCGGATTCACAAACTTAAAAATTGTGTTAATAGTCGACCTGAGTCTGTATTTATAAAGACCAAGAAGCTGTTAAGTGTCTTTCCTCTCTTCATGACAAATATGTTATCGTTCCTGCGGACAAGGCTTCCAACAATATCGTGTTTGTATGTAAATCATATTACTTCGAACGTTAATCAAGGAATTAGGCATAAATAACAACACCTCTAGTAATACCACATACAAACCTACTTCGTTCGACAAAGATGAAATCCTAGCTAACCACAGATCATTCATGACCTCTTTATATATTCCCTCTGGTAAAGAGTCTGAGGGTTTACCCTATTTATATTGGATACCTAAATTCCATAAGACACCATGCAAAGAAAGATACATAGCCGGATCATCAACTTATTCGACGAAAGAATTGTCTATTCACCTGACAAAGATTCTGTCTGCAATAAAAGAGGGACAACAGAAATATTGTGAAACTGTTTACTCGCGTAGTGGCATAAATGACATGTGGATTTTGAAAAACTCTAAAGATATTTTGGATAACTTTAAATCAAGATCTTTCTCTCAGGTATCCCCCATCAAAACTTTTGATTTTTCAACTCTATATACCACCCTACCGCATGACAAATTAGAAACCCGCTTAAGTGCTACGGTGATGGCTATGAAAAACGGTGAGTCACAAACGTCACATACATATGTGTTAACGGTGATGGCTATTGAAAAACGGTGAGTCACAAACGTCACATACATATGTGTTAACGGTGATGGCTATGAAAAACGGTGAGTCACAAACGTCACATACATATGTGTTAACGGTGATGGCTATGAAAAACGGTGAGTCACAAACGTCACATGCATATGTGTTAACGGTGATGGCTATGAAAAACGGTGAGTCACAAACGTCACATACATATGTGTTAACGGTGATGGCTATGAAAAACGGTGAGTCACAAACGTCACATACATATGTGTTAACGGTGATGGCTATGAAAAACGGTGAGTCACAAACGCGAACGTAATAATATTTTTTTGTGACGCAATTGTTGTGATATGCAAATACTAGTTCTACAAAAAAGAAATAACAAATATATCTTATTAACCACATTATGGCCGAATCAGTTACTAGGGTAACATTACGGGTGCCACTAGCAGAGCAGCAACTGCTAACCCTTCCGGTTCACCTGCGTTGACGCTCGGTTCTTAGTGGGGTTCATATTCCTCGATCTTTAGGTTTCTGTGTAGTATTTGTACATCTGTGTTTGTCCTTTTGAAATCTTACGCCATTGCATTGTCTGTACCTCTTCGATTAACGACTTCTGATTACCCTTTTGGCATTTTCATGTTTTTCTTTCTTACTTAGGTTCAGCTATACGTGATATTGTTATGCCATTGTTGGTTTAGTATTTTGACTGTCCCTTCCAGACATAACACTCTCTTAATATTGCTCTACAATTATTAACTTGCAGCACGTACAAATTGTAAACTGCTGAAAATGTCTAGAATCTATTGACCGTGGTATTTGATTTTAGGCTTCTGATTCTTTGGAATCTTCAAACTTTTCATTTTAAATTGATATTACATATAATTTGTTTTCATGGGGTTCGTGTTACTCAATCTTTAGTTTTCTATGTAGTGTTTTGTAGCTCATAATATGTCGTTTTGTTTATGTTTTCCCGATTAGTGGCCTATCATTAACCGGTTGGTATCTTCAAGTTTCTCGAATATATTTAAGTTTGCATAAGTTAAGATATAGCATAAGAAGTTATTTGGGGAAAAAAATCTAGTTTTGTATTTCCTACTTATTTTTGTTTCCAATAACAAATCAAACATGTGTCATCATCTATATTTGGAACGTGATGATTCAAGTAATCTTTTTTGCTGACGAGTGATATCCCTTTTCAATCGGTATCCTAAAACTAATTGTAATCAATACTTTTATATTGAGCATGAATACATTTTGCTGTTGTTTTATTGATGTGTAAACGAGTTGACCGAAGTACAATTTGTATATTAACAGATTCATATATAATAACAGTTCTGCTTGCTTTTCGAAGTAGAATGAACCGATGATTTTGCTTCAAATTATAATATGACGTCCTTCTTTCGTTTTGCAAACACACGAGCTATTTAATAGATGACCAAATCTCATTAGCACATACGGGGCACACATATATAAGCCATGTGATAAAATCACAAAATAAAATTATGTACACGGTTGTTAAAGTTTTAAACATCTATATTCACTGAAAATAATCAACATATCCCAAATTAATAAATATGTGATGTGCAATTAAAATGTGCAGACACAATATTAATGTTACGGATGCTTTATCAATACGACTGACTTTCCCGTCGTAATTGTATATGTTAATGAGTTATCGTCTGCTCGAATTTGGCAGCATAAATTGTGTGCGACATTGTCCGCAAACATAAATGCTTGAAGATACCAAACGGTTAATAGGAAGAAAGACACACAATACAATGCTGAAAGAGAAAAAGGTCAAAATGATAAACAATGATCTACAAAACACTTCACAGAAAACTAAGATCCAGCATCAAGTTCCCCACTGAATACCTAGAATACTATGGTGCCCCAAAAGGACAATCAGTTCCTAAATGATAATAAAACCATTGGCTACTTTTACTGTATATTGCAAGAACAGTTTGGAGATACCAAGGTGGTAATCAGAAGTCGTTAGTCTTAGAATAACAGACAAACAAAAAAAAAACAAAGCAAATAATGGACCACAAAACACTGAGCAGAAAACTAACGATTGGACAAGCAACACGAATCTCAATGACATAAGAGAATTAACTATAATATCGTGTAAACCATGACATTGAGAGGTCATGTATTTGTGCTAGGATATCAATGTTGCCTCTTTCTACGAAATTTGAAGGTCGCATTGTCATGCTGGAATTATTCATTTTGTTTTTATTATTACCTTATTTTTACCTTTGTATTTATTTATTGTATTTATTTATTTCATTTCTTATGTTGGTTTGTTTGTTTTATGGTGTTTTAACGCCACTTTCAACAAATTTTCAGTTTTATCGTGGCGGTCAGTTTTATTGGTTGAGGAAACCGGAGGACAGGGAGAAAACCAACTTAATTTCTGATGTACGTCGCTTAGAGGTCTAAAATATTTGAATCATAAATAATATATATTTTTTTATCTATGTTCATTTAAGCTTCTATTTTTATTTATATCCATTTATATTTCGTCAAACTTGAATACTTCTAAATGTCTGATATTTAGGACTATATTGTAATCTTTTACATTTATTGTACCAAAAATGTGAGGGATAAATATATCTGTAATATCACGAAATTACAAAACTTTAATCTGGCAGATCTTAGTATATAATGAATTAACCTACCCCCTCTAAAAATATAATTGTCGTCTTCTATTTAAAAAGATTAATCAAGTATAATATTACGACAATTAACATACCTGTAAAGTGTCAGATTGCATGCTGATTATTGAAATTTAAAGGTTGAAAATCTACCTTTTTGCTTACGTTTATTGAAGGATGGCCTTTATATTTGATCTTTATTGTATGTTTTTGTCTTGTCATGTGAAATAGTACTTGATTGTCACGTAGGCTACATTTGTGCATCGACCAAGGATTTGTAGACATGTATTTCATAGAGAGAATGATATAAAAAGGTAAATACATAAACAATACATTAGAATTTGCAGCAAATGGTCATATTATTGTGCTTCTTTTCTATTCATAACAAGTGTTAAATATATACAAGCCTAAATGATCGTTTGTTAATGCTTAGCTAATTGTTAGTTTCTGTGCAACTAATCGTTTGTTTCTAGGTTGCATCTACCTAGCTAATCGCTTGTTTCTAGGTTGCAATGATAACATCAAAGAAATGGGAAATTTGTCAAGTCCTGGATACAGCGAAATCACCGTGATGAGCCTTTTTAATACTATTCCAAGAACTAAACGGAGCCATGGTCATAAAGAATTCAACATCCAAATATTAAAACGGCCTCTAAACCAAGAACGTTACAAGATACTTTTAATGATTTACTTTCTAATATACAGAAACCTCTTGGAATTCATCACATTCGTACAATCTTATTTTCACTACCTGTAAACTACCTCAAAGATCTTAGGGATTTTGGACTTGACAAAGGAGGCGTAGATCCTTTTTCTCCTAAGTACAGATTGTCTAGTATTATATGTGACGTGGCGTCCTTTCGTCTTTTCAAACCAGTTCGATCCATATTCCGTTTGCTAACAAAGGAATCGATGCTATTAACATCAGCAACATTCTTAATAGAAAAGAGGTCGTAAAAGAACTTCCACCTTATTTCAAAAATCAATCTGTTCCCATTGTCTCCTATAGCTACACTAACAGCATTGGCCGTAAAATTTTCAACTACAAAGAAGCATTGCAAGATATTAACATAGAAGAGTACCTTAAGAACCTTCTGACTTGTGACTGCTCCCACTCTCCTTTTCAATACAACCCATCTGGACATGTAATCACTGGTGATCTGAATATCATTCAACATGAGAGTCTCCGAATGGTGATTTCTCATGGTCCTAAATTCAGAGAACCTCAACACATCAATTGGAAACATAATTTCAAGATAATTATGGATGCTGTTGAAGATTATGCCAGAAGGTGAATAAAGAGAGAAGTAGACCAAGATCCTGAGTTAGAGTCCTTGTCAGACTGTGTTAGAACAATTAGGTCTCTAGTACAGGGTCGGATTCACAAACTTAAAAATTGTGTTAATAGTCGACCTAAGTCTGTATTTATAAAGACCAAGAAGCTGTTAAGTGTCTTTCCTCTCTTCATGACAAATATGTTATCGTTCCTGCGGACAAGGCTTCCAACAATATCGTGTTTGTATGTAAATCATATTACTTCGAACGTTAATCAAGGAATTAGGCATAAATAACAACACCTCTAGTAATACCACATACAAACCTACTTCGTTCGACAAAGATGAAATCCTAGCTAACCACAGATCATTCATGACCTCTTTAAACATTCCCTCTGGTAAAGAGTCTGAGGGTTTACCCTATTTATATTGGATACCTAAACTCCATAAGACACCATGCAAAGAAAGATACATAGCCGGATCATCAACTTATTCGACGAAAGAATTGTCTATTCACCTGACAAAGAAGGTTTAATTTGTTGATACAAAAGTATCACGGCAAACTTCTGCAAATTTTTACTGTCGAAATTCCAGGTGAATATTAAATCCCAAATTTTAAAATATACAAGCAGATGCTTCCTTTACCAAATTGGCCGTTGAATTGTGTTATGTTCAAATTATTTTCACAAAACTTGAGTTATTTGTAGCTTTTAAAAGCTAAACAATCAACATGTCTAAGACTAAGTTTTAAACACGGCGATCATTGGGACGTAGAAAATCGGGGGAAGGAAACCAACATTTAGATGTCATTGACAGATTTCAAGGCAAAAATGAATAAATCTAAAATCAATAAATATAAGATCAATAATAATAATAAAACAAATACAAAACATGAATTTAATGTTAGATATGAAAGATATAAGCAAGATATTAGCAAAGACACACTTCAAATGCAAAAAAATGTTTAAAACCCACATTTTTGCGAAAACATGTTTCCCTGTCATGCGTTCACTTCTCCCTCATCTTCTACGACAACTAAAGAATATCCAGAATCAAACGAATACAACTGGAGCACAGAATTTGAAGGAATTCAACAATAGAGCTGGGTGGCTGTCTGTGTTTTTTTTTTGATTTTTTGTTGTTGTAATATGTGGGGTTTTTCTTTGTAATGAATTAATCAAGTAGAGTCACCCTCAAACCACCCCTCCCCCTCTCCAGCCGACTTGAAAATAAAAAAGACAAATGCAGTCATTTGGTAATTTGGACATCCACTTTGTCAATTATAAGAATTCAAAAGCTTTTTGTTATTGGTAACTAGTTATTTTTATCTCACAAACAAAGAAACTAGCAAAGGATGGGTGTGTGAAAACTTTCCTCGACAATTTCATTTTTTTTCTGGGTGCCATCCATGAAAAACATAAATTTAAATATTTTAAAAATCTGACGGTAAAAGTTTGTAAAATTTGGTGCAATGATGTCTATATATTTATTCTTCAGTGTGATATTTTTTGGTGGTAATTAATTGACAGGAATTTTTTTAATCCGATTTTTAATACCAAGGTGGTCCTCAGGGCTTCCCCCCTTTTTTGCAGTTTCAACTGTTTTGCACGTGATTATCTCCAAACAGGATATTCAGATATGCTAGATATTTCATATTTATTCAACAACAACACTCTCAAGTGTATTAAAGCCAAAATATTATCTTTCAATCAGAAATAAATGTGCATATCTATTAGAATCTTGCGAAACTAGTATTACCATCTGGCGTCAAGAATACCCCCAAAATTGCTATATTTAGGATGTGCTATGGAGAAAACGGCACAGTGAAATTTTTTGAAACTTTGGCAGATAATGTATTTAGACATAACTATTCCATGATGCAAATTTAAAAAAAAGTGAATGATGGGAAAATTTTAGGATAACCCAGGTCTACCACCTTAAAAGAAACAATTCACAAAGCATTCAGTCATAGAAACTATGGCTCAAAATTTGTTGTATTTGGCTACAATTCCACATATTTTTCAATCAAAATTCAAAAAGGTAAAACATGCTACTCCAAGGAGCAAGTGATCAGTATGCTGGAGTTCTTCATCGATAACATATTTGTCTCCTTTGGAGGGATACTGTTTCAGCAGGTCGTCGGCATACCAATGGGTACGAATTGTGCCCCTCTTCTAGCCGATTTATTTTTATACTCATATGAGTCGGAGATTCTTCAAAAGGTTGTAAAAGATAAGAAGATTCATGAGGCTAGAGCCTTTAATTTCACATACAGGTATATTGATGACGTTTTATCTATCAATAATTCTAGATTTGCAGAATTTCTTCCATTGATATATCCTCCAGAGCTGGAAGTTAATGAGACCACAGATACCGCTTCGTCCGCATTATTTTTGGACTTATACCTCAAATTTGACGACAGTGGTCAAATCAGTACTAAAATTTATGATAAACGGGACGACTTCAATTTTAAAATCATAAATTTTCCAAATATGTGCAGCAATATACCAGCTTCTCCTGCATATGGTGTTTACATCTCGCAATTGATTAGTTATGCAAGGGCAATTGTTCTGCTTTCCTGAAACGTCATCTTCATCTGAGAAACAGGCTACTTGACCAGGGCTATGAAAAGATTCACCTTATTCGATCTCTTAAAAAGTTTATATTCCGATACCAAGATCTTGTCGAAATATATTCCGTCTCTGCAGAAAAGATTATAAACGAGTGATTTTCATATAGTGAAAATGTATAAAGATAAGGTGTCAACAAAAATGTCAAAAATATTTTTTTATCAATGTGTGACGTAAAAGTGTCTGTGACATTTACTTCACTGAGTTTGGTGCTGCTTTGACAATTGTTTTACCTGTTTTGTTCAAGTATTGTTATAAATACTGTTATAGTGAGAGCCGGAAACTTTGAGCCGTAATGAAAAGGGGAGATTTGGCGCTTTAAAATCTGATTCAACCCACCATTTCTTTAGAAATGCCTGTACCAAGGCAGGGTCATTACGGTTTTCACAGTTTTCCGGTTGTTGACTGATTTTGTCTGTTTATATACTTATGGGTTTTGACTTTCCCTTTGTAAGATTGTTCGGAGTTCGGTAATTTTCTTATTACCCTTATCTACCTAGCTAATCGTTTGTTTCTAGGTTACATCTACCTAGCTAATCGTTTGTTTCTAGGTTACATCTACCTAGCTAATCGTTTGTTTCTAGGTTACATCTACAAAGCTAATCGTTTGTTTCTAGGTTACATCTACCTAGCTAATCGTTTGTTTCTAGGTTACATCTACCTAGCTAATCGTTTGTTTCTAGGTTACATCTACCTATCTAATCGTTTGTTTCTAGGTTACTCGTACATCTACCTAGCTAATCGTTTGTTTCTAGGTTACATCTACCTAACTAATCGTTTGTTTCTAGGTTACTCGTACATCTACCTAGCTAATCGTTTGTTTCTAGGTTACTCGTACATCTACCTAGCTAATCGTTTGTTTCTAGGTTACATCTACCTAGCTAATCGTTTGTTTCTAGGTTACTCGTACATCTACCTAGCTAATCGTTTGTTTCTAGGTTACTCGTACATCTACCTTTGTAAGATTGTTCGGAGTTCGGTAATTTTGTTATTACCCTTATCTACCTAGCTAATCGTTTGTCTCTAGGTTACATCTACCTAGCTAATCGTTTGTTTCTAGGTTACATCTACCTAGCTAATCGTTTGTTTCTAGGTTACATCTACCTAGCTAATCGTTTGTTTCTAGGTTACATCTACCTAGCTAATCGTTTGTTTCTAGGTTACATCTACCTAGCTAATCGTTTGTTTCTAGGTTACATCTACCTAGCTAATCGTTTGTTTCTAGGCTACATCTATTTAGCTAATCGTTTGTTTCTAGGTTACTCGTACATCTACCTAATTAATCGTTTATTTCTAGGTTACATCTACCTAACTAATTGTTTGTTTCTAGGTTACATCTACCTAGCTAATTGTTTGTTTCTAGGTTCCATCTACCTATCTAATCGTTTGTTTCTAGGTTACTCGTACATCTACCTAGCTAATCGTTTGTTTCTAGGTTACATCTACCTATCTAATCGTTTGTTTCTAGGTTACTCGTACATCTACCTAGCTAATCGTTTGTTTCTAGGTTACATCTACCTAGCAAATCGTTTGTTTCTAGGTTACTCGTACATCTACCTAATTAATCGTTTATTTCTAGGTTACATCTACCTAGCTAATCGTTAGTTTTTAGGTTACATCTACCTAACTAATCGTTTGTTTCTAGGTTACTCGTATATCTACCTAATTAATCGTTTATTTCTAGGTTACATCTACCTAGCTAATCGTTAGTTTCTAGGTTACATCTACCTATCTAATCGTTTGTTTCTAGGTTACATCTACCTAGCTAATCGTTTGTCTCTAGGTTACATCTACTTAGTTAATCGTTTTTTTCTAGGTTACATCTACCTAACTAATCGTTTGTGTCTAGGTTACTCGTACATCTACCTAATTAATCGTTTATTTCTAGGTTACATCTACCTAGCTAATCGTTTGTCTCTAGGTTACATCTACCTAGCTAATCGTTAGTTTCTAGGTTACATCTACCTAACTAATAGTTTGTTTCTAGGTTACTCGTACATCTACCTAATTAATCGTTTATTTCTAGGTTACATCTACCTAATCAATTGTTTGTTTCTAGGTTACATCTACCTAGCTAATCGTTTGTTTCTAGGTTACTCGTACATCTACCTTTGTAAGATTGCTCGGAGTTCGGTAATTTTGTTATTACCCTTATCTACCTAGCTAACCGTTTGTTTCTAAGCTACATCTACCTAGCTAATCGTTTGTTTCTAGGTTACATCTACCTAGCTAATCGTTTGTTTCTAGGTTACATCTACCTAGCTAATCGTTTGTTTCTAGGTTACATCTACCTAGCTAATCGTTTGTTTCTAGGTTACATCTACTTAGCTAATCGTTTGTTTCTAGGTTACTCGTACATCTACCTAATTAATCGTTTATTTCTAGGTTACATCTACCTAGCTAATTGTTTGTTTCTAGGTTACATCTACCTATCTAATCGTTTGTTTCTAGGTTACTCGTACATCTACCTAGCTAATCGTTTGTTTCTAGGTTACATCTACCTAACTAATCGTTTGTTTCAAGGTTACTCGTACATCTACCTAGCTAATCGTTTGTTTCTATGTTACATCTACCTAGCTAATCCTTTGTTTCTAGGTTACTCGTACATCTACCTAATTAATCGTTTATTTCTAGGTTACATCTACCTAGCTAATCGTTAGTTTTTAGGTTACATCAACCTAACTAATCGTTTGTTTCTAGGTTACTCGTACATCTGCCTAATTAATCGTTTATTTTTAGGTTACATCTACCTAGCTAATCGTTTGTTTCTAGGTTACATCTACCTAACTAATCGTTTGTGTCTAGGTTACTAGTACATCTACTTAATTAATCGTTTATTTCTAGGTTACATCTACCTAACTAATCGTTTGTTTCTAGGTTACTCGTACATCTACCTAATTAATCGTTTATTTCTAGGTTACATCTACCTAGCTAATCGTTTGTGTCTAGGTTACTTGTACATCTACTTAATTAATCGTTTATTTCTAGGTTACATCTACCTAACTAATCGTTTGTTTCTAGGTTACTCGTACATCTACCTAATTAATCGTTTATTTCTAGGTTACATCTACTTAACTAATCGTTTATTTCTAGGTTACATCTACCTAACTAATCGTTTGTTTCTAGGTTACTCGTACATCTACCTAATTAATCGTTTATTTCTAGGATACATCTACCTATCTAATCGTTTGTCTCTAGGTTACATCTACTTAGTTAATCGTTTTTTTCTAGGTTACATCTACCTAGCTAATCGTTTGTGTCTAGGTTACTAGTACATCTACTTAATTAATCGTTTATTTCTAGGTTACATCTACCTAGCTAATCGTTTGTGTCTAGGTTATTAGTACATCTACTTAATTAATCGTTTATTTCTAGGCTACATCTACCTAGCTAATCGTTTGTGTCTAGGTTATTAGTACATCTACTTAATTAATCGTTTATTTCTAGGCTACATCTACCTAGCTAATCGTTTGTTTCTAGGTTACATCTACCTAACTAATTGTTTGTTTCTAAGTTACATCTACCTAACTAATTGTTTGTTTCTAGGTTACATCTACCTAACTAATTGTTTGTTTCTATGTTACATCTACCTAGCTAATCGCTTGTTTCTAGGTTACTCGTACATCTACCTAGCTAATCGTTCATTTCTAGGTAACATATACCTAGCTAATCGTTTATTTCTAGGCTACATTTATCTAATTAATCGTTAGTTTCTAGGTTACATCTACCTACCTGCGTTTGCGTTCAAAGCGTCATTTTTCTGTTATTCATTTATTGAGTAATATAAGGCACGAAATAGTCAACTATTTTCTATACAACTGTGTTATTCTACCACAAGATGCTTTCATACTTACCAAAGTTCTCCTTTTTATAACACAATATTATCTAGATAGTAGTGCTGTGCTACCACAACTGGCTTGCACAATTACCGAAGTTCTCCCTGCTATAACACAATATTATCTAGATAGCTGTGTTGTGCTACCACAACTGGCTTACACAATTACCGAAGTTTTCCTTTCTATAGCGCATTATTATCTGGATAGCTGTGTTGTGCTACCATAACTGGCTTACACAATTACCGAAGTTCTCCTTTTAATAGCACAATATTATCTAGATAGTGTGTTGTGCTACCACAACTGGCTTGCACAATTACCGAAGTTCTCCTTGATATAACACAATATTATCTAGATAGCTCTGTTGTGCTACGACAACTGGCTTGCACATTTACCGAAGTTCTCCCTGCTATAACACAATATTATCTAGATAGCTGTGTTGTGTTACCACAACTGGCTTGCACATTTACCGAAGTTCTCCCTGCTATAACACAATATTATCTAGATAGCTGTGTTGTGTTACCACAACTGGCTTACACAATTACCGAAGTTCTCCTTTTAATAGCACAATATTATCTAGATAGTGTGTTGTGCTACCACAACTGGCTTACACATTACCGAAGTTTTCCTTTCTATAGTGCATTATTATCTAGATAGCTGTGTTGTGCTACCACAACTGGCTTACACCATTACCGAAGTTTTCCTTTCTATGGTGCATTATTATCTAGATAGCTGTGTTGTGCTACCACAACTGGCTTACACAATTACCGAAGTTTTCCTTTCTATAGTGCATTATTATCTAGATAGCTGTGTTGTGCTACCACAACTGGCTTACACAATTACCGAAGTTTTCCTTTCTATAGTGCATTATTATCTGGATAGCTGTGTTGTGCTACCATAACTGGCTTAAGCAATTACCGAAATTCTCCTTTTAATGATGCAATATTATCTAGATAGTGTGTTGTTCTACCTTAGCTGATTTACACAATTACCGAAGTTATACTTTTTATGTGGTCTGTTGGGGTCGTGATCGTATGGTAGTTATATGTACAACTACATGTACAATCAGTGCCTATCACTACTAAGGATGGAAGTTCGAATCCCGCTCATTACAAGGTGTACTCGATACAGCATTATGTGATACAAATTGTCATTGATTTGCGACAGGTCAGTGCTTTTCTCCAGGGACTCCGGTTTCTTCCACCTATAAAACTGACCCCATGATATAAAGAAAATATTGTTGAAAGTGACATTGAACACCATAACCCTAATCCATATTACAAATGAGGTCTGTATCTTCACAAACGCCTTATTACGTGTCTACCATATTATCTACCACCGGTAGATCATTATTATATCACAATTTGTGTCTAAATCACCCTCACCCCTGGTGTGTCCTAACAGCATATTTGTGTCTGTTATTCCTTTGTTAACTGTTAACTATCGTTGTTATTTCGTTTATAACCGTTTGTGGTACTGGAGAACATATAAAATATATGACGAAGTGTGTAAGTTTAAGCATAATGTATTTGCCAATTAAATAGACTAAATGGATTAGACACACGTTAAACAAACTTAGCGAAGTGTGTTATGCAATAAGAAAATTTATACCCATGCCATATAGTGTAATATAACCCTTCTGTGATTTAATGTAATGTGATTTAATTGTAAAAAAAATATTTAAATAATTTAAATGCACATTTATTTAATATTTTTTACTTTAAATCGTGTATGAACCTAAAGCAATATTTGCTCCTTAGATTTTAAATCATTATCAACTATTGATAATTCATTATGTTGAAAGACATTTTATATTTATATCTGTTTTTAAAAAGTGATATGTTGTGTTGTATTGCACCTACAAATAGGTTGTATATACTGTCAATTCTGGACTCAACCATTAAAGATCAGATATTGGTAGTTCATGATGTTAAGGGGTAATTTTCAAATTAAATATGACGCCTGAAACTAGTAAAATTAATTTTACCAATCAATTTCTGTGTTCATTTTCTTTTTTAATTGCTTCATCCGAATTTCATACGCCATTGATTCTAAGGTAGGCAGAGTGCGACAAAGTGACATTAATTATCCTTGTGTTATTTGATTGACAGCTAACTTTGTGTCTTTAATCTAGTAGTATTTCTCTGGTTCGTTTTACACAACATATTGATTAACTTCTGGCATACATATTCACATTTCTAGATTTATCGCAATAATTATTCATGTTACTTGCTGGTTTTATCGCAATAATTATTCATGTTGGTTGCTGTTTTTATCAGAATTTTAGGAATTTATTTTGATCTTTTGAAAATCAGTTATAGTAAATACATATAACATTTATTATGCATTAAATAGAGAAAATAATTCTCTACAATATCATCATGACATTCGATAATCTCCTGTTGGCTCGTCTTAATATCAAATCGACTTCGTCCTAACTAGACCCCCCCCCCCCCCCCCCCCCCCCCTTTGTTCCCATTTCTCCCAATGTAAAACTAAATACAAATCTGGCAGTAAATATTAAGGCTATAAAGTTTCATAATGTATAGCTAATATTGATAATGACAACATACAAGTTCACGTTCTATCTTTTATGTACATTTATTGAAGGATGGTATTTAAATTTAGATCTTTTGTATTCTCCATTTTAGTCATATGATAGTTTTACTTCCTTCTTCCTGGTTGATGACGATTGCGGACATTTTATTTCTGTAGAAATATATTTATATGGTGAAAATGTTATAAACAGGTAAATAAACATACAAATCACATTCTATGTTTATATTAATATATTTCTGTAAATGACAACACACAATATTGTTTTGTAAAGCGACATCCGTTAATGTTGTTGTTCGGGGATTCCTTTTTAGTTATATGTTAATAAAAATCAGTTACAAATGTTTATATTAAATGTAAAGATGATAATTGATTGGTAATTATTTGTTAATTTTACTTTTGCGAATCGTGACAAAGACTTCCCCATTAGCCCATATACTTTAATCAGTATAAAAATATTTTTATACTCCCATTGAAATATCAGAAAAACCTTTTTTATTTACATCAACATACCAATTACAAGATTGTCCTTACTAAGTGAAAAAGATCAATGGTCCTACATGTAAATTAACATTATGTGATATTATTATTGAAAATTTTGGTATTATTTTTACCAACATTCATGCACAGAATTTAATAAGAGTTCTTTAAAAATATTGATATCAGTGGTGGGTTCAAAGTGGTCGTTTGGAGTAAACTTTATGATTTAGTTTTTGTCCCCCTCATTTATGTTAAATTGGATATCCACTTAAACTAGTCAAAACTAAAAACAAAGTTTTCAACAAATCAAATACACATGTGGAGGGAGCTGATTTAGGATATTATGCAAGTTTATGGACAGCTTTTTTAGGCATAAGCTCCACGAACCTTGTTAGCTCACCTGGCCAAAGGCCAGGTGAGCTTTTGCCATCAGGTTTCGTTCGTCGTCCGTCCTATGTCGTCGTCGTCGTCGTCGTCTGTCGTAAACTTTTCACATTTTAATCTTCTCCTCAGAAACCACTGAGCCTATTTAGACCAAACTTTGGTGGAATGGTCCATGGATGGCCCCTTCCAAAATTGTGTCCGACCAAGATGGCCGCCAAGCTAATAATAGAAAAAAGGGGGGATGAAATGTTAATTGTCCATTGCTTCTTTAGTATAAGTCAAAATGAGCTCAAATTTTAGCTGCAGCTACATGACAAGGAGTAGTTTAACATTATTCAGGGTTTTTCTGTGAAATGTTTCCTTCAGTCGATTTATACCGATTATGCAAATTAGGCATATTATGATAAAAGATCACATTTAAATCTTCTCCTCTGAAACCGCTGAAGCAAATTAAACCAAATCTGGCAGGGATGGTCCATGGGTGGGTCCCTTTCAAAATTGTGTCCGACAGTACCGCCCTCTATTCAAGATGGCTGTTTTACTAAAAATAGAAATGTCTTCAATTGTCCATTGCTGCTTTAGTATAAGTCAAAGTGAGCTCAAATTTTAACTGCAGTTACATTGCAAGGAGTAGTTTAACATATATTCCTTTTTTAGCTCACCTGGCCTTTAGACCATGTGAGCTATTGTCATCACTTTTCGTCCGTCGTCCGTCCGTCCACATTTCACATGTTAATCTTCTCCTCAGAAACCACTGGGCCAATTGCAACCAATCTTTGGTGGAATGGTCCTTGGGTGGCCCCCTTCCAAATTTGTGTACAGTGATCCCAACTTCCAATCAAGATGGCCGTCAAGCTTAAAATAGAAAAGGGGGGATGAAATATAAAAAAAATCTTCTCCTCTGAATCTACTGAGCCAATCTCAACCAGACTTTGCTGAAATGATCCTTGGGTGGCCCCCTTCCAAAAATGTGTCCAGCATTTCAGACCTCCGACCAAGATGGCCGCCACAGCCGAACTTCATTTAACATAGGACCCTATGGGAAATTCCCATAAAAATCTTCTTGTCTGAAACCATTTGCTCAATAATAACTAAATTTTGATGAAATAGTCATTGGATGGTTCTCTTCCAAAAATGTGTCCGCCGGTGCGGCCCTTCGACCAAGATGGCTCCCACAGCCGAACTTAGCTGAACATAGAACCTTATGGGAAATTCACATAAATATCTTCTCTTCAGAAACCACTGGGCCAATTGCAACCAAACTTTGGTGGAATGGTCCTTGGATGGCCCCCTTCCAAAGTTGTGTCCGGTGATCCCGACTTTCAACCAAGATGGCCGCCAAGCTAGAAAGAGAAAAAAGGGGGATGAAATTTAAAAAAAAATGTTCTCCTCTGAAACTACTGAGCCAATCTCAACCAGACTTTGCTGAAATGATCCTTGGGTGGCCCCCTTCCAAAAATGTGTCCAGCATTTCAGACCTCCGACCAAGATGGCCGCCACAGCCGAACTTCATTTAACATAGGACCCTATGGGAAATTCCCATAAAAATCTTCTTGTCTGAAACCATTTGCTCAATAATAACTAAATTTTGATGAAATAGTCATTGGATGGTTCTCTTCCAAAAATGTGTCCGCCGGTACGGCCCTTCGACCAAGATGGCTCCCATAGCCGAACTTAGCTGAACATAGAACCTTATGGGAAATTCACATAAATATCTTCTCTTCAGAAACCACTGGGCCAATTGCAACCAAACTTTGGTGGAATGGTCCTTGGATGGCCCCCTTCCAAAGTTGTGTCCGGTGATCCCGACTTTCAACCAAGATGGCCGCCAAGCTAGAAAGAGAAAAAAGGGGGATGAAATTAAAAAAAAAATGTTCTCCTCTGAAACTACTGAGCCAATCTCAACCAAACTTTGCTGAGATGATCCTTGGGTTGTCCTCTTCCAAAATTGAATCCGGCATTTCAGACCTCCGACCGAGATGGCCGCCACAGCCGAACTTAATTTAACATAGGACCCTATGGGAAATTCCCATAAAAATCTTCTTGTCTGAAACCATTTGCTCAATAAGAACTAACTTTTGATGAAATAGTCATTGGATGGCTCACGTCCAAAATGTGTCAGGCGGTTCGGCCCTTCGACCAAGATGACCCCACAGCCGAACTTAGCTTAACATAGGACCATATGGGAAATTCACATAAACATATTCTTGTCTGGAACCAGTTGCTCAATTGGAACCAAACTTTGATAACATAGTCATTGGATGGTCCTCTTCTAAAATTGTGTCTGGTGGTCCCGCCCACTGACCAAGATGGCTGCACAGCTGAACTTAAATTAACATAGGACCCTATGGGAAATTCACATAAAAACCAACTTGTCTGGAACCAGTAGCTCAGTTAGAACCAAACTTTGATGGAATAGTCATTGGATGGTCCTTTTCCAAAATTGTGTCCGGCAGTTGCGCTCTCCCACCAAGATGGCTGCCACAGTGCAGTTTCGTTGTTATAGAAAGCAACTTTGATTCAGGTGAGCGATTACAGACTACTGGGAGCCTCTGGTTGTATTAGCACCTGTGTAGTAGTCTCAGTAATCTTGTGTCAAGGAACATTTTGATTAATTAGTCATGGGAAATAGTGATGAATAATTTGTAATGTACATAATAATTAATTCAAGGACTGGCTTGAGAACAAAACAAAACACCACTAGCAGATTTAACATTTATATTAATAAAAGAATATCACTTTTGAATTGATATTATTATCCCTGTATTTGCATACTGAAAAACTTCAGGGTAAACAATTATATGTATTCATGCAGTGTACTTGTATAGACATAAACATGGCTGAACTCAGAGAGTCTGGCGAAAGTATGCAGTTCCTGAAAGTTATAGAGCATGCTAACGCCAGACTAACAATAAAAGAGGCAACAGAACCACCAACCTTTGGCGGGTAACTGATACACTCGAGTACACATTTGTGTTATGCACAAAGCCGGGATTGAACTATTACCATAGAGGTTATTGACTGATGGTCAACAGTAGTCGTATTTAAACTAGCAACTTAGACTACTCGGCCACCTAGGCCCCCACTAGCCGTTTATATGCACAATTTCATTACAATCCTTGAACACAGCATAGCTTTATAGGAATTAGCTTGTACAGTATATAGGTGCATTTTTTTTTATTCAAATGCTTTTGAAAAAAAAAACAATGGTTTCAGGCATTTATTTCATATTCCAATAAGGTAAAAATAAGTTTCAAATGTACACACATAAAATAAAAATTCAACCAAATAATGTTTGCATAAATTATTGCATAAACAAGACTTGATTCTCAAAATCTGTGTCCCCAAAAAAGGTAAGTCCCCCAGACCAAAAAGTTGCAGATAATTGTTTCTTATGACAAAAATAGTCTAATCCTCACCAGCTTCACATTCTTTTTTTTTTAAATATGAAATTTTCTGCTCATCATAAGCTAGTTATTTCATTAAAAACAAGAATTAATTCTCAAAATCCGGCCATAATTTTCAAAGAAAACTAGAATTGTTTCAGAGGATTAAAGCCCATGTCTCCCATTCATAAAACTCTCAAGTAAAATATTTGACCTCAAGGTCAAAGGTCAAGGTCAAATTGTGATCATGATGGTACGCGAGACACTGTCTCATCATTATACAACCACATACCAAATATCATTAACCTATCTAAAAAGGCAAAAAGTTATTGCCCAGACACAAACACACTTCAAAAATATCAATTATTTGACCTTAAAGTCAAAGGTCAAACTGAGGTCACGATGGAACACGACACACCGTTTCATGATTATACACGGTACACCTACATACCAAATATCATTAATCTATCGTAAAAGACAAAAAGGTTATGACTCGGACACCATAACACTTAAAAAATATAAATTATTTGACCTAGATGTAAAAGGTCAAAGACAAAATGTGGTCATGTTGGTACATGACATACCCTCTCATGATTATATACCTACATACCAAATATCATTGACCTATCTGAAGAGACAAAAAAAGTTATGGCCCGACAGTAAATTCGCAAATCCATTCAGATTGAACAAAGAGTTAGCTCCCTTTTTTGTCTATTTTCTTGTATAATTTTACTTATATCTTTTTTATTTGGAATGTGACCCACTAATTTTTGAATTTTATCTTTTTAAGAAACATTTGAACCATTCAATGGAGAACATTCACCCAAATCTGCTCAACAGGTGTCGCTCGAGTACCAACGTTGGTTAGCGGAGCGTTTTATTATCGCTTAGACGTTTGTACCGGGCTATGTAAACTATTATTTCAAACACAATTTCTATCTAATTATCCAACGATAATTATTTTTTATTTGTATAACAATATTCCTCATGTTAACAACAAATGCATCATAAGTTGTAACCATCTTCTGACATGTTACTAAATTACTAAAGTGATCACGTCATTACGTTGAAATAAGACAAGGACAACGTTGCAATCGTATCAGGAAGTGAAACCTTAAGCTATGCAGATAATTGCTTTATTTTTTATTCAGTTTTTCGATTCATATAAAGGTCTAAGCGATGTCTAATCGTTTAATGTACTAACCAAACACCATCCAGCATCCAAACACACACACACACATACTTTTTCCTCATTTCTTTTTACTCGTTTACTATTTTCAGCTATATTATATGATAAAATTGTATTTTTCTTGTTTTCTTGTGCATTCTCAATATAATGTAATAATGATTGTAAATATAGGAGAAGATTCCATAAGTTGGTAAAACTTGTGTCTGATCCTCTTTGTATCATTGATCAAATAAAATACTTATAAGCTAAATCTGGGTCACGGGCACCTGTTACTAACTGTGAATGCGAATATAAAATAAAATTGATTACATTCTTATTTTTTTTTCTTATGTTCTCCATGTGCAAAAATCAATATTTTCGATAATTTTGTAATTAGTAAATACGCATAGCATACGTACAATAACTGTAGAATGAGGAAACTATAGTACACGTGTAAGTACGTTTTTAAACAAAGTTTGATATTTGTTCACATTCTTTGTATTTCCCTTTTTAAAAGATTTTCATGTTAGTTTCCTAGTTTTGTTGTATCTGATTTTCTACTTTCATGGTAAATAATCGTTTATTAATGGTTAGAATCAAATAATTTCGATCAATTTCACATACATTAATTATTCTTGGCGAATTTTATGTACTGTTCTATTCCGGATTCCATCCACAGTGGCTTGTCTTTAAGATATATAACTTTATTAATAAAAAAATATGCACCCCTATATCATTATTAAGATATATATATATTATAAAAAAAAAACAACTAAACGTGTTGGGACCTCGTCTTCATCTCATTGAAAATTAACTTGTTCTCGTCGGGAT
This sequence comes from Bathymodiolus septemdierum, assembly GCA_963383655.1. Classification (NCBI taxonomy): domain Eukaryota; kingdom Metazoa; phylum Mollusca; class Bivalvia; order Mytilida; family Modiolidae; genus Bathymodiolus; species Bathymodiolus septemdierum. The sequence continues at coordinate 1,462,138 of OY726527.1, forward strand.
ATAGCTGAAAAATTGCGTAAACAACAATTATTCACTGATCCCCAACATGATGTTAAAAACATATTCTGTCTCAAACATAAATATCTACATTTATTAATCTACTATTTAAGTGGTTATTTTCGAAGGGGTGTTACTTTTGCGTTTTTTAGTCATACTGATCGTGTGGGCTCTAATTTTGCGAAAATTGAAAAAAAGCAAAATTAAAATTTTTACGATTTCAGCTTTATCTTAAGCCATTCAAATAAAGGCATGAAACATTCTGAAAATTTTGATAAAAAAAAATCAAACGTGAATACCTGGGTCGTATTATAGATAATGTTTCATATTATCCCATTTTATTTTCATCAACAGTCATGTGTGGATTTTATTTTTCATCAACAGTCGCTTGACTATTATCAATTGGGAATAATACTAATGTGATTTCTATGTGATAAAGTTTGTCAGTGACTTGCGGCAGGTGGGTGGTTTTTTCAGGGAACTACGGTTTTCTCCACCACGGGCCGAATAAAAGAAGTGTACTGTTTCATTTCAACGGTAACACAAGCTATTTAACAACCTCTACACTAAATACAAAATATATTTGGGCGGTGTTGATTAAATTACATGATAGTGCTACATATGATGATAGAAGAAAATCATATGAATGGTTAAAGCACCAAGCATTAAAATGCAACTTATCTCTTTGAAGGTTTACTTTTTAAGGAATCAATCTTATCGGGACAAATCCGAGAATCAGAAGCAATAATTAAACTGATGAACTTTCTTTCATAACTTAGGTTCTTGAAATCCGGACACGTATTATACGAGTGATTGTTGCTGTTTAACGCCAATTCAGCAATTTTTCACCTATATCATGGCGAGAACAAGTTAATTTTCAATGAGATGATGATGAGGTCCGCTTTGTACTAGAACAACACGTTGAGTTGGATTTTTATAGTGCTAGATCACTAAAACAACAGTCCGCGGATAGACATGTCGCCCCACTCGGACACATTATCCTGATTCCGAGTCGACCAGTCTTTGTTCTTTCTCCTTAATGCTGCGTGCCTTACCAGAGAAGCAACCATTTAACTTTTAGGATGTTTTTTTCTGAAGAAAAAAATATATTAATTATGTGGTGAAATTTTAAAGAAACAAAATAAATTTACACGACGAAAGATGCAAAAATATCATTAATCCGGCCCTTCAGTTCTCAACGAGAAATCTATGATAAAAATTTGAAGGGAAATTACTGATTTTTTTTTATGTCCAAAAAATAAAAATCTGATTTTTGTTTCCTGTGAAAAAATATATCGCTGTGGAAGAAATGTTTTGTAGATCAGTGATTGTCCTTTTTCTTTTGGCCATTGTATTGCCTGCCCTTGCGCTTGGGGATCTTAAAACTCTTCTTGCATTGTTTTTGAAGCAAAAGCGAGTACGCAAATGTACATGGTTAGACCCTATACAGTGAAAAAAATACGTGTACAATTTTCAATCAGGTTCAATTTAGTCTGAAAACTTGTGTGCAATTTTATGTCATTAGACAATAATTCTTATATGATTTACATAATTAGAAATCCTATACTCTGATTGGGTATAAGCGCGTATAAAGGCCAGGTTTTGTCAGTTTATTTTTCGATAGACGATGCTCACCGGACTACTTTTCCGTAATGTAAACAAAATGGCGGCTTGGATTCCCGATAATAAAAAATAGATAAAAGAAACAATGTTTATTGTTAATAATCGACAATTATTGTTAGATATGAAATAAAAAAATAAATGCCAATGAAAAAAAAAAGCTTGTATTGTTGACATAAAAAATAAATCCGGAAAAAATACTTAAGACAACCATCTATCGAATTTGACTTTTGTAATATATCGTCATCCTGTGACGTTGTTTACAAGGGACGCTGATTGACACACGCTGGATACTGATTTATTTTACGATTTTGTGGGCATTTTACTTGTTTGAGTAACTAAATGCAAAATGCCATCAAATTGGAAAATATCAGTAACTTGATTACATCACCGTCTAGTTATCAATGTAGGAAAACAAGGTTAGTTCATTTTGTTATTCATGGCCGACACACATCAATGGAATGTATGTGTGCGTACTGGGGATCCCCAAAGGTAAATTTTCAAAACAAATGAAAAAAAAAGTTAGTTACAGAATTAAAAGAATTAAACGCATTTTTTCCGGAGTTTATTGATGTATAACCTGGACCAAGTCACTCATAAACTTACCCTTCGGACTTTTATTTGTTTGTGAGTGAATTGGTCCAGGTTATACATAAATAAACTCCGGAAAAAATCCTTCGGACTTTTATTTGCTTGTGAGTGAATTGGCCCAGGTTATACATAAATAAACTCCTGAAAAAATGCGTTTAATCCTATAACAAATGAAGTTAAAAAAAACTCGTGTGCAATTGTACGTCATTAGACACCAAATGAAGTTAAAAAAAACCACGTACATGCAATTTTACATTGCCATTGCAGACATTGGGCCCTATTGCCTATGGTTGTTACCGGTCACTGTGAAATAAACAGAAAAAAAGGTATTGGAAATATCAAAATAAAATCTATTATGTTCACTCTATAGGCTGTGCCTACCGTCATATTACGCAACGTTTCAGATCAAGGACACCACGCATGGTAATGATATTGCCATTTGATTACATTGGTTACAAGCGTTTATCGGAAAACAAACGTTTTCTTAACCACCGTTGATACAGCGACGCCACCTGGGGGGAAATGGCTGAATGTTCTCCATTACATAAAAATCTGAATATTCTATGGATTAGAAATTGATGTGTTCATCAGATAAATGCATCCAATAACGTTTTTTCCTTCATTGTCTATAAATGTTGCCCCAAAATGCCATTTTCCCTTCAATTTTCAAATTAAAATTTTGATCTTGGAAAGCCGGTGACCGGGTTGGTCTAAAAACAGGACGGAGAAAAACAGGACGGGCAAATTTTGATATATTTTTAGACACAACTTTTTTATTACTTGAGCTTTATTTTAACTTTAAATTGATTTGTAAAGTAGAAACAAATATCTAACGTTTGCTATAAAATTTATTTGGAAATATTGAAAGATGAATTCAAAATCTTGACAGGACGGACTTTTTCACGGAACAAAATGGCGAGAAAATTATCAGTGTTCTCGTCTTTGATGTCAAATTATTCTTTTAATGATCATTTCTGTCAGAAGATAATTATATATTTGGAAGGCTTGTACAATAAGCTTTATTTTGATATAAAGTTTATTTCGAAATACTGAAAGATGAATTCAAAATCTTGACAGGACGGACTTTTTCACGGAACTAGATGGCGAGAAAATTATCAGTGTTCTCGTCTTTGATGTCAAATTATTCTTTTAATGATAATTTCTGTCAAAAGATGATTATATATTTGGAAAGTGTGCAAAAACAGCTTTATTTTGATACATATATCTATTTTTTCTTAAAACCTATAAAGTATAAAAATCTTGACAGGACGGACTTTTACCGGCACCTCGAACGTGAGTCCAGAACAAAGAACAAGTGTCCAGATGATTCCAGAAGCACAAAATGATATTTAAATGGATGATTATGATTTCTATCAAATAAATTTATATGTTTTTAATAAATTGCATATATATTTTATAAATTACAGTGGCTTCAGTTTAAGGTTATTATTATTATATTCTCCTTTCTTTCCGTGCGACATGAACATGTCCGCGGCAGATTTCAGGAACTACTGGACAGAAATTCATGAAACTTGGTGGAGTAGTTGGTCCTAAAGTTTTCAGCTTTGTAGTAAAGGGGGTTAAAGTCATATTTTGAGGGGTTCAAATGGTGTGGGGTTACTATACAATCCTATGGGAAAGTTGACATTTCGTACATTAATGTTGATAACATTTAAATGGATAATGATAGAGACATAACATTTGACATAGTGATAGGTCACCATTAGAGGAGCAATTCTGCGTTGTCAAAATTTTCAAAATGGCCGTCACAATACCGCAAAAAAACAATATTAAACAAGATGTTGCACGCTACGTCATGCTAAGAATACCCCCACTCGTTCATTTGTAAGTCGCACGGTAAACAGGAAGTAGATGTGCGGTAAACCTGGAAAGGGGAACACGGTACAAGTCACCATGCCAAAGCCATATATCAAATATAAAATCATTTCTTCCAGTAGAAGCTGAGATATCTGTTACGAAAGTGTGAACGGACGGACAAACGGACGGACGGACAAGGTGATTGCAATAGAGTGGGGGTATAACATTTGCATGTAGGTAGATTATGTTGTTCTGAATTGATTCCCGATATCGCAAAATTTCTATCAGTCTCCATTTTCAAAATGGCCACCACAATACCGCAAAACATCAAGCTCAGGATTTGTCATAATGCAAAGTATTCATATAAACCTGTTGTAAGTGGCCGGTTTGGGAGACTTCCACAATCGTTAGATTATAATCATATCTTGTGTTCCGTGCAACGGAAATTGTTAAGTAGTTACGATTGTGTCGGACTATCGAACTGTCGGACCATCGAACTGTCGGACTAAAGAGCTGTCGGACCATAACTACGCACCCGTTTATTTAACTTAGGATGTTTTAATTGTATGATTTTAGTAATTACTAGTAATTAAAAGTGTCAGTGTGGCTTGTGTTTACTGCAATACCATGTGTTAGTAGAATCTGGGCTTGCACATGATTTATGGGGGTCGTCTATTTACTCCGACAGTCATTACTCCGACAGTTATTTCTCCGACACTCATAACTCCGACAGTCATTACTCCAACAGTCATTACTCCGACACTCATTAATACTCCGACCATGCATCCCGGACTGTATCATCATATCCTATCTAATCGCAACTCCAAACAACTATAGGATAATTGCACGGAGTGGATATTGAAAATATGATCACGAGTGCCGCAAAGCGCATCAGATTAAACGAGTGTGCGGAACTTGCTACGCGCACGAGTTTAATCTGAATGCGTTTCGGCACGAGTGATCATATATTCAATATTCACGACGTGCAATTGATTATTATATTCATTTCATTGACGAAAATAAAAGATATAGACGAAAATTTAGATGAACTATGTTTTCAGTGTTCCTGTGCGTCAATCTTTACTCAGCGACGTCGCTTAGAACATATGTTTTTGACCATACCTTTTACCATGTTTTACTATATTGCTCTGAAATATGGGAACTTTTTATTAGAAACTTTGGACACTTTTCCCTTGTTGAAGGATGCATACACACAGTCCAGAAAATTATATGAAAACCGGATATCCTGTTACCTGTTACCTATCTTGAATCTTCATCCACTGCCTGGATAACCGTTGTTGCCAACGTCGGAGTAATTATAAATATATACATGTATATATAATGTCATAAATCTCATATTTACACTATGATTACCTACTGCATGCTAAAAAAAAAAATTCTGAAATGAATTAAGTATTTAAATTAATTGAGAGGTAATAAATCTAGCAACATCGTACACTGGTAACACTTTTAGATAGCAACTAAGTGTATTTAAAAAAAATTAGTAGATCTCATATCAGCCAAATTGTCGATAAAATCTAATCAATGTTAATTACTTATCAATAACTGAATATATGAGATTTCTGACTACTATTGTATACTCGAGTTATTTCCCTTTGAGTATGAAATTCTATATTGTGTATTGTAAATATTAACTGCATCCACTGTTGATTGTTGCTGTTGCCCTGTGTATGGAGAGGATTTATATAGGCTATTGCCTGCTATCCAATCCATTTCATTTATTTATGAATAAATATGCTTAAAATGAAAAATATATATATATATATTTATATGCCTAATCTACATCTATCTGCTCTCTAACGGTGTCGATATCTTATTAATCCTCAGGTTTTCTAGATCCTATTATGATACCGTAGTTATTTTGTGTAATCGTTGCAGGTACAGTTTATAACATAAGCCTCTGGATGAGGTTTCTAAATAGCTCCTTTCCTTTAGTGGTCATAGTCAAATTTTGTACAGTCAATTAATAGCTGTAGCATATTTTGATCCTCCAGTAGGTCTGTGACATAAGGTGTCAAATTCTCATTTGTTTCCAGATATGAAAAACTTTATCCATGAATGGTTTTCTTACTTCCTGTAGGCTTGCACATTGCAGTATGAAATGCGCCGTGTTTTCAGTCTCTTTTTTGCACATAGAACAAAGGGAACTGACTTCACCTTTCCTTGCAAATCCTCTTGGTATGGTGCTTTACAACAAATTTTGAATAACATTCCTAGTTAAGCTATCCTGAATTTTGAGGGAAATATGACGGGAATCGAAGAAACAAACTAAGCAGAGAAAGCATTTTTATTAGATCTATATGAAATAATATTTTCTTTTGTAAAAAAAATATTTTGTTGGGTCGCGCTGAAAAGCTTTAAAAACAATAGCGCTGCAAACGAAAAAAACTTCCGATTCCTGGATAAAAACCATGTCCCTTTCAAGTTAAATGGGCAGACCCGTGCTGCATTTGGATTGCTAAAAGCGCCAGAATTGCAAAGACTATCGGTCACTGTCGAAGTATTAAGAGTCAGAGTAATGATTGTCGGAGTAATAAGTGTCGGAGTAATGACTGTCGTAGTATTGAGTGTCGGCGTAATGACTGTCGGAGTATTGAGTGTCGGAGTAATGATTGTCGGAGTATTGATTGTCGGAGTAATGACTGTCGGAGTATTGAGTGTCGGAGTAATGACTGTCGGAGTAATGATTGTCGGAGTAATGACTGTCGGAGTATTGAGTGTCGGAGTAATGACTGTCGAAGTATTGAGTGTCGAAGTAATGACTGTCGGAGTAATGACTGTCGGAGTATTGAGTGTCGGAGTAATGACTGTCGGAGTATTGAGTGTCGGAGTATTTAGTGTCGGATTAATGACTGTCGGAGTAAAGACTGTCGGAGTATTGAGTGTCGACGGAGTATTGAGTGTCGGAGTAATGACTGTCGGAGTATTGAGTGTCGGAATAATGACTGTCGGAGTATTGAGTGTCGGAGTAATGACTGTCGGAGTATTGAGTGTCGGAGTAATGACTGTCGGAGTATTGAGTGTCGGAGTAATGACTGTCGGAGTATTGAGTGTCGGAGTAATAACTGTCGGGAGTATTGAGTGTCGGAGTAATGACTGTCGGAGTATTGAGTGTCGGAGTAATGACTGTCGGAGTAATGATTGTCGGAGTAATAAGTGTCGGAGTAATGACTGTCGGAGTATTGAGTGTCGGAGTATTGAGTGTCGGAGTAATGACTGTCGGAGTATTGAGTGTCGGAGTAATGACTGTCGGAGTATTGAGTGTCGGAGTAATGACTCGGAGTATTGAGTGTCAGAGTAATGACTGTCGGAGTATTGAGTGTCGGAGTAATGACTGTCAGAATATTGAGTGTCGGAGTAATGACTGTCGGAGTATTGACTGTCAGAGTAATGACTGTCGGAGTAATGACTGTCGGAGTATTGAGTGTCGGAGTAATGTCTGTCGGAGTATTGAGTGTCGGAGTAATGACAGTCGGAGTATTGAGTGTCGGAGTAATGACTTTCGGAGTATTGAGTGTCGGAGTAATGACTCGGAGTATTGAGTGTCGGAGTAATGACTGTCGGAGTATTGAGTGTCGGAGTAATGACTGTCGGAGTATTGAGTGTCGGAGTAATTACTATCGGAGTATTGAGTGTCGGAGTAATGACTGTCGGAGTATTGAGTGTCGGAGTAATGACTGTCGGAGTATTGAGTGTCGGAGTAATGACTCGGAGTATTGAGTGTCGGAGTAATGACAGTCGGAGTATTGAGTGTCGGAGTAATGACTTTGGGAGTATTGAGTGTCGGAGTAATGACTCGGAGTATTGAGTGTCGGAGTAATGACTGTCGGAGTATTGAGTGTCGGAGTAATGACTGTCGGAGCATTGAGTGTCGGAGTAATGACTGTCGGTGTATTGAGTGTCGGAGTAATGACTGTCGGAGTATTGAGTGTCGGAGTAATGACTCGGAGTATTGAGTGTCGGAGTAATGACTGTCGGAGTATTGACTGTCGGAGTAATGACTCGGATTATTGACTGTCGGAGTATTGAGTGTCGGAGTAATGACTGTCGCAGAATTGAGTGTCGGAGTAATAACTGTCGGGAGTATTGAGTGTCGGAGTATTGAGTGTCGGAGTAATGACTGTCGGAGTATTGAGTGTCGGAGTATTGACTGTCGGAGTAATGATTGTCGGAGTAATACGTATCGGAGTAATGACTGTCGGAGTATTGAGTGTCGGAGTATTGAGTGTCGGAGTAATGACTGTCGGAGTATTGAGTGTCGGAGTAATGACTCGGAGTATTTAGTGTCGGAGTAATGACTGTCGGAGTATTGAGTGTCGGAGTAATGACTGTCAGAATATTGAGTGTCGGAGTAATGACTGCCGGAGTATTGAGTGTCGGAGTAATGACTGTCGGAGTATTGAGTGTCGGAGTAATGATTGTCGGAGTATTGAGTGTCGGAGTAATGACTGTCGGAGTAATGACTGTCGGAGTATTGAGTGTCGGAGTAATGACTGTCGGAGTATTGAGTGTCGGAGTAATGACTGTCGGAGTATTGAGTGTCGGAGTAATGACTCGGAGTATTGAGTGTCGGAGTAATGACAGTCGGAGTATTGAGTGTCGGAGTAATGACTTTGGGAGTATTGAGTGTCGGAGTAATGACTCGGAGTATTGAGTGTCGGAGTAATGACTGTCGGAGTATTGAGTGTCGGAGTAATGACTGTCGGAGCATTGAGTGTCGGAGTAATGACTGTCGGTGTATTGAGTGTCGGAGTAATGACTGTCGGAGTATTGAGTGTCGGAGTAATGACTCGGAGTATTGAGTGTCGGAGTAATGACTGTCGGAGTATTGAGTGTCGGAGTAATGACTTTCGGAGTATTGACTGTCGGAGTAATGACTCGGATTATTGACTGTCGGAGTATTGAGTGTCGGAGTAATGACTGTCGCAGAATTGAGTGTCGGAGTAATAACTGTCGGGAGTATTGAGTGTCGGAGTATTGAGTGTCGGAGTAATGACTGTCGGAGTATTGAGTGTCGGAGTATTGACTGTCGGAGTAATGATTGTCGGAGTAATACGTATCGGAGTAATGACTGTCGGAGTATTGAGTGTCAGAGTATTGAGTGTCGGAGTAATAACTGTCGGAGTATTGAGTGTCGGAGTAATGACTGTCGGAGTATTGAGTGTCGGAGTAATGACTGTCAGAATATTGAGTGTCGGAGTAATGACTGCCGAAGTATTGAGTGTCGGAGTAATGACTGTCGGAGTATTGAGTGTCGGAGTAATGATTGTCGGAGTATTGAGTGTCGGAGTAATGACTGTCGGAGGAATGACTGTCGGAGTATTGAGTGTCGGAGTAATGACTGTCGGAGTAATGCCTGTCGGAGTATTGAGTGTCGGATTAATGACTGTCGGAGTAATGACTGTCGGAGTATTGAGTGTCGGAGTAATGACTGTCGGAGTATTGAGTGTCGGAGTAATGACTGTCGGAGTATTGAGTGTCGGAGTAATGACTGTCGGAGTATTGAGTGTCGGAGTAATGACTGTCGAAGTAATGACTGTCGGAGTATTGAGTGTCGGAGTAATGACTGTCGGAGTATTGAGTGTCGGAGTAATGCCTGTCGGAGTATTGAGTGTCGGATTAATGACTGTCGGAGTATTGAGTTTCGGAGTAAAGACTGTCGAGTATTGAGTGTCGTCGGAGTATTGAGTGTCGGAGTAATGACTGTCGGAGTATTGAGTGTCGGAGTAATGACTGTCGGAGTATTGAGTGTCGGAGTAATGACTGTCGGAGTATTGAGTGTCGGAGTAATGACTGTCGGAGTATTGACTGTCGGAGTATTGAATGTCGGAGTAATGACTGTCGGAGTATTGAGTGTCGGAGTAATAACTGTCGGGAGTATTGAGTGTCAGAGTATTGAGTGTCGGAGTAATGACTGTCGGAGTAATGATTGTCGGAGTAATAAGTGTCGGAGTAATGACTGTCGGAGTATTGAGTGTCGGAGTATTGAGTGTCGGAGTAATGACTGTCGGAGTATTGAGTGTCGGAGTAATGACTGTCGGACTATTGAGTGTCGGAGTAATGACTCGGAGTATTGAGTGTCGGAGTAATGACTGCCGGAGTATTGAGTGTCAGAGTAATGACTGTCAGAATATTGAGTGTCGGAGTAATGACTGTCGGAGTATTGAGTGTCGGAGTAATGACTGTCGGAATATTGAGTGTCGGAGTAATGTCTGTCGGAGTATTGAGTGTCGGAGTAATGACTGTCGGAGTATTGAGTGTCGGAGTAATGACTGTCGGAGTATTGAGTGTCGGAGTAATGATTGTCGGAGTATTGAGTGTCGGAGTAATGACTGTCGGAGTAATGACTGTCGGAGTATTGAGTGTCGGAGTAATGACTGTCGGAGTAATGATTGTCGGAGTATTGAGTGTCGGAGTAATGACTGTCGGAGTAAAGCCTGTCGGAGTATTGAGTGTCGGATTAATGACTGTCGGAGTAATGACTGTCGGAGTATTGAGTGTCGGAGTAATGACTGTCGGAGTAATGATTGTCGGAGTATTGAGTGTCGGAGTAATGACTGTCGGAGTAATGATTGTCGGAGTATTGAGTGTCGGAGTAATGACTGTCGGAGTAAAGCCTGTCGGAGTATTGAGTGTCGGATTAATGACTGTCGGAGTAATGACTGTCGGAGTATTGAGTGTCGGAGTAATGACTGTCGGAGTATTGAGTGTCGGAGTAATGACTGTCGGAGTATTGAGTGTCGGAGTAATTACTGTCGGAGTATTGAGTGTCGGAGTAATGACTGTCGGAGTATTGAGTGTCGGAGTAATGACTGTCGGAGTAATGACTGTCGGAGTAATGACTGTCGGAGTATTGAGTGTCGGAGTAATGACTGTCGGAGTATTGAGTGTCGGAGTAATGACTGTCGGAGTATTGAGTGTCGGAGTAATGACTCGGAGTATTGACTGTCGGAGTAATGACTGCCGGAGTATTGAGTGTCGGAGTAATGACTGTCAGAATATTGAGTGTCGGAGTAATGACTGTCGGAGTATTGAGTGTCTGATTAATGACTGTCGGAGTAATGACTGTCGGAGTATTGAGTGTCGGAGTAATGACTGTCGGAGTATTGAGTGTCGGAGTAATGACTGTCGGAGTATTGAGTGTCGGAGTAATTACTGTCGGAGTATTGAGTGTCGGAGTAATGACTGTCGAAGTAATGACTGTCGGAGTATTGAGTGTCGGAGTAATGACTGTCGGAGTATTGAGTGTCGGAGTAATGCCTGTCGGAGTATTGAGTGTCGGATTAATGACTGTCGGAGTATTGAGTGTCGGAGTAAAGACTGTCGGAGTATTGAGTGTCGTCGGAGTATTGAGTGTCGGAGTAATGACTGTCGGAGTATTGAGTGTCGGAGTAATGACTATCGGAGTATTGAGTGTCGGAGTAATGACTGTCGGAGTAATGATTGTCGGAGTAATAAGTGTCGGAGTAATGACTGTCGGAGTATTGAGTGTCGGAGTATTGAGTGTCGGAGTAATGACTGTCGGAGTATTGAGTGTCGGAGTAATGACTGTCGGAGTATTGAGTGTCGGAGTAATGACTCGGAGTATTGAGTGTCGGAGTAATGACTGCCGGAGTATTGAGTGTCGGAGTAATGACTGTCAGAATATTGAGTGTCGGAGTAATGACTGTCGGAGTATTGAGTGTCGGAGTAATGACTGTCGGAATATTGAGTTTCGGAGTAATGTTTGTCGGAGTATTGAGTGTCGGAGTATTGAGTGTCGGAGTAATGACTGTCGGATTATTGAGTGTCGGAGTAATGACAGTCAGAGTATTGAGTGTCGGAGTAATGACTGTCGGAGTATTGAGTGTCGGAGTAATGACTGTCGGAGTATTGAGTGTCGGATTAATGACTCGGAGTATTGAGTGTCATAGTAAAGACTGTCGGAGTATTGAGTGTCGTTGGAGTGTTGAGTGTCGGAGTAATGACTGTCGGAGTATTGAGTGTCGGAGTAATGACTGTCGGAGTATTGAGTGTCGGAGTAATGACTGTCGGAGTATTGAGTGTCGGAGTAATGACTGTCGGAGTATTGAGTGTCGGAGTAATGACTGTCGGAGTATTGAATGTCGGAGTAATGACTGTCGGAGTATTGAGTGTCGGAGTAATAACTGTCGGGAGTATTGAGTGTCGGAGTATTGAGTGTCGGAGTAATGATTGTCGGAGTAATAAGTGTCGGAGTAATGACTGTCGGAGTATTCAGTGTCGGAGTATTGAGTGTCGGAGTAATGACTGTCGGAGTATTGAGTGTCGGAGTAATGACTGTCGGAGTAATGACTGTCGGAGTATTGAGTGTCGGAGTAATGACTCGGAGTATTAAGTGTCGGAGTAATGACTGCCGGAGTATTGAGTGTCGGAGTAATGACTTTCAGAATATTGAGTGTCGGAGTAATGACTGTCGGAGTATTGACTGTCGGAGTAATGACTGTCGGAGTATTGAGTGTCGGAGTAATGTCTGTCGGAGTATTGAGTGTCGGAGTATTGAGTGTCGGAGTAATGATTGTCGGATTATTGAGTGTCGGAGTAATGACTGTCGGAGTATTGAGTGTCGGAGTAATTACTGTCGGAGTATTGAGTGTCGGAGTAATTACTGTCGGAGTAATGACTGTCGGAGCAATAAGTGTCGGAGTAATGACTGTCGGAGTATTGAGTGTCGGAGTAATGACTGTCGGAGTATTGAGTGTCGGAGTAATGAGTGTCGGAGTAATGACTGTCGGAGTATTGGGTGTCGGAGTAATGACTGTCGGAGTATTGAGTGTCGGAGTAATAACATTATCCCGATTTATGTTTCCATGTGTTGCATGTCTTAATTCCCTTTGTCCATTCACACCCAACCATATGTTGTATGCCATCAGTCTCCCCGCAGTCAGAATTTGTTTCAATTATAAAATTTGTTGATTCAACTTTAGATTTCTTTGACATGTAACATTTTGGAAATGGTGTGAATTGATTCTTTTCTAAGCACGATATTAGATCAAACACAAGAACACTGATAATTTTCTCGCCATTTTGTTCTGTGAAAAAGTTCGTCCTGTCAAGATTTTGAATTCATCTTTCAATATTTCCAAATAAATTTAGATATTTGTTTCTACTTTATAAATCAATTTAAATAAAAAAAAAAGCTCAAGTAATAAAAAAGTTATGTCTAAAAATATATCAAAATTTGCCCGTCCTGTTTTTCTCCGTCCTGTTTTTAGACCAACCCCCGGTGACCCTCATTTTTTATCTTTTTTATTTGGAAGGGCATATTACAAGGAAGTTTACTTTTACAAATTAAAAAAAAATCAATGGATAAAAAAATAGACACCCCCATCTACCTTAAGGCATGGCGTACGTGACCAAAATCACTTTTGCACACGTCTGAGACGTGACGTCTCGCAATTATCGATTAACGCTTCCTTTTTCAAATTTCCATTAACCAGAACTTGGCAGAAAGCAGACGTGAAATTTGAATTGGTAAAGTTTTGTTAAATTTTCTTCATTTTATATGCAATTAACGACATTTTGCTGAAAACAGTTAAGAATAACATTGTTGAGTGTTTGTGCAATGCATTTTATACAAATTTATCTCTGGAACACAACAATACAATACAATACAGATATTTTATTTCCAATTAAGGAGCCCTTTCGGGCAGAACAATTAACAAAGAATTTAATACAATGATTATGGATTGATTACATTGATTAGAAGATGACAACATTTTATGAAACAAGACATCATTTGACTTGTGTAGTCCTATCACATACCCGTAGTACCTCGGGTGGCGATATTTACTGTTTGCTTTCTATTTGCTGCCTCCACATGAAATAAAAAAAATTAAAATCCCCATGCAAACGTCCACGTGGATCACAGGGACTTGCTCCCGGCCTTTCGTTACCAATAATTTTAACCCTACTATCAATGATTGTTGATAACGAAAAGGCCGGGAGCAAGTACACACATATAATCTTGATAATTAATGTAATGATATGTACTTACTCTGTAACCTTTGTAACATTTATTAGTTTAGAGAATAAAGTTATATACACGAACAGTTATCTGTCGAAAGTTTCGGAAATGTCAAAAAAATCCCTATATAATCGACCAAAACCATATTTTTTCAAAAAATTATTGTGAGGTCATTTCTGGATAAATTTTAACAAATTTTACACCTAGACATTCGGAATTGTCTATATTTTGTTTGTTTATTTGCTCATTATGTTTATATGAGTGGTTTTTATTTGTACATAAATTCCCCTGATTTTTAATTTTTAGGATTTATTTTTAGTTGAAATATATAGGAAAATCAAAGTCAATTTTTATTTGTCATGTTTAAATTATGTACAAATAAAAATCACTCATAACTACATAATGAGTAAATAAACAATCAAAATATTGACAATTCCGAATGTTTTGGTGTAACATTTGTTAAAATCTATCCAGAAATGACTTCATAATAATTTTTTGAAAATATATGGTTTTGGTTGATTATATAGGGATTATTTTTACATTTCCGAATACTTTTGACAGATGACTGTGTTATTTGTATATATCGTGTAAAAAGCAATATTGACTTTCCCCTACAAGTAATTTATTTGTGCTTTACATCAAAGTATTAAGAAATGTTTATAATGTCATTAATGAAGTGTAGAGGACGACCATTTAAAGAGGCATTAGCTACGATTTTGACCAAAAAAATTATATGTTTTGGAAATTGGTAAATAGTTTTAAAATGATGAAATAAAGGTAAATATTTCACATTAAACAACTTATCGTACCACTTTTCGCCTTTTGAGAACGAAAATTACCATCGATTGGTTATTTCCTTGCAAGCAAATAATTTGACCTCGCTTTCTCCGTTTGCAACTGACCTTACTAGTGACAGGTAAAAACGAATAATTTGTATTTTGTCGCTTATTAACTGCATGGTTCTTTGTCCGTAATTAACGCCGACTAAAAGCAGATTCACAGAAAATAAGAAATAAGTGCATTGTTGTATTGATTTAATGACGATTCGGCAAACTCCGGTTAAACAATGTCGATAATTAATAAGATGGCGTCCATTTCTTGATCGATCTCAAAAACACGAGCCGTTGCACCTTTTTTCCCCGATGCGCGTACATTTCATAACATTTATAAGTTACAGAAACACGTTATATTAAGCCATCAATCATATCTGATAGTTTTTATGGGTAACACAAATTTACGATTTTGGCAGATAATGCCCCTTTAATATTTAGGGGATGTCTGTCTTTTTTTCCCAAACCAGAAATATTTTTGACACGAAACAAGAATTTATTTTTTTTAAATGTTATTTTTATTCAAATTTTAAAGAAAATTTGCATCTTTTAAGTCACTCTATTTTTTCTATTAAATTCGAGGGTTTTTTTACCAACAAAAATATAAGAGAGGTAAGAGACAAGAATAAAGAGTCATCAATTTATACACAAAATTCCAGAGCTGTGGACATTTGTTTGATCCTTTTGTACTTAACAAAATGTGGTTACTGTTCAAAGAAGAGTTTGAAGATACCAAAGGGGTAATCAGAATCCGTATATCGAAGAAACAGACAACACAATGGCCAAAAGAAAACGGACAAACAACGATCTATAAACATACACATAAACGTGCAAATAAAATATATGTATTGCACATTTTCATTAGCTTCAACCCCAGACTACACACCAAACCGCAATCCCAAGCAATGCAAGTTTGAACCCATTTGAGACCCCGAAGCCCATTACACATCTCGCTAGATTTGCTTAGTGCTCTGCATTTAAATCATGGGCATAGTAGGGCATTCCCAGCACTTTGGTAAGTGGGTGAGGAAAAAGGGGGAGGGACTACTTCATTTGTTATGGCAGAAATTTAATTATCAACTGTATTTTCAGCATGAAAGCAAAAACAAAATGTTAAGTTGCCAGCCTCTGTGTTTGTTTGTTTTTATTTATTTACGTGTTTTTTTTACAAGTTTTCACCCCTGTGTCAACTCCAATTGACCCCCCCCCCCCCCCCCCCCCCCCCCCCCCCCCACTCCACACACACACACACACCTTCCGATTCATTTCTAAAGCTTGGTCTTCGCATCTGTAACCCTTTTCTACTCCACTGCATATTCATAATGCACAGAAAACATCGGATTGGACGAATAGCAGTCGAGCTATTAGAGATTTAAAAAGTCGATATTTCAAGATTATGTAATGTTGATTTTTTTTTTTTTTCATTACAAATGTTAAGATTTTTTTTTATAAATAATCAATGTCATAATATTTCTACTTGTAGATCCATCATGGAAACAATTTGTGGTCCATGTTCAGAAAAAAACAAAAGGCTTGTTGCTGAAAAATATTGTTCGGACTGTGAAGAAAAGCTATGCACAGAATGCGCTGAAGGGCATCTGCGGTGGAAAGCATTTAGATCTCATCATGTAATTGATTTGTCGTCGGTGGGATCAAGAATACCACCATCTTCTAAGATAAACTGTGAAATACACACAGACGTCCAGGTTGATTATTTCTGTAGTCAACATGATGTTGTATGCTGTAGAGCTTGTCTCTCGGAGAGTCATAGGTCTTGTGAGTCTGTTTTACCTTTAGACTCTGCTTCAAAGGACGTCAAAAAATCATCTTTACTTTCCGATACGTTAGAAGAACAAGATTATATGACTGAAACATTGTCGAAAATGTCAGAGAATCGAGACAAGAATAGAAAATTACTGAAACAGAAGAAGTCATTGATAATAAAACAAATCAGTGCAGCTAAATCAAAAGTTCTAAAATATCTAGATGAGACAGAAGAGAGATTAATAACAGAAGTAGAGTCTGTACAGGAAAAAAATGAGGAGAAAATAAAGAAAGAAAAACATAACATTTGTCATTTAACATCGATTTTAAAAGACAATAAACAAGAACTAGAATTCGTAAAAGACCATGGCTCTAATAATCAGCTATTTTTAACTTTACGAAAACAAATAACAATCATCCAGAAAACAGACAAGAAGATTCGTGACATGTCGTCTGCTATTAATGAAATTGACATGGAGTTTAAAGAAATTAAGAATGTCAACATTGAAACAATCGGATCATTGTCACAAATTACCCGACCTTGTCCTATTAAATATAAATCAATGAAAGCACAACATCAACAGGTAGAAGTCGATAGAAGTCAAACACTGACCGAATTCATCACAGAATGTCAAGTTAAATTGAAACGTGGCTTATATTACAATTTAACAGACATAGCTGTCACTTCTGACAACAAATTACTACTTTGTAATTATTCATCTCATCAGAAGGTATATATATACAAGGATTACAAAACCTATGAAGATGAAATATCGTTGACCAGTCCACCTGAGTGTATTACTGTAGTACCATGTACAGATAAAGCAGTAGTTACTCTTCCAGAGGAGGAATCCATACAATTTATCAACACTACTAACAATACAAAGGACAACAAGATAAAGATAGGAGAATTGTGTGCAGGTGTCACTGCTGTAAAGGACAAAATTTACATCGGTGGATATGATAAAGTTATAATATTAAATACAGATGGATCTCGTGTAAGAGAGATAACAACTGATGGTGGTTATAATTACAACTTATTGTATAATGAAAGGAATGATCAGTTGTTGTTAAGACAGATGGGGAGATTGTGTTGTATCAATTTAGATGGCCACGTTATATATAGATACGACATATCAGGATACCAAGGACTGGCTGTGGATCAACAAGGTCATGTATACATAAGTGGACTTACTTCACACGACATACACAGGTTGTCACCAGATGGAACATTCCGTGATATAGTATTAAGTAAACATGATGGTGTTGTCTTACCATGGGGTATAACATTTAACAATGACTTTACAAAACTGTTCATTATAAATGAAGAAGGTGAGTCTGTATTAGTTTATAGTTGTAAATGAAGGATTTTATATTTTGTTGATGAAGAATTTTTATATTTTGTAAATGAAGGATTTTTATATTTTGAGGACATGAATGATATTGACAAGTCACATTTTTTTATTTCCAATTAAGGAGCCCTTTTGGGAAGAACAATTGACAAAGAATTTAATACAATGATTATGGATTGATTACATTGATTGGAAGATGACAACATTTTATGAAACAAGCAAATCAAAATTTAATCATACAAACCACGTGATATAACATTTAACAATGACTTACAAAACTGTTAATTATAAGTAGAAATAAAACTGTAGATTCTATTAGTTTATATTTTGTAAATAAAGTATTTTTTGTTTATTTTGTGGACAAGATGGTATTGACAAGTCACAAACCACCTGATATAATATTTAACAATAACTTACAAAACTGTTAATTATAAGTAGAAATAATTCTATATTAATTAGTTGATAGCTTTAAATGAAGATTGTTTTTTACTTGTTTTTAACAATATGTTTCCTCATGTGTATGTACTGTAGATAAAAGTAGTAAAATATAGATCTAATTAATTTTACTGGATAATTTTAATTTGATTTGTGTTAATTATTGAAGTATAAAGGATGCTAATTAATGGATTATTGCTAACATTGTACATTTTGATGTGAAGCTAGGAACTTTTGCTCATTTACATTGAAATACCTGTACCAAACCACCAAAATACTAGTAGTTGATTTGGGAATTGTTCCCATAGTGTGGTTGGTTGGTTTTTTTTTTTTTACATTTTATTGCAACATTTGGATCATTTACAACAGTTGGACAATTTAGAACATTCCGCTCATTTATATGGACAATTAACAACGTTGGATTATTTACAACATTTGAATTATTTAGATTAACAATAGTGTGATCATTTACAACATTTGAACTATTAACAATAGTGTGATCATTTACAACATTTGGACAATTTACAGCATTTGAACTATTAACAATAGTGTGATCATTTACAACATTTGAACTATTAACAATATTGTGATCATTTAAAACATTTGGATCATTCACAATATTTGAACAATTTACAACATTTGGATCATTACAATATTTGGACAATGTATAACATGTTTTTTATAGAATATTGCATGCATACAATTTATATATAAAGTATAACCTGTACAATGTGTCTATTTATAGCCTATCAAATACACATTTATTATAAGTCCAATACATATGGCAATCGGAAACACACACATTTTTTTTGGACCTAATATTAAATAAAAATAAAAATCTAGATAATATATATTAAAAGTTTATGGTATTTAATGCCACTTTCAACAATATTTTAATTATATCGTGGCGATCAGTTTTATTGCTGACAAGAGTACACAGAGAAAACAACAGACCTGTCGCAAGTCACTGACAAACTTTATCAAGTAATGTTGTATCGAGTACACCTCGACATAAATTACTTGTGTTCCATATAATGTTCATCCTTAACAGCTTAACCTCATATTTTGCCTTATTACTGAGATCACTATGATAGTTTGATATTAAATCAGTGCCTATCACCACTAAAGTTATGTGTTCGATTCCCGCTTATGGTGAGGTGTACTCTATGCATCTTTATCATGTTTATGTTATCAAGTTTTAGAGATTTATTGCAGGTCGGTGGTTTTATCGATATTCCGGTTTCCTTCACCATATTGAACCACCATCTCATAGGTAACATATTGCTACAAGTGATGTTAAGCACTAATTAATCTAGCGATCTTAAATTAATAATGATCTTATGTGTATAAATTGTTAATGGTGGTTGTTAGTTAAACCTGATCATTCAGAAACAACACGCACACAATTTTTACAATTTGTACACACATAGAGAAAAACAGCAATTTTCTTAATCACCTGGCATCTGTTGTCCGTTTGTCATTATCGTCAACACTTTATCTAACCTAATTATAAAGAATCATGGAAGTTGTCGCTCACATTAACCTCTCTTTGTCATTGATGGCCTTTTCAAATTTTAATGTTCTAATCAAAATCGCTCACACAGAATGAACCACACTATATTTACATTCTCACTTTTCAAATGTCTGGATTGATGTGAATCAACACTGAAATAAGATCCTGATTGGCTCCCATGTCAAATATAAACTTTAGTACATTGTAAGAATATTTCTTCTTGCATCAAGGTTTTATCTCGCCTTGCCAATGGAAATGTCAGCTGTTGCCATAACTTGGCATCATCGTCCGTTTACTTTTCACATTTTAATGTTCTCTAAAACCGCTTGTCCAAATGAACAGAAACTTAGTAGCTATAGGAATCATCTATGGGTGGTCTTCTATTGAAATTGCTCAATTTGTCTTGATCAGTTAAAAAACATGGCCACCACAGACAGTTCTTGTTTCTGATTGGATAATTTCTTAAAATTCTTCTCCTCTGAAACTCAGTTGCCAAATGAACAAAAAATTGGTAGGAAGCACCTATGGAAAGTTTAAAGGATATTTCTTTATTTTTTCAAACCAAAGATTAATTTATTGGTATTTTCAGGTTCTCATCATTTATATCTATGTACAAAACATTAAGTAGTGAGAGCAAAGTTTTGTATAATGGTTAGCATGCTCGACTCACTTGCAGTTTATCGTGAATTCGAGCCCCAGTCTGGTCAAACCAAATACAATAAAAGTGATGTGCATTGCTTCTCTGCTAAGTACGTAGCATTCAGAAGAAAGAGCAAAGACTCGTTGACGTGGAATCAGAATAATTTGTCCAAGTAGAGCAACAGGTCTACCCGTGGACAGTTGCTTCAGTGAGCTAGCACTATACAGATCCAATTAAGCGAGTTGATCTAGTCCAAAGCATGCATCATCATTATTTTATACAATGCAACCTGTTCTCACCATGGCTGAAAAAATTTTCATTTGACATTAAACAACAATCACTCGCTCACTCACTCAAGGAGTAAAGGGAAAGACATTTCGGCTCAAGAGATCCAAAAAAATTGTCTAATTGTAGGGAAGTATTTACTGCTTTTAAAGTGATCTTTCGCTAAAAATAAATCCAACACAGGGGTTGGTTTATAATAGGGTTAGGGTTAAGATTATGGTGCTAACGTTGTTGTAAGTTTTATTGGTGGAGTAACCGGAGAAGACCACCGACCTGCCGCAAGTATCTGCCCAACTTTATCACATAATGTAGTATCGAGTACACTCCACATGAGTCGGATTCGAGCTCACAACATTAGTGGTGATATGCATCGATTGCATAGGTAATTGTTAATTTATATAGCTAACTACCATACAACACGACACCGAGGACCCCTTGGTTTATAATAGAAAAGGTTGAAGATCCCAAATTTTAAAGTGAATATTATAGAAGTTGTAAATCAATGAAGAACAGACAATACTAATGGTCTAAAAAACAAGAGCCCACTACTTGATTCCTTCCTTGTTGCTTAAAAGTGGAATACGGAATATAGAAATATATAAATCAGATAAGAAAAATATATGTCAAAATAGTGAAAAAAGTATTCTGAATGTAATCGTGAAGGGTCAAAATCAATGTAATTGATAAATTACGATTACTTATATTCTAAAACTAAAAGCTCACCTGAGCCAGTATTGCTGACCTGATCTTTCATAATGTTCAATCAAGTCTAGATTTCCTATCCATGGTATTTTGAACCCCCTACCCATGGTATATTGAACCCCTAACCTAAGATATTTTGACCTCCTTATCCATGGTATTTTGACCTCCCTACCCATGGTATTTTAACCCCCCTATCCATGGTATATTGAACCCCCTCCATCTACCCATTGTATTTTGACCCCCTATCTATGGTATTTTGACCCCCCTACCCATGGTATTTCGAGGGGGTCAATTTGCCATGAGGGGGTTCAAAATACAATGACGGAATATCGGCCCCGAGGTCAATATATCATGAAAATTGACCCCAGGGTCAAAATACCATATGACACCGGTCCTCCAACCCAAGACCAGTAAATCTTTGTTCCGACCAATACATTTTTTAGTTATTTAGAACTACAAAATGTACACAAGAATAAATTCAAGAATTTGATTCAGACCAGTAAATTAAAATTTATCTTGATAAGCCTGTATTTAGAGGTCACCTTTAAAGTGGCGTTATAAGACAGGTGACCCTTTGAAACAAGTAAAGTCAAACCTGTATTTAGAAATCACATTTAAAGGTTTGGTTGGTTTATGGTGTTTAACGCCACTTTAAGCAATATTTCAATTATATCGTCGTGGTCAGTTTTATTGATGGAGGAAACTGGAGTACCCAAAGAAAACCACTGACCTGTCGCAAGTCACTGACAACCTTTATCACATACACAATGTAATGCTGTATCGAGTATACCTCGCCATGAACGGGGATCAAACTCACAACTTTAGTTGTGATAGGCACTGATTGCACAGGTAGTTGAAAATCCAATTATCATACGATCACTACCACGACGGCCCCTTTGTCTTATCTAGATAAACCTGTATTTAGAGATCACCTTTAAAGTGGCCTTATAAGACAGGTGAACTTGTGAAACAAGTATAGTCAAACCTGTATTTAGAGG
This sequence comes from Bathymodiolus septemdierum, assembly GCA_963383655.1. Classification (NCBI taxonomy): domain Eukaryota; kingdom Metazoa; phylum Mollusca; class Bivalvia; order Mytilida; family Modiolidae; genus Bathymodiolus; species Bathymodiolus septemdierum. Next base: position 1,484,689 of record OY726527.1, read on the forward strand.
TCACTTAAAGTGGACTGATAAGACAGGTGACTTTTTGAAACAAGTATAGTCAAACCTGTATTTAGAGGTCACTTTTAAAGTGGACTGATAAGACAGGTGACTTTTTGAAACAAGTATACTCAAACCTGTATTTAGAGGTCACTTTTAACGTGGCCTGATAAGACAGGTGACTTTTTGAAACAAGTATAGTCAAACCTGTATTTAGAGGTCACTTTTAACGTGACCTAATAAGACAGGTGACTTTTTGAAACAAGCATAGTCAAACCTGTATTTAGAGATCACTTTTAAAGTGGACTGATAAGTTAGGTGACTTTTTGAAACAAGTATAGTCGAACCTGTATTTAGAGGTCACTTTTAACGTGGCCTGATAAGACAGGTGACTTTTTGAAACAAGTATAGTAAAACCTGTATTTAGAGGTCACTTAAAGTGGACTGATAAGACAGGTGACTTTTTTAAACAAGTATAGTCAAACCTGTATTTAGAGGTCACTTCAAGTGGCCTGATAAGACAGGTGACTTTGAAACAAGTATAGTTAAATCTGTATTTAGAGATCAGTTTTAAAGTGGACTGATAAGACAGGTGACTTTTTGAAACAAGTATAGTCAAACCTGTATTTAGAGGTCACTTCAAGTGGCCTGATAAGACAGGTGACTTTGAAACAAGTATAGTTAAATCTGTATTTAGAGATCAGTTTTAAAGTGGACTGATAAGACAGGTGACTTTGAAACAAGTATAGTTAAATCTGTATTTAGAGATCACTTTTAACGTGGCCTAATAAGACAGGTGACTTTTGAAACAAGTATAGTCAAACCTGTATTTAGAGGTCACTTTTAAAGTGGCCTGATAAGACAGGTGACTTTTTGAAACAAGTATAGTCAAACCTGTATTTAGAGGTCACTTTTAAAGTGGCCTGATAAGACAGGTGACTTTTTGAAACAAGTAGTCAAACCTGTATTTAGAGGTCACTTTTAAAGTGGCCTGATAAGACAGGTGACTTTGAAACAAGTATAGTCGAACCTGTATTTAGAGGTCACTTTTAACGTGGCCTGATAAGACAGGTGACTTTTTGAAACAAGTATAGTCAAACCTGTATTTAGAGGTCACTTTCAAAGTGGACTGATAAGACAGGTGACTTTTTGAAACGAGTATAGTCAAACCTGTATTTAGAGGTCACTTCAAGTGGCCTGATAAGACAGGTGACTTTGAAAACAAGCATAGTTAAATCTGTATTTAGAGATCAGTTTTAAAGTGGACTGATAAGACAGGTGACTTTTTGAAACAAGTATAGTCAAACCTGTTTTTAGAGGTCACTTTTAAAGTGGCCTGATAAGACAGGTGACTTTTTGAAACAAATATAGTCAAACCTATATTTAGAGGTCACTTTTAAAGTGGCCTGATAAGACAGGTGACTTTGAAACAAGTATAGTCAAACCTGTATTTAGAGGTCACTGGAATAGGCTGAAAGTTAGTTGGAGGTATGAACTGTAGTGTATATTCCGGAATATCCCTTAATATTTGACAAATACCCAATTTGAACAAATTTCATTTAAAAGACATCTCTGAAAATACTGGTAAAAAATAAAACAAAGTTGGCAGAGACGATCCTTGGGAGATCCCCTTTGCAAATTGTATCCGGTATGGACTACAAAGGTTAAAGATGGGTGCTACTACTAAAAAGGAAATTTCATAAAATAGTCACAAATTGTACCCTTTTCACTAGAATGGCGATGATCATGAGTTAATTAACATATATTCCGGGGTTTTCCATAAAATTTGTAATTTTGAGGAATATACAAAATAGGTCAAATTTGAACAATAATAATTATTTAAGAATTTGCTTCTGAAACCACTGAGCCAGATAAAATCAAATATGACAGCATTGGTACTTTGATTGCCCCATGCCAAATCAAACATGGCAGCTGAAATTGGACTCTAGACAAACTAACAAACTCTGGACAGTTTTTTGTATCCACTCCGTTTGTGATTCTCCGCTGAAGAGTGAAACGCCCTTGCCGTTCCGGCTCAGATCTGCATATATACGTATATTCTCCACTAGTATCAAGGGGAGGATCGTATTCGGAGCCGATACGAAAACTGTCCGAAGTTTGCTGGGGAGTATTATAAGGAAGGCAATGGAATTTGTGCAACTGATTAATCATTGTAACAATAATAACAACTTTAGATTTTTAGAGGAGTTTATTTTCCTACCAAGTTAGGGTTGCTAGAGGTTCTTCTGTAATAATAAAGAGGGGAGTTCGCTCCCTCAGATAACGTATAATAGCCGTTACCATGCACCTCCCAACAAACAGATTCTCCCTGGCGCTCGCCGCGGTACGGTAATCTCTGAGGATGGTCCCTCATGTGGGCGTAATAATTTTTATCTGGGATGTACCAGTAATATACATGCCCATATGTCTTTATAAGAATCTGGAATGAAACATACGTTACCATATAAGAATGAAACATACGTTACTCTATTATTCGTTTATTATACTAAATTTTAAATTTGAACCATATAAACAAAAAATTGGTTACCCTTGCGGAGCACCTGCGTTCATCTCCGATTTTTAGTGGAGTTCGTGTACCTCGATCTTAAGTTTTATGTGTATGTTTTGTAGATCGTTGTTTGTCCTTTTGTCCTTTTTCTTTTTGCCATAGTGTTTCCTGAGATTTATGGATTCTGATTACCCCTTTGGTATTTTCAAACTCTTCTTATGATATCATACTTTCTATAAGCATTTGCAAAGAGATGATGTTTGTGTTACTGGGTACTGGTCAAGGGTCACAGGGTTCAAACCCAGAGCTGATCAATGCGTCCCCAGGTGGTGGATAGGGAAAGCCCTTTCGATGAGGGGAGGGGGGGGGGTCACGTTATAGTACGGAAAGCATGACAGTCGACCATAGTGGGTAACGTGTTTTAAGAGTGCCACGTTCCCTGCATGCTAATAACCTATCATGCTAATGACCTTCACCTCTTTTTGTAGATTTCTAATAGGGGTAGGTGCATTGTAGCAACTACTAAAAACTAAATTGTTTTCGTCCATATCCAACTCATATTATAATTCATGATTTATCAGTGGCAGTCAAAATCATTGACCAGGTTGACACATTCCTTCTTTCATTTTTCTATATAGATTTAATATATTATTCAACTTCTTGTCATGAATATAACCGAAATACGACTTATTGGACGCTAAGCAATAATCAAACTAAAATACGGCTCGTTGGAGGTTAACCAGCAACTCAATCAACCACTCAACTGTTTATCAGATTTTCTTAGTATAAATAACAAGGATAGCCTTCTAACATGTATGTTATCAGATTGGTCAAGTTTTAGTCAAATTAATGTATTAATGTTTCTTGTTTCTAAATAATGTTTGTTTTCTCTCATTAGGGAACCCCGATTTATCCCATGCATATTTTAACTTAATTTTATGTGTTCTATAATCATGGTCACAACAATGCATTGAAAAGAAATGGCACATAACGGGCGTCACGATTGGAGCAGGAGCACCTAAGTTCATCTCCGGCATTAGTGGGGTTCATGTTGCTCAATTTTTAGTTTTCTGTTTAATATATTGTCGATCAGTTTCTGTCCCTTTGTCCTTTTTATCCCCCTACGATAGCGGTGAGGGGATATAGTAATACCGGCCGTCTGTCCGTCCGTCACACTTTCTCGTTTACGCTATAACTTTAGTAAACATGGATAGATTTGAATATTTTTTTGCATATGGTCTGTAATTATCATTATCTTGAATATGTTCTTACATAGAAATATTTGAAGCAAGGCTTTTGGGGAAAATCTTAGTTTTTGGCTGAAAAATCACCAATTTTGAGAATTGTGTCTTGTTTACGCGATAACTTCAGTAAACATGGATAGATTTTAATAATTTTTTGCATGTGGCTTGTAATTATCATTATCCTGGATGGGTCCTTACATGGAAATATTTGAAGCAAGGGTTTGGGGGAAAATCTATATTTACATCAGAGGTTTACACAGTGTCCAAAGTGGAGTACTTCCTGTATATTATTTAGATCATGCTGCAATATACTCCATCCTTCGATAAAGTATGCTATACATTAAGACTGCAGGGCTGCTTTCCATAAATATATAAAGCTAAATATTATGCAAGTGCGGGGGGATACGTCGCGCATGTATGCGCTAGGCAGTACATTTATTCTTTTGGCCATTGTATTTTCTGTCCTATTTACGGCTTCTGATTACTCTCTTGATATCTTAGATTTACGGTTTCTGATTATCCCTGTGGTATCTTAGAGCTACGGCTTCTGATTACTCTCTTGGTATCTTAGATTTACGGCTTATGATTACTCTCTTGGTATCTTAGATTTACGGCTTCTGATTACTCTCTTGGTATCTTAGATTTACGGCTTCTGATTACTCTCTTGGTATCTTAGATTTACGGTTTCTGATTACTCTCTTGGTATCTTAGATTTACGGCTTCTGATTACTCTCTTGGTATCTTAGATTTACGGCTTCTGATTACTCTCTTGGTATCTTAGATTTACGGCTTCTGATTACTCTCTTGGTATCTTAGATTTACGGCTTCTGATTACTCTCTTGGTATCTTAGATTTACGGCTTCTGATTACTCTCTTGGTATCTTAGATTTACGGCTTCTGATTACTCTCTTGGTATCTTAGTTTTACGGCTTCTGATTACTCTCTTGGTATCTTAGTTTTACGGCTTCTGATTACTCCTGTGGTATCTTTGATTTATGGCTTCTGATTACCCCTGTGGTATCTTAGATTTACGGTTTCTGATTACCTCTTGATATCTTCAAACTTTTCTTGCATATTACTCTATATTTCCAAGCAGGACCGACCTTAAGAGTTGCGGTGCCTAATGGTGTTCTCTGTAAAACTTGCAGTGTGTTGTTGTGAGTACTTGAACAGCTGAGAGTAGATAATTCCACCCCGGGGCCCCTTAAACGTGGGGACCAAATTGGAAACAATTAATTGGTCCAATTAACTTAAGCCCAGCCATGTTTCCAATGCACAAATATTTGTTGTGAATTGTCTACAGAAGAGCTTAAAGTGAGTGATTGTTGTTTAAGCGCCAGATGAGCAAAATTTCAACTACTTTCACAGAGAGAACAAGTTATGTTTTGATGACAAAATACTGTCCGCTTGGTTGGATTTTATAGTGCTACCTCAACAGTCTATTATCATGATTCCTAGTCCGGTGCTTGCTCTTACTATTTAATGTTGCGTACTTAGTTGAGAAGAAGTAAATATGAGTTCTATCATCTTTGATTTTACTCGACTGGTAATCAAACCCACAATCTGCCGCACTTGACGCGAGCACGCTAATTATTACAATACCGATCCGGTTTAGACGAGTTGAAATGCAATATTAAGACACATATAGGTATCATAGTGGTCTACAGTACATATTGAATGTTCACGTCCCATTCTCTTTTCCGAACATTCGGGCATTTAATAATTGGAGACTGTGACATTATCAGAAATCCTCGGTATTAAACCTCGATTTCAATGGAAAATTTGAAGTTTATTAGTCTAAAATAAATTAAAAAACTGTCATATATATACATTGAAGAAAATCAAACTAGATATCTGATTTATTGTAAACAAGGACCAGAGGTGATTTTAATTACAATATTTAACTTCTGTAGGTAGATATCTAATAAATTAATATACATTGAAGTCTATGTATAATCCCGAGGATTTTTTTGAACCTCACTGCCTAATATTTTCTTCGCTTAAAAAATGCTAATTCTTGATTGGTCAATTACTTATTGTGATATCACTCCTGAATTGGGAATTACGACCGTTAACACATTTCTTCATTTACCTCCAACGAAGTTAAGTTTACGGGCTTACCTCATTCCCTGCTGGAGATATGTCACCTCCTACTGGGTTGTGGTTGTTTTCTGTTACGGTTAGATAAACACCTTCGTTTACCGGTACACGATGATGAGCTCCCCATGCACTAGAGGGGAGGTGTACAAATTTGCCATGGTGATTGTTACTGACTTTTGAAACCACGTAAACCTCGCCTTTTGGGTCTACCATAACAGTTTCACAGTCGTGTTGGTCCCAACTATCGAAAATTCAAAATAAATAAGACTTTAAAGGTGATAAAGATAAAAAAAATAATAAAACGCGAAGTAGCGATGTTAATTACGGTATTTACGGTATTGTGTGAATAAATGATAAATTCATAGAAATTGAGTGCACTGTTAAACAGTGGGTATGGAAATTATCAGGTATTTAGTTGTTATCGCCTGTTTTGATTCCAACACTCCATGTGCCGGGTCCAAGCCAGGAAAGTGAGCGGTCATGATGTATTTATGTGTTAACCAGGGGTATCGATTTTGCCTCTTTCTACGATTTTTGTATTAGATTTTGGTACTGTTCCGACAGTGGTATTTTTGTGTATTATTTATGACTACTTTTGGTTCTTAGAGTACATTCGTTCTCGTCATAAGTAGTGGTCCCCCTTTTTATGTTCAGTGTACTGTCTATTGTGTGGTTCTCGTCATAAGTAGTGGTCCCCCTTTTTATGTTCAGTGTACTGTCTATTGTGTGGTTCTCGTCATAAGTTGTGGTCCCCCTTTTTATGTTCAGTGTACTGTCTATTGTGTGGTTCTCGTCATAAGTAGTGGTCCCCCTTTTTATGTTCAGTGTACTGTCTATTGTGTGGTTCTCGTCATAAGTAGTGGTCCCCCTTTTTATGTTCAGTGTACTGTCTATTGTGTGGTTCTCGTCATAAGTTGTGGTCCCCCTTTTTATGTTCAGTGTACTGTCTATTGTGTGGTTCTCGTCATAAGTAGTGGTCCCCCTTTTTATGTTCAGTGTACTGTCTATTGTGTGGCTCTCGTCATAAGTAGTGGTCCCCCATTTTATGTTCAGTGTACTGTCTATTGTGTGGTTCTCGTCATAAGTAGTCGTCCCCCTTTTTATGTTCAGTGTACTGTCTATTGTGTGGTTCTCGTCATAAGTAGTGGTCCCCCTTTTTATGTTCAGTGTACTGTCTATTGTGTGGTTCTCGTCATAAGTAGTGGTCCCCCTTTTTATGTTCAGTGTACTGTCTATTGTGTGGTTCTCGTCATAAGTAGTGGTCCCCCTTTTTATGTTCAGTGTACTGTCTATTGTGTGGTTCTCGTCATAAGTAGTGATCCCCCTTTTATGTTCAGTGTACTGTCTATTGTGTGGTTCTCGTCATAAGTAGTGGTCCCCCTTTTTATGTTCAGTGTACTATCTATTGTGTGGTTCTCGTCATAAGTAGTGGTCCCCCTTTAATGTTCAGTGTACTGTCTATTGTGTGGTTCTCGTCATAAGTAGTGGTCCCCCTTTTTATGTTCAGTGTACTGTCTATTGTGTGGTTCTCGTCATAAGTAGTGGTCCCCCTTTTTATGTTCAGTGTACTGTCTATTGTGTGGTTCTCGTCATAAGTAGTCGTCCCCCTTTTTATGTTCAGTGTACTGTCTATTGTGTGGTTCTCGTCATAAGTAGTGGTCCCCCTTTTTATGTTCAGTGTACTGTCTATTGTGTGATTCTCGTCATAAGTAGTGGTCCCCCTTTTTATGTTCAGTGTACTGTCTATTGTATGGTTCTCGTCATAAGTAGTGGTTCCCCTTTTTATGTTCAGTGTACTGTCTATTGTGTGGTTCTCGTCATAAGTAGCGGTCCCCCTTTTTATGTTCAGTGTACTGTCTATTGTGTGGTTCTCGTCATAAGTAGTGGTCCCCCTTTTTATGTTCAGTGTACTGTCTATTGTGTGGTTCTCGTCATAAGTAGTGTTCCCCCTTTTTATGTTCAGTGTACTGTTTATTGTGTGGCTCTCGTCATAAGTAGTGGTCCCCCTTTTTATGTTCAGTGTACTGTCTGTTGTGTGGTTCTCGTCATAAGTAGTGGTCCCCCTTTTTATGTTCAGTGTACTGTCTATTGTGTGGTTCTCGTCATAAGTAGTGGTCCCCCTTTTTATGTTCAGTGTACTGTCTATTGTGTGGTTCTAGTCATAAGTACTGGTCCCCCTTTTTATGTTCAGTGTACTGTCTATTGTGTGGTTCTCCTCATAAGTAGTGGTCCTCCTTTTTATGTTCAGTGTACTGTCTATTGTGTGGTTCTCGTCATAAGTAGTGATCCCCCTTTTATGTTCAGTGTACTCTCTATTGTGTGGTTCTCGTCATAAGTAGTGGTCCCCCTTTTTATGTTCAGTGTACTATCTATTGTGTGGTTCTCGTCATAAGTAGTGGTCCCCTTTTATGTTCAGTGTACTGTCTATTGTGTGGCTCTTGTCATAAGTAGTCGTCCCCCTTTTTATGTTCAGTGTACTGTCTATTGTGTGGTTCTCGTCATAAGTAGTGGTCCCCCTTTTTATGTTCAGTGTACTGTCTATTGTGTGGTTCTCGTCATAAGTAGTCGTCCCCCTTTTTATGTTCAGTGTACTGTCTATTGTGTGGTTCTCGTCATAAGTAGTGGTCCCCCTTTTTATGTTCAGTGTACTGTCTATTGTGTGGTTCTCGTCATAAGTAGTCGTCCCCCTTTTTATGTTCAGTGTACTGTCTATTGTGTGGTTCTCGTCATAAGTAGTGGTCCCCCTTTTTATGTTCAGTGTACTGTCTATTGTGTGGTTCTCGTCATAAGTAGTGGTCCCCCTTTTTATGTTCAGTGTACTGTCTATTGTATGGTTCTCGTCATAAGTAGTGGTTCCCCTTTTTATGTTCAGTGTACTGTCTATTGTGTGGTTCTCGTCATAAGTAGCGGTCCCCCTTTTTATGTTCAGTGTACTGTCTATTGTGTGGTTCTCGTCATAAGTAGTGGTCCCCCTTTTTATGTTCAGTGTACTGTCTATTGTGTGGTTCTCGTCATAAGTAGTGTTCCCCCTTTTTATGTTCAGTGTACTGTTTATTGTGTGGTTCTCGTCATAAGTAGTGGTCCCCTTTTTATGTTCAGTGTACTGTCTATTGTATGGTTCTCGTCATAAGTAGTGGTCCCCCTTTTAATGTTCAGTGTACTGTCTATTGTGTGGTTCTCGTCATAAGTAGTGGTCCCCCTTTTTATGTTCAGTGTACTGTCTATTGTGTGGTTCTCGTCATAAGTAGTGATCCCCCTTTTATGTTCAGTGTACTCTCTATTGTGTGGTTCTCGTCATAAGTAGTGGTCCCCCTTTTTATGTTCAGTGTACTATCTATTGTGTGGTTCTCGTCATAAGTAGTGGTCCCCCTTTTATGTTCAGTGTACTGTCTATTGAGTGGTTCTCGTCATAAGTAGTCGTCCCCCTTTTTATGTTCAGTGTACTGTCTATTGTGTGGTTCTCGTCATAAGTAGTGGTCCCCCTTTTTATGTTCAGTGTACTGTCTATTGTGTGGTTCTCGTCATAAGTAGTGGTCCCCCTTTTTATGTTCAGTGTACTGTCTATTGTGTGGTTCTCGTCATAAGTAGTGGTCCCCCTTTTTATGTTCAGTGTACTGTCTATTGTGTGGTTCTCGTCATAAGTAGTCGTCCCCCTTTTTATGTTCAGTGTACTGTCTATTGTGTGGTTCTCGTCATAAGTAGTGGTCCCCCTTTTTATGTTCAGTGTACTGTCTATTGTGTGGTTCTCGTCATAAGTAGTGGTCCCCCTTTTTATGTTCAGTGTACTGTCTATTGTATGGTTCTCGTCATAAGTAGTGGTTCCCCTTTTTATGTTCAGTGTACTGTCTATTGTGTGGTTCTCGTCATAAGTAGCGGTCCCCCTTTTTATGTTCAGTGTACTGTCTATTGTGTGGTTCTCGTCATAAGTAGTGGTCCCCCTTTTTATGTTCAGTGTACTGTCTATTGTGTGGTTCTCGTCATAAGTAGTGTTCCCCCTTTTTATGTTCAGTGTACTGTTTATTGTGTGGTTCTCGTCATAAGTAGTGGTCCCCTTTTTATGTTCAGTGTACTGTCTATTGTGTGGTTCTCGTCATAAGTAGTGGTCCCCCTTTTAATGTTCAGTGTACTGTCTATTGTGTGGTTCTCGTCATAAGTAGTGGTCCCCCTTTTTATGTTCAGTGTACTGTCTATTGTGTGGTTCTCGTCATAAGTAGTGATCCCCCTTTTATGTTCAGTGTACTCTCTATTGTGTGGTTCTCGTCATAAGTAGTGGTCCCCCTTTTTATGTTCAGTGTACTATCTATTGTGTGGTTCTCGTCATAAGTAGTGGTCCCCCTTTTATGTTCAGTGTACTGTCTATTGTGTGGTTCTCGTCATAAGTAGTCGTCCCCCTTTTTATGTTCAGTGTACTGTCTATTGTGTGGTTCTCGTCATAAGTAGTGGTCCCCCTTTTTATGTTCAGTGTACTGTCTATTGTGTGGTTCTCGTCATAAGTAGCGGTCCCCCTTTTTATGTTCAGTGTACTGTCTATTGTGTGGTTCTCGTCATAAGTAGTGGTCCCCCTTTTTATGTTCAGTGTACTGTCTATTGTGTGGTTCTCGTCATAAGTAGTGTTCCCCCTTTTTATGTTCAGTGTACTGTTTATTGTGTGGTTCTCGTCATAAGTAGTGGTCCCCTTTTTATGTTCAGTGTACTGTCTATTGTATGGTTCTCGTCATAAGTAGTGGTCCCCCTTTTAATGTTCAGTGTACTGTCTATTGTGTGGTTCTCGTCATAAGTAGTGGTCCCCCTTTTTATGTTCAGTGTACTGTCTATTGTGTGGTTCTCGTCATAAGTAGTGATCCCCCTTTTATGTTCAGTGTACTCTCTATTGTGTGGTTCTCGTCATAAGTAGTGGTCCCCCTTTTTATGTTCAGTGTACTATCTATTGTGTGGTTCTCGTCATAAGTAGTGGTCCCCCTTTTATGTTCAGTGTACTGTCTATTGAGTGGTTCTCGTCATAAGTAGTCGTCCCCCTTTTTATGTTCAGTGTACTGTCTATTGTGTGGTTCTCGTCATAAGTAGTGGTCCCCCTTTTTATGTTCAGTGTACTGTCTATTGTGTGGTTCTCGTCATAAGTAGTGGTCCCCCTTTTTATGTTCAGTGTACTGTCTATTGTGTGGTTCTCGTCATAAGTAGTGGTCCCCCTTTTTATGTTCAGTGTACTGTCTATTGTGTGGTTCTCGTCATAAGTAGTCGTCCCCCTTTTTATGTTCAGTGTACTGTCTATTGTGTGGTTCTCGTCATAAGTAGTGGTCCCCCTTTTTATGTTCAGTGTACTGTCTATTGTGTGGTTCTCGTCATAAGTAGTGGTCCCCCTTTTTATGTTCAGTGTACTGTCTATTGTATGGTTCTCGTCATAAGTAGTGGTTCCCCTTTTTATGTTCAGTGTACTGTCTATTGTGTGGTTCTCGTCATAAGTAGCGGTCCCCCTTTTTATGTTCAGTGTACTGTCTATTGTGTGGTTCTCGTCATAAGTAGTGGTCCCCCTTTTTATGTTCAGTGTACTGTCTATTGTGTGGTTCTCGTCATAAGTAGTGTTCCCCCTTTTTATGTTCAGTGTACTGTTTATTGTGTGGTTCTCGTCATAAGTAGTGGTCCCCTTTTTATGTTCAGTGTACTGTCTATTGTGTGGTTCTCGTCATAAGTAGTGGTCCCCCTTTTAATGTTCAGTGTACTGTCTATTGTGTGGTTCTCGTCATAAGTAGTGGTCCCCCTTTTTATGTTCAGTGTACTGTCTATTGTGTGGTTCTCGTCATAAGTAGTGATCCCCCTTTTATGTTCAGTGTACTCTCTATTGTGTGGTTCTCGTCATAAGTAGTGGTCCCCCTTTTTATGTTCAGTGTACTATCTATTGTGTGGTTCTCGTCATAAGTAGTGGTCCCCCTTTTATGTTCAGTGTACTGTCTATTGTGTGGTTCTCGTCATAAGTAGTCGTCCCCCTTTTTATGTTCAGTGTACTGTCTATTGTGTGGTTCTCGTCATAAGTAGTGGTCCCCCTTTTTATGTTCAGTGTACTGTCTATTGTGTGGTTCTCGTCATAAGTAGTCGTCCCCCTTTTTATGTTCAGTGTACTGTCTATTGTGTGGTTCTCGTCATAAGTAGTGGTCCCCCTTTTTATGTTCAGTGTACTGTCTATTGTGTGGTTCTCGTCATAAGTAGTCGTCCCCCTTTTTATGTTCAGTGTACTGTCTATTGTGTGGTTCTCGTCATAAGTAGTGGTCCCCCTTTTTATGTTCAGTGTACTGTCTATTGTGTGGTTCTCGTCATAAGTAGTGGTCCCCCTTTTTATGTTCAGTGTACTGTCTATTGTATGGTTCTCCTCATAAGTAGTGGTTCCCCTTTTTATGTTCAGTGTACTGTCTATTGTGTGGTTCTCGTCATAAGTAGCGGTCCCCCTTTTTATGTTCAGTGTACTGTCTATTGTGTGGTTCTCGTCATAAGTAGTGGTCCCCCTTTTTATGTTCAGTGTACTGTCTATTGTGTGGTTCTCGTCATAAGTAGTGTTCCCCCTTTTTATGTTCAGTGTACTGTTTATTGTGTGGCTCTCGTCATAAGTAGTGGTCCCCCTTTTTATGTTCAGTGTACTGTCTATTGTGTTGTTCTCGTCATAAGTAGTGGTCCCCCTTTTTATGTTCAGTGTACTGTCTATTGTGTGGTTCTCGTCATAAGTAGTGGTCCCCCTTTATATGTTCAGTGTACTGTCTATTGTGTGATTCTCGTCATAAGTAGTGGTCCCCCTTTTTATGTTCAGTGTACTGTCTATTGTGTGGTTCTCGTCATAAGTAGTGGTCCCCCTTTTTATGTTCAGTGTACTATCTATTGTGTGGTTCTCGTCATAAGTAGTGGTCCCCCTTTTATGTTCAGTGTACTGTCTATTGTGTGGTTCTCGTCATAAGTAGTCGTCCCCCTTTTTATGTTCAGTGTACTGTCTATTGTGTGGTTCTCGTCATAAGTAATCGTCCCCCTTTTTATGTTCAGTGTACTGTCTATTGTGTGGTTCTCGTCATAAGTAATCGTCCCCCTTTTTATGTTCAGTGTACTGTCTATTGTGTGGTTCTCGTCATAAGTAGTGGTCCCCCTTTTTATGTTCAGTGTACTGTCTATTGTGTGGTTCTCGTCATAAGTAGTCGTCCCCCTTTTTATGTTCAGTGTACTGTCTATTGTGTGGTTCTCGTCATAAGTAGTGGTCCCCCTTTTTATGTTCAGTGTACTGTCTATTGTGTGGTTCTCGTCATAAGTAGTGTTCCCCCTTTTTATGTTCAGTGTACTGTTTATTGTGTGGCTCTCGTCATAAGTAGTGGTCCCCCTTTTTATGTTCAGTGTACTGTCTATTGTGTTGTTCTCGTCATAAGTAGTGGTCCCCCTTTTTATGTTCAGTGTACTGTCTATTGTGTGGTTCTCGTCATAAGTAGTGGTCCCCCTTTTTATGTTCAGTGTACTGTCTATTGTGTGGTTCTCGTCATAAGTAGTGGTCCCCCTTTTTATGTTCAGTGTACTGTCTATTGTGTGGTTCTCGTCATAAGTAGTGGTCCCCCTTTTTATGTTCAGTGTACTGTCTATTGTGTGGTTCTAGTCATAAGTAGTGGTCCCCTTTTTATGTTCAGTGTACTGTCTATTGTGTGCTTCTCGTCATAAGTAGTGGTCCCCCTTTTTATGTTCATTGTACTGTCTATTGTGTGGTTCTCGTCATAAGTAGTGATCCCCTTTTATGTTCAGTGTACTCTCTATTGTGTGGTTCTCGTCATAAGTAGTGGTCCCCCTTTTTATGTTCAGTGTACTATCTATTGTGTGGTTCTCGTCATAAGTAGTGGTCCCCCTTTTATGTTCAGTGTACTGTCTATTGTGTGGTTCTCGTCATAAGTAGTGGTCCCCCTTTTTATGTTTAGTGTACTGTCTATTGTGTGGTTCTCGTCATAAGTAGTGGTCCCCCTTTTTATGTTCAGTGTACTGTCTATTGTGTGGTTCTCGTCATAAGTAGTCGTCCCCCTTTTTATGTTCAGTGTACTGTCTATTGTGTGGTTCTCGTCATAAGTAGTGGTCCCCCTTTTTATGTTCAGTGTACTGTCTATTGTGTGGTTCTCGTCATAAGTAGTGGTCCCCCTTTTTATGTTCAGTGTACTGTCTATTGTATGGTTCTCGTCATAAGTAGTGGTTCCCCTTTTTATGTTCAGTGTACTGTCTATTGTGTGGTTCTCGTCATAAGTAGCGGTCCCCCTTTATATGTTCAGTGTACTGTCTATTGTGTGGTTCTCGTCATAAGTAGTGGTCCCCCTTTTTATGTTCAGTGTACTGTTTATTGTGTGGTTCTCGTCATAAGTAGTGGTCCCCCTTTTTATGTTCAGTGTACTGTCTATTGTGTGGTTCTCGTCATAAGTAGTGGTCCCCCTTTTTATGTTCAGTGTACTGTCTATTGTGTGGTTCTCGTCATAAGTAGTGGTCCCCCTTTTTATGTTCAGTGTACTGTCTATTGTGTGGTTCTCGTCATAAGTAGTGGTCCCCCTTTTTATGTTCAGTGTACTGTCTATTGTGTGGTTCTCGTGATAAGTAGTCGTCCCCCTTTTTATGTTCAGTGTACTGTCTATTGTGTGGTTCTCGTCATAAGTAGTCGTCCCCCTTTTTATGTTCAGTGTATTGTCTATTGTATAATTCTCGTCATAAGTAGTCGTCCCCCTTTTTATGTTCAGTGTACTGTCTATTGTGTGGTTCTCGTCATAAGTAGTGGTCCCCCTTTTTATGTTCAGTGTACTGTCTATTGTGTGGTTCTCGTCATAAGTAGTGGTCCCCCTTTTTATGTTCAGTGTACTGTCTATTGTATGGTTCTCGTCATAAGTAGTGGTTCCCCTTTTTATGTTCAGTGTACTGTCTATTGTGTGGTTCTCGTCATAAGTAGCGGTCCCCCTTTATATGTTCAGTGTACTGTCTATTGTGTGGTTCTCGTCATAAGTAGTGGTCCCCCTTTTTATGTTCAGTGTACTGTTTATTGTGTGGTTCTCGTCATAAGTAGTGGTCCCCCTTTTTATGTTCAGTGTACTGTCTATTGTGTGGTTCTCGTCATAAGTAGTGGTCCCCCTTTTTATGTTCAGTGTACTGTCTATTGTGTGGTTCTCGTCATAAGTAGTGGTCCCCCTTTTTATGTTCAGTGTACTGTCTATTGTGTGGTTCTCGTCATAAGTAGTGGTCCCCCTTTTTATGTTCAGTGTACTGTCTATTGTGTGGTTCTCGTGATAAGTAGTCGTCCCCCTTTTTATGTTCAGTGTACTGTCTATTGTGTGGTTCTCGTCATAAGTAGTCGTCCCCCTTTTTATGTTCAGTGTATTGTCTATTGTATAATTCTCGTCATAAGTAGTCGTCCCCCTTTTTATGTTCAGTGTACTGTCTATTGTGTGGTTCTCGTCATAAGTAGTGGTCCCCCTTTTTATGTTCAGTGTACTGTCTATTGTGTGGTTCTCATCATAAGTAGTGGTCCCCCTTTTTATGTTCAGTGTACTGTCTATTGTGTGGTTCTCGTCATAAGTAGTGGTCCCCCTTTTTATGTTCAGTGTACTGTCTATTGTATGGTTCTCGTCATAAGTAGTGGTCCCCCTTTTTATGTCAGTGTACTGTCTATTGTGTGGTTCTCGTCATAAGTAGTGGTCCCCCTTTTTATGTTCAGTGTACTGTCTATTGTGTGGTTCTCGTCATAAGTAGTGGTCCCCCTTTTTATGTTCAGTGTACTGTCTATTGTGTGGTTCTCGTCATAAGTAGTGTTCCCCCTTTTTATGTTCAGTGTACTGTTTATTGTGTGGTTCTCGTCATAAGTAGTGGTCCCCCTTTTTATGTTCAGTGTACTGTCTATTGTGTGGTTCTCGTCATAAGTAGTGGTCCCCCTTTTTATGTTCAGTGTACTGTCTATTGTGTGGTTCTCGTCATAAGTAGTGGTCCCCCTTTTTATGTTCAGTGTACTGTCTATTGTATGGTTCTCGTCATAAGTAGTGGTTCCCCTTTTTATGTTCAGTGTACTGTCTATTGTTTGGTTCTCGTCATAAGTAGCGGTCCCCCTTTTTATGTTCAGTGTACTGTCTATTGTGTGGTTCTCGTCATAAGTAGTGGTCCCCCTTTTTATGTTCAGTGTACTGTCTATTGTGTGGTTCTCGTCGTAAGTAGTGTTCCCCCTTTTTATGTTCAGTGTACTGTTTATTGTGTGGCTCTCGTCATAAGTAGTGGTCCCCCTTTTTATGTTCAGTGTACTGTCTATTGTGTTGTTCTCGTCATAAGTAGTGGTCCCCCTTTTTATGTTCAGTGTACTGTCTATTGTGTGGTTCTCGTCATAAGTAGTGGTCGCCCTTTTTATGTTCAGTGTACTGTCTATTGTGTGGTTCTCGTCATAAGTAGTGGTCCCCCTTTTTATGTTCAGTGTACTGTCTATTGTGTGGTTCTCGTCATAAGTAGTGGTCCCCCTTTTTATGTTCAGTGTACTGTCTATTGTGTGGTTCTAGTCATAAGTAGTGGTCCCCCTTTTTATGTTCAGTGTACTGTCTATTGCGTGGTTCTCGTCATAAGTAGTGGTCCCCCTTTTTATGTTCAGTGTACTGTCTATTGTGTGGTTCTCGTCATAAGTAGTGATCCCCCTTTTATGTTCAGTGTACTCTCTATTGTGTGGTTCTCGTCATAAGTAGTGGTCCCCCTTTTTATGTTCAGTGTACTATCTATTGTGTGGTTCTCGTCATAAGTAGTGGTCCCCCTTTTATGTTCAGTGTACTGTCTATTGTGTGGTTCTCGTCATAAGTAGTCGTCCCCCTTTTTATGTTTAGTGTACTGTCTATTGTGTGGTTCTCGTCATAAGTAGTGGTCCCCCTTTTTATGTTCAGTGTACTGTCTATTGTGTGGTTCTCGTCATAAGTAGTCGTCCCCCTTTTTATGTTCAGTGTACTGTCTATTGTGTGGTTCTCGTCATAAATAGTCGTCCCCCTTTTTATGTTCAGTGTACTGTCTATTGTGTGGTTCTCGTCATAAGTAGTGGTCCCCCTTTTTATGTTCAGTGTACTGTCTATTGTGTGGTTCTCGTCATAAGTAGTGGTCCCCCTTTTTATGTTCAGTGTACTGTCTATTGTATGGTTCTCGTCATAAGTAGTGGTTCCCCTTTTTATGTTCAGTGTACTGTCTATTGTGTGGTTCTCGTCATAAGTAGCGGTCCCCCTTTATATGTTCAGTGTACTGTCTATTGTGTGGTTCTCGTCATAAGTAGTGGTCCCCCTTTTTATGTTCAGTGTACTGTCTATTGTGTGGTTCTCGTCATAAGTAGTGGTCCCCCTTTATATGTTCAGTGTACTGTCTATTGTATGGTTCTCGTCATAAGTAGTGGTCCCCCTTTTTATGTTCAGTGTACTGTCTATTGTGTGGTTCTCGTCATAAGTAGTGGTCCCCCTTTTTATGTTCAGTGTACTGTCTATTGTGTGGTTCTCGTCATAAGTAGTGGTCCCCCTTTTTATGTTCAGTGTACTGTCTATTGTGTGGTTCTCGTTATAAGTAGTCGTCCCCCTTTTTATGTTCAGTGTACTGTCTATTGTGTGGTTCTCGTCATAAGTAGTCGTCCCCCTTTTTATGTTCAGTGTACTGTCTATTGTATGGTTCTCGTCATAAGTAGTCGTCCCCCTTTTTATGTTCAGTGTACTGTCTATTGTCTGGTTTTCGTCATAAGTAGTGGTCCCCCTTTTTATGTTCATTGTACTGTCTATTGTGTGGTTCTCGTCATAAGTAGTGATCCCCTTTTATGTTCAGTGTACTCTCTATTGTGTGGTTCTCGTCATAAGTAGTGGTCCCCCTTTTTATGTTCAGTGTACTATCTATTGTGTGGTTCTCGTCATAAGTAGTGGTCCCCTTTTATGTTCAGTGTACTGTCTATTGTGTGGTTCTCGTCATAAGTAGTCGTCCCCCTTTTTATGTTTAGTGTACTGTCTATTGTGTGGTTCTCGTCATAAGTAGTGGTCCCCCTTTTTATGTTCAGTGTACTGTCTATTGTGTGGTTCTCGTCATAAGTAGTCGTCCCCCTTTTTATGTTCAGTGTACTGTCTATTGTGTGGTTCTCGTCATAAGTAGTGGTCCCCCTTTTTATGTTCAGTGTACTGTCTATTGTGTGGTTCTCGTCATAAGTAGTCGTCCCCCTTTTTATGTTCAGTGTACTGTCTATTGTGTGGTTCTCGTCATAAGTAGTGGTCCCCCTTTTTATGTTCAGTGTACTGTCTATTGTGTGGTTCTCGTCATAAGTAGTGGTCCCCCTTTTTATGTTCAGTGTACTGTCTATTGTATGGTTCTCGTCATAAGTAGTGGTTCCCCTTTTTATGTTCAGTGTACTGTCTATTGTGTGGTTCTCGTCATAAGTAGCGGTCCCCCTTTATATGTTCAGTGTACTGTCTATTGTGTGGTTCTCGTCATAAGTAGTGGTCCCCCTTTTTATGTTCAGTGTACTGTCTATTGTGTGGTTCTCGTCATAAGTAGTGTTCCCCCTTTTTATGTTCAGTGTACTGTTTATTGTGTGGTTCTCGTCATAAGTAGTGGTCCCCCTTTTTATGTTCAGTGTACTGCCTATTGTGTGGTTCTCGTCATAAGTAGTGGTCCCCCTTTTTATGTTCAGTGTACTGTCTATTGTGTGGTTCTCGTCATAAGTAGTGGTCCCCCTTTTTATGTTCAGTGTACTGTCTATTGTGTGGTTCTCGTCATAAGTAGTGGTCCCCCTTTTTATGTTCAGTGTACTGTCTATTGTGTGGTTCTCGTCATAAGTAGTCGTCCCCCTTTTTATGTTCAATGTATTGTCTATTGTATGGTTCTCGTCATAAGTAGTCGTCCCCCTTTTTATGTTCAGTGTACTGTCTATTGTGTGGTTCTCGTCATAAGTAGTGGTCCCCCTTTTTATGTTCAGTGTACTGTCTATTGTGTGGTTCTCGTCATAAGTAGTGGTCCCCCTTTTTATGTTCAGTGTACTGTCTATTGTGTGGTTCTCGTCATAAGTAGTGGTCCCCCTTTTTATGTTCAGTGTACTGTCTATTGTATGGTTCTCGTCATAAGTAGTGGTCCCCCTTTTTATGTTCAGTGTACTGTCTATTGTGTGGTTCTCGTCATAAGTAGTGGTCCCCCTTTTTATGTTCAGTGTACTGTCTATTGTGTGGTTCTCGTCATAAGTAGTGGTCCCCCTTTTTATGTTCAGTGTACTGTCTATTGTGTGGTTCTCGTCATAAGTAGTGTTCCCACTTTTTATGTTCAGTGTACTGTTTATTGTGTGGTTCTCGTCATAAGTAGTGGTCCCCCTTTTTATGTTCAGTGTACTGTCTATTGTGTGGTTCTCGTCATAAGTAGTGGTCCCCCTTTTTATGTTCAGTGTACTGTCTATTGTGTGGTTCTCGTCATAAGTAGTGGTCCCCCTTTTTATGTTCAGTGTACTGTCTATTGTATGGTTCTCGTCATAAGTAGTGGTTCCCCTTTTTATGTTCAGTGTACTGTCTATTGTGTGGTTCTCGTCATAAGTAGCGGTCCCCCTTTTTATGTTCAGTGTACTGTCTATTGTGTGGTTCTCGTCATAAGTAGTGGTCCCCCTTTTTATGTTCAGTGTACTGTCTATTGTGTGGTTCTCGTCATAAGTAGTGTTCCCCCTTTTTATGTTCAGTGTACTGTTTATTGTGTGGCTCTCGTCATAAGTAGTGGTCCCCCTTTTTATGTTCAGTGTACTGTCTATTGTGTTGTTCTCGTCATAAGTAGTGGTCCCCCTTTTTATGTTCAGTGTACTGTCTATTGTGTGGTTCTCGTCATAAGTAGTGGTCGCCCTTTTTATGTTCAGTGTACTGTCTATTGTGTGGTTCTCGTCATAAGTAGTGGTCCCCCTTTTTATGTTCAGTGTACTGTCTATTGTGTGGTTCTCGTCATAAGTAGTGGTCCCCCTTTTTATGTTCAGTGTACTGTCTATTGTGTGGTTCTAGTCATAAGTAGTGGTCCCCCTTTTTATGTTCAGTGTACTGTCTATTGCGTGGTTCTCGTCATAAGTAGTGGTCCCCCTTTTTTTGTTCAGTGTACTGTCTATTGTGTGGTTCTCGTCATAAGTAGTGATCCCCTTTTATGTTCAGTGTACTCTCTATTGTGTGGTTCTCGTCATAAGTAGTGGTCCCCCTTTTTATGTTCAGTGTAATATCTATTGTGTGGTTCTCGTCATAAGTAGTGGTCCCCCTTTTTATGTTCAGTGTACTGTCTATTGTGTGGTTCTCGTCATAAGTAGTCGTCCCCCTTTTTATGTTTAGTGTACTGTCTATTGTGTGGTTCTCGTCATAAGTAGTGGTCCCCCTTTTTATGTTCAGTGTACTGTCTATTGTGTGGTTCTCGTCATAAGTAGTCGTCCCCTTTTTTATGTTCAGTGTACTGTCTATTGTGTGGTTCTCGTCATAAGTAGTCGTCCCCCTTTTTATGTTCAGTGTACTGTCTATTGTGTGGTTCTCGTCATAAGTAGTGGTCCCCCTTTTTATGTTCAGTGTACTGTCTATTGTGTGGTTCTCGTCATAAGTAGTCGTCCCCCTTTTTATGTTCAGTGTACTGTCTATTGTGTGGTTCTCGTCATAAGTAGTCGTCCCCCTTTTTATGTTCAGTGTACTGTCTATTGTATGGTTCTCGTCATAAGTAGTGGTCCCCCTTTTTATGTTCAGTGTACTGTCTATTGTGTGGTTCTCGTCATAAGTAGTGGTCCCCCTTTTTATGTTCAGTGTACTGTCTATTGTGTGGTTCTCGTCATAAATAGTGGTCCCCCTATTTATGTTCAGAGTACTGTCTATTGTGTGGTTCTCGTCATAAGTAGTGGTCCCCTTTTTATGTTCAGTGTACTGTCTATTGTATGGTTCTCGTCATAAGTAGTGGTCCCCCTTTTTATGTTCAGTGTACTGTCTATTGTGTGGTTCTCGTCATAAGTAGCGGTCCCCCTTTTTATGTTCAGTGTACTGTCTATTGTGTGGTTCTCGTCATAAGTAGTGGTCCCCCTTTTTATGTTCAGTGTACTGTCTATTGTGTGGTTCTCGTCATAAGTAGTGTTCCCCCTTTTTATGTTCAGTGTACTGTTTATTGTGTGGTTCTCGTCATAAGTAGTGGTCCCCCTTTTTATGTTCAGTGTACTGTCTATTGTATGGTTTTCGTCATAAGTAGTGGTCCCCCTTTTTATGTTCAGTGTACTGTCTATTGTGTGGTTCTCGTCATAAGTAGTGGTCCCCCTTTTTATGTTCAGTGTACTGTCTATTGTATGGTTCTCGTCATAAGTAGTGGTCCCCCTTTTAATGTTCAGTGTACTGTCTATTGTGTGGTTCTCGTCATAAGTAGTGGTCCCCCTTTTTATGTTCAGTGTACTGTCTATTGTGTGGTTCTCGTCATAAGTAGTGATCCCCCTTTTATGTTCAGTGTACTTTCTATTGTGTGGTTCTCGTCATAAGTAGTGGTCCCCCTTTTTATGTTCAGTGTACTATCTATTGTGTGGTTCTCGTCATAAGTAGTGGTCCCCCTTTTATGTTCAGTGTACTGTCTATTGTGTGGTTCTCGTCATAAGTAGTCGTCCCCCTTTTTATGTTCAGTTTACTGTCTATTGTGTGGTTCTCGTCATAAGTAGTGGTCCCCCTTTTTATGTTCAGTGTACTGTCTATTGTGTGGTTCTCGTCATAAGTAGTCGTCCCCCTTTTTATGTTCAGTGTACTGTCTATTGTGTGGTTCTCGTCATAAGTAGTGGTCCCCCTTTTTATGTTCAGTGTACTGTCTATTGTATGGTTCTCGTCATAAGTAGTGGTTCCCCTTTTTATGTTCAGTGTACTGTCTATTGTGTGGTTCTCGTCATAAGTAGCGGTCCCCCTTTTTATGTTCAGTGTACTGTCTATTGTGTGGTTCTCGTCATAAGTAGTGGTCCCCCTTTTTATGTTCAGTGTACTGTCTATTGTGTGGTTCTCGTCATAAGTAGTGGTCCCCCTTTTTATTTTCAGTGTACTGTTTATTGTGTGGCTCTCGTCATAAGTAGTGGTCCCCCTTTTTATGTTCAGTGTACTGTCTATTGTGTGGTTCTCGTCATAAGTAGTGGTCCCCCTTTTTATGTTCAGTGTACTGTCTATTGTGTTGTTCTCGTCATAAGTAGTGGTCCCCCTTTTTATGTTCAGTGTACTGTCTATTGTGTGGTTCTCGTCATAAGTAGTGGTCCCCCTTTTTATGTTCAGTGTACTCTCTATTGTGTGGTTCTCGTCATAAGTAGTGGTCCCCCTTTTTATGTTCAGTGTACTGTCTATTGTGTGGTTCTAGTCATAAGTAGTGGTCCCCCTTTTTATGTTCAGTGTACTGTCTATTGTGTGGTTCTCGTCATAAATAGTGGTCCCCCTTTTTATGTTCAGAGTACTGTCTATTGTGTGGTTCTCGTCATAAGTAGTGGTCCCCCTTTTTATGTTCAGTGTACTGTCTATTGTGTGGTTCTCGTCATAAGTAGTCGTCCCCCTTTTTATGTTCAGTGTACTGTCTATTGTGTGGTTCTCGTCATAAGTAGTCGTCCCCCTTTTTATGTTCAGTGTACTGTCTATTGTGTGGTTCTCGTCATAAGTAGTGGTCCCCCTTTTTATGTTCAGTGTACTGTCTATTGTGTGGTTCTCGTCATAAGTAGTCGTCCCCCTTTTTATGTTCAGTGTATTGTCTATTGTGTGGTTCTCGTCATAAGTAGTCGTCCCCCTTTTTATGTTCAGTGTACTGTCTATTGTATGGTTCTCGTCATAAGTAGTCGTCCCCCTTTTTATGTTCAGTGTACTGTCTATTGTGTGGTTCTCGTCATAAGTAGTGGTCCCCCTTTTTATGTTCAGTGTACTGTCTATTGTGTGGTTCTCGTCATAAATAGTGGTCCCCCTATTTATGTTCAGAGTACTGTCTATTGTGTGGTTCTCGTCATAAGTAGTGGTCCCCCTTTTTATGTTCAGTGTACTGTCTATTGTATGGTTCTCGTCATAAGTAGTGGTCCCCCTTTTTATGTTCAGTGTACTGTCTATTGTGTGGTTCTCGTCATAAGTAGCGGTCCCCCTTTTTATGTTCAGTGTACTGTCTATTGTGTGGTTCTCGTCATAAGTAGTGGTCCCCCTTTTTATGTTCAGTGTACTGTCTATTGTGTGGTTCTCGTCATAAGTAGTGTTCCCCCTTTTTATGTTCAGTGTACTGTTTATTGTGTGGTTCTCGTCATAAGTAGTGGTCCCCCTTTTTATGTTCAGTGTACTGTCTATTGTATGGTTTTCGTCATAAGTAGTGGTCCCCCTTTTTATGTTCAGTGTACTGTCTATTGTGTGGTTCTCGTCAGAAGTAGTGGTCCCCCTTTTTATGTTCAGTGTACTGTCTATTGTATGGTTCTCGTCATAAGTAGTGGTCCCCCTTTTAATGTTCAGTGTACTGTCTATTGTGTGGTTCTCGTCATAAGTAGTGGTCCCCCTTTTTATGTTCAGTGTACTGTCTATTGTGTGGTTCTCGTCATAAGTAGTGATCCCCCTTTTATGTTCAGTGTACTGTCTATTGTGTGGTTCTCGTCATAAGTAGTGGTCCCCTTTTTTATGTTCAGTGTACTGTCTATTGTGTGTTTCTCGTCATAAGTAGTGGTCCCCCTTTTTATGTTCAGTGTACTGTCTATTGTGTGGTTCTCGTCATAAGTAGTGGTCCCCTTTTTTATGTTCAGTGTACTGTCTATTGTGTGTTTCTCGTCATAAGTAGTGGTCCCCCTTTTTATGTTCAGTGTACTGTCTATTGTGTGGTTCTCGTCATAAGTAGTGGTCCCCCTTTTTATGTTCAGTGTACTGTCTATTGTGTGGTTCTCGTCATAAGTAGTGGTCCCCCTTTTTATGTTCAGTGTACTGTCTATTGTGTGGTTCTCGTCATAAGTAGTGGTCCCCCTTTTATGTTCAGTGTACTGTCTATTGTATGGTTCTCGTCATAAGTAGTGGTCCCCCTTTTTATGTTCAGTGTACTGTCTATTGTGTGGTTCTCGTCATAAGTAGTGGTCCCCCTTTTTATGTTCAGTGTACTGTCTATTGTGTGGTTCTCGTCATAAGTAGTGGTCCCCCTTTTATGTTCAGTGTACTGTCTATTGTATGGTTCTCGTCATAAGTAGTGGTCCCCCTTTTTATGTTCAGTGTACTGTCTATTGTGTGGTTCTCGTCATAAGGAGTGGTCTCCCTTTTTATGTTCAGTGTACTGTCTATAGTGTAGTTTTCTTTAACGTTTATTTATTGTACTGTTCATGTTTATGTTGTCAATCATTTTTGTGATAGTATGTGTTGTTTTCGAGTGGAATCAAATCTGTGCATTTTTTTTTTATAGTTTGTTTATATATGTATTGCCGTTGGAGATCCAGTTATCAAAAGGGGGGTAGGGACCCCATTAACTGGTTTAACTCCGCCACAGTTTTGTGTCTGTTCCAAGCAAGGACCTGGATGTTCAACTTCATGTCGTGTGTTCAGTGAGTGATAGGGAAAGGTGATTGTTCGTTTTGTTGATATTGGCGGAATTGTTGACCGTCACTGTTTAAACTTTCTTTTCATGATCGTAATGGCTACAAGTAAATATATCAATAAAAAATGAAAAAAAAATATTGGTAACTATTCATAAATTAAATATAAGTGCCCATCCCCTGTAAAAAATAAAACATGGTGAAACGCATTTTTTTTTAGAAGTAAGGGGAGGGGCTAATCGTGGACATTTCAAAGGTGCAAACTACAATGTGTATATGTAAATATTATTAGGATTGCTACTGCCGTCATCAGAACATTTTCACATGTTCAGACGTAGATATCATAAGGCGCTTGAAATTGAAAAGGAACCCTAGTTCGTCAATCGGCAAACATCGGTATAATCCGCTCTTCTCCCTTCGGAGGACCGGAGTAGGCCGAGTTGTGACGAGTGCTAGCTCATACGACATTTTTGGTAGTGGTAAAAATGAGAGCTATGGTTCCGCAGCCAAACAAATACCTGAACTGAAGGATAGATTCCACGTGCACATGTTGGTCATGTATGTGTGCTGGTTCCCGTATCCTGTAAATTGTGTTAGCATCTCCACCAGCATTGCCACCAGTGTCCGCAATATAGATACAATGTCCCGACCCACCGGCACAAGGTCCGCATGCAATGTCTTCCCAATCTAGGCTATGGGCACCATCTATGTATATCACTGCTTGTCGAACACCACTTTTGGCACTTGAATAGAGTGTGTGAGTGATTGTTGATTAGCGCCAACTGAGCAATTTTTCAGCCATATTATGGTGACAAACAAGTTACAGTTTAATGATGATGATATACAATTTGTCCTAGATCAACTCGCAGATTTGTAGTCATATAGTACTATCTCACTGAAACAACACTCCGTGAGTAGACATGTAGCTCCACTCGGAACACATTATTCTGATTCCGAACCAACCAGTCTGCTGTTACTCCTTAGTGTTGTGTGCTTAGCGGAGATGCAACAAATACCAATTGTATAGTCTTTGGTTTGGCCCGACTGATCATCGAACCCACGATCTACCACACTCTAGGCGATCATGCTACCATTACACCACCGATGAGGTTTACTTGGATAGAAGTAAACAAACATATCATTGATAAAGGCTGATTTTTGTTTTGTTTTGTTTTGTTTTGTTTTGCTTTGTTTGTTTTTTGTTTTTTGTTTTTATTTGTTTGTTTGTTTGTTTTTAAATAAAAACGTAGATATCTAATTCAGTACGCACATCGCATTTCTTGAATACTGAAGATACCAGTAATATATAGATAGAACGTTATGGTATACACTATTGGCAAAAATAGGTGGGTTTAGAGGAGGTCCGGGGCTCGAGTCCCCTTTTTGAGCTAAGATATAAACTCGTAAAAATAAAAAACAAACAAACAAACAAACAAACAAACAAACAAACAAACAAACAAAAACCAGAATATTTTCAGGCTAGTCCTTGTTATCTCTCTTTTTACCATGTTTTGTAATTTTAACTTTAAATTACGCCTCGGTATCTTTTGATTTATCTTAAAACAAATTGTTTTGAAATCCGATTTTGTTTTTAAAAAAAAAAACGCCCCCCCCCCCCTTTAGGCAAATGTCTGGACATCGATTGGGCTATGGCTAGAACTATGGTGTATAGTTATATCGAGGCGGTCAGTTTTATTGGCCGTGGAGGAAACAGGAGTATCTGGAGAAAATCACCGACTTGTCGCAAGCCAATGACAAACTTTATCACTAAGTGTTGTAACAACAATATTTCTAAGAAAAACAAAATGCACATTGATGTTGACAAAATAAGTGAATAAACACAATGAGAACAATAGGAACTTGGGACATCATATATATGATCATGAAATATGAATTATAGTTTGATATTTTACATTGGCAAAACTTGTTTTTTTTCGAGAGCATTTATGTACATATCTAGTAAAGAAATACTATCACATAATGTTGTATCGAGTACACCTTGTCACCTCATCATGAACTGTGTTTGAACCCACATCTTTAGTGGTGATAGGCACTGATTACACATCTGTAGTGGTGATAGGCACTGATTGCACATCATTGATAAACATAAACGAACACTTGATTCTGAATTCTTCTGTCCATGTTTATGGTAACATTTTTTTTTTTTGTGATAGTATGTGGTCTTTTTGAGTGGAAGCGAATCTGTGAAAGTTTGTTTTAAATATTAGTTTATATAGGTATTGCCATTGGAGACCCAGTTATCAAGAGGTGAGGGTTGGGATCGGATTAACCGGTTTAGCCCCGCCACATTTTTATGCCTGTTCTACACCAGGACATTGATTTCCAACGTCATCTGTCGTGGTCTTTTTGTGTTCAAAGTTCATTGAGTTTAGATGGGAGGTGATAACTATTTTTATTGATATTGGTGGAATTGATGACCTTTAAACTTTGGGGCCGTAGTGGTCGTGATCGTATGGTAGTTGAATTTACAACTACCTATGCAATCAGTTTTACTTGATACAGCATTATGTGATAAATTTTGTCAGTGACTTGTGGCAGGTCGGTGGTTTATAAAGTTTGTTAGTGACTTGTGGCAGGTCGGTGGTTTATAAAGTTTGTCAGTGACTTGTGGCAGGTCGGTGGTTTATAAAGTTTGTCAGTGACTTGTGACAGGTCGGTGGTTTATAAAGTTTGTCAGTGACTTGTGACAGGTCGGTGGTTTATAAAGTTTGTTAGTGACTTGTGGCAGGTCGGTGGTTTATAAAGTTTGTCAGTGACTTGTGGCAGGTCGGTGGTTTATAAAGTTTGTCAGTGACTTGTGACAGGTCGGTGGTTTATAAAGTTTGTCAGTGACTTGTGGCAGGTCGGTGGTTTATAAAGTTTGTCAGTGACTTGTGGCAGGTCGGTGGTTTATAAAGTTTGTCAGTGACTTGTGACAGGTCGGTGGTTTATAAAGTTTGTCAGTGACTTGTGGCAGGTCGGTGGTTTATAAAGTTTGTCAGTGACTTGTGACAGGTCGGTGGTTTATAAAGTTTGTCAGTGACTTGTGACAGGTCGGTGGTTTATAAAGTTTGTCAGTGACTTGTGGCAGGTCGGTGGTTTATAAAGTTTGTCAGTGACTTGTGGCAGGTCGGTGGTTTATAAAGTTTGTCAGTGACTTGTGACAGGTCGGTGGTTTATAAAGTTTGTCAGTGACTTGTGGCAGGTCGGTGGTTTATAAAGTTTGTCAGTGACTTGTGACAGGTCGGTGGTTTATAAAGTTTGTCAGTGACTTGTGACAGGTCGGTGGTTTATAAAGTTTGTCAGTGACTTGTGGCAGGTCGGTGGTTTATAAAGTTTGTCAGTGACTTGTGGCAGGTCGGTGGTTTATAAAGTTTGTCAGTGACTTGTGACAGGTCGGTGGTTTATAAAGTTTGTCAGTGACTTGTGGCAGGTCGGTGGTTTATAAAGTTTGTCAGTGACTTGTGGCAGGTCGGTGGTTTATAAAGTTTGTCAGTGACTTGTGACAGGTCGGTGGTTTATAAAGTTTGTCAGTGACTTGTGGCAGGTCGGTGGTTTATAAAGTTTGTCAGTGACTTGTGACAGGTCGGTGGTTTATAAAGTTTGTCAGTGACTTGTGACAGGTCGGTGGTTTATAAAGTTTGTCAGTGACTTGTGGCAGGTCGGTGGTTTATAAAGTTTGTCAGTGACTTGTGGCAGGTCGGTGGTTTATAAAGTTTGTCAGTGACTTGTGGCAGGTCGGTTGTCTTCTCCTGATACTCCAGTTTCCTCCACCAAAAAAGATGACCCCCACGATATAATTGAAATATTGTTGAAAGTGGCGTTAAATACCATTACCCCATAACTTTCTTTTCATAGTGAATAGTTGTTATCAAAGTCGATCGATCGCAATAACCACTAGCACATCGAGTCCTTTCTTGACCTATTTGTATTTATATATTATACAAAATGTACATACTTTATGGCGTAAATTCTGTGTGTATCACCAGAGTCATTATGAGTATAGAGTATATCTGAATGAGCCCTACTGGCACACAACCCGGATGCTTCGTGTATGTAGTGACTGTTAACTGTAGCAACCCTCACTGCATTTTCAAACGAGGCTGTTGGTTTTATGTATAAAAATATATTAATATTTAAACAGATGTATTATGCAATATGGTAAACAATAGATCATCAGGATATGATACCGAAAATATGAACTGACTTAGTAACCCCGCCACATGTCTGTGCCCGTCTCAATCCAGTACCTGGTTTTTCATCGGTATATGTCGCGGTCTTCTTGTGCGGCTATGGTTATTGTGCTTAACGCCACTTTCAACAATATTTCAGTTATATCGTGGCGTCATTTTCATTGGTGCAGGAAACCGGAGTACGCGGAGGAAACCACCGACCTACCTCAAGTCACTGAAAAACTTTATACTTTATCACATAATGCAGTATCGAGTACACCTCGCCTGAATGGGATTCGAACTTACCACGTTAGTGGTAATAGGCACTGATTGCATAGATAGTTGTAAATCCAACTACCATACGACGGCTCCTGATTTTTTTATTGTATTTTGCAACTGTTCTGACAGTGTGGTATTTTAGAACTGTTCCGACAGTGTGGTATTTTAGAACTGTTCCGACAGTGTGGTATTTTAGAACTGTTCCGACAGTGTGGTATTTTAGAACTGTTCCGACAGTGTGGTATTTTTGAACTGTTCCGACAGTGTGGTATTTTTGAACTGTTCCGACAGTGTGGTATTTTAGAACTGTTCCGACAGTGTGGTATTTTGCAACTGTTCTGACAGTGTGGTATTTTAGAACTGTTCCGACAGTGTGGTATTTTTGAACTGTTCCGACAGTGTGGTATTTTAGAACTGTTCCGACAGTGTGGTATTTTTGAACTGTTCCGACAGTGTGGTATTTTTGAACTGTTCCGACAGTGTGGTATTTTAGAACTGTTCCGACAGTGTGGTATTTTGGAACTGCTTCGACAGTGTGGTATTTTGGAACTGTTCCGACAGTGTGGTATTTTAGAACTGTTCCAACAGTGTGGTATTTTAGAACTGTTCCGACAGTGTGGTATTTCTGAACTGTTCCTACAGTGTGGTATTTAGAGTTGTTCCGACAAGTGTGGTATTTTTGAACTGTTCCGACAGTGTGGTATTTCAGAACTGTTCCGACAGTGTGGTATGTTAGAACTGTTCCGACAGTGTGGATGTTTTTGAATTGTTCCGACAGTGTGGTATTTTTGAACTGTTCCGACAGTGTGGTATTTTAGAACTGTTCCGACAGTGTGGTATTTTAGAACTGTTCCGACAGTGTGGATGTTTTTGAATTGTTCCGACAGTGTGGTATTTTGGAACTGTTCCGACAGTGTGGTATTTTTAGAACTGTTCCGACAGTGTGGATGTTTTTGAATTGTTCCGACAGTGTGGTATTTTTGAACTGTTCCGACAGTGTGGTATTTTAGAACTGTTCCTTTAGAACTGTTCCGACAGTGTGGATGTTTTTGAATTGTTCCGACAGTGTGGTATTTTAGAACTGTTCCGACAGTGTGGTATTTTAGAACTGTTCCGACAGTGTGGATGTTTTTTAATTGTTCCAACAGTGTGGTATTTTTGAACTGTTCCGACAGTGTGGTATTTTTGAATTGTTCCGACAGTGTGGTACTTTTGAACTGTTCTGACATTGTGGTATTTTTGAACTGTTCCGACAGTGTGGTATTTTAGAACTGTTCCAACAGTGTGGTATTTTAGAACTGTTCTGACATTGTGGTATTTTGGAACTGTTCCGACAGTGTGGTATTTTAGAACTGTTCCGACAGTGTGGTATTTTAGAACTGTTCCGACAGTGTGGTATTTTAGAACTGTTCCGACAGTGTGGTATTTTAGAACTGTTCCGACAGTGTGGTATTTTTGAACTGTTCCGACAGTGTGGTATTTTTGAACTGTTCCGACAGTGTGGTATTTTAGAACTGTTCCGACAGTGTGGTATTTTGGAACTGTTCCGACAGTGTGGTATTTTAGAACTGTTCCGACAGTGTAGTATTTTAGAACTGTTCCGACAGTGTGGTATTTCTGAACTGTTCCTACAGTGTGGTATTTAGAGTTGTTCCGACAAGTGTGGTATTTTTGAACTGTTCCGACAGTGTGGTATTTTTGAACTGTTCCGACAGTGTGGTATTTTTGAACTGTTCCGACAGTGTGGATGTTTTTGAATTGTTCCGACAGTGTGGTATTTTTGAACTGTTCCGACAGTGTGGTATTTTAGAACTGTTCCGACAGTGTGGTATTTTAGAACTGTTCCGACAGTGTGGATGTTTTTGAATTGTTCCGACAGTGTGGTATTTTAGAACTGTTCCGACAGTGTGGTATTTTTAGAACTGTTCCGACAGTGTGGATGTTTTTGAATTGTTCCGACAGTGTGGTATTTTTGAACTGTTCCGACAGTGTGGTATCTTAGAACTGTTCCTTTAGAACTGTTCCGACAGTGTGGATGTTTTTGAATTGTTCCGACAGTGTGGTATTTTAGAACTGTTCCGACAGTGTGGTATTTTAGAACTGTTCCGACAGTGTGGATGTTTTTTAATTGTTCCGACAGTGTGGTATTTTTGAACTGTTCCGACAGTGTGGTATTTTTGAATTGTTCCGACAGTGTGGTACTTTTGAATTGTTCTGACATTGTGGTATTTTTGAACTGTTCCGACAGTGTGGTATTTTAGAACTGTTCCAACAGTGTGGTATTTTAGAACTGTTCTGACATTGTGGTATTTTGGAACTGTTCCGACAGTGTGGTATTTTAGAACTGTTCCGACAGTGTGGTATTTGAGAGCTGTTCTGACATTGTGGTATTTTTGAACTGTTCCGACAGTGTGGTATTTTAGAACTGTTCCGACATTGTGGTATTTTTTAACTGTTCCGACAGTGTGGTATTTTAGAACTGTTCCGACATTGTGGTATTTTAGAACTGTTCCGACAGTGTGGTATTTTTGAACTGTTCTGACAGTGTGGTATTTTGAACTGTTCCGACAGTGTGGTATTTTAGAACTGTTCCGACAGTGTGGTATTTTAGAACTGTTCCGACATTGTGGTATTTTAGAGCTGTTACGACAGTGTGGTATTTTTGAACTGTTCCGACAGTGTGGTATTTTTGAACTGTTCCGACATTGTGGTATTTTAGAACTGTTCCGACAGTGTGGTATTTTTGAACTGTTCCGACAGTGTGGTATTTTAGAACTGTTCCGACAGTGTGGTATTTTAGAACTGTTCCGACAGTGTGGATGTTTTTGAATTGTTCCGACAGTGTGGATGTTTTTGAATTGTTCCGACAGTGTGGTATTTTAGAACTGTTCCGACAGTGTGGTATATTAGAACTGTTCCGACAGTGTTGATGTTTTTGAATTGTTCCGACAGTGTGGTATTTTTGAACTGTTCCGACAGTGTGGTATTTTGAACTCTTCTGACATTGTGGTATTTTTGAACTGTTCCGACAGTGTGGTATTTTAGAACTGTTCCGACAGTGTGGTATTTTAGAACTGTTCTGAAATTGTGGTATTTTTGAACTGTTCCGACAGTGTGGTATTTTAAAACTGTTCCGACAGTGTGGTATTTTAGAACTGTTCCGACAGTGTGGATGTTTTTAAATTGTTCCGACAGTGTGGTATTTTTGAACTGTTCCGACAGTGTGGTATTTTTGAATTGTTCCGACAGTGTGGTACTTTTGAACTGTTCTGACATTGTGGTATTTTTGAACTGTTCCGACAGTGTGGTATTTTATAACTGTTCTGACAGTGTGGTATTTTTGAACTGTTCCGACAGTGTGGTATTTTAGAACTGTTCCGACAGTGTGGTATTTTAGAACTGTTCCGACAGTGTGGTATTTGAGAGCTGTTCTGACATTGTGGTATTTTTGAACTGTTCCGACAGTGTGGTATTTTAGAACTGTTCCGACAGTGTGGTATTTTTGAACTGTTCCGACAGTGTGGTATTTTAGAACTGTTCCGACATTGTGGTATTTTAGAACTGTTTCGACAGTGTGGTATTTTTGAACTGTTCCGACAGTGTGGTATTTTGAATTGTTCCGACAGTGTGGTATTTTAGAACTGTTCCGATAGTGTGGTATTTTAGAACTGTTCCGACATTGTGGTATTTTAGAGCTGTTCCGACAGTGGTATTTTTGAACTGTTCCGACAGTGTGGTATCTTAGAACTGTTCCGACATTGTGGTATTTTAGAACTGTACCGACAGTGTGGTATTTTTGAACTGTTCCGACAGTGTGGTATTTTGAACTGTTCCGACAGTGTGGTATTTTAGAACTGTTCCGACAGTGTGGTATTTTAGAACTGTTCCGACATTGTGGTATTTTAGAGCTGTTCCGACAGTGTGGTATTTTTGAACTGTTCCGACAGTGTGGTATTTTTGAACTGTTCCGACATTGTGGTATTTTAGAACTGTTCCGACAGTGTGGTATTTTTGAACTGTTCCGACAGTGTGGTATTTTAGAACTGTTCCGCAGTGTGGTATTTTAGAACTGTTCCGACAGTGTGGATGTTTTTGAATTGTTCCGACAGTGTGGATGTTTTTGAATTGTTCCGACAGTGTGGTATTTTAGAACTGTTCCGACAGTGTGGTATATTAGAACTGTTCCGACAGTGTTGATGTTTTTGAATTGTTCCGACAGTGTGGTATTTTTGAACTGTTCCGACAATGTGGTATTTTTGAACTGTTCCGACAGTGTGGTATTTCAGAACTGTTCCGACAGTGTGGTATTTTTGAACTGTTCCGACAGTGTGGTATTTTAGAACTGTTCCGACATTGTGGTATTTTTGAACTGTTCCGACAGTGTGGTATTTGAGAACTGTTCCGACAGTGTGGTATTTTAGAACTGTTCCGACAGTGTGGATGTTTTTGAATTGTTCCGACAGTGTGGTATTTTAGAACTGTTCTGACAGTGGTATTTTTGAACTGTTCCGACAGTGTGGATGTTTTTGAATTGTTCCGACAGTGTGGTATTTTTGAACTGTTCCGACAGTGTGGTATTTTTGAACTGTTACGACAGTGTGGTACTTTTTAATTGTTCTGACATTGTGGTATTTTTGAACTGTTCCGACAGTGTGGTATGTTAGAACTGTTCCGACAGTGTGGTATTTTAGAACTGTTCTGAAATTGTGGTATTTTTGAACTGTTCCGACAGTGTGGTATTTTAAAACTGTTCCGACAGTGTGGTATTTTAGAACTGTTCCGACAGTGTGGATGTTTTTGAATTGTTCCGACAGTGTGGTATTTTTGAACTGTTCCGACAGTGTGGTATTTTTGAATTGTTCCGACAGTGTGGTACTTTTGAACTGTTCTGACATTGTGGTATTTTTGAACTGTTCCGACAGTGTGGTATTTTATAACTGTTCTGACAGTGTGGTATTTTTGAACTGTTCCGACAGTGTGGTATTTTAGAACTGTTCCGACAGTGTGGTATTTGAGAGCTGTTCTGACATTGTGGTATTTTTGAACTGTTCCGACAGTGTGGTATTTTAGAACTGTTCCGACAGTGTGGTATTTTTGAACTGTTCCGACAGTGTGGTATTTTAGAACTGTTCCGACATTGTGGTATTTTAGAACTGTTTCGACAGTGTGGTATTTTTGAACTGTTCCGACAGTGTGGTATTTTGAATTGTTCCGACAGTGTGGTATTTTAGAACTGTTCCGACAGTGTGGTATTTTTGAACTGTTCCGACATTGTGGTATTTTAGAGCTGTTCCGACAGTGGTATTTTTGAACTGTTCCGACAGAGTGGTATCTTAGAACTGTTCCGACATTGTGGTATTTTAGAACTGTACCGACAGTGTGGTATTTTTGAACTGTTCCGACAGTGTGGTATTTTAGAACTGTTCCGACAGTGTGGTATTTTAGAACTGTTCCGACAGTGTGGATGTTTTTGAATTGTTCCGACAGTGTGGTATATTAGAACTGTTCCGACAGTGTTGATGTTTTTGAATTGTTACGACAGTGTGGTATTTTTTAACTGTTCCGACAGTGTGGTATTTTGAACTCTTCTGACATTGTGGTATTTTTGAACTGTTCCGACAGTGTGGTATTTTAAAACTGTTCCGACAGTGTGGTATTTTAAAATTGTTCCGACAGTGTGGTATTTTTGAACTGTTCCGACAGTGTGGTATTTTAGAACTGTTCTGACATTGTGGTATTTTAGAACTGTTCCGACAGTGTGGTATTTTTGAACTGTTCCGACAGTGTGTTATTTTTGAACTGTTCCGACAGTGTGGTATTTTAGAACTGTTCCGACATTGTAGTATTTTTGAACTGTTACGACAGTGTGGTATTTTTGAACTGTTCCGACAGTGTGGTATTTTTGAACTGTTCCGACAATGTGGTATTTTTGAACTGTTCCGACAGTGTGGTATTTCAGAACTGTTCCGACAGTGTGGTATTTTTTAACTGTTCCGACAGTGTGGTATTTTAGAACTGTTCCGACATTGTGGTATTTTTGAACTGTTCCGACAGTGTGGTATTTTAGAACTGTTCCGACAGTGTGGTATTTTAGAACTGTTCCGACAGTGTGGATGTTTTTGAATTGTTCCGACAGTGTGGTATTTTAGAACTGTTCTGACAGTGGTATTTTTGAACTGTTCCGACAGTGTGGATGTTTTTGAATTGTTCCGACAGTGTGGTATTTTTGAACTGTTCCGACAGTGTGGTATTTTTGAACTGTTACGACAGTGTGGTACTTTTTAATTGTTCTGACATTGTGGTATTTTTGAACTGTTCCGACAGTGTGGTATTTTAGAACTGTTCCGACAGTGTGGTATTTTAGAACTGTTCCGACAGTGTGGTATATTAGAACTGTTCTGAAATTGTGGTATTTTTGAACTGTTCCGACAGTGTGGTATTTTAGAACTGTTCCGACATTGTGGTATTTTAGAACTGTTCCGACAGTGTGGTATTTTTGAATTGTTCCGACAGTGTGGTATTTTAGAACTGTTCCGACATTGTAGTATTTTTGAACTGTTACGACAGTGTAGTATTTTTGAACTGTTCCGACAGTGTGGTATTTTTTAACTGTTCCGACAGTGTGGTATTTTTGAACTGTTCCGACAGTGTGGTATTTTAGAACTGTTCCGATATTGTGGTATTTTAGAACTGTTCCGACAGTGTGGTATTTTTGAACTGTTCCGACAGTGTGGTATTTTAGAACGGTTACGACAGGTTGGTATTTTAGAACTGTTCCGACAGTGTGGGATTTTTGAACTGTTCCGACAGTGTGGTATTTTTGAACTGTTCCGACAGTGTGGTATTTTTGAACTGTTCCGACAGTGTGGTATTTTAAAACTGTTCCGACAGTGTGGTATTTTTGAACTGTTCCGACAGTGTGGTATTTTAGAACTGTTCCGACAGATTGGTATTTTAGAACTGTTCCGACAGTATGGTATTTTAGAACTGTTCCGACAGTGTGGTATTTTTGAACTGTTCCGACAGTGTGGTATTTTTGAACTGTTCCGACAGTGTGGTATTTTAGAACTGTTCCGACAGTGTGGTATTTTTGAACTGTTCCGACAATGTGGTATTTTAGAACTGTTCCGACAGTGTGGTATTTTTGAACTGTTCCGACAGTGTGGTATTTTTGTTTTTCATTTTATTACTTATATAAAAATTGAAAAATTGCAATAAAACCCAATAATTATAATAAAAGCACAGATAACAGGCTAAATAAACGTTAGAGAATATCGAAAGGACAATCAAAAATGAACAATCCAGAGAAACTGGCAACATAGAGTACACAAGACGAAGACAAACATAACAAAAACACAACGCAGTATGTGTTGGACAAACACAAATAACGTAAATACGACATGAGCCCTTCTACAAACAAACGTATATCGTTTGTATGCGGAAATCGTAGCTGACACCACAACACGGAACTCAGAACGTAAAGACCCATAACATAAAAACATAAAAAACTATAAAAAATTAGCAACACAGACCTTAGTACAAAACACCCGGAGTGAACTAAGGAGCTCGCAAATTTCTCCTGGTTTGTCAGTGACAGGTCGGTGGTTTTCTCCTGGTTTGTCAGTGACAGGTCGGTGGTTTTCTCCTGGTTTGTCAGTGACAGGTCGGTGGTTTTCTCCTGGTTTGTCAGTGACAGGTCGGTGGTTTTCTCCTGGTTTGTCAGTGACAGGTCGGTGGTTTTCTCCTGGTTTGTCAGTGACAGGTCGGTGGTTTTCTCCTGGTTTGTCAGTGACAGGTCGGTGGTTTTCTCCTGGTTTGTCAGTGACAGGTCCGTGGTTTTCTCCTGATTTGTCAGTGACAGGTCGGTGGTTTTCCCCTGATTTGTCAGTGACAGGTCGGTGGTTTTCTCCTGGTTTGTCAGTGACAGGTCCGTGGTTTTCTCCTGGTTTGTCAGTGACAGGTCCGTGGTTTTCTCCTGGTTTGTCAGTGATAGGTCGGTGTTTTACTACTGGTTTGTCAGTGACAGGTCGGTGGTTTTCTCCTGGTTTGTCAGTGACAGGTCGGTGGTTTTCTCCTGGTTTGTCAGTGACAGGTCGGTGGTTTTCTCCTGGTACTCTGGTTTCCTCCGCCAATAAAACTGACCGCCACGATATAGCTGAAATAGTGTTGAAAGTGGCGTTAAACACCACAACCCTAACCCCTATAAAAACAATAATAATGAATCGAATCTACAATAACATATTATACATACCAGCATGCACGGTGACTACACACAGGACCACAGAGAGTACACTGGCTATAGGAGACCGCATTATCTTGATGGTACTAGTTCAATGAAACACTAAGCATGCAGTGAAGGCACGTCTCTGTTCTTTTATCTAACTTAAATATATTGACCAATCACATCTAGGAAATTGCTTACGTAAGTAAACATCTGATAAGTTATACTAATTTCATTTATTTGTTTTTATTTATTTTTATTTTTATTCATTTAACAAAAATCAAATTGGATTGTAGCAATACAAATACAGACATTTCTGTGCTGTCCCAAGCCAGGGCTGATTCCCCGAATACCACCTTTCAATAAAAAAAAAACTCTTTTCTTTCCATAGTTGTTGCTCCTGCATCCAAGTTGGTTGCTTGTCCGTGAAGGTCTTACAAATGCCTCATATAACGCGTCTGTCGTTTCTGCCCTCAAAGAATCGAACCAGGAACGAGTAGTTGTAGTGAATATTTTATTAGGTTTAAAATCTTCGTATTTGTTTATTTGCATCCAACTTCTAAATTTTGAAATTCATAAATTTGCTGAAGTTTCAATTGTTTATGCGTAATGTTTTGTAGATCGTTGTTTGTCCTTTTTCTTTTGGCCATTGTGTTGTCTGTCCTTCTTCGATTTACGGATTCTGATTAACCCTTTGATATCTCCAAACTCTTCTTCCGATAAACTTTTCAGGTCGAAAGGGTTGAGTAATAACTTTTGTGACAATAACTGTTCGTTGTTCTCTACGCTCATCGTTAGATTTCGTCGTATCTATGAGTCCTTTTACGTCACGAACGTCAGCCATTTTAACTTAACTACGATTATAATGTTTTGTCATATTCCGAGTTAACAACAATCATATGTTGTAGCTCTTGTGTTGTAACTTGTATCTAAATGTTTTATTCATTACGCAACATGGGAACTAGCAAATACACAAATTAGACTGACGAGTTCTGTCCCCTGGCTCACACGTTACTCGCCTTCTTCTTCTCTCAACGCCACTTGAGACAGATTAATCAGTCTAATGCACAAATGTGTCCAACTTGGGATTCTTTGGCACGGGGTACCATTATAAACGAGAAATCATTTATGCTACACAAATTAGACTGACGAGTTCTGTCCCCTGGCTCACATATGCTACTCCGCTTCGCCCAACGCAGCTTGAGCATATGGACAGACTAGTCAGTCCGATACATAAATATGTCCAACCTGGTACCCTTTAATTTGGTGCAGGGTACCAGCATAAACGAGAAATCAATTTATGCTATATGTTTATCATTCAGAGGTCTAACTAACAACTGGCTAACAAACTACAAAAAGATATTACCATCTATATCAGCATGTATATCCCTCTGACATAGGTGACCTTAGTCGATTCCCGCTATTCCGTTTAGGACCTTTGGTTTAATTGTTCCGAAAAATTATTTGGCTTTACAATCGTTGGATGTTGATCATACCTGATGAAGGTTA
Source organism: Bathymodiolus septemdierum (assembly GCA_963383655.1). Taxonomy (NCBI): domain Eukaryota; kingdom Metazoa; phylum Mollusca; class Bivalvia; order Mytilida; family Modiolidae; genus Bathymodiolus; species Bathymodiolus septemdierum. The sequence goes on from OY726527.1 coordinate 1,523,201, forward strand.
TTCAAGAAGCGTCATGCGCACTACATTTGATAACTACGTATTTATTTCAAAGCAGGAAATTAGTTCCAACACTTTAGATATGAATCTTTAAATACCATCCATGTGATCAGACGTATAAACTTTTGCCATCATCACAGATTATTTATATGTGTAACGGGAACTTGAACTTTTAACATGATTAAAAAAAGACATTAATTTCAACATGATGACATATCGAACTATGTAACATATGAATTAATTTGTTTTCTTATTATGAGAAAGTCGATGTTCAGATAACATATGTTCGGCGAAAGACATTCGAGCGAATTGACAGGACAAAGGAGCGGGGAAAACGGACATAAAGGCCCGTTTACACGATCAAAGTTTTCCAACAAATTTTTGACGGAATATTTGCTCAAAGAAAGGTATCCCGTTTACACGATCAAAATTTGGTCAAAGATTGATCAAAGTTTCTATCCCAAGTTACCTTTTGGCGGTAAATTCAAAGACAAACAATAGATCTTGCTTCCGAAAAGATGTTTTGATTGGTCAATTCCCATCAAAGTCCGTCAAAGTTTTTAGAAAAATAGGAATGGGTTTCTATTCCGTCAAAGTCCATCAAAGTTCTCTGACAAAGTTTTTAATTCAGGTTTACACGATCAAATAACTTTGTCAAAAAAACTTTGACCTATGACCTATTTTTTTATGGAAACCTTTAATCGTGTAAACGGAATTACAACTTGTAATCCATTTGAGCGAAAATTTAATAACCCATTTGAGCGAGGGAAAAAAACTCTTCCATTAGCCAGAGTCTGTGGCCTCCAACTCACCACGGGGAGGTGGACGTATGTTTTTGAGGAGGGTATTTATTTATAAAAGTTCAGCACTATTTTAAAAGTGACAGGTCGGTGGTTTTCTCTGGGTACTCCGGTTTCCTCCACCAATAAAACTGACCGCCACGATATAACTGAAATATTGTTAAAAGTTGCGTTTATCACCTTAAACCTAACTCTAACCCTAACCCTAATCCTCGAGGATGCATACTGTTTATTATGTAGAACGTTACTGTATCAATCAGATATAGGGGGCCGTCGTGGTCGTGATCGTATGGTAGTTGGATTTACAACTACCTATGCAATCAGTGCCTATCACCAGGTCCACTGAGAGGAAGGGGCAAGGGGGGGCATGAGTTATAATTAAGGGTCCAGACAAATAAACAAGTAGAAAGCTGTTTTCCAAATCACAATTCATCAATTCATTTTTGTTGTACTGAATCCTTGCTTAAGACACACCGTGGTGGACTTAGTTTGAGTATCATTATTTGGAGAATTGGAGGAGGATGGCCAAGTTTCCTTTTGCCCTGGGACCCAAACATTCTCTTGACGGCCCTGCCTATCATCACTGATGTGAGTTCGAATCTCGATCAGGTCCAGGTGTACATCATTTTGTGATAAAGTTTGTCAGGGACTTGCAGATCATTCGTTTTCTCTGGTTCCTCCGGTTTCCTCCACCAATAAAACTGACCGCCAAGATATAACTGAAATATTGTTGAAAGTGGCGTTAAACAAAAACAAACAAACATCAATCAGATTTAAAGTGTCAAGCTACATTATCTACAGATGGTATTTTGATGAATTAGGGAATGCATTATCTTATCTACCAAGATTTTAGACAAACTGACCTTATATGACGCAGATATATAACACATGGAAATTTCTCGTAATAAAGGTCGAAATGTGGAGGTATTCTGGTGATAATTGTTACTTGTAAATTAGGAGAGGTAATCTGTTCGGTGTTCGGTTGGTCTTTACCTCCAGTTGTTTGTAGGAGGGCTCGTGTCTTATTGCGTTATTATTTTAAAATCATATACTAAATTTGTCCTACTGATTTTTTTGCAATCATATACTAAATTTGCCCTACTGATTTATTTTTACAATCATATACTAAATTTGCCCCACTGGTTGTTTTTTTTACAATCATATACTAAATTTGCCCTACTGATTTTTTTTTACAATCAAATAATAAATTTGCTCCACTGATTTCCTTTTACAATCATCTACTAACTTTGCCATACTGATCTTTTTACAATCATATACTAAATTTGCCCCACTGATTGTTTTTTTTACAATCATATACTAAATTTGTCCCACTGATTGTTTTTTTCACAATCATATACTAAATTTGTCCCACCGATTTTTTTTTACACTCATACTAAATTTGCCCCACAATTTTCTTGCAATCATACTAAATTTGCCCTACTGATTTGTTTACAATCATATACTCAATTTGCCCCACTGATTTGTTTTTACAATCATATTCTAAATTTACCCCACTGATTTTTTTTACAATCATATGCTAAATTTGCTCCACTAATTTGCTTTTGCAATCATATACTAAATTTGCTGCACTGAATTTTTTTTGCAATGATATACTAAATGTGCCCCACTGATTTTTTTACAATCAGATATTAAATTTGCCCCACTGATTTATGCTAGCAATCATATCCTAAACTTGCCCTCTTGATTTTGTTTACTATCATATACTAAATTTGCCCTACTGATTTTTGTTTACAATCAGATACTAAATTTGTTCCACTGATTTTTTTTGCTATCATATACTAAATTTGCCCCATTGATTATTTTACAATCATATACTAAATCTGTCCCATTGATTTTTTTTACAATCATATACTAAATTTTCCCTACTGATTATTTTACAATCATATACTAAATTTGCCCTACTGATTTTTGTTTACAATCAGATACTAAATTTGCCCTACTGATTTTTGTTTACAATCAGATACTAAATTTGTTCCACTGATTTTTTTTGCTATCATATACTAAATTTGACCCATTGATTATTTTACAATCATATACTAAATTTGCCCCATTGATTTTTTTTTACAATCATATACTAAATTTTCCCTACTGATTATTTTACAATCATATACTAAATTTGCCCTACTGATTTTGTTTACTATCATATACTAAATTTGCCACACTGATTTTTTTACAATCATATACTAAATTTGTCTTACTGATTTTTTTACAATCATATACTAAATTTTCCCTACTGATTTTTTTTACAATCATTTACTAAATTTTCCCTACTGATTTGTTTTTACTATCATATGCTAAATTTGCCCCACTTATTTTTTTTTACACAATCATATGCTAAATTTGCTCCACTGCTTTTTTTTTACAATCATATACTAAATTTCCTTACTGATTTTTTTACAATTATATACAAATGTACTAAATTTGCCCCACTGATTTTATTTTACTATCGTATACTAAATTAGCCCCACTGATTTTTTTTTTACTATCATATATACTGAATTTTTTACCTATCATATTCTAAATTAGCCCCACTGATTTTTTTTTGACTATCATATACTGATTTTTTTACCTATCATATTCTAAATTAGCCCCACTGATTTTTTTTTGACTATCATATACTGATTTTTTTTACCTATCATATTCTAAATTTGCCCCACTCATTTTTTTTTACTATCACATTGAATAAGTGAGTGGTTGTTGTTTAACACCAACTCATCAATTTATCCGCTATTTCATAGCGAGAACAAGTTAATATTCAATGCGATGATGATGAAGTCCGCTTTGTACTAGACTAACATCCATAGTTGTATTTTTATAGTGCCAGCTCACTGAAGCAACAGTCAGTTGAAGACATTATCACCCCATGACGAGACATTATCTTGATTCCGAGCCAACCAATGGTACACATACGAATGGATGGCGATCGGGAAAATGTCATATTTCAGCCTTTGGTTCAGGTGAGCTAAAAAGTTCAGACACTGATACTGAGGCTAGATATTAACACAATAATAAAGACTGGGTATTGGTGAATATTCCCATGGCTCAAACCCAGTGGGTAACATGGTTATAGAGTGTCATGCCACCTGCACACTGACATCTTTTGTAGATTTTCAAAAATAGTATGTGCATTGTAGCTGCTATAAAAGACTAAATTTGTTTTGCCCCTACCCAATTCTCCATACTTTTTCAGTGGCAGTCAAAAGTTGTTGACCAGTAGTTGACTCATCTATTCCTTCAATTCTATGTAGTTTTTTTTAAATATATATTATTGAACTTGTTCTCGTCCTGAATATAGATGAAATACTGCTTTCTGGACGTTAAGCCATAATCAATCAATCAAGAAATAATGGGTTTGGTGTTTAACACCAATTTCAACGATATTTCAGTTATATTGTGGTGATCAGTTTTATTGATAGAGGAAACTGGAGTTCCACGGAGAAAACCACCTCACGAAAGTCACTGACAAACTTCTATCACATATTGTTGTATTGAGTACACATCGCCATGAGCGAGGTTCAAACTCACAACTTTAGTAGTGATAAGCACTGATTGCATAGAAATCCAAGTACAATGCGATCACGACCACGACAGCCCGTCAAGAAATAAAGAATTCAAATACAAAATAAAGAGTATTAAATATTTATTGTCAAAGACACATTGATTGGTTTGGTTTATGGCGCTTAACGCCACTTTCAACAATATTTCAGTTATATTGTGTTAGTTTTATTAGTGGAGGAAACCGGAGTTCCCCGGAGAAAACCACTGACCTACCACAAGTCACTGACCAACTTGATCACACAATGTTGTATAGAGAAAACCACTGACCTACCACAAGTCACTGATCAACTTTATCACACAATGTTGTATAGAGAAAACCACTGACCTACCACAAGTCACTGACCAACTTTATCACACAATGTTGTATAGAGAAAACCACTGACCTACCACAAGTCACTGACCAACTTTATCACACAATGTTGTATAGAGAAAACCACTGACCTACCACAAGTCACTGATCAACTTTATCACACAATGTTGTATAGAGAAAACCACTGACCTACCACAAGTCACTGACCAACTTTATCACACAATGTTGTATAGAGAAAACCACTGACCTACCACAAGTCACTGATCAACTTTATCACACAATGTTGTATAGAGAAAACCACTGACCTACCACAAGTCACTGACCAACTTTATCACACAATGTTGTATAGAGAAAACCACTGACCTACCACAAGTCACTGACCAACTTTATCACACAATGTTGTATAGAGAACACCACTGACCTACCACAAGTCACTGACCAACTTTATCACACAATGTTGTATAGAGAAAACCACTGACCTACCACAAGTCACTGATCAACTTTATCACACAATGTTGTATAGAGAAAACCACTGACCTACCACAAGTCACTGACCAACTTTATCACACAATGTTGTATAGAGAAAACCACTGACCTACCACAAGTCACTGACCAACTTTATCACACAATGTTGTATAGAGAAAACCACTGACCTACCACAAGTCACTGACCAACTTTATCACACAATGTTGTATAGAGAAAACCACTGACCTACCACAAGTCACTGATCAACTTTATCACACAATGTTGTATAGAGAAAACCACTGACCTACCACAAGTCACTGACCAACTTTATCACACAATGTTGTATAGAGAAAACCACTGACCTACCACAAGTCACTGACCAACTTGATCACACAATGTTGTATAGAGAAAACCACTGACCTACCACAAGTCACTGACCAACTTGATCACACAATGTTGTATAGAGAAAACCACTGACCTACCACAAGTCATTGACCAACTTGATCACACAATGTTGATTAGAGAAAACCACTGACCTACCACAAGTCACTGACCAACTTTATCACACAATGTTGTATAGAGAAAACCACTGACCTACCACAAGTCACTGACCAACTTGATCACACAATGTTGTATAGAGAAAACCACTGACCTACCACAAGTCACTGACCAACTTGATCACACAATGTTGTATAGAGAAAACCACTGACCTACCACAAGTCACTGACCAACTTGATCACACAATGTTGTATAGAGAAAACCACTGACCTACCACAAGTCATTGACCAACTTGATCACACAATGTTGTATAGAGAAAACCACTGACCTACCACAAGTCACTGACCAACTTTATCACACAATGTTGTATAGAGAAAACCACTGACCTACCACAAGTCACTGACCAACTTTATCACACAATGTTGTATAGAGAAAACCACTGACCTACCACAAGTCACTGACCAACTTTATCACACAATGTTGTATAGAGAAAACCACTGACCTACCACAAGTCACTGATCAACTTGATCACACAATGTTGTATAGAGAAAACCACTGACCTACCACAAGTCACTGACCAACTTTATCACACAATGTTGTATAGAGAAAACCACTGACCTACCACAAGTCACTGACCAACTTTATCACACAATGTTGTATAGAGAACACCACTGACCTACCACAAGTCACTGATCAACTTGATCACACAATGTTGTATAGAGAAAACCACTGACCTACCACAAGTCACTGACCTACCACAAGTCACTGATCAACTTGATCACACAATGTTGTATAGAGAAAACCACTGACCTACCACAAGTCACTGACCAACTTGATCACACAATGTTGTATAGAGAAAACCACTGACCTACCACAAGTCACTGATCAACTTGATCACACAATGTTGTATAGAGAAAACCACTGACCTACCACAAGTCACTGACCAACTTGATCACACAATGTTGTATAGAGAAAACCACTGACCTACCACAAGTCACTGACCAACTTGATCACACAATGTTGTATAGAGAAAACCACTGACCTACCACAAGTCACTGACCAACTTGATCACACAATGTTGTATAGAGAAAACCACTGACCTACCACAAGTCACTGATCAACTTGATCACACAATGTTGTATAGAGAAAACCACTGACCTACCACAAGTCACTGATCAACTTTATCACACAATGTTGTATAGAGAAAACCACTGACCTACCACAAGTCACTGATCAACTTTATCACACAATGTTGTATAGAGAAAACCACTGACCTACCACAAGTCACTGACCAACTTTATCACCCAATGTTGTATAGAGAAAACCACTGACCTACCACAAGTCACTGATCAACTTTATCACACAATGTTGTATAGAGAAAACCACTGACCTACCACAAGTCACTGATCAACTTGATCACACAATGTTGTATAGAGAAAACCACTGACCTACCACAAGTCACTGATCAACTTGATCACACAATGTTGTATAGAGAAAACCACTGACCTACCACAAGTCACTGATCAACTTGATCACACAATGTTGTATAGAGAAAACCACTGACCTACCACAAGTCACTGATCAACTTGATCACACAATGTTGTATAGAGAAAACCACTGACCTACCACAAGTCACTGATCAACTTGATCACACAATGTTGTATAGAGAAAACCACTGACCTACCACAAGTCACTGACCAACTTGATCACACAATGTTGTATAGAGAAAACCACTGACCTACCACAAGTCACTGACCAACTTGATCACACAATGTTGTATAGAGAAAACCACTGACCTACCACAAGTCACTGATCAACTTGATCACACAATGTTGTATAGAGAAAACCACTGACCTACCACAAGTCACTGATCAACTTGATCACACAATGTTGTATAGAGAAAACCACTGACCTACCACAAGTCACTGATCAACTTTATCACACAATGTTGTATAGAGAAAACCACTGACCTACCACAAGTCACTGATCAACTTTATCACACAATGTTGTATAGAGAAAACCACTGACCTACCACAAGTCACTGATCAACTTTATCACACAATGTTGTATAGAGAAAACCACTGACCTACCACAAGTCACTGATCAACTTGATCACACAATGTTGTATAGAGAAAACCACTGACCTACCACAAGTCACTGATCAACTTGATCACACAATGTTGTATAGAGAAAACCACTGACCTACCACAAGTCACTGATCAACTTTATCACACAATGTTGTATAGAGAAAACCACTGACCTACCACAAGTCACTGATCAACTTTATCACACAATGTTGTATAGAGAAAACCACTGACCTACCACAAGTCACTGATCAACTTTATCACACAATGTTGTATAGAGAAAACCACTGACCTACCACAAGTCACTGACCTACCGCAAGTCACTGACCTACCGCAAGTCACTGACCTACCGCAAGTCACTGACCAACTTTATCATACAATGTTGTATCCACTATACCCCACCATGAGTGGGATTTGAACTCACAACTTAAGTGGTGATAGTCACTAATTACATATGTACATGTAGTTGTAAATCCAACTACCATACCATCACAATCATGATGTCCCCCAGTCAAGAAAAAAGAATTCAAACACAAAATAAAGTGTATTTTACATTTATTGTCAGAGACACATTGATCACAGGCACATTTTAAACATACATAGCAACTTTTTGATTGATAATGAAGCAAAATTATTAAGTATCAATAAATAATCCTATAAAGTACATTTTTATCTTAATATCAGTAGAAAACTAGTATCTACTTTACAAAAATCTGAACAGGTATACAGTATTCTACCTTTCTGGATACCTGTTCAGATTTTTGTAAAATAGGTAACAGTATTCTATTGATGTTTAGATAGAAAAAAGTAGGGGAGGGGGTGGGGGTTATGCGACGTTAAACACATACTATCTTAACATCAGTAGAATACTGGTACCTATTTTACAAAAAATCTGAACAGGTATCCATTATTCTACATTACTGGGCTTTACAATATTTTGATTGAGCGTGCCTGATGGGGATTGTTCCAGGGTGAATCGTGAACGGTGGGCTTGATATCTATGTTTTTATTACTGATACACATTTTACAAAAATCTGATCAAGTATCCAAACATAACTAAGACGACAGTAATTTAATCATATTCCAACTTTTCACAAAATTTGATTCCAGTGATATAATATAAATATCAATATTTCTACAAAGTGAACTGAAATTTTCCTAAAAATTTTCAATCTTTTTTATTCAAAGGGAACTAAAATTTTCCTCAAATTTTTCACATTTTTTTTTTTCAAAGGGAACTGAAATTTTCCTAAAAATTTTCACAATTTTTTATTCAAAAGAATCAGAAATTTCCATAAATTTTTTCATTAAATTTTACTCAAACCTTTCTCATGTGCGGTATTTGATAAAAAAACAAAAAAAGGGCTTCAGTACACCAACAAAGGGGACGGATCACTAATTTCAATTAAAATTTTTCAAAGCATTTGATCTCAGTGATATAACAACAAGCTAAAATTACAAAGGGGACAAATAATTAATTAAACTTTAATAATAATGATGAAGCTGATAGTGAGTGAGTGAGCAATTTTATTCAGCCATACCATGGCGAGAGCAAGTTATGCTCGACAATACGATGATGTCAGCGCTTTTGTACTAGAACAACACGCTTAGTTCGATTTTTACTGTGCTGTCTGAAACAACAGTTAGTGGATAAGACATCTCACTCCACTCTGACACATTATCTTCATTCCAAGCTAACCAATCTTTGCTCTTACTCCTAAATGCTGCATACTGAGCAGAGAAGCAACAAATACCAACTTTATAGTCTTTGGTTTGACCCGACCGGAGTTCAAACCCACAATCTACACCACTCAAACCAGCAAACTAACCATTACATCACCTATGCAGTTAAAGCTAAAATTTTCAATCTAGGAACCAGTATTTCACTATTAAAGACAAAGTAATCATGTGAAACAAATCGTTCTAGATTGAAAATATAATGTTCAACAAGATTTTAGATATTTCTAAACTTGGTCCCCCTCCTCCAATTCTCCAAATAATGATACTCAAACTAAGTCCACCACGGTGTGTCATAAGCAAGGAATCAGTACAACAAAAATGAATTGATGAATTGATGATTTAGAAAACAGCTTTCTACTTGTTTATTTGTCTGGAAAGTCATGGGCCTGGGGGTGCTACCCCAGTAGACAACCCCCCCCCCCCCATCTCAGTGGACCTGTCTATAGACAGATGAAGACGACAACAGACCCATAACATATGCAAACATTTAACATTGACAATAAAATATATCTCCTCAACAAATCTGTACAATGAAATTTGATTGTAAAAACAGATGAAAAATTCTGCATATTTTATGTTTCTGGAAATAGATATACAGTGAAACATGTCTCAAACAGAAACTCCCTGGGGACCAATGTTTGTGTTCAGAATAGACAGGTGTTCACTTTGTACAGGTCAAATTTACAAACATTTCCTACATTGGGACTTTATCATGGATGATTCTGGTTAGAAGATAAAATAACTGAAAATGAATGAAAAATAGCTGAAACCATCTACACCCCTCACCCCTTTCAAATGGTCCATTTTTTACCTGTTCTGACTGTGACCAGCAACTTTCGACAATTTCTCTCCAGAGGAAAAATAGCTGAAATCAGTTAGGGACCGACCATCTAACTTGCAGGGGGGCTATGGTGGGGGTTTTTCGGTCAGAAATTTTTTTCTGGACAACACAATATTTATTTTTTTTGTCGCACAGAGTGCGAATTTTTTTTCCAGAATTTAACATTAGGTTATATGACAAAAACTCTAAATCAGATTATTATTTTTTTCCTCCACCAAAATCAGAATATTTTTTCAGCAACATTGGGAATCAGAATAACCATAGCCCCAGTTAAATGGTCCGTCCCTTAAATAACTGAAAAAATAATCCCTGGTTTATACGTACAGGATTCAGGTTTATACAGTATTCGTTTTAGACATGTTTCACCATAAAAAAAATGTAAATATCCGTAAATTACGACAATATCTGGTCAGTTGGGAATTCCAATTTTCCCACTAAATATTTTAAAATAGCTATACAGTATTATGGCACATTTTATGACAACATTCTGAATATATTTACTATCCACCACCTTTATACACAATATACATTAAATCTTGATGGTAGTTTGACAAACAGCAAAAAAATACAACTTTTATTGGTTAATTTACAAGCACATATAGTCCATTTGACTTCTATAATGGGGGTCATCGTGGCCGTGATCGTATGGTAGTTAGATTTAGAACTACCTATGCAATCAGTGCCTATCACCACTGATGTTGTGAGTTCGAATCTCGATCAGGACGAGGTGTACAATATTATGTGATAAAGTTTGTCATTGACATGTGACAGTTCGGTGGTTTTCTCCGTGCACTACAGTTTCCTCCACCAATAAAACTGACCGCCAAGATATAACTGAAATATTGTTGAAAGTGGAGTTAAAACAACTTCTATAAATGTCCAGAAACAAATTCTTAAAAATCCAGTTTCAAATCAACATTTTTTCTAAATGTAAATGAATATATGATATATACGAACTCTGACAATTAATTTCAAAATTTTTGGTCCATTATTAAAAAAGTTACCCATTAGGTCTCTATGTTAATTATATTTTCTGAAGTGTAAAAATCTGCATGGAGTGAGTACAAATAGTGTAAGAGCCAAACCATCTAAACAAAATAACAGACATGTGCTTTCAATGTACCATGTGACATAGGACATTTAAATATTAAAGGACATCAATAACAATTGACCATCACCTTAATGGTCAGTTAATGAGTAGCCTTTTAATATTTAAATGTCCTATGTCTAATAGTACAATGAAGCATATGTCTGTTATTTTGTTATGATGGTACAAACTATGAAAAATATTTCAGGAAAATTGAAAACTATGAAAAAATCACAACTATGGAGCCCCTAAAACTAAATTAAGAATAGAGTCAAGGTGTGTGGTCCTATATCAGTAGTGTTAGGCTTGTAGTCCTAAATCAACAACCTTTACATCTTTTATACTCTCCCAGCCCCCACTCATGTCTATTCAAAGCATTGTTCCAAACTTAATACTTTTATGTATGTACAAAATACATTTGTTAGACAAACTAGAGATCTCAGAAAAATGAAAGCAAGGACAACATTTCTCCTTCATATAGCCCTTTCTTAATACATATGACTGACCAAATCCCCATTAATATCCAGTGTTGTATTAAAACAAATTCTCAGGTGCCTGTAATCTCTCACCTGGTTTTTAATTTGACTTCTAAAATTTATTAGAAACATTTTAGATTTTGTTTTTGACATTCAATGAAATTTCTTCTAATAATAATGCCAACCATCTTGGATGGAAGATGAAGGTGTCACACATAATTATGAAAGTGGGTCAAACAAAGATCATTACAGCTCAAATTTCTCAGCAGAAGATTTAATGTGATTTTTTTTCTAAAAAAAATATACAATTGGTATGAATCAGCTAAAAGAACAAATTCACAAAAAAACCCTGAAGATATGTTATTAAACTTCCTATAGTAGGGGTGGGGGCAGTCTGATACAATATTGAAAAAGGAGCACCCAATAGGACACCATCCTAGCCAAGTTTGGTTTAATTTTGATTTAATTTGGTTCAGTGGTTTCAGAGAAAGGAGGATTTAAATGTGAACGTTTACGACATACACCAAGTGATGGCAAAAGTTCAGGCCAGGAGAACTAAAAAACAAAACAAAACAAAACATTTGATGATTAATACCTGCATGATTAACTAAAGGTGTTCACATATACATACACAAAAAAATAGTCATATTAATAAACAATTTTTTTCTTAAAGACATCTTTTGCAATAGAATTATGAAATTATGTACAAATTTATCATCAGATTCAACTTGTAATTAACATAACAAGACTGTACAAATAATAAAATGAAAACAAAAAATACGAAACTGTCTAAACAGTTCCAAAATCTCATAGAAAAATCGTAGAAAGTCAAAATCATATAGAACAAAAATATCAGCAGAAAATAAATAAAAGTCCAAAAAAACTGCATAAATTTCACACCACAAAAATTAGTGGTTATACAGTATTATATATATGAAGATTATGGCAATAAGACTTATAGCCTACAAAGACCTATAGCTCAGAAAATAATGAAATATTTTAAAAATTATGGTATTTAATGCCAATTTCAACAAAATTTCAGTTATATCATGGTGGTCAGTTTTATTGATGGAGGAAACCGGATTACCCGGAGAAAACCACTGACCTGTCGCAAGTCACTGACAAACTTAATGTTGTATCAAGTAAACCTCGTCATTTACAGGACTCACACTCACAACTTTAGTGGCGATAGATACTGATTGCGCAGGTAGTTATAAATCCAACTACCATTACAATAGCTCAGAAAATAATGAAACATTTTAAAATTTAAGTATAAAAAACTACAAATCATTAAACTAAATTTTCTCTATATTACAACGGACAATGCCAGTGTACTTCTATAATAATAAAGTTATATAAAATTAAATTCAACATGTAATGCTTACTTATTCATAGATTAGGTCACATGATGTTTGACCTTTGACTTTAATCAATAGGTACAGTCAAACCTGCTTGAGAAATCACCTGTATTTAAAGCAAAAACCTGTGTAACAAGATCACCCTTTTCAACTTCCACTGTGCCACATTCCATATAAATTTTACCTGTATTAAGAGACCACCTGTATTTAGAGACCATGTGGCAAAAACCTATGTTGAAAGAGTGTACTTTTCAACAACAACTGTGACATATTCCTTTAAATTTTGACCTGTATTAAGAGACCATGTTTGTGGCACATTCCATATAAATTTTACCTTCATTAAGAGACCATGCTTTGACTCTCCCTTGAGTGGTCTTTCATGACAGGTTTGACTGTACTAAGGAATGCTATGAACTAAAACTTTCTAAACTAGAAACATTCGATACAGAATTCATTATAATACATTTGATTGCATCACTCCTATAAATAAAACGCATTCTATCTACAGTTTTTGACCTTCAAGGTCAACCATAGAAGTTTATATCTGTTCCTTTGGTTTCCATTTTTGTTGTTGATGGTATATCTGAGGACTGTTCCTTTGGTTTATATTTTTGTTGCAGATGATACATTTGGAAACTTCCTTTGGTTTTCTTTTGTGTTAATAGAATTAAAGTCTGATCCTATGATACAGCAGGTTCTATGATAACGCCGCCATTTTTTAAAGTTAACATTTTTTTAATCTAACTACCACGGTACCATAGGACAACGATATAATAATTATATAGTTATTATCTAAAGACGGATCTTTGTTTTCTCCGCGATGATGATGGAATCTCGACCATCAGAAAGCTATCGTCAACACTCTTTTTACAATATTTATAAAACAGGTCAGCTGATTTACATAAAACATCATCTAAATCAATCTTGACACTGAAAAAAAGATTTAAAAAAGAATCACATATCATTTAGGAAGATTGTCCATAGAAAATAAAATTGGGGACATTTTTTAATCCTCTGTTCATTACCATTCTTAGAAAACATGTCAGTTCAGAGTGAGTGAGTGAGTGAGGGATTGTTGTTTTATGCCAACTCAGCAATTTTTCAGATATATCATGGCGAGAACCCGTTAATTTTCAATGAGATGATGATGAGGTCAGCTTTGTACTAGACCAACACGCTTAGTTGGATTTTTATAGTGTTAGCTCACTGACACAACAGTCTGCGGATAAATATGTTGCCCCACTCGGACGCATTATCCTGATTCCGAGGCAACCAGTCTGCTTTTTCTCCTTAATGCTGCATGCATAGCAGAGAGGCAACAAATATCAATTTTATATTTTTTGGTTTGTACTGTTCACTGCTTGAACCCACGATCTACCACACTTGATGTGAACCCACGATCTACCACACGAACATGCAAACCATTACACCACTGATGTCGTTCATCACATCCATGATCATACGTAAGCTTGATTTACACCTACCTATACAATCAGTGCCTATTATTGCGAATGTTACCATGTGTTTACCCATTACCGTAATGACCTATGTATAATGTGCTAGATTTTACACAGCTTCTTTATTTTGAGGAGGGATGCGCATTATAAACAAGAACAATATGTTTGTTTCGCTTTTTTCAACCAGGAAATCACATGTCTGCCATTGTTATTGTTTATGTAGTATCATGCAGTGCACAATTTTATTACAATACCTGGAACATGCAAAATTAGACAAGATGTGCTATGACAATTTAATAATTGAGATAAAAATTGTATCATTTTAAACAATAATAAATATTTCACAAAAAGTTTCAACAACTATCAACAAAATAAGAAAATATCAAATCTCAGTGAGCCTGCAGATTAGAAGAATTCTTATCTCATAAATTTGTTAACAATAAATGAAAACAACAATCTAATTCAAATTTCGGACATATTCTAAAAATATCCATAGTACGACCTAGATTCTGGTAAAATGCAATTCACTGATTTTACTGCTTTTTGACAATAAATATTACCAGAAAATACCTTAAAAGTCAACCGCAATGCAAGTCTATGCAATCTTAAATAAATTTAAGTGAAATAGCAATCCCCAAAATCGGTGGTTTTCCCAGGGTACTCTGGTTTCCTCCACCAATAAAACTGACTGGCACAATATAACTGAAATAGTGTTGAAAGTGGCATTAAACACCATTACCCTAACCCTAACCCAAAAATAACTTACTTGTTAATTACTGTAAAAACTGCAGCAGTATCTGTGCTCTGTAACAAATCTCCTCTACACTCCTCTAATAAAGCTAGACACATAAATAACTCAAAAGTGTATTCACATTCTGTGTCCAGTCTGGCCGTCCTCGTTATACCACCTAAAACAATCAAATTAATATGGTATACACGATATTCTATAGGTAATCCTATAGGTAATCGGTGCATTTTCTCATTGAAGCTTACACTTGTCTATCTTGTCTATCAGAAAATATTACACCTTCACACAAAATTTGTTTTCTGTTCTGGTATAGATATTGGACTTAATTAAACACCATAACCCACCTCAACTGGCTACTTACTAAGTAAAATCTGTTG
The DNA here is from genome assembly GCA_963383655.1 of Bathymodiolus septemdierum. NCBI lineage: Eukaryota > Metazoa > Mollusca > Bivalvia > Mytilida > Modiolidae > Bathymodiolus > Bathymodiolus septemdierum. Next base: position 1,539,018 of record OY726527.1, read on the forward strand.
GCTGTATGCCTTTACTTAAATTTGATAACCCACCTCAACTGGCTACTTAATAAGTAAAATCTGTTAGCTGTAGGCCTTTACTTAAATTTGATAACCCACATCAACTGGCTACTTAATAAGTAAAATCTGTTGGCTGTATGCCTTTACTTAAATTTGATAACCCACCTCAACTGGCTACTTAATAAGTAAAATCTGTTGACTGTAGGCCTTTACTTAAATTTGATAACCCACCTCAACTGGCTACTTACTAAGTAAAATCTGTTGGCTGTAGGCCTTTACTTAAATTTGATAACCCACATCAACTGGCTACTTAATAAGTAAAATCTGTTGGCTGTAGGCCTTTACTTAAATTTGATAACCCACATCAACTGGCTACTTAATAAGTAAAATCTGTTGGCTGTATGCCTTTACTTAAATTTGATAACCCACCTCAACTGGCTACTTAATAAGTAAAATCTGTTGACTGTAGGCCTTTACTTAAATTTGATAACCCACCTCAACTGGCTACTTACTAAGTAAAATCTGTTGGCTGTAGGCCTTTACTTAAATTTGATAACCCACATCAACTGGCTACTTAATAAGTAAAATCTGTTGACTGTAGGCCTTTACTTAAATTTGATAACCCACCTCAACTGGCTACTTACTAAGTAAAATCTGTTGGCTGTAGGCCTTTACTTAAATTTGATAACCCACCTCAACTGGCTACTTAATAAGTAAAATCTGTTAGCTGTAGGCCTTTACTTAAATTTGATAACCCACCTCAACTGGCTACTTAATAAGTAAAATCTGTTGACTGTAGGCCTTTACTTAAATTTGATAACCCACCTCAACTGGCTACTTACTAAGTAAAATCTGTTGGCTGTAGGCCTTTACTTAAATTTGATAACCCACATCAACTGGCTACTTAATAAGTAAAATCTGTTGACTGTAGGCCTTTACTTAAATTTGATAACCCACCTCAACTGGCTACTTAATAAGTAAAATCTGTTGACTGTAGGCCTTTACTTAAATTTGATAACCCACCTCAACTGGCTACTTAATAAGTAAAATCTGTTGACTGTAGGCCTTTACTTAAATTTGATAACCCACCTCAACTGGCTACTTAATAAGTAAAATCTGTTAGCTGTAGGCCTTTACTTAAATTTGATAACCCACCTCAACTGGCTACTTACTAAGTAAAATCTGTTGACTGTAGGCCTTTACTTAAATTTGATAACCCACCTCAACTGGCTACTTACTAAGTAAAATCTGTTGGCTGTAGGCCTTTACTTAAATTTGATAACCCACATCAACTGGCTACTTACTAAGTAAAATCTGTTGGCTGTAGGCCTTTACTTAAATTTGATAACCCACCTCAACTGGCTACTTAATAAGTAAAATCTGTTAGCTGTAGGCCTTTACTTAAATTTGATAACCCACCTCAACTGGCTACTTAATAAGTAAAATCTGTTGGCTGTAGGCCTTTACTTAAATTTGATAACCCACCTCAACTGGCTACTTACTAAGTAAAATCTGTTGACTGTAGGCCTTTACTTAAATTTGATAACCCACCTCAACTGGCTACTTACTAAGTAAAATCTGTTGGCTGTAGGCCTTTACTTAAATTTGATAACCCACCTCAACTGGCTACTTACTAAGTAAAATCTGTTGGCTGTAGGCCTTTACTTAAATTTGATAACCCACCTCAACTGGCTACTTAATAAGTAAAATCTGTTGGCTGTAGGCCTTTACTTAAATTTGATAACCCACCTCAACTGGCTACTTAATAAGTAAAATCTGTTGGCTGTAGGCCTTTACTTAAATTTGATAACCCACCTCAACTGGCTACTTAATAAGTAAAATCTGTTGGCTGTAGGCCTTTACTTAAATTTGATAACCCACATCAACTGGCTACTTACTAAGTAAAATCTGTTGGCTGTAGGCCTTTACTTAAATTTGATAACCCACCTCAACTGGCTACTTAATAAGTAAAATCTGTTAGCTGTAGGCCTTTACTTAAATTTGATAACCCACCTCAACTGGCTACTTAATAAGTAAAATCTGTTGGCTGTAGGCCTTTACTTAAATTTGATAACCCACCTCAACTGGCTACTTAATAAGTAAAATCTGTTGACTGTAGGCCTTTACTTAAATTTGATAACCCACCTCAACTGGCTACTTACTAAGTAAAATCTGTTGGCTGTAGGCCTTTACTTAAATTTGATAACCCACATCAACTGGCTACTTAATAAGTAAAATCTGTTGGCTGTAGGCCTTTACTTAAATTTGATAACCCACCTCAACTGGCTACTTAATAAGTAAAATCTGTTGACTGTAGGCCTTTACTTAAATTTGATAACCCACCTCAACTGGCTACTTAATAAGTAAAATCTGTTGGCTGTAGGCCTTTACTTAAATTTGATAACCCACATCAACTGGCTACTTAATAAGTAAAATCTGTTGGCTGTAGGCCTTTACTTAAATTTGATAACCCACCTCAACTGGCTACTTAATAAGTAAAATCTGTTGACTGTAGGCCTTTACTTAAATTTGATAACCCACCTCAACTGGCTACTTAATAAGTAAAATCTGTTGGCTGTAGGCCTTTACTTAAATTTGATAACCCACATCAACTGGCTACTTACTAAGTAAAATCTGTTGGCTGTAGGCCTTTACTTAAATTTGATAACCCACCTCAACTGGCTACTTAATAAGTAAAATATGTTAGCTGTAGGCCTTTACTTAAATTTGATAACCCACCTCAACTGGCTACTTAATAAGTAAAATCTGTTGGCTGTAGGCCTTTACTTAAATTTGATAACCCACATCAACTGGCTACTTAATAAGTAAAATCTGTTGGCTGTAGGCCTTTACTTAAATTTGATAACCCACCTCAACTGGCTACTTAATCAGTAAAATCTGTTAGCTGTAGGCCTTTACTTAAATTTGATAACCCACCTCAACTGGCTACTTAATAAGTAAAATCTGTTGGCTGTAGGCCTTTACTTAAATTTGATAACCCACATCAACTGGCTACTTAATAAGTAAAATCTGTTGGCTGTAGGCCTTTACTTAAATTTGATAACCCACCTCAACTGGCTACTTAATAAGTAAAATCTGTTGACTGTAGGCCTTTACTTAAATTTGATAACCCACCTCAACTGGCTACTTACTAAGTAAAATCTGTTGGCTGTAGGCCTTTACTTAAATTTGATAACCCACATCAACTGGCTACTTAATAAGTAAAATCTGTTGGCTGTAGGCCTTTACTTAAATTTGATAACCCACCTCAACTGGCTACTTAATAAGTAAAATCTGTTGACTGTAGGCCTTTACTTAAATTTGATAACCCACATCAACTGGCTACTTAATAAGTAAAATCTGTTGGCTGTAGGCCTTTACTTAAATTTGATAACCCACCTCAACTGGCTACTTAATAAGTAAAATCTGTTGGCTGTAGGCCTTTACTTAAATTTGATAACCCACATCAACTGGCTACTTAATAAGTAAAATCTGTTGGCTGTAGGCCTTTACTTAAATTTGATAACCCACCTCAACTGGCTACTTAATAAGTAAAATCTGTTGGCTGTAGGCCTTTACTTAAATTTGATAACCCACCTCAACTGGCTACTTAATAAGTAAAATCTGTTGGCTGTAGGCCTTTACTTAAATTTGATAACCCACCTCAACTGGCTACTTAATAAGTAAAATCTGTTGGCTGTAGGCCTTTACTTAAATTTGATAACCCACCTCAACTGGCTACTTAATAAGTAAAATCTGTTGGCTGTAGGCCTTTACTTAAATTTGATAACCCACATCAACTGGCTACTTAATAAGTAAAATCTGTTGGCTGTAGGCCTTTACTTAAATTTGATAACCCACCTCAACTGGCTACTTAATAAGTAAAATCTGTTGGCTGTAGGCCTTTACTTAAATTTGATAACCCACCTCAACTGGCTACTTAATAAGTAAAATCTGTTGGCTGTAGGCCTTTACTTAAATTTGATAACCCACATCAACTGGCTACTTAATAAGTAAAATCTGTTGGCTGTAGGCCTTTACTTAAATTTGATAACCCACCTCAACTGGCTACTTACTAAGTAAAATCTGTTAGCTGTAGGCCTTTACTTAAATTTGATAACCCACCTCAACTGGCTACTTAATAAGTAAAATCTGTTGGCTGTAGGCCTTTACTTAAATTTGATAACCCACCTCAACTGGCTACTTAATAAGTAAAATCTGTTGACTGTAGGCCTTTACTTAAATTTGATAACCCACCTCAACTGGCTACTTAATAAGTAAAATCTGTTGACTGTAGGCCTTTACTTAAATTTGATAACCCACCTCAACTGGCTACTTACTAAGTAAAATCTGTTGGCTGTAGGCCTTTACTTAAATTTGATAACCCACATCAACTGGCTACTTAATAAGTAAAATCTGTTGACTGTAGGCCTTTACTTAAATTTGATAACCCACCTCAACTGGCTACTTACTAAGTAAAATCTGTTGGCTGTAGGCCTTTACTTAAATTTGATAACCCACCTCAACTGGCTACTTAATAAGTAAAATCTGTTGGCTGTAGGCCTTTACTTAAATTTGATAACCCACCTCAACTGGCTACTTACTAAGTAAAATCTGTTGGCTGTAGGCCTTTACTTAAATTTGATAACCCACCTCAACTGGCTACTTAATAAGTAAAATCTGTTGGCTGTAGGCCTTTACTTAAATTTGATAACCCACCTCAACTGGCTACTTAATAAGTAAAATCTGTTGACTGTAGGCCTTTACTTAAATTTGATAACCCACCTCAACTGGCTACTTAATAAGTAAAATCTGTTAGCTGTAGGCCTTTACTTAAATTTGATAACCCACCTCAACTGGCTACTTACTAAGTAAAATCTGTTAGCTGTAGGCCTTTACTTAAATTTGATAACCCACATCAACTGGCTACTTAATAAGTAAAATCTGTTGGCTGTAGGCCTTTACTTAAATTTGATAACCCACCTCAACTGGCTACTTAATAAGTAAAATCTGTTGGCTGTAGGCCTTTACTTAAATTTGATAACCCACCTCAACTGGCTACTTAATAAGTAAAATCTGTTGGCTGTAGGCCTTTACTTAAATTTGATAACCCACATCAACTGGCTACTTACTAAGTAAAATCTGTTGGCTGTAGGCCTTTACTTAAATTTGATAACCCACCTCAACTGGCTACTTAATAAGTAAAATCTGTTAGCTGTAGGCCTTTACTTAAATTTGATAACCCACCTCAACTGGCTACTTAATAAGTAAAATCTGTTGGCTGTAGGCCTTTACTTAAATTTGATAACCCACCTCAACTGGCTACTTAATAAGTAAAATCTGTTGACTGTAGGCCTTTACTTAAATTTGATAACCCACCTCAACTGGCTACTTACTAAGTAAAATCTGTTGGCTGTAGGCCTTTACTTAAATTTGATAACCCACATCAACTGGCTACTTAATAAGTAAAATCTGTTGGCTGTAGGCCTTTACTTAAATTTGATAACCCACCTCAACTGGCTACTTAATAAGTAAAATCTGTTGACTGTAGGCCTTTACTTAAATTTGATAACCCACCTCAACTGGCTACTTAATAAGTAAAATCTGTTGGCTGTAGGCCTTTACTTAAATTTGATAACCCACATCAACTGGCTACTTAATAAGTAAAATCTGTTGGCTGTAGGCCTTTACTTAAATTTGATAACCCACCTCAACTGGCTACTTAATAAGTAAAATCTGTTGACTGTAGGCCTTTACTTAAATTTGATAACCCACCTCAACTGGCTACTTAATAAGTAAAATCTGTTGGCTGTAGGCCTTTACTTAAATTTGATAACCCACATCAACTGGCTACTTACTAAGTAAAATCTGTTGGCTGTAGGCCTTTACTTAAATTTGATAACCCACCTCAACTGGCTACTTAATAAGTAAAATCTGTTAGCTGTAGGCCTTTACTTAAATTTGATAACCCACCTCAACTGGCTACTTAATAAGTAAAATCTGTTGGCTGTAGGCCTTTACTTAAATTTGATAACCCACATCAACTGGCTACTTAATAAGTAAAATCTGTTGGCTGTAGGCCTTTACTTAAATTTGATAACCCACCTCAACTGGCTACTTAATAAGTAAAATCTGTTTAGCTGTTGGCCTTTACTTAAATTTGATAACCCACCTCAACTGGCTACTTAATAAGTAAAATCTGTTGGCTGTAGGCCTTTACTTAAATTTGATAACCCACATCAACTGGCTACTTAATAAGTAAAATCTGTTGGCTGTAGGCCTTTACTTAAATTTGATAACCCACCTCAACTGGCTACTTAATAAGTAAAATCTGTTGACTGTAGGCCTTTACTTAAATTTGATAACCCACCTCAACTGGCTACTTAATAAGTAAAATCTGTTGGCTGTAGGTCTTTACTTAAATTTGATAACCCACATCAACTGGCTACTTAATAAGTAAAATCTGTTGGCTGTAGGCCTTTACTTAAATTTGATAACCCACCTCAACTGGCTACTTAATAAGTAAAATCTGTTGACTGTAGGCCTTTACTTAAATTTGATAACCCACCTCAACTGGCTACTTAATAAGTAAAATCTGTTGGCTGTAGGCCTTTACTTAAATTTGATAACCCACCTCAACTGGCTACTTAATAAGTAAAATCTGTTGGCTGTAGGCCTTTACTTAAATTTGATAACCCACATCAACTGGCTACTTAATAAGTAAAATCTGTTGGCTGTAGGCCTTTACTTAAATTTGATAACCCACCTCAACTGGCTACTTAATAAGTAAAATCTGTTGGCTGTAGGCCTTTACTTAAATTTGATAACCCACCTCAACTGGCTACTTAATAAGTAAAATCTGTTGGCTGTAGGCCTTTACTTAAATTTGATAACCCACCTCAACTGGCTACTTAATAAGTAAAATCTGTTGGCTGTAGGCCTTTACTTAAATTTGATAACCCACCTCAACTGGCTACTTAATAAGTAAAATCTGTTGGCTGTAGGCCTTTACTTAAATTTGATAACCCACATCAACTGGCTACTTAATAAGTAAAATCTGTTGGCTGTAGGCCTTTACTTAAATTTGATAACCCACCTCAACTGGCTACTTAATAAGTAAAATCTGTTGGCTGTAGGCCTTTACTTAAATTTGATAACCCACCTCAACTGGCTACTTAATAAGTAAAATCTGTTGGCTGTAGGCCTTTACTTAAATTTGATAACCCACATCAACTGGCTACTTAATAAGTAAAATCTGTTGGCTGTAGGCCTTTACTTAAATTTG